>OZ026512.1:552500-1205986 GCA_964019985.1 Aurelia sp. 4 Dawson et al 2005 | reverse complement strand
TCGCATTGTAATCACTTGTTCCCTGTATCATATTACGGGGGCAGTACTTGAGTGATGTCTGAACAATGGAAAAGGTTCAAAGACCTTTGTTTTGAAATGTTTACCGGGGCACATGTAGTGAACACGAGGACTGTAATGGAACCTTTAAGAAACTCGTAAGACACTCTTGAGTACTGAAAATCTGAGAATTTTAAGAAACTTTCAGTACTGGCCAAAATTCTTAGTTTCTTATAAAAAATACTTGTAACCCCTTTCCCAGGGGTTTATTTTCATTATACATGGCCTAAAAGGGGGGTCAAGTCGGTTTGAGGATCATGCAAAATGGCTACTAAATGGACCTATTTGTCAAACATACTTCCAATTGCGGATGTTCTGGGGTTCCCAATGAACGTCGATTTGTCAGGGTACAGTAAAAACCCGCGTATAAGAACCTACAATGTTGCAAGTCAGCCTGATTAGGTTCTTATATATTGAGTATTTAGTGGGAAATTAGGCTGTTCAGGTTCTTAAATTGGTTCTTATTTCATTCAGGGCTATCAGGTATTTCTTTTGTTCAGATTGAAACTTCAAGCTCATTATTTACTGTCAGTTCAAAGCACTTGAGTTCATGAGGTATTCACAACAGCAGTTTGTGGAAGTATCATAAATTTTACAGAATGCAATGAAAAGCTTTCAAAGCATCTTTAGAGTTCTTTGCAATTTGCACATATGACAGTATCAGTCCATAAAGGCAGAATGACAAAGCAGCTGGAGTTTTTGTATCTAATTTGGTGATCTCTACGAATAAGAACCTATTCCAACTTTCAGGCTGAATGGGTTCTTATATATTGGGGGGTCTAATTTCAGAATTTCAGCCTGTAGGTTCTTAATCACTAGGTCCTTATACGCGGGTTTTTCCTGTATTTCAGGAAATGCAGATATTGGGAGCCTTGGAAAAACCGTGCTCTGTCCTTAAAACGGTGATATTTTTTCATCCCTTTTGCTTTTCACTAGTGATAGCCTGAGGTGAGGAGGGTTTCGTATTTTGCAAATGGGAGCCCAGAAGATAGTGCCATGACTCCAACAGTCCATTCCTAAGTTTACAGGATTCAAGGTTTTTGACGAGTAAGAAACATCTGACCTGCAGTAAAAAGATGATGATCACAAACAATTCAAAACAAAGAGAGTTTGCAGAAAACGCATCAGGATTAGAGGAGATATTTTGATGGAAAACAAGGAAAACCTAAATCTGAAATCAAGATAAATATGCTTAGGAAACATGCCATGGGTGGATAAAATATTTTAATTTCTGCGACCAAAAGAAGCATTCAAACGAGCATGCACTTTTTATAGGTCTTTACTCACAAACGTAAATGATACGTGTTTGGCAAATCTCATTGATTTTTGGCCGACCGCTTCCAGACTTTAAACAATATTTCTTTTATGAAATTCCTTGTTTTCATTCCTTCTGGAGACCTGAAAAATTTCTAGCACCATTAGTACCGCGGCCCGCTACTTTTTCCATCCCTGAAAGATGCCGTGGACAGAGTCTGAATAAATTTATTCAACAGTAATCTGTTCTTGTGAAACAGTTATTTTTATGACTTATCAAAATTAGTACTTTAGAAATAGCACAGACATTTTTAAGTTCAAGTATAGTTCATTCAAGGAGAGGCATGACTTTTCCTGACAAATCAAAAGAGAGAAGGTTCGTCATGCTTCTGACGTCACAAGGAAACACGAAAATAAATACGTGTCAGGAACCAGCGCAAAACAGACATGCGTGGCAGGGAGAAAACTGGCTGATAACTGGGACATGCCACGTGTAGCAATAGAGAACTCTCAGAAAATTTTTATCAGGTCATACAGACTCTAGACAAGCGAAAGGGGTGTGACATGTGACAAATTTTGACATCCCGTTACCTGGGAGTCATCTACAGTGCCCCTCACAAACTGCTGAAACGCCGAACAATTTCGTGACAGCAACGATCACAAGACACACAAGGTGCTTGCAAAGCTATTCAGCTTTACATGTCAGTATGGGAAGCACAAGAGTGGGCCCTTTTTCCTGATTAAGTAGACGGGGGCCTTAGGAATGCTCTCCAAGGGTGGGATTTGCGACTTGTTGACTGTATGGCAAATAATTTCTATTAACTCTGGTAGAAAACTTTTATTCATGAACACGGATGTGGGTTCTTCGGATTTATGATGAAATTGCGATGGGTGTATGAGAATTCGCAATATCATTCGAACGCCCTAATAAGATATCAAAACGCCCAAAAGAATTGATATCTGTACCATTCATTTTACAATAGGGTAGACGTGACCATTTACACAAACCACGCGACGCCCCCACAAAAACACAGCGAATTTCCAACTCCAGAATCACTTATTGAAAAAAGTATCTTTGCCGAAAAATCCTGTTCAAATTTTTAGTCATTATCAAGTTCGATTTATATCCAAATATGGTAGTGCTAATGAATGCTAAACAATTCTTTTGTGTTCCAACTCCTACAAACAAAATCCAATATGCGTGTGGCAATGAAATACCTGAGTGTTTACATTTCTTGATTTATGGTTTTATGAACCTTAAAAGGGCAGGATTTACAATGCTATGTAAAGTGACTAACTGTTCAAAGGAACTGCAGAAATAGAAGATCTCCTGTTTTTCATGCCAAAGCATGATTTATGGTTGGGCTTGGATTCAAAGAAAGTTGGCAGCTAACGCGTTATGTGTTTACGAAAATCACTCAAAAATCAGCAACAAATTTTCTTGATAATAACTTATCAAGAAAAAAATAATCTTCTTCTTCTTCTTCTCCTTAGACCTTATCCCGATTGATCAGGGTTGGTCGCCCGAATCCTCCGTCCCTATTGTTCTCTTTCCGCTGCATCTCCCCTGGACAGGTTCAGTTCCTATTGATATAATATTATATCAATAATAATGCTTTCTTGATTTTCTTTAAATTTTCTCGAAGAACTCTATTTTCAGATATTCGTTGAGATTCCTTTCTTTGAGAAACGTCATGACTCAGTTTAAACGACCGTCGAAATATAATGTCTTGACATACGAAGAGATGCTTTGAAAACTTTATCTCGATAAGGAGATGAAGAATGAAAGTACATCGATGGTGCAATAGGCTTAAGAATAACAATGCATTTCGAACCATTCGAAACCACTTCTAACGTTCCCAACAACAAGAGTTTCAACATAACAACTTGTTGAAGTTACCCACCGCGAAGGAGCTTTAATAATGACGCACAAATGAAGATGCTGCGCTGATATATCTTGTTCCGCGTTGGTTCACTGCATCAAACCCAGACCTCTTCAATGTGTGCAAGCAAGCGAGCGCCGCACGCAGGCGCTAAACATTATTACACTGTGCTGTGCCCAAGGTGCTTTCAGGCAAGCACATTTTTCTAACCATTTGTGAAAGAAATCATGTCGTATTTATTCAACTTGTCAATAATTCGAGCGGAAAAGCTCATTGTTGCATCCCCCCTCTTGTACATTAGTGACCTTTCAAAGGGTTTGACTATTTCGCAATATGCTCGTTTTGTTTGTCATTCTTCTTAAACTTTGTTAGAGGGCTTTTTACTTTATAAACATATATGTTTAGAAGACCATAAAACTTTGCTCGCAGCTACAGAACAATTTCAAGGAGGTCTGATCAAATGGAATGTAAAAAATCCTCATGGCTTCAAAAACTAAAAATATTTACTGACGGAAAAATTTGAAAAGGAACAAAGATGAGAAGAAACGAGTTGAAGGTATCAGTGCTACTTACGGACTCTCTTCTGCTCTTCAAGGGCGTGTAATTCTTGTCTTGAATGTTCGATCGATTTCTCCAAAGAAATTTCTCTTGACCGACGCTTTTCTGCCAGCGATACCTTTTCTGTAATCTGAAAAGAAAAGTCAGATTTTGATTTCAAAGTGCTTTTCGAGGAGCGTATCATTCTGACAAATCTCCTTCGATGCCTCTGGCAAAAATCCTTCAACTATTTTCACGATAAATCCGCAAAAAATCCCGAAAATCCCATTGCCTAAAAAATGTCTTACGCTTTCTTGGCAATGTAATTTATCCCTCAGTTATCTTAAAAAATTCTACAGCCAACTGTAAAGGCAATATGCTTTTGTATGCACAGCAGCTTTAAGGGGGGGGGGGCATGCCAACTTCACGTGAAATTTCATGTGGTTACTTTGACAAATGGGAATTTGCGATAGCCATGTTTAACATAAGCAGACATATCACTTACTTGCGGTTGGACTGTCAGAGCTGAACAACAGAAAGAAGCCTCATTATGAAATTCATCCCTTACTTTGCATGTGATCAGTTAAATTCTACCAATCACAGTGCGATGTTTGAGGCTCTTGATCAGCATCTTGTCAGCACATTTTGAAAGAGCGTTTACGCAGCTGTACTTACATGGATACAATGACTTTAACTACAGTAAATCCCCGCATATAAGAACGTACCAAAATAAGAACCTAGAGGCTGTTTTTCTTAAATTATGTATCTTGCAATTAAGAACCTGTTTCAGTCTGATGAAAGATATCTTCTTACTGCAGGGGTTACAAAGTTGAACTTTGATTGCTGTTCTTAAGGTCATTGTGGTCCCAGTTGGCTTTGAAAGTTTTATTCTCCTCCTCAATTACTTATTAGGTCTATAAGAACGCTCCCGAAGCAAATAATACGGCTGAACATCTTTGTGAGACTCTCAAGGGGACTACATGAGGTTCGCTTCAAATAAGAACCTCTATACCTTGAAATTAGTCTTAGTACCTTCGAAATAAGAACCAATTTCAGCCTGGCTCTCGAAAAAGTAGGTTCTTATACGCGGGGATTTACTGTAAATCGAATAAAAAGAGATACAAAGGAATTTATTCTTACCATTTCATTTTGTATTTGCCGAGGCCCATCAACAACATCACCTTTTGTCGTTTTCTTTCGATCAGCGATCGTACATTCCAATGCACCAATGACACGTGACAACTCATCAAAACAGGCTTCATCATCCTTCTTCTCAGAGCTACTCGCAGCCTCTTGATCAGGATGCCTCGCTTCCGCTTCTATGACTTCGTTTGTTGTTGCTAAGAAATTGACCTGGTTTGGGCCATCGTCGATTGCATGGTGGTCGCATTCCGCTTCACCGCAAGAGCAATCAGAGCATGCGTTTGTGCCTGAAATGAAATAAGCATGGTTAATATGAAAACTTTGAAATACAGTAAATCCCCGCGTATAAGAACCTACTTTTTTGAGAGCCAGGCTGAAATTGGTTCTTATTTCAAAGATACTAAGATTAATTTCAAGGTATAAAGGTTCTTATTTGAAGGGTGCCTCATGTTGTCCCCTTGAGAGTCTCACAAAGATGTTCAGCCCTATTATTTGTTTTAGAAGCGTTCTTATGGACATAATAAGTAATTGGGGAGGAGAATAAATCATCCAAACCCAACTGGGACCACAATGACCTTGATAACAGCAATCAAAGATCAACTTTGCAACCCCTGCAATAAGAACCTATGTTTCATCAGACTGAAACAGGTTCTTAATTGCAAGGTACATAATTTAGGAAAAACAGCCTCTACGTTCTTATTTTGGTAGGTTCTTATATGCGGGGATTTACTGTACTACCAGAAGAACAAATATAGTTCGTGACCAAAATATGAAACAAGGTGTAACAAATACATATAAATTCTACTACAAAAAGAACATTCATAAAAAGAAAGAGGACTTGGCGGTTGCTTGATGGATGGCGGAAATCTTTTGAATGAATTAAGTCAAATCGAAGAACGAAGAGTTTCGTGGATTAAATGTGGAGTTAATCAAGAATATATATTTCCGTTAAATTCATCTGGGAGGTCTAACACCACAAACAAAAGCTGCATTAAAACCTCGTTTGAAAGATGACTGCGCTCAAATGGTCGAACTAATGCAAGAACTCCAGCGATGTAAAAGACGGACAGAGCAACTTAATGTGTTGAATACTTCCGGGCGGTAAAGAGTTTTAAAATCGTCTATATCCCATGAAAGTAAATTAATTTCCATTTCTACGAAACAAACAAACAGATTAGATACAATGTCTTCAGTGTCTCTGCACTTAATTTGAATCGAAACAATAACCAAGAGACAGCACACAAAGAACTATTTATGAACGAAAGTTGACAAAAGTGGACATACGGTTTGCTTCGTCTGTTGCTGGTTTTAAGGTTGTTACCCGAGATTCGAACGAAAGTAAATTAGATGTAAAGAACTCTTAAACAGAAGGCAGGAAAAAGTACAGGACAAAAGCTTGAAGAATACTTACCATCTGAGCGGTTAGAGAAACCTGAAAGAGAAAGTAGAGTTATCAGTTGATTGAATGTCAATTGATTTCCATTGTTATTCTACAAAAAGAGACTGAATCAAATGATATTTTGATACATTATCAAACTAAGTGTTCGACTGAGTGGCGTTAGAGCTTGTAATCACTAATACGAACATTCGAAAATTCTACAAAATGTACAAAATATCGTTCGATTAAGATTCTTTTTCAGAATACAGTAGTGTCAGGCATATAAGAAACACAAATTTAAGAAACACCGGACCTTGAGTTTTAAAATAATACCCCCTCTTATAAGAAACTGATGCAGCTCTGAAAAAGTTTTGTTTCTCATTTAAAACTATGCATATATTAGAAATTTGAACAGCATAACACATTCAGCTTTGCCGTTGAATCAGACAATACATAGTCAAATTAAAACAAGAATTTTACATGCAAATGAAGCAAAAAGCACTTTCCTGGAATAACTGCACCTTTCCTTGGTAGTGAAATTTACAAATACCAATTGAAATAATGTAATTTGTATGCCAATGGAGCTTGTGTCTCAGTAGTTCATTGATAGTAAATAACTTAAGAAACTTTACCCTGATTTGAACTTTGTATCTCATATTATAAGAAACAATCAGACCTAAAATTGAAAACATCGTTTCTTATATGCGGGACACTACTGTAGCTAAAAGGGCATTTAAAACTTATGAAAGCAACTTCTGTACACGTCATCTTCAAGTATCAATAATGACTCAACGAAATAAAAAATATAAACATATAACAAAAATACAAAACAGCCACCAGTGAAATTTGATTTGATTTACGTTGAAAGTTGAGTATTAAAACCTTTGACGGTTGAAAGACAATCATTTTCGTAGTTAGTTTCGTAAAATTGCTGCTATGTAACTAAAATTATTCAAGCAAATTTGGAAGTCATCCAAGTCAGAATCAGCTAACTTCTTTCGACATTAGGACAAAATGTCCTCCAAATGTCCTGTCTGAGAAAAAATCTTGGGCGTTGAGCAGCAATAGATATGTCAAAATTATCTAGTTCCCGAGATTGCTATCGCGTAGCCAAAATTATTGAAGTAAGGCTGGCAGTCAGCCAGGTCAAAATCGGCTAACTTGCCTCGAAGCTATGAATTTGAACTTCAAAATTCTTTGAAGTCAGAGCTAGACCATATGCGGACGGACTAGAACGTCTAACGAAAATAAAAGTAGTGCAAGTTTTTCTATGGCGCCAAGAGCGTTCAGACAAAGCTTCAATTCTACCTTCCAGATGCGTGAGGAAAAATCTTTATGTTTGAAGGTCCTTAAGTGTACCAAAATCGTTACAATGTAACAAAACCATATTTATCAACAATCGATATATAAAGTAAGCAAAACGCCTTAACCTGAATTTTCAGAAGTGCCAGCCAGGTCAAAATCAGCTGAGGTTCGAGGCCCACATAAGGTCATTTGCAGGCATGCTATGATGCCAGATTGTCTGAAAATCACATTTTACAAGCCTGTAAGCCAGCCAGGGTCTAGTTAACAAGTTACACAAGTTTGCCTGAGTCGACGGAATATATGGATCAAACCTTGCTCAACAGGAACTCATAATGAAACAGTGAAAAAGCTGACCCTATTTTGTCCCTTCATCAACCGAATTATGCTGGAATCACGGCTTCGAATCTCGAAGCACAGCACGAATCCCGTAACAACGTTGTCAGTTCTTCAATCGAATCGAACATTCTATCACGTTTGCCGTAACCATAGTAATTAACAAATCCCGCAATCTGATTGGCACTCTATGAACACCTCCATGAATGTGAAAAAAAAATAGAAAATGTTATCGATAAAAAGAAAACTACAATCCAATCAATATCGTGTGAAAAACTAACTGAGCAAAGAAGAGTAATGAAGTACATTGAAAATGCAATGATGTTAAGAGAAATGAGAGGTGGACAATAGTGACGTTGTATGACCTTGCATCAGAGACGCAAATCTCCTGATGCCTGCTGAGGCAGAGAGGGTCGAATAGATCCGCAATAGATCCGCAAAATAACAACATAAGCTCTACGGAAACTTCCAGATTTCGTTCAGGAATCGGGAAGGGGGCACAGGGGTAGAAGGGTAAAATATAAACTTACTATGAAGCGATTTATTTTCTTTAATCTCTCGATATTTTCCATACGGTCGAAGTTTCTTCAAATTGCAAATAACTATCTGCCATTGATTTCCCCCAAAGCAAATTTCTTTCACTTCCATCGTAAACACCAACTTGGCTTACCAATAACAAACTTTTAAAATCCAGCACGTACTGACAAACTTCAGACCACTCCTACCACGTCCACCGATTTCTCATCAGTTGAATTGAATAGAATTACGTCATCTCATTCGAATCTTTGTTCTAAAGCCGACGTCAGGTTTTAACGCTCTTTGTGGTGCTAAGATACGAGTGTGTCAGTTGTTTGTACAACCGCAATGTTGTGAAGTGTGACTAACGCAGCTGAACGCGTGTCCAATATCCTTCCTCGTTCACCAAAGAGTGGACAACAAATTCAAAGTGACTTCGATGATACTACGATTTTAAGTTCTTTCAAAACGATAGTAAATAGCTACTTCGAACTCTGCTAACATCGCTTTGAAATACTTCTAACTTTTTTCTTTCAACTTGAGCGACATTTTTTCTTAAATTTTCTGATTCTCTTCTCTTTTTGACAATTTTTGGGCTAAATTTCCTACCAATATCTCCAAACCTCTGAAAATATTGATCCAAGCCTTTCTCTTAAATTTGTTCTGTTTGGTTTTCGCTTGGCGTTTTTTCCCTCTTCTTTTCCTTTCTGTACCACTTCACAAATTCAGAAATATTCATTGAGAGTTCTCGTCAGTCCAAGCCAAATGTTGGTTTCAAACCTACGATTCTTTAAAATTCCTCTGAAAATTTCACTTAACTACCTTTTCCTTCCACTTTGCCTTTTCTGTTGAACTCAGTACCATATGCTTTAAAACTTTCAAATCTTTGATCTTGCCTTTCCTTCGTTGTTTCTTGGACTTCCTTTATTAATTGTTTACTTTTCCTGATCAACTCTCTACCACTTTTCCCCAGTCAGCATTTCTAGAACCTTCTACCGATCTTCCAATCAAATCACACAATTTTACGCAATCCCACATTCAACCTCCAATAACCACAAACTACTTCAAACAACTTCTCAAAACCATCCAAACTTCTGCATCTTCCTCTGTTATTCTCTAATTCTTATCCACCACGACGTGCACAGATTTCATCTGAAGCAACCATAAGTTCTCCGATCCATTATCATTCCTCACTATGTCAAATGTCGAAGTTTTTTCAATCATCAACAACCACAAAATTTTTCACTTCGCAGCTCTACAAACTTCTCTGTCCTTGTTCTGTTCAGTTCTCTTGATCATGTCCACAACAAAATGTTCAAGTTTCACCTCAAAACACAACAAGTTTTCTGTTCCGTTATCACTTCGAACTAAATTACCACGATTTACGAAATGTCACAATTTCAACGACAAATGAATCCAAACTTCTCCAAACTATCCTTTGCTGTTAATTCTTTAGAAGTTGTTCAAGACAAAATTTCCAGATCTCATCTACCATAGAGGACAAGTTTTCTGTTCCGCTGTCACTGCAAATTAAATCACCACACTTTGCAAAATGTCACAATTTTCAACCTCCATTTACCACAACATTCCTCCCACAACTTCTCAACTCCTTTATCCCGGGCCACGTGCTAGGAGACTATCACTACTTCACAATTTTAAAAAATTCTCTGATGGTTATTTTTCCCACAACAATATGAAGTGAAACTGATCCCTATAGCACTTTCTGTTAAATCGATTTCGCAAATTCTTTGTGGTTTGCCTCCAACGTACCTGGCAAGCTTTATGAACGAATGTATGAACTGTAAAATTGTCTTCCAAAAGACACTTTTTGTGCCAAAAGGTTTTGCTTAAATTTATTTGGAGCCAATCAGTTCCAGAACTATATCTGTCTACTCCTTGCACAGACCCAAAGCGACGATTCTCTGTGGTCTGGCTTTAACATGCCAGTCTATGAACGACTGTATGAACTTTAAAATTGTCTTTCAAACATGTCCCAAATAACACGTGACACGAATTCTTATTCAAGTTTACTTCGAGGCCTATCTGATCAACCTCATAAAGTAATATCCTGTTCCTCTGAGATATTAACACTTAGAGCTTGAACTCTCTTCGGTCAATCCTCAAACGTGCAAGGAAATCTTGTGAACGATAAAATTGTCCTCCAAATGTCAATCAAATGTCCTGTGCCAACGGTCTTGTGTAAGTCAACTCAGAACCTACCACTTTTCACACTGTCTTTGTTTACTCTTTGGATGTACTACCTAAAGATAAACTTTTTCTGTGGCCTGGTTTGAACATGTCTGGCCAATCAATGAACTGATCCACCTATGAACTGTAGAACTGTCTTTGTAATATGTTCCAAATGCAGTCTCCTGTGCCAAAACGTCTTGTTAAAGTCTACTTGGACCATAAAAATCTCCAAACTGTATCTTTCTATTATGTGCGATTTATACGCATTGCCAGATGAGTTTATGATTAAATGTATGAACTTCAATAGGTTCTCCAAAAAAATGAGTCATTCCAATGTTAACTGCCAAAACGTCTCGAATTCTGAGCCTGGCAATTTCCTCTGCTTGTCCCTATTCAAATATGTAAACTATTTTTAATTAAAGCTAGAATTCTACCATGTCAGACTCCTAAGTCCCACGAAAGGGAAAAGAAGCTCCAGAATTGTCTTTTGTGCCAAGAACGGTTTGCGAAAACTTAAATGTATGCCAAAATATCGTCTCTGTGCCAATATGTCTTCTTCGAACCAATTTCTGTCAGATCTGAAATGATTTCGCTTCTTCTCGTCGCCACTTAAACCAGAAATGTTTTCACTGTAAATTCAGACAATTATTGATAAAAATCTCTCACAATAATAAGTTCATTCATAGATAATAGAATGGTTCATTCAAAACCGACCAGATTACAATCAGGACTTCGACTTTAAAACTGTTTCTTTATTTCAAACCTTTTGTCGTCGAAACTAAACCATATCCACAATTTCTCAAACCTTCTTTGCGACACAACTTTCTTTTCTGTAGACTAGCGGAGATACCGATCAATTTATCGATCGAAAATTAGAACACTCGAATCGAATTATCTGTTCTGTCTCCTCCCCTTCTCTTCTCTTGTTAACAGTGGAAAGTTATTAACTTGTAAATAATATGATCTGTGTCAGATACTGATCGATATTTCAACTTTGAATTCTCTCTCAAATAACCGTTGATTTCTTCTCTGTCAACCTTGTAACACAACACACTGTTGCTCCAAAAATTTTTGTAGAAGGCTTAATCGAATAAAGACTTTGAATAAAGAAATAGCAGTCCACGTTACTACCTTTCAGTTTCAGTTCGAAAGATAAAGCAGCAACAAATATCTATGGTGAAAGCCTGAGTGAGAAGAGATACCAATCAACTTCTTCTTCATAAACATGCCTTGAAATAGCTGTTCTGTTTCTGTCCTCCATTATTTCCCTTCTCTGTCAGAAACTCACGTAGAACTCCTTTCCGCATAGATAAATAAATCAATAACATATAGGTCTGGAAAAATTGAGGTTTGGGGTTAGGGTTAGGGTTAGGGTAATAATAGGAAATAAAAATAATAGGTCAATCGATTTCTTCTCCCCAAAAACGTCTTTATGTAGCTGCACTGTCCTCTAATCTTTCCCTTCGCTGTCGAACTTGAAATGCGCACACAATCTTCCTCCAAACTTCTCTGTGGAAGTCACAATTGACTAAAGTTTCAAAGAAATCTATTTCAAATCATTCGAACCACAAAGAATTCAATGGAACTTTCCTCTGCAATCTTTCCTCAAAAAGCTGTGCTATTCTTCACTATGTCCTTGTTGATTTTGAAACTAAGACCAATGTCCTCTACCTTCTATGTCAATAACTAAAGACTATGAACGTTCCTTTCCTTTCCTAGCTGCTTTGTTAAAATGCCATAAGTTTCAAAGATCTCAAAATATTCCAGTCACTAAGGAAACAATCAATTTTTCCGTCCTAAAACAGCCATTTACTCCAATACCACTCTCAAGCCTGACTCAAACTTGACAAAACTCCATCTTCATTCTGAAATCTTTTTGTCGAATTTCAACCTTATCAGAAATCATTATCTTCCTCTCATAAATTTCTAACACCAGAGCACTGAGCAGGTCTTTCTGATAGAATTACTCTTTCAAAAATTAAACCATAGATTTCTTTGTAAAGCAAGCTTTTCAAATAGAATTTGTCAACCGCATTTAAACCTGTGTTGGTCCTTGATTTATCTGTCTGCATGGAAATTGTCAAGCTTGCCTTGAACATTCATCTCTCGATGTAAGATAAGAGATGTTTTCTTTCATGTAATTGTTCAAACAATGAAGTTATGTGTCATTTTTCTCAAGAATCCAATTTTACGCTGTAAATATCTAAGTAGCAGTTTCCACCTTGTCTTGAACTATAAATCCATGATGTACAACACAGACGTGCTTTTTTCTTGTGATTATCTCAAAACCACGCAGCTAAGTCCGTGCGTAACTTTCAAAAATAAAATTTTGCGCTTAAGTTTCCAGCCTGCCTTTTGAACTTTAAACTCCACAAGAAAGATCGCTACAAACTTATTCTTTCATGTGATCACTGTCTCAAAGCCATGCGACTCTTGCCACTTTCAAAACCCCAATTTTACGTTGAAATATCTACGCACAACTGTCCAGCTTCCCATGAAAGATCATTTCTCTCTGTACTCATATAAATCTGCAAATGTTCTTTCTGTAGCATGCTGTAGCTATTTCAAATGAAACGTCCCGCGAATGAAAGTGTTTCTCTGTCTGTAACTCAAACTTAGACACAACATCAAAGTTTCCTTGCTTTCAACAAAGGACCTCAGACGTTATTCAAATGTAAGGATATGTTTAAAAAGAACAATGTATATTCGAAGATCTTCCCAAAACAGTTTCTTTAAAATGTCCCCATTCTTTCAATCAGCATTTATGTAAATCTGCAAATTTCCTTTCTGTAAATATTTCCGGTTGTTTCAGATAAAACTTCCCTCATATGAAATATATCTGTCTTCGAGGATGCAAACTTTTTCAATCATACCTCAGACAATATTTACCTAAGAAGCAAGATATCTGAATGGAAGCATTTATTCCACTAACTTCTTGCAATAAATGGAATGTACCAAAATAGATATTTTTCTCCGCGATTCAAACTTGGACACAATGCAAAACTTCCTCTGTTTCAAGCAGCAATATTTAAACACCAAAAAGTCCTCAGGTAGATCCTATATGTTAAAGAGCTGCACAAATGCAGTCCTTTCAGTATATATTTCCGGCTGTTTTATCAATCTGTCTTCGATCATAAAGCGCTTTCCTGGCTTTATAAGCACATTAATATTTCTAGCTGCATTGAAATCCAGTAAAGTACCTCTATTTATGAAACCACCATCAAATCGAATTTAGCTCCAAACCGCATCTCCTTTCATGATTTCCAATAAATGTTACAATTGTGGCAAAGGAGTCTAGGAAGCCAATATTATGAAATAAACACACTGCTTCGAGGTCAATCTCAACAATTACAACTCCACATTAAACTTCCCTTCAAATCTCCCTGAATTTGTTTCTTCTGTTTTCAAGTCTGTGCTTAATTTCACAAATTCATCTGAGACGCCACACTGTGAAACAAATTCTCCACTTTGAAGTGAATCTCCAAAACTGAATAGCCACATTAAATTTCCCCCGTAAATTTCCTAGAATTTGTTGCTGCTCTATTAAAGTCTGTTCTTGATTTCACCAAATTTATCTGTGACACCAACACTGTGAAACAAATTCTCTTCTTGAAAACGAAAATCCAAAATTACACCGCCGCATGAAATTTCCCCATCAACTTACCCAACACTGTCTCTGTTCGTTCTAAATTTGTCTGCGATTGAACAAAATTCAACGAACTGAATGATGCCTGACAGGTCAACTTTGTCTCGCAATTTTCATGTTCAAACATGAAAATCGAAGATTGAAACTAATTTGAAATTTCCAGTTCCTACGTTTATAACAATTTCCGATATGTCTTCAACGTTTATCAATTGTACGAAAATATATGAACGTTGGAAGTCTTTACCGCTGTGTTTAAAGGCCAATTCATCTAAGACAGATATCCACGACAAAAGGGAATATTAACACTGCACTTCAAAACTGCAATTCAAACGTCAAATTTACTTGCAACAATTTCTGATTCGTAGGAAAACTTTGTTAGCTGCTTCATCTGCAATATGAAGTCTGCGTGACAGCAATGTCTCACTTTTAACTTCACTAAATTTTCTTCGAATAGGTGAGCATCTTACTCCATCAGCTGCTCTCTAAACGGATGCTATTCTGACATAAATTTGTAAGTTTCTTGAATTTGCATATGTTTGTTGACGTCTGCACAGCAATACAATCATTCCTTTTTGAAGCAGCGTTCCGATTTTCAATTAATTTGAAATTCCCTGTCAAAATGTTCGTTATTTCAACATGGCAAACATTTACTCGCCAGCTGCTCTTCAAAGACTCTGCGGGTAAAACATGCGCATTATTATGTCCACCATGCCAGATTGCTTGATCCTTGCTCCCATTTAAAATCTATTTCTAGATTTGCATACAAACACCAATTTTCCAAATCAAATTTCCATCAAGCTATTCTTTCATTCTTTGAACACTTCCTTTTGTGTGTAAAGCCAGCTCAAAACTCCACCTAAATGAAATTTCTTTCCTCAAAATTTCCCTGAAACTAGGTTTTCTGTTGTTCCACAGTTCGCCTGAAAATTAATGGAGTATGCAGATGCAGTTTTTGCAAATTATAAACTCTGATGAAACTCCGCTCCAAAATTACATCTTGAGAACAGCTTCCAATACCAGATTCATCTGCAATCAAGCTTCCGTTTGTTCAGTAGGCCATCTTGAAACTTTATCAACCCTCACTCGTCTCTGCTAGCTTATAACAACGCCAGTTTGTGGTTGCAAAGAAATATTCTTCAGTCTAAAACCCGGTTGCTTCAGATTTAGCAATTTTAATTCAAACACAGAATCTGCGAAGTCTGTGCTACAGAACACCATATCACATCTTCGAGACAGTATCTTCCGTCCAAGAATTTAGTTTGGAATTTCACTTAATTTCGAATTTCTTCTTCAAATTTCCTAGCAATTTCGTAAACCTCAAAACCTGTGCTCTGATCACATCACTACTGTGTTCAAGCCCATCACAAGGCTCATATCATTCCCTCCACATCAGTTTCAAACCCAGCACAGTCCTATCTTCTCTTCTTTATCACCTTTATTCATTCATATCATTTTTCTATATCAGTTTAAAAAACCAAAACAGCCTTTCTATATACCAACTCCAGTCTTATCAACCAAATTTAAACCCTTATCTGAAAAATTCGATTTATTCCACCACGAATGTTTTCGGTTTGTATTTTGTTCGATTCTACGTCAAAATATTCTCAATCGAATTTTCATGTTATCATCAACACCACAAAATGGTTGTTTCTTTAGCGAGGAGCCTCTAAATTAATTCAATTTCTGATAAACTGCAAATCGCCGAAGTTTCTCCTCTTTAAAAAGTCCGATATCATCTCTTTGGCATGACAAGATTCAAGTTCAACACTCGTGATAACTTTGCAGAAGTTGCAGAAATTGTTAACACCTCGAAAATTTGTTTCCTCTGTCTCGAACTTCACCTAACTTTTGATACCGTCCATAATCCGACACTTCTACCTCTTTCATTTCCTAGTCGGTGTTTGATATCCAAATGGTTAATTTCTTCATACTCTTGCCCCTAGCGAATGCTAAATTCAATTTATTCAAACTTTTGCTCACAGGCCTACTTTTCTTCAAGCATAAATCTTTTGCTATGCATTCCACCGAATTTCTCAAGCTTCCTGCTTTGTAACAGGTTGACAGATTGCTGTCTCAACGAGTTCTCAGTTATCTTCAGCAAACTTTCTGAAGAAACCTTTCTACTTTGCTACAATGGTTGTCCTTCCCTTTCAAATTCACTGTCCTCTTGTAATGGAGATACTTAATTCTGTCAAGAATCAACCATCTGGTCGTTCTATGAATGCTAACTTTTCAATCTTAAAAAATCCATGAATTCTTTCCTGCTTTGGGGCTTTCTCTTGTCCAATAAGAAGATCTAAAATTCTGACAACGCTTTACAACGAAGAGCGCCTCTCCACCTTCAAAGTCTTGTACGAACACACACTACTGAAACTTCTATTTACAAATCTTCTTCCCCGAGCAGATGTCCTTAATTTTTGTAGCAAACAAACACCTGAAAATCCCAAACATTTGTAACTGTTCTTGTACCACTTTGTCTGCTCTGTTTCTCCAAAAAGCACTGCTCGACTTTTCACATTCAATCAAAACCTTTCGCAAACACATGCAATTTCTCCCAATATCTTTTCAACATATCATTTGCGAATCCTTTTCTTTGACCATGTGTTCTTGATTTTATCAGCAAGCAAACAACTTTTCTAATTCAACTTTAAAAATCCATATTTTCAGAAACTCTCCCGAAAGGAACTCAGTTTAAATTGACACGTAATGAATTTTCTCCATTTGCCCAAATCTCGTGCAAGTTTTCGAATATTATCTTCGATTTCCGAACACTATCTTCGAAGCGTTATTTCTTTTATAGAATCTATTTACTTTACTAATTAAAATTGTCTCCAAAAGTCAAATTGCAGTCTCTATTTCCCAACGATATTTCTCCAGCAAGTCTGTTGGCAACCATTGACCTATGGGAGTTGTAGAATTTATAGCCTATGCTAGGACAATCATCGCAAAGGAGACAACCTCTGTTCAACAAACCGACCTTTGCTATTAAAATCCACCAAATCTTCGGCCTATTTATCAAGAATCAACTCACACTGCCGACATGCAGTGAGACTCCTTCCCCTGCAAAACCTTCAAGCCTGCGAGGAATGCTTTCAAATTGTGTTCTTACTTCTCTCTGCACTACTTTCTGCTACAATAGCAGCCCTCTTTTCTTTTGACTTAAAAAAGCTGTACTTCTGCTCAGAAAATCATGTTTCTGTTTTGAAATCCCGAACTTTAGGCCTCTTTCTCAACAATCGAAATATAGAATACCTTTCTTGTGGAATGAATCTTATAGACTTGTTACAGGCTACAGTTTCATGAACAAAGGCTTTGAAAATGCGCTCTGGTAGACTCAGGACTGCTTCTTTGCGACAATTTCAGCCCTCTGTGTTTTATCTTGACTCGTATCTTGCATGACTTCTCCGCTCTTTAATACTCCAATTTCAACTGTAGACAAATCCTCTGAATAAAGCAACAGATATTTTGAATGAAAAAAAAACTGAAATAGGAAGCCAGCCAAGAAATGATCCTTCCGAGGTGTTCAGCCACAAACGCAAGTATCAATTTCATGAGATGCAAATCCCACTTTAACAGACTCCGTCACACAATCAAGGCGAGATCATAAATTTACGTGACTAAAATTCATGCACCACCAGAATATACAGTATTCCTGGTATTTCACAAAGCTCTTAAATTCAACAGTACTTCTGGAGAGGATTATGAGTTCCCAGGCAGTTTGTGCCACCCTTGAGAGCCAAGTTTCATCGAACAACAATCCATCACACCAAAGACATCTGGAACAGATTATTTGATACCAAAGCTGATTCGTCCCAAATTCCTGTCTCTTGTCACGATTCTATTTCAGACAAAAAATACCATTAATGACTCTTGTAATATGATTCCACAGTTTATGAATCCCCAACAGTTGGTCCCGACCTCGAAGGACAAATAGTGGCATTCGACCTACCTTGCCGAACAGACAATCATTGCTAAGGCATTATGTTCTGCAGATGAGGTATCTACTACAGTAGAGAAGTTTGATGTCCATTGAACAAACACAACAGAGCCTTTCCAAAGCAAACAATCCACTGCTCAGCTTCAAAATATTCTTGCTCCAATTTCTGAGCAAACTAACATGAAATGCTAACTTCAGTAGCCTCTCCGTGGTGTCCCTTACAACATCTGAAAGTTTTTCAAATCGTATACAACACAATATCACAAATATTCAGGCAGACCGAACTGAAACTTCGGCACTTCAAAAATCATCTAATGATATCAGAATCCACATTACTAGTTCTAAATTCGAACTGCTCAAACGCGTAACATTCGAAATTATCACGTAGCATCCAAACACTATCAAGCAAATGAACTTTATCGACAAATTCGTAACTCATAAAATACAAATATTACCACAAGCAAATTCCAAGGTTTCCAGACGTCAAGAAAATTCTCACGACCCATGAAATCCTTGAACCGTGTAACTTCTCGATTGACTAAAACACTTTAAAGATACCCGTGTCTGCCTGTCAAGCCACAAATTTTACGAAAATCGCAAAACTATTGTCCGCTGCCGTCATAAGATAACATATTCAGTCTCTAGTCGCGAATAACATCACAAATTACCGGCACCTGCAAGTCCACTTGCCGTCAATAGGCCACGAATTCACGAAAATCGCAAAAGTTAGTCCACAGTCGTTATTAGACCACATATGCAGTTGCTAGTCGCGAATCATGTCGTGAATTACTGACGCCTCTAAATTTGTTAATGCGTCACGGAATAAAAAGCACGAGGCATTGAATTAGCCATGCAGGTGCCAGGGTTATGATATCAAAATAGAGCTTTTAGCCATTTAGCGAAAGTACCTGAATTAGCACGAGCTGTATTCATTTGCAGAATAGTTGATTATCCTTCGAACGTAAACAATAGAGATCGAAGCTCTTCTACACAGAATCTAGACTGAAAAATATTTTTCTACCCTCAGTAGAATCCTGATGAATTTTCCAATGTTCACCATAAGGCTGAATTCTTTGACGACGAATCTTTTGAATTCGAATTCCTCATTCTAAACGGACAAGTCCGGGGTTGTTATAATTGTTGATAATTCAACAGATTACACTGTTGTGAATGGTGTGTAGTACTTTTTTCAATTTTTTTCTCTTTTAATCTGCGCAACTACATATTTCAATCTGCTAAGAAGTGCAGAATGACGTCATTTCATATGACGTCACTTCACGTTGACCTGAACGGGGCTGCCAAATGTGTTGATATTATACACCATTCACATTGCTAGCCTCCTTATCGACCCTTCGCTCACTCCACTGATCAGTGGCTCACTCGTATAAAATACAAAATGGCGACGATATTTGGCCTAACTTACGAAGATTCATCAAATAATTTATGAAAGTTGGAGGCATGAAAACTTGGAGAGAACTCACGATTGTTGTTCAACAGTTGGTAAGGTTGCTTTTAACAATCATTTCATCAACCCCGGACTTGTCCTTTGATAAATGTGTTTAGCTATCCCTAACTCAATTTTGTTTTAATGGATTTAGCTGAGTTCATAGAGAAGAACCAACTTAAGATGTATGTTAAGCAAAGATCAAAGTAAATTTGAAGAAAACATTAAAATTGCTTTAGCCTTTAATTTTAGATAGGAAGAATAAGATGTAATTGGTTTAGTCTCTGACTCCTAGGGGTGTCTGTTAAGAAAAATCAAAGAAAAGGAAAAGGTAGAGCTGAGAGGCTTCCAAAGTTGATTAAAACACAGAGCAATGACTTATTGCATAAAAGACGAGCAAGATACTTAACTTGTTCTTACAACTTAACAGTTCAAGTGAAGGGCACTGAGTCATTGACTTATTGACGATGTTCGAATGTAAACAACAAGATCCAAGCATGTAAACAATCTTTCGAACTTTCGATTTATAGATTCGAATGCCTTTTGCCATACCAAAGACTAATTTTTTTACTGAGCATAGCACCGGAATTCTACCAATGTCAATAACAGAAAGACCTCATCTTCAACATGAAATCGAGCAATTTCTGAAAATTGCTAAATTCCAACAGGCAGGGAAAATTCCATGATACTCAAAACAAGGCGGCTAGAAGACGATAAAACAACGTCTGCAAGATTCAATGACGTCCACTATCCTAAAGTCTCGTGACCATTAAAAATTTTGCAAGGCAGAAAATGAAATCTGTTTTGCTCAATATATTATCAAATTATGCCATATAAGATAAATGAATTTAACAAAAATAAGGTATATAGGCAGGATGTATGTGTCTAAGATATAGAGCTTATTCGTTTGTTATTTCAACGTCTAGGCCTCTTCTAAATATATTTTTGCGATAAGAATCGTGAGATACCCTACATAACATCTGTTCTCCGTAAGACCCCCAATATCAGAGCTAAGAAATCGAAAACAAACAATAAAGAACTATTTTCATTAGTAAGGAAGGCAGTCAAAACGAAGTAGCTCAAGCTTGAATCAAAAAGTCATTACTTAGATGAGGCAGAAAACCTTCATTCAGCGATAAAACTATAACATACCCCCGACACATGATGTCGAAAGCCGTCGAAGTCTCCATGGCGAATAAGGCACAGCAAATGTTTTCTTCAACATTTCATACTTCCCTTGCTCTGATACAACCATCCTAACCTAGGCATATTCTTGCAAACTTTGGAAGCATGTTTATCAAAGAGAGATATCCCCAATTTCTAAGACACAGCCCCCCTGATGAGCCTTTTCTCATCGGATTCGTCACAATGCGATGATTATAAAAGGAAAATGGTCAATCG
Source organism: Aurelia sp. 4 Dawson et al 2005 (assembly GCA_964019985.1). NCBI lineage: Eukaryota > Metazoa > Cnidaria > Scyphozoa > Semaeostomeae > Ulmaridae > Aurelia > Aurelia sp. 4 Dawson et al 2005. Next base: position 1,184,962 of record OZ026512.1, on the reverse strand, counting down.
TGGATCTATAGTATAGAGCTCCCGGGGGGTCATTACTAGTGTTATCAAAATAAATCTGTTCTTCGGATGCGACAGACACAACGCTACGCAGTAGTAGGAAAAATAAAACAGAAATGAAATAAAAATTTGGTAAAGTTAGAGGAAATTCACGTTAGCAAAAGAGGAAATGAATGATTGAAGAACTTTGAGATGGAAAACTGGAGTCGAGGGTTGAACAAAAGAATCGCCAGGACTGCCCTTGACAGACGGCAGGTCCTTTCGAGCCTCATATTCGATATTTCGACATATATATTCCATGGTTCGAGCATCACACTGTGAAAATCCACAACTTCAGAGTTATTATGCTAAGTCACTGCTCAAAGCATTAAAATTCAAAGACCCAAGCAAATGCAAAAGCTGCTCTTGACTACCTACTCGATACTTTTCATGCCTCGTTCCTACAATCACGGACAAAAATGGTGAAGACTTTTCTCAGAAACCGAATCAACGGAATGCGAGAATCGCTCATTGCAACACTCACCCCCCCCCCAATTCAATGTTGGATTTTGCGTATAAATCCATTTTGGGCAACATTGAGACGTAACGAGATGAGAGAAGACGTTGGGCATCCAAATTTGAAGTACCAATTTACGAACCTTTCTGCAAAAGGCTCACTGTATCAAAGTGCTTCTATCTTATTACATCTACTTTCTATCTTGATATCATTGCACTAAACGCAACAAAAAGAATATTCTGATCACATGATTTCTCAGTACAACGTTGTTGACAACAAAAAACTGTCTCTATCAGAAATTTCCCTAATCCCATTCCTACATTTCCAGGCAAGCCTTAAAATGACAACGTCTCGATCAGTCGGTCTGATACAAAATCGCGTAGCTCATCTCGATGGATTGTACCACCTTATCCAAAAAATTGGCCTCTTTCTCAGACAATAATCAATCAATGTTGCCAATAAATACGATCTCTATTTTCTTAAAAACTATTACGTCAGATCATGTGTTTTACCTTGAAGTCATGTAGACTGTTGCTTCCTTCCAGAAACGACTTTTTAGCTCAGGGTCGCATTTAAGTCTGTTGGGGCCCTGGGCCCAAACTGATTGGGGCCCCTTGAAATGCACCTAAGAAATTCTTGTGTCCCATGTCCCATGATGCTAATGTCTTTCGTCTTGACTTCATTGCTGCACAGTTCTGGAAGATTTTCTTGGAGTCTAAACCTCCCAGGACGTCAAAATTTACTCGAACGATATTTTGACACACTTTGCACAATCTTCGAATGTGCACAATGATGATAGAAGCTCCACCATTACTCAATCAAACTGCACGTATAAAATTGTACGTGTCAAGAGCTTTTGAAAGCGATTCAAGAGTTCTAAATATCAGAGGACTTACACGTATTGTGATAAGAAACAAAGAATTTAGGACAGTACTGAAAGCTTCTTCAAATTATAAGGTTTTTCAGTACACGGAGTTTCTGAAAAGTTTCTTAAAGGTTCCATAACAATCCTTCATTTCAAAACACGATCTTTTGAGGTCTTTCCAATGTTTAGACAATACACAAGTACCTTCCGAGTAAGGAAAAAAGTGAAAAACAGAGCAAAGACATGCTGAGGGTTTCCTTTACCAAAAGGCAAAATGAATAGTTTCCCGACACATTTTGCACCAGTCCTAGAGTTAATTTGTAGCAATCTGAGACTTGAGTTTCATATAAAAAATATGTGTAGTACTTTCAAGTTCTCTATCGGCTAGCATGGACAATCCCTCGATTTTTTTAATTAAAATGAAACACAACTTGAAAACTAACAATGCAACACAGTGAACCCCCTGTACTGAAAGTGGATTATAGCAGTGATATAGAATTTAGCATTGCGTTGTTAAGACTCTCACGATAAAGTTAGATTTGGAAATAAATACACGGTTTGATGCGATGCAAATAGGCCTAACCACAGTTCAAATGAGATCAACTTCGAAGCGGATAATTAAATGGAATGTGTTCGCTACGTTTTAATTCGAAATTAGAAACAAGATTAAAATGTTTCATTCTGTTATTAAATCGAAACATCGAACAAATGATTCGAAATTAGAATTAACAGAGTGGTAATCTAAGGGCTTGTGTAAATAATGGTGATATGCAAAAACTAGGGGTGCACAATGGGGGTTTGGTTTGGGAAAGGTCTTAACCGTTGTAGAAAAACTCAACTCCCTAGCTACTGAATCGAAATTACTGGTCGGTGTAAATAATGGGGAAAGCGATGGGCCTGTTCTTTCTAATAACGGCCAACACCGCAGGCAGAACTCATGAACTCGAATAAATCGTGTAGAAAGAGCAGAAATAGCACCTAGATGATATGTTCTTCCGTAGGCTATCAGTTATTCACAAGCCATCTCAATACATCACGCACCAAAAATGAAGGGCTATCACATCATTGTACGCAGTTTCTGCTCAATTCCTCAGGTAAATATTGAAGAAGCGCAAAACACACAGGAAACTGATGGATTTTCGATTCGCCCGAACATCTCAAAAGCCACCCTTAGATGTACAACAACTTAGCAACCAAGCATTTTCACACGGTAGTACAGGAAACAACGAGGAGCTTGACTCCCTAACACACTATGTAGGTCACCATTTATCAAACGAAAGGTCACAGGTAAACTAAACAGTTTGCGGGGAAGCAAGCAGTTGTGTCCTAGCTTAGGTTGATCGGCCTGACTTACTGATATCTGACTGAGTGATTTACTGATTCAATGACGATTCTTCTTTAATTACTGATACAGCGATTGATTGACCGACTGTTGATTGATTGATCGAGCAACTACTTGAAAATAAAACCTCTGCATGTGTGCTAACTAGCTATGCCCTGTGGCTGACGAGGACACTAAGGGCCAAAATAGTACACAGGTTAATCCGGGGCAAGCAATCTCCCGTGGCTAAGTTTGGGTTTAATATTATTTCGCAGTGGTATTTACAAATTGGATGTAATCAATGAGGTTTGGCTTTGTGTTCCCTTCCTCTCCGATAAATAATCGCCTTATTATCATTGTATGTGGATGATGTTTTAGCAATCTTGTTAGCTCGTGATCTGTTTTAACCATTTCACTCCTGGAATACGCATACAGCGTTATGATCAGTAATGCGAAGTGATACATTATAATGGCATTAGTCTTTCAGAACTTACTAGAGCACTATAGAGATTTTCAACGGGTAATGGTCATGACGAAGAACTGGTCCTGCGAGAGTGAAAAATCTTCCCATACCGTACTTGACAACTTGCCGGTTCATTGTGTAACTAAAGAAGCAACGAGTGCGTGGACAATTTATTTTCTTTAGTCTAATTATAGCGGCCAATGGCTTTGACTACGTCTGTGGGCCTGTTCATATGGAGGCGAGACAGTTTTCACCTATGTTCGTATGGAGACATCGAAGCTCGCTTACTAAGACAGAAATTGGTAGCCTGCGTGCATCTCCTGAAATTGGACGCGTGTCGAAAATGAGGCACAATTCCATTGTCTAGATAAGCAGCGCATGAGCAATGTAGACGTTTTCGTCTCGGAAGCCGGGATGGAGTGAATGGGAAAATTTTCATCCCCCCTACCGAGATCTCGCCAGCAATCCAGTGAGATCTCACTAAGCGAGCCAGCCGGCCTGCTCATATGAACAGAAAGCAAATTTTATATAACCAAGCTAAATAAACAAACAAACCTTCTCCTTCGAGATCAGACGAGCATTGTGATTCTTCAATCTCTTCATCCTCTTCGATAATTTTGTTCCCTGTTGCTTCGTTTAACTTTCTTGTTAATTCAGCGATAACACTTTGAAGTTCTGTTACTCGCATCATCTAAAACACAAATTCATTTCATCATATACCTGTGGATGCTACGTTCAAACGTGCTAAATGATCTTTCATGTTGCCCTGACAATCGGCAATTTTTTGTGAAAAATACCCCTTTTTCAGTTTGGTATTTAAGCTATTAACCCTGTTTCTGATATGTCTGTGTGCTTGCATTAACAGAGCAGACCCATGTTTTACAGCAGATTTCTTAAGTTTGTCTCTTGACCTCATAGTGGCTTTTAGCTCAGAGGTAACCGATCGATCGCACGGACTCAAAAAAGTAACAAAGCGCTGTAATCTGTGGAAAGGAAACTGTCCACTCCTCTAAATGAACAACCAAAGTAAACCTGTAACATGTCAACCAGTAAATAAGCCTGTTGTGGTTGTTGTCAGTGAGCAGTCCACAGATCAGTGTTTTGATGCGATTATGGGTTCAGTTCGATGAGTCCATTAGTCCATTACTATGCAAATGCAAGGCTGTTTTTCAAATACTGGATCGCAACTGATCCTTGCTGTTCGTGTGATACGAAATGTCAAAATCTGAAAACTGACTTCTTCCAAAGCAAAAATTTCTCAATATTCTAGCGATTGGTTTTTCACATTATAACTCTTGGAGGATCAGATAAAACATTCTCAACAACAGGGGCGTAATGGGCAAAACCAGTCTAGTTATCTGAGATATGTTCTGTAATATTTACCTAGTTATAATATTTAGTAATATGTAATATTTATTTGTAATATTAAAGGTAAAGGTCTCTGCGTTAAAGGTCTTAGGGTTGTTACGTTTTTGCATGCTCCTTTTGGTATGGTTTCGTTGATGTACCATAAAAGTATGTATTCACTCGTAACATTCTATGTTGAATCTGCAAAATATGGGGTAAAAGGACTGATAAAGCTATCATACATATACAAATATATCCTTGTCATCTGACTTTGTGATTAAGCTCCCCTCCTTAATTTCTCCCCTCTCTGGGGTGTCCAAAATCAAATAAGCATCCCAGAGGCTTGCAAGAGCTTTCAGGGTATGTTTGTTATTGCAAATTTTATGAGCATATACAAAAGATATGAAACAATTGTCTTGTTAGAATCAAAGGATAGATTTTTCAGCTCTTGAATAAACCTTGTAGCCATTCTACAAAAAGGTCTAGGATGAGCGGTCGATTTTTTATGCATCTCTTTATGAAAAGCTTGATTAGGTTAATGAAAAACTTCATTGATTATTGGTTAGATTCTAATCCTAGATCGGTGCATAGAAACTGATCGAATAGCAGGCTTCAGGCCTTAGAAAGGCGGGTAAAATTGGTCAGTTCACTCTCTGATTCATTGATTAAACTGCTTGCAAGACTGACAGTCTTTCAAGCCAGCCATTGAGTCAATGAAACAGAGAGTATTCTCGCAATTTACGTTATCCTTTTAAATGGCCTGAATAGCGTTGTTCGAGGGGTGAAATGGTGTGGACATGTCCATCCTAGCTCTTCTGATGGAGTACCTATTCATCAGCAAAAACGGTTTCAATAATGCTAACTATACCTATCAGGCTATAATTCCTTGCAGAGTCCATCCCAACTTTTCAAGGCTTGCGGAAACCTCTATTAAGTCTCTGACTCTCAATGGCAAAATGTTTTTCACTCACACATATTGATATCTGTTATCTATCCAATGGACGAAAGCTTTAGGACAATTTGAGACACTGTGTATCACTAATTACGATCCATGAAGAATCTTAGGCAATCCTTCGACCACAAAATGAGAAATAACTTATAAATATTGACGAGAAATACCTGCAATAATATTTGTGGCTGCACCCTAATTGCGAAATTCCATTCATATCTCCTCAATACAAGTTCGAAAGATTCAATTTGGTATCTCTTAATCAAGAGCATACAGCTGACGACATGCGATTATTCGCATATTTAGACTGAATGCATTGAACAGCACTGAAAATATGACTCCATCTCTTTGATGGATAATGATGCCTAAAACTGTAACAGAAGTTACTGGTCAATTCGCAAAAAGTTGCATAAATTTTCCTGATAGGTAAGCAAGTAATTAACTTTCAGAAAGAGAAACGAAGGAATTTGAGCAACAAAGTTCCAAAAACTTGCGTTTGCAATAATCAGTCGTACTATATTTCAACTAAAAGGCATTTTAGCTATTCTACAAAAGAGTCTGGATCCAGCGATATTTTTATACGTTTTTATACGCGAAACTCGATGGAGTGGCGTTCGGGCTTCTATCGCTATTGTGCACATTCGAAAATTCTTCAAAATGCAAACAAACGTCGTTCGATTGAGATTCTTTTTCAGAACAGTTAAAAGGTCGATCTAAAGCCTCCGGTCCTATCTGTAAGGCCAACTATTTTCTCTACGACACTGTTTGAACTCTTAAAAGGCATTTCAAAAATATTCTGATCTGCTTCCAGAGTAGACCTTTTAGCTATTCTGAGAAAATTCCAATCGAACGATATTTTGCTACATTCTGTAGAATTTTCAAATGTTCACGGCACTCAATCGAATCTCGTGAATAAATATACATGAAAATAACGCGCGATCCAGACTGTTTTGTAAAATACTGTAAATCCCCGCATATAAGAACCTACCAGTATAAGAACCTAGAGGCTGTTTTTCCTAAATTATGTACCTTGCAATTAAGAACCTGTTTCAGTTTGTTGAGACAAATATTCTTATTGCAGGGGTTGCAAAGCTGATCTTTGATTGCCGTTATTAAGATCATTGTGGTCCCAGTTGGCGTTGAAAGTTTTATTCTCCTCCCCAGTTACTAATTAGGTCCATAAGAACGCTTCCGAAACCAATGATTGGGCTGAACATATTTTTGAGACTCTCAAGGGGACTACATGAGGCACCCTTCAAATGAGAACCTCTGTACCTTGACGTTAAGTCTTAGTACCTTTGAAATAAGAACCAATTTCAGCCTGGCTCTCAAAAAAAGTAGGTTCTTATACGCGGGGATTTACTATAGCTAAAAGGTCGATTCGTAGCTGTATGATTTTCTTTCTAAAGACAAAAGCAGAACAAGCGACAACACTTCTGAACTCGACTGCAGCATCATCGTAGAAGTTTTACTTAATATTCCTATGTGAATCACTAAAGCTGACTGGGGAACTGGTAGTCATGACGACAATTCGGCCATTTCTCAGCATTTAAAGTTGGCGCCTAAAACATGTTAGTTTGTCTTATTAAAGCAATATAAACAAAGGGCATTTGTAAATAATTTTGATAATTTTCTGTATGTTTAACGCAACGACTTGATTTATTGTAATGAAATTTACTAGCGTTCTTTACAAATAGTGCTCAATAATCTACTACCTTTAAAGCAGTATTTCGTTTATTTTGTCTTTGGTGAAAAGCTTACGAAGCCATGCTACCATCACATTAATTAACAGGCCATTTCCCCAAACTTCTAGCCAAACAAACCTGTACCTCTAGATTCCTCCAAACAACTCCTTCAAAAGTTAGAGAGGCGAACTAGTCCGTTTATGAATCAGTTCGGCGAATTTGTGTTTACTTGCGTTCCCTTTGTAGCTTGTTCAGCGGAAAAAGCCAATATATCAACAATCTTCAGCCATGGCTAGAGTGTGATTTAGCGAGCGGCATTCAAAAGTTTTGCTATTGTCGTCACATGGTGAAGGTTAGGGTCAGTCAGAGATGTGGTTTTAATGTAGTTTAGGTTAGGGTTAGGGTTGACAAGGGTACGTTAGGGTTAGTTAGGATAAATTGCAGTTGGTTGGGGTTATGGGTTTGTTGAATTCAATATTTTACTACATTCACACTGACACTGTGAAACCGGCTTGATCTAAACCAGTTCAAATTTCAATCAATCAATTTGTTCGATTGACCAATCAGAAGGTCCTATTCAAAAAACTGGTTTGATTTGGGCTGGTTTGACTTGTAGCGTGAATGCAGCATTTGCAAGGGAAACATGATATTTAGTGCCATCCGCTAAACTTTAGCCTTCGTGCAGTCTCTTCGAACTCCCTGTTTGGAATCGAGCCTCTCTGAAAAGAGTTTGCACTTACGCTACCGTACTTGTCTTAAGTTAAAGGAGCAGGGTCACGTGACCGTAAACACACCTGTTATCTCCATGATCTACATTTTTGCCCATATGTGGCCATTGTGTTCTGCAAAGATTTTGGTGGATTGGGAGAATCCACAAGAAAGTTACTTCCAAAAATCCACCAAAATCTCTGCAATCGTACAATATACGAGTGTTTCGTTTGTTTCTCTACGAAAGACAAGAGTCCATCTTCAAAATGACGCCTTCATTTTGAGGATAAAAGTTGAAAATCTCTGTGATATGGCCTATCAAAGATGTTGCTTCCAAAATCGTCATTTCGAAAGAAGTTTGTTTACATTACGAGACCCGGCCCCTTTAAACAGGAACATACCTGAGACTGCAGTCTCTCTTCATACTCCTTCTGCATCTTTTGCTTCTCAGCTCCAAGTTGATATAATTTGCCTCTAAGGCCATCTCTCTCGCTTGTTACTTGATCAAGCCGACTATTTATTTCCGATATTTCATCTTTGAGTTGTTCGAGTGCTGCGAGATTGATCTAAAAAGAAGAGGAGGTTGACCTGAGACTTGAGGAACTCCATTACGACACAGTTACATTGCTCAATTTACAATCTGCAAAGATTATCAAAATAGATATCAAGAATGTAAAAAGATTGACTGTTTGTATGTCCGATATTTTGAGTCGTTCGAGTGCTACAAAATTGATCTAAACAGGAAAGGAGCTAGAATTGAGACTTAGGAACTCCATTACGACACAATTATACTACTCAATTTACAATCTGCAAAGATTATCAAAATTGATAAGGAGAATATAAACAACTTGACTTTTTTATATTTCTGCAGTTTCATCTCTGATTTGATCGAGTGCTGCAAAATTGATCTAAACAGGAAAGGAGCGAGATATCACCTATCAAAATGGTTATTAGCCGGGTAAGTTTCTTCAATTTACATCTGACCAAAAACCACTATTGGATTACCTCAAGTTTGAAAACTGGAAACTACTATTGCTAAAAATAGCATTTATCAATAACTATCTTCCATACACCTGCAGTTATCGCAGAACAAAATCAAACCTTATCAATCTAATAAGCATGTTTACTAAACATTCAAAGGTTCATGACATCAAAAATCCATAATGAAGATGGTGGAAAGTCAATCAATTCTTTCAGGATCACTTCATAGCATTGGAACGTTTATATTCTTTATTAATCAAAGTTTCATTTTGTCTTTCATCTTAATGGATCCTCTATCAATCTGAAAAACTTATTTACTCAGCATATTTCAAAATTCATGGCATCAAAACATAGAGCTCACGTCTTTAAAAAGGTGGGCATAAAATGGTATGACATTGTACCACGAACTGAATGATTTGAAAGAAACTTTAGGTAATTTGCTGTAAATCTGCCATGGCAACTTTGTCATATCCTGATTATTTTCGAAATGGCGGCATTTTGATTGTTTTCTTTCACTAGCGCTTATCGCTAGCGATCTCAATTGATCCCGTGTGTTGTAAGGTAAATCATATTTTGGTAATTTCATACCTTTTTGTTCAAAACCATTATTGAAAACACACTTACACGTTTTTGTTTTGCTCAACAGTACAAGAACGCAACGTTCGGGAGAATCAAACATTCTCACTGAAGAGGCCGCCGAAGGGCGGTGAAAATTTTGAGCAAAACAAAAACGTGTAAGTGTGTTTTCAATATTGGTTTTGAACGAAAAGGTATGAAATTACCAAAATATAATTTAAGGCATTTTGATTATTTTTGCAAATTTGGAACATTATGAAAAATTACATTGATCGTAAATGTTAAATTACTTTAGGGAAATTGATACAATCTTTATGAAAACCATGCTTTATGAAGGTCTAAATTGTGGTGGCAAGCAGAAATCTGTAGCTCTTCTGGTTTAGGATTTAATAAATTGAAGACGTCACAATCTCAGAATGCCACTAATCAAGGAATCAAAAAATTGCCACGGCAGATTTACAGCAAATTAAAGTTCTTTCTTTTCAAGCACTTTAATTCATAGAGAAATGTAATGGAATTTTACACCCACCTTTCTAAAGATTTGAGTCCCATGCTTATCAAGCAGTCGGTAATAACACATTGCTGAAAGTCGAACACACTTCTGAGGATAATTTTTGAACCATGCTTGAAGCACAAATGAGCATTCGTTGACTGCCCGAATGCATTTGTGAACATTCTTGAGATGATTGACAAAAAAACCTGAAATATTCTAATGCTAAGAATGTGTGCGCTTATTTGATGAAATATTTTACATTTTCAAGAGCTAATTTCCCCAAAGTCTGGAGAAGTATAAGAACGGGGTGAGTGGCCGAGTGGCTTATACAGTCTTCGTCAGGTGATTGAAGTTAAGTTTGGTCGAGTGAGGTCAAACTCCGGATGGGTGACCTTGGAGGCCTGACCTCACAACTCACCTCGTCATCCTTCGGAAAGGACGTTAAACTAGGGGTCCTATGCCTGGATGCAGCATGCACCGTGGACCTAAATTAGGTTGTAGCTAGAAATCCTGACAAATCCACTCAAAACAAATTAAAAACAAAAAAAAAACAAAAATCACCTTTCAGGCATTCTATAAAGGAACCTAAATCGAACCATACTATGCTACATTTTGTAGAATTTTCGAATTTTGTTCAATAGTGATAGAAGCTTTTACGCCACTCCTTCGAACCTCTTTCATAGCAATATATAAAATATATGGCTCCATCTGTTTCCAGAATAGCTGAAACGACAGCATGCGCAGGTTTCTAAAACATCAGGTATCTATCGCGAATCTAAATCACTTGTTATCAGTCTAATTAATTTGTTTACTAAACACATTTCACGATGCATCACATCAAAAACCACAACAAATTCAACTCAATGCAACATTTACAAAAACACAATTTCCGGACAGAATCGCAACAAAAAACACAAATATAACAAAATGAATACCTTATTCTGTGCGGTCGGATCTTTAATATTGACATTTTCATCCGTTGCAGAACTCGGCCTCCTTCGGCGACTGTGCCGTCCAAATCGATTCCATAACATTTCAATTCGCACAGGAAATCAAAAGTTTACAAACATTGCGTCAGAAAATCACGTCAGCAGTACTTAGCAACGAGCTTCGAAATAACCAAAATGGTGGCTGCTAGGCGGTTGAACAACAGCAAAACAGGCCTAAATCTTTGTCGTTGTCGGAGATAGTGTGCTAAGTGAGAGAGTTTGCGAACGGCTGCAAATTTGAAGAGGCTTTCAAGCAGCGAGCGAATATCGGTTTAAAGAAATGAAGAGAACGAGTTGAATTTTTTCTTGATTAATATTTAAAAAGCTTGTGGATTGAAACCTTGAATTTGTGTATTCATTAGTGAATGGGAATTTGAACACAACATACTTTCGTGAATTCTACCCTGAAACTATGCCAACTGGTCTCACTATATATACATTACACCGATGAGACATGAGTATTTGCTGGACTATGGTCAGGTGGAATGAAGATAAGTGGAATGTGGACTCTAAGAAATGCCTGAAACTCTTATCAAAGCAAAGTAAACGAGAAACCTTAGAAATAAGAATAAGATTCCAATGCGATACCTCTCCATAACGAAACTATGCCAAATGGTCTCACTATATATACATTACACCGATGAGACATGAGTATTTGCTGGACTATGGTCAGATGGAATGAAGACAAGTAGAGTGTGGACTCTAAGAAATGCCTGAAACTCTTATCAAAGCAAAGTAAACGAGAAACCTTAGAAATAAGAATAAGATTCCAATGCGATACCTCTCCATAACGAAACTATGCCAAATGGTCTTGATAATCCCATGTGTACCTGCAACTCTGGCAAGGCTTAAATTCTGAAATTCTGAAGGAGCTTGGTCAAAATTTCATCAGTTTACAAGACTCCCATACTGTACATGGTTTTACGAAGAAAATCTTTCCTAACAAATGCACTACGAGACCGATGACAATAGACCTTTTAGCTATTATGAAAAGAATGTTAATCGAACGATATTTCATTACATGTTGTACAATTTTCGAATGTGGACAATTGCGATCGAAGCTCTAACGCCATTCAATCGAATCTTGCGTATAATATCGCTCAATCCAGGCTCTTTTGCTGAATTGCTAAAAGGTCTACGGGAAAAGGTTTACCTTCTAAGCTTGACTTTTGGCTGCTTGAAGAAATTTAGTTCGCGATGATTGAATGGCTCAATGAACCTAAAAGCGACTTCACAGTCCACCAAACGCTTCACGCCTTTTCTGACTCACCCGCTACATCACAAACAGTCGCCAATAGAGAATTCCTTAAGATAGGCGACCAGGTACTCAGCTAAAACAATCTGACGATCCAGTCGTCCGTAAATTTCACATGCCGTATTTTCCTCAACGCCTGGCGTAATAGAACACAACACGAAAGTTATCACTTTCCGAGTCAGTGGTTTTTTTCTGGAGTTAAACTGTAAACAATATTTGTGAAGACCGACAGAATTAAGGTTGTAACTGGTCTTTCGAAGAAAAACACATTTTCATGAGAAAGTTTAGGCCCTCGGCTGCTATCAAGTTTCTAACATTCAAGGGTCATTATGCTAACAAAAAGGTTCCTTTTTGAGTTTCTTACATTCCGCTCTAAGTGCAGAATTGATTATTTTGTGTTTAATGGGTTTTCAAAGTACCCAGGAGGATCTCAGAACACTATCAACAAAATTTGAACTCGAAACAACGACGAAACATCAGTCAGTTCTTTCCATTGTCAAACACAGTTGAGTGACCTGGAATTTTAAGAATACAAATTACAAAACATCGTCAGATTTTCAAACCCTGCTAACACAGTTTCTTGACTTTTGAAGGAGAAATCGAGCCAGCAGTTTCCCTTTAAGGGTTTCTTATAAAAACTGCCTGTCACGAAAATTGACAAAAATAGTTGTTCAGGTGACCAGAATAAAGCAAATTACCCCAGAACCATACTGGTCTCTCTAAGCAAAAAAAGATTTAACGAAAGTTATGAGCAAATAATACAAGACGAAGTTAAGTAAATTCTTGGGTTCCTCTCAAAACAAAATAAACTGGCAACCAGAGGAAACAAGAACTACTGCGGAGCTTTTTCATACTACCAAGAAAGCCGACAGACAGCCTTCAAACACGACTGGTCACTTTTCAAACAAAATGACATTTAATAAATGTCAACCCAAAATTATGACAAATAATACCAGGAGAAAATTAAAAATCAAATCATTATTTTTGTGATTTTACCAGTAGAAATTATAAATCATTTTGAAGTTTCCCCAACAAATACAAAGAACTGGTCTGAGCATAAACAAATTACACACTATTGCACCAGCAGTGCCACATCAGAAAAAAAGACTTTGCTAGTTTCTAGCATAAACTTTTGGCATTTGATTCGGATTAGAAAGCGCATGATAACAGATTCCAAGGCCTTTAGGTTGAACAGTGGCATTTCGTAGTTAGAATTGTAGTCGACTGAAAAGGTTGGGAGAGTTCGATTGATAGAGTTGCACGATAGATTTAGAACGCTAGAGATTTACCTCATGATCGAAAGACGATTTTATAAATAGGATAGGCTTGTTTTGCCTGAGATTCGAGAATACCTTACCATAACATCAGAGCTAACATCTTTCAAGTATGCAATCCCGAAAATCAGAGTTTTAAATTCAGAAAGGTCAAACCTTCCACTGCACGCCAATTTCGCTAGCTAAACTTTCCTCCAATTATTAAGTCAAAATGACAAGATTTTTGGGACTCCTTGTGCTGTTCGTAGCCCTAAAATCTATAAACCAGTGGCTGTTGCTAAAATAAGTCAAAATTTCTTCTGGGACAACTAAAGCGTCTTCAAGAATGACATGGTTTCATGCAGTATTCCTTTCCTACATTCTTAACGAGAAAGGGATCTTATCACAGGAAATATATATGAAAAATAGTTACCGAGTAAACTTTTGGTGCCTTGACAAGCTTTCGTAGACGCTTCATTCTTCAAACGGCACACCCAATCAAAGGGGCAAAATTGAGACAGAACTGCAACTAAAATGAATGGTTTTAACTGAATCGTACAAACGACATAGGTTTCTATGCGTGGCCTTGAACATGAGTTTTCACCTCCATAAACGCCAAGCAGTAATATTTCCAGCAAAATAACAGCCAAAGCGAAGATATATAATCTCTTCAAACACGTTCTATCTCCCGTTATTAAACATTCAAAACCAAGCCACTGGTTTGATTGACTAAATTGCTACTATATCTGTCAATCACTCATTCATGAAATACCCATTGATAACATGTGGATAGTTCTTAGAATTATGACACCTGTCTGAAGAGAGTTTCATCAATTGTATGATGATGGGAGAACAGGGCTGTAAAAGGGCAGGGGGTGGGAATCAGGAATATAAAAGTGTACGATCTGCATCCATCATGATGGAATCACGACCTCAAAACTCGAATCACGGCCTCTATCTAATCTCAAATCACTGCATCGAACCTCGAATCACTGTCTCGAATTTGGAGCCTCTAAACTCGAATCATGGCGTCGAATTTCGAATCACAGCCTCTAATCTCGAATCACTGCATCGAATCTCGAATCACTGCCTCGAATTTGGAGCCAAACTCGAATCATGGCGTCGAATTTCGAATCACAGCCTCTAACCTCGAATCACTGCCTCGAATTTCGAATCACAGCCTCTAATCTCGAATCATGGCCTCGAATCTCGAGTCTCGAATGACTGCCTCGAGCCTGGAATCACTGCCTCGAATCTCTCATTACGGCTACGGCTACTAATCTCGAATCATGGCCTCAAATCTGGAACCTTGTTGGAATGCAATTAGTTTTTCTACTGCATCGTGGATCAATGTTTTATGCTTGGGCAAATTCAAGTTTCAGAAAATCTGAAACATCAGCGTGTCCGCATAGGACCCTGGGTGACACCAGCTCCATAAGATTCCGTTCAGCCAGTACTGGCACAATTTCAAAATAGCACAAAATTCAAATGGTTCAACATTCTTTGGAACCTTCATGATGCCATGAAAAGTTATCTAAACAAAGCCTAAAGAATCAGTAGGCCCTACTTGTTACAAAGTTTCACTTGATCGTATTCGAGCGGCAAGAGGCGGCTGTTTTCAAACTGTGCCGGCTAGGGTTCTGCTATCAAATGTTTTCCCTATTTCACATTCAATCTGAAAGTTTACCAAAAGGAACTACCTAAGACACTAACTACGTACTACCATACTACACTACAAGGACGATACCAGGAGAGGCAAAATGTCATGACTTGCTCTGCTCAAAATAGCTCCATCTACAGAAATACATTAGCACAAATATATTCATAACTTCGAAACACTCAAGATGTGTACTTGAAACGCCCCACAGAACCCACAAGAAACTACTTCAATATGATAAAACAACTCAAAGGCAATGAGTGTCACTTAGATTTACTAAAACAACTCAAAGGCTGCCGACGAAATGATTACCTGAAACTGACAACAAACCTCCGTCCAACCTGCAAGTACCACTTAGATTTACTCATACCACCTTCTCAAAGACGGGCCGCTTTATTACTTTTAGCGACCGTCAGTTACGCGTACCTGTAATTCAAAAGCTTATTGCCATGGACACGGGCAAGTATCAAATGTTATAACATGTATTTGCAACATAAAAACAGAAATAATGCCAAGTTTGTTTGCAAATCAGTTGAAGCAAAGAATTATGAATAGATGTCGGAAGCTTTGATTTGGACACGTGCAAGAACGCATGGATATGAAAAGGAAAGCATGTTTCACTGTTAAAGAGGCTGGGTCACGTAATGCAAATACACTTCTTT
Organism: Aurelia sp. 4 Dawson et al 2005; assembly: GCA_964019985.1. Taxonomy (NCBI): domain Eukaryota; kingdom Metazoa; phylum Cnidaria; class Scyphozoa; order Semaeostomeae; family Ulmaridae; genus Aurelia; species Aurelia sp. 4 Dawson et al 2005. The sequence goes on along the minus strand of OZ026512.1, from coordinate 1,169,265 downwards.
CGAAATGATGATTTCGCAGCATTTTTGATAGGCCACATCACAGAGACTTTCCACTGTTTTTCTCAAAATAAAGGCTGTATTTTGAAGATGGAAACTTGACCTTCGTTGAGAAACAAACGAAATATCTAAATGTTGTACGATTGCAGAGATATTAGTGGATTTTGAGAAGTAACTTTAGTGTGACCAGAATCTGTACAGAACACAATAGCCACGTGTGGGCAACAATATAGATTCTAGAGATAACAGGTTTGTTTATGGTTACGTGACCCTGCCCTTTAAAGGGTTTGTTTCATCCAGCATGCCTTGCAAGCGTCGTCTTTTGGTTTGCCTTTGTTGTCGCTAATTTCATGGCCCATGAAAATGGCAACAAACAAAGGCCATCCAAGAAACGACACACGCAAGGAGCGCTGGATGAAACGAACGGACACTTTAAAGGCCAAAAGAAGAGAACATTAAGTTTTGCCTAATTTTGGGATCTGTTGCAGGGAGCTGGTGCGGCTCAAAGTTACGAGTTCTCGTGTATGCGTGCGCAGTTTCTACTCTGTCACTCACATCAAAATTCATCCTAAATCGTCAAGTAGAACAAAATCAGATAAAGAATACTCACCCTTCGAAGTTTCGAAAGATATGTTTTAACAATATCAAGATCGGTCTCAGCACCCATTTTGTTATCAAATCCTTCAGCTTGCCATAAATCAGCACAAAGCTTCCCTTCCTTGCAGTTTCCTAACAATAGCTTCTTCCAAGCTAAATGAAACACAATGTTTCCTTACAGTCAATTATCGATTTCCCTCTGTTTCCTCGGAGTATGCTCCTCAAAACTCGAAGTCACTTGACATTTCCTGAAAATTATTGATCAGTCAATGCTTTTTGGTTTCTAGTATCCGCATTAAGTTTTGCCCTCAATTCAGTCCCTTGGAGCAATTGCAACTCACCTCCGAATCTCTGAGTTACTAGAGTTTCCCGTTCCTCAGGGCAGTGTTGTGCTGAAAGGGTGTGTCTTGTACATCTTACTGGAGGTTTATGTAATGACCCTGGTCAACTGCTCCTTCATCTAACATAGCATTTTGATGCCAGATTTGAAAGTTTCCACTTATGTTTGCGAACTCAAGAAACCTTCCAGCCTTCTGGCCTCCAAATTTATGTCTCCAAGGTTCATAGCTTGCGAAACAATTTCCAGAAAGTATTTTCGATACTCTTAATCGAAAAACCTATATCAGCATTTCTCCACTGGATTTGCAGATTTCCAAAGACGGTGTTTCTGTCTAAATTCTTGCCACCAAATGAATGTTGAAGAATTCGAACAACTGTTTCTGCGAGCAGTATGAAACCCAGACTAAGTCCAAGACGCCTTCCCTTCAAGTAAATTATGTGCGTTTACAAACACGTATAATTTGTGCGTTTCGTATAGATTGGTCTGCTTGCGTTTGGAGCAACTTCTGACTAACCCAGACCAATCGCACCCACAACTTCTCTTGTTGCCTTCAACTAAATTCCTTTACGTTTCGAACAGAACAACTCTCCAAACAAAATACAATATGCTGAATCCCTCACACTGCTAGCTCTCCACAACGTTTTCACAAAACTGCCACATAAGTTTCTAAAATTCTCGTCTCCAATGATATTGTCTCTCAAAATGTTTACGACTTAAAAAATTGACCACAGTCCATCATCAAATTTCACTAAAAGTCGACATTGAGACCTACATTCAAAAGGGCGTGTTTTGTGATCAGATTAAGCCTCGAAGGTATTGCTCAAATCATGTGTGTATATTTCGGAGATCCCCTTTCGAAGTTTAGCTTCACTTGATTACGCTATCCAATTAAACAAAAGCAGACTCTCTCTGCAGCAGTTAACTCAAGCGTATTGTCCTGCTAAAGACCCCACTTACAACTTGAACACTACTTAAAATCTCTGTATGTTTTAGCCAATGAAGGTGGTTCAAAGCAATTTTCTTTTTATTCAGGCCACTGGACAAGCTTGCAACTGGAAGGTATTCGTGAACCGGTATGTATATCAAGCAATGTCCTTTTCTCTTAGCTAAGCTTCAGCTTACTACGATATCCAATAAACAAATGTTGCCTGGATGCTCTCTTTGTTTAAAAACAAGATGCTGCGTTCTGCTGGTTAAACGATCAGCTCATAGCTCGAAAATATTGCTCACAACGTGAGTATCTAATACGCAGTATCCTCGTATAAACCTCAGTTCATCTGGCTATCCAATACAAAAATCTTTCCCAAATGCAACTCTCTCTGTTCTCTATTCTAAAACCAGGCTTCCGTTTTCCTGGATCATTGATCGGCTTACAGTTCCAAAACATTGATCAAAATCTGAGAATATTCTACGCAATCTTCTCGTAGCTATAAGCTTTGTTTTACTTGGCTATCCAATAAAAATATTTCCTGCAGGCAGTCCCTTCTCTTTATTTAAAAAAAACTTTCCGCTCTTCAAGCAAACTCAAGCACCTTCAAACTCCAAGTATTGCTCAGATTATCTGAATGTTTCAGGATATGTTCTGTTGTAGCTAAGCTGCCATCTACCATGCTATCACATAAAAGGATCTGTCCTAAGGCCACTTTTCTCTTTGTTTACAAAGCAGACATTCAATCCATGCAGTACTGAACATATCAGCAAAATCAGTGACAACTGTCCTTCCCCAAAACGATATCCACCATAAAAACATAACAATTCTAACGTATCTTGTCCTGTCGCAGCTACATTACAGTTTATCACACTTTGGAATAAAGCGATCCTTTCTCTAGCCACTTTTCTCTTTATTTGCAAATCACACTTTCCAATTTTGTCATTGTTAAACTTTTGGCAAATCCAGTGAAAGAATCTGTTTCCTCAAAACGATAACAAAAGTAAAATAAAACGATTTTATCTGACTCTGTTTTGGAATCAAAGTTTATGTTACACATATCACAGTCCATTGATATATCCAGTGAAAATGTGTCCTTCCTTGAACGACCTTAGCCTCAAACAAGTTTTTAGCAGGCTTGGCATTCCCAGTTTCTGAAACCAATCATAAAATGTAACGCGATATGCCACGGCTCTTAAACTGGAATCTTTTAAATATGTTTTGGATTATTTTCTTTCTACGAATTCTCATCAACGACTCACCCAATGATCTGTCACGTTTCTAAGTCCTCTCCTGCAAAAAATGAAAATTCCCAGCAAATGCTATCCCGCCCTAATCTTTCCTCAACCTTACTTCTCTGTAAAAATATGACGAATTGCTCAAAATCTTTTCCAATGAGGTCTTGAACGGGCTCAAGTCACTGCAGTGACAGATAACGGACTCTCTCTAAAACTTCTAAGCACCTCGGCGTTAACTGCTCTTTCCACAACTTAAATTCTATAAACAAATCTCTGTTTTTTATCTCCATAAATGTACTCCAATAACAAATCTTCCATGATCAAAGCAGGGCGAATGATTGAGCTGAAACACACCCAGCTAACATACAAAAAACACATGTATGTCCCATCAGCCACATATGAATCCCGTGAGCAAGCTGTTATAAATACACGCGAACTGATTTCCGTTATTGACTTTCACACTTTCCCGCTGAATTTAGAAGTTGTAAACGCTATGCGGTCCAAACAGTACGACTGTTCTTTGGACAATGGCGCTCGTGCCAATAATATTGCAGTAATCACACTGCCAATGTGACCTTAAATATTTTATAGTTTCCAATTGAATTTAGGAACTAAGACAGTATGTGGTCCAAACAGGACGATTGTTCTCTGAAAAATGACGCCTGTGCCAATCAGCTCGCTAACTACTCCCGCGCCAACAACTTGGCGGTAATCACACTGCAATAGTTAACTACAAAGTATTGTACAAAACCTTAGGCAGGATTCTTTTCCAACAACAGCGTTCCACTATATTTTGATTTGGAATTGATTCAAGGCCTTGGGCATTCAGCTACAGTGGTATTTCTTACTGTATCTAAACGATGAACAAAACAAACAAAAACAACTTTGCGACAAATGATCGTGTAAACTGGAACAGCTATTGGAACTACAGTGGCACTTCTTGCTGAACTGTACCCTTATAAATGAGAATGGCTGCCTGCTTGATTACTTGAAGTGGTAGGCTTGATTGACTGGAGCTTCAACACAACAAACGACTCCACTCTGCAATAAACAAGCACGAAAAGCAAACTCGAACAACTTCTGAGCTTGGATCTTCAAACTTTAGTCGTACGTCCTTGCTGAACTTCACCCTTTTAAAACGCAAACAGCAGCATGATTAATTACTTGAAGCGAAATGCTTGGAGCTACGAGATGACAATCGAAAATCACTCAGCAATAAACAAATCCTAGAAGCAAACTTGAACTATTGAACTTGGCTCTTGATACTGCAGTGGCACTTTCATGCTGGACTTTACGCAAAATGACGCACATGGCAAAAACCACAGGGAACTTTGATCACGAATCTTCGACTCTGAGTAACAATTATCAATTCCAAACGAAAATGTTCCAAGCAGCCAAACATAATCCAGATTCTGAACTAACAAACTTCAACAAGATCCTGCAAACATCGTCTCTCTCACGGTAAAGATAACCTATGTGCACAACACTTTAAATGAAAATTGAAAACACTTCTAAAATATCCTTTCCTAAGCTTCAATGAACTATGAAGAAGCCTCGAGTTATCGGGTAGATTATCACTTTCTTTGTAAAATCTAAACAAAAATATTGACGCAGTTTCAAAGCTCAACTTTATAGATTTCCACTTCAGAGCCTCAAAAACGTGTCGGGTTTGCAAATTATGTTGTCACTTCTTGGAGATAAAGTTCTAAATGTGGTCACTTCTCCAGCTATGTTCGCTTATGGCTCTTTTTAGGGAGGTTTGATGGCTGAGACAATGAGGTGCCAACGAAATGATCCTTTGTAGAAGAAGACATCAACGGAGAGATTGTGTGCCAATCGCAGTTTCACTCTGCATGTAAAATCTGTCCAGCTTTTCTTCTTATCAGAGACATCAGGGTGATTGAGACCACGATTGCCACCGGAATGATCAAATTTTCAGCCAAAAATCAACAGAGGAGTTGCATGCGAATTTTGGTTTCACTCTGAAAGTAGCTTAACTCAGCTATCCCAATATGTACACTATCCTCCAAGAAGAAACGCGAGTAACCAACAGAGCTATAAGCTCTATTGCAAAAATGTAAACAAAGGATTTATCAACATGTTAAAGCTCCTGTCTCCTGCTAACTTCGGCATGAATCTCATGATATCTGGACAGTTCTCACAGCAAAAACAGTTGGTTATCAACGGTGGTTGTATAGCAAAACTACAACTTAAAACGTCCTTGACAAGTTATAGCTCTTGTCTCCAACTAAGCTCAGCTCTCGAAGAAAAATGATCGGTTACCAACGGAGGTTTTATAGCAAAACTACAAACAAAATGTCAGTGGCAAGTTATGGCTCTTGTCTCCTGGCAAATTGCGCAGTGTTTCACAAACAGTTCTTGACGAAAGGCAGCCGGTTTTCATTGGTGGTCTTGCTGCAAAACTACAAACAAAATGTCTTTGGCAGTTATAGACCTTGTCTCCAGGCAAATTGCGCAGTGTTTCACAATATTCAAACAGTTCTTGAAGAAAAGCAATTGGTCATCAACTGTGGGTTAATAACTAAACTACAACCAATGTCTTATTTGAAAATTTGCAGCTTCACTTTCCACTTAAAATCTGCCAGACTGCGATTTCATGCAGGCAGTTCTGGGGAAAACAGCGCGTACCACAGCAGCCAACGTTTTCATTAAAAACCGTTAAATTACGTGATACTAATTCGTAAAATGTGTAGAAACCTCAAGCAAAATCTTTCAATAATGTAAAATTCAAGAATACAACCAATTAATCGGTCCCACCTTTATCAAAATTGTAACTCTATCTTCCTATTTCCAATCTCTTCAAGTAACATCTCTTTGTCAAACTTTCGAGCGTTCAACTTTTGGCTGAGGCTCAACTTCAAACTCGAACTTTCAAACTTTTGAGCCCTTGAAGTCAAACTTTCAAACCTGAACTTTCGAACTTTCAAAATATCGAACTTTCGCAGTTTCGAATCCTCGAACTCCAACTCGAACTTTCGAAAACCAATTTTCTCGGTCAATGTACTTCACTTACATTTTTTCAACAACAACAGATAAGTGAAAGTTCCTTTACACAATTCAACTTCTGAAGAAAAATACTTCTTTTAAAACGCTTCTTGATAGTTGAACTTTGTCTACAAACACCTTTCTGTAACTTTCCTGTTCAATTAAATTCTTTCCAGTTTTCAGGAGTTTCTTTCCTTGATGTTACTAACTTCCTATCGTCAACATTTCTTTTGCGGCAACTGAATATTTCACAATAAAGACCGTTTTGGAGGTTCTCTGTTTAACTCAAATTAATCCAGTTTTCAGGTGTTTCCCCCTTTGACATTATTAACTTCCTATTGCCAACAGTCCTTTCTGGTAGCTGAAAATCTCTTGCTAAATATGGTTCTCGAATTTTCTTGTTCAATGAAATTCTCTCTAGACCTCAACTGCTTGAAGGAGCTTCTCTGAGACAACTCATTCCTCGTCGCTATCTCCAACTTTCAAAAGCATTTCGCGCCACTAATCTTCTCAAATTTTCCTGTCCGATTTATGTTTTAATTTTAGCTGGCTCTAAGAAAAGTAATGCAATAATAACTACAAAATTCCCTTTGAAATAACCATTTCTGACAGACATATCTTCGTCGGTTTCCTTTCTCAAAAGTTTCCGCCAAACACAAAACTCTTTCCAGTTCTCTACAGCTGGTGGGAAGCCTTGATAAAATTCAGGTTGTTATCGCAGTCGAAAGTCACCGAACGGCTTCACAAACGAATGTTCTCAATCTAACTTAACTGCTGACGCCTGATAGAATTTTTATGTCTATCAACAACTCTTTGCCATTAATAGTAGGAACTTGATGACCTTGCGTCTCTTTCCACTATTCCTGGCACATTTGAATTGTATTTGTTTTCGTTCTTTCAGTCATTTATATTTGATAGAAAAAAACTCTTAAAATCTTCTATTGATTTTGCGCTCCTTTGGGTGTCTTGTAAAATGGAGTAACAACTATCATGAATAAAGACATAGCATATATATACTTTCTCTTCTGCTTTATCAAGTCTGAGTAAGGACTTCGTTCAAATATCTACCATTATCGCCCTTTTATTGACTATTTCAGCTTCGCAAACATAAACGCTTGGAGTAAAGGACTTCTTAATTATATCTCAATGTTGTCATTCTGCGGGTCCTGTCAGCTCATCATAAATGAGATGCTTTTGACAAGCAAGCGTAGAAAGTTTCTCCTTGCAAAATACAAGCAGCAATTCAAAGACATTGCAAAATGCTTCTAGACAGCAACATCGTCTTAAATTTCTCGATGACTATATGCTAAGTTCTTGAAGTGTTCACCCCTAAACTGAGTGTCCTCTCCTGTGAATGATCGAATGTCGAATTCTCATGTTATATAGCTTCGAATGAACAGAGAATCTTTCTTCAAACGTCAGACAATGCACAGCTCTTTAAAAGGCGCTGGCTTCTCAAAGATGCGCCATTTCTTAAATCGATGCTAAGTTCTTAAAGCAGCAATCAGAACGCAAATCCCCGTTTAATGAGCAATCAGCGACTGTATTAGAATCTAATAGCCGACGAGAGGAAGCTCTCTCTAACCTCTGGGCAATATGGCAATTCTTCTAAACATGCAATCCTTTCTGCTACTTCCTTATGAAATTCATGTTAACTTCTTTAAGCCGCAATTACAAGCAAATCTTAGTAAAATAAGTAATCGGTGACTGTATTAGAATCTAAGCGCCGATGAGAGGAGACTCTCCCATGAATCTCACGACAATGCATAAGTCTTCCTGACGAAGCAGTCCTTTTGATACCTCTTCATGAATTCCCGTCAATTTTCAATGGCGCCAGAACAAGCCAACCTTACCTTAAAGAGCGACTAGAAATTGCACTACATCCTTGTTTGAGTCACCGATTAATAAAGTCCATTTTTCCATCAGTACAATAAAGTAATTCTTCTAAACATGTGATTTCTTCATGAAGTCATCAAAACGAAATTCTCCATTTCGAAATTCTCCACTTCGAAAGTAGTTCCACATCGAAATTCATTCGATGAGTGCCCTTCATAGTTTTGCACGCATCAACACAAAGAGGGATTTCTCCGTTGAGTACAAGGCAATGTAAGCTCTTCAAACACTGCCCTATCTTCTTACAGATGCTGATAAATGTGAGCTAATATCTTACGACAATCCTTGATTTGATGAGCAATCAGCAATCAATTTCAGTATATTGAAATCAGCAAAGAAGACAGTATCTCACTTTACCCATAACTTAATAAAACATTCTTTAAATTACTGTAAAAGACTTTCAAACTCCATGATCTCATTCTGATTTCTTTAAAACAGCCATCCCAAACTTAATCCAGCGTTAATGAGCAACTGAAGACTGCTTTTTAACATTTTGAGGTCATCATTAAATAAGATAATGTCTGGGTCATCAACCTCATTTTCATGCAATTGGCGCCATTATGAATGATAAAATGGCGCATGTGTTGCTAAGATACTGGACATCTGGCTTTAACGATGACCTCTGTTTTGCTCTTGCTCAACCAAAGTGGGCCGAAGTGATGTTCTCGTCTTTCAAAACTAGGTTTGATCCTCCTTGTAAGGGCACAGCAATTGCCAGGAAAGCTTGACGCCAAACTGTGAGTAAAACATTTATCGCCTGGAAACTGGGCATTTGGCTTTGACAATGTTTTGTTTTCGCTCGACCAAAGAAGGCTGATTCAGTGTTCTTGTCTTTCTAAACTGGCCTCAATCGAGCTTCCAAGTTCACTGTCGGTGACGAAAACTTTTGATGCCAAACTGTGACTAAAATGGCTCATGCGTTGCTTAGAAACTTGACAACTGGCTGTAAGGATTATCCTGCTTTGTTCTTGCTCGACTAAAGTTGGCCGATTTGACGTCCTTGTGTTCCTGAATTGGGCTTGTCGTTGCCGAGAACTTTGATGCCAAACTGCGAGTAAAATGGTGCATATGCTGGCTAGATGCTCGTATTCCTACAAGACTTTCGTTGCAAAGTCATTCAAAACAATATGACACAATCAAACTTTTGCAAAAGAAAATTCAGGTCTTGTTCCTTCAGTTTCAATCCATTATTTGCTCTCAAACTTCAACTGTACCACATACTATTCCTAGTCTCGCAACCAAAACATTACACTTCTCGCACAAAATAACTGCCAGTTTTTAAAGGCATCCAAAACGATATGACACAATAAAACTTTTGCAAATAAAAATTTAGGTCTTGTTCATTGAATTTCCATCTATTAGCCGTGCAATTTCTATATATATACTTGAAGGTCAATGGTAAAACAAACTCTTCAAGATTTGCTGCTAAAAATGACATAGCATCCATCAAATAACTGCCATTTAAAGAATACCCAGAACAATACGACACACTCAAATTTTTGCAAATGAATATCAGGCCTTTGTTCCCTAAATTTCCACCAATTAGCCACGCAACTCTAATGTAAGATGCTCTCCTATCTCCAGTCTTGAGCCAGACCATTTAGCCACATCTACACATAAAAATTATAACTCCACCAACAGATCATTACCTTTAAACACACTCAACACGATACGACACAGTTCAACTTTTGCTAATGAAAATCAGTACTTGTTCCTTCAAAATCCAATGTGCAAATCTCTTCAACTTTAAATGTACCACAGACTCCTCAAAATTCGTAGCAGAAAGTACACGTCTTTCAGTAAGTAACACTCCATGCATAAGAAGCTCAAGACAATAAGACCAGTCTATATGCCTAACTTCTACAAGAACTTAATACACACTGTCTCCCAAATGTTTACAAGGAACGGGTGGCCTAATTCTAGAGTTTTCAAAATGGATTGTTGGCGAGTGAAATAGAACAACTGTGTTTATAAAAGGCTTGATAATGTTTATATTGTTAGTAATATGTAAAGCGTGTTCAACGAGTCTTTTTAAGGTACTTAGGAATAGCGTGGCAACGTCGATAAAATATTACCTGAAAATGGATCGATTGGTGCAAGCTAAAAGTTTCTGTCGACAACTGAGATAGAGCAACTGCAGTTACGATAAGCTTAATGATGTTTGTAATGTTAGAGGTAATATGTAAATGATAGGCTTAAGAATGTTTAGAATATCTAGCAACTTGTGAAGTGTGTTCAAGAGAGTGTTTTAAATAACATCATGCAAGCATTTTGGAGAGCTAAAAGAGGTACACATTTCGGACCATTGTAAAAGTTGATCAAATAAGAAAGAATTCAAACAGTTTTGCTTCGATCTATCGATGGAAGTATAGCTTAATTGTAAGAGGCCAATTTCTGATATTTGTGTAAACAGCTTCGTGTCGCAAAGGCTATCAAGGGTACCATGTCATTCTCTAACATGCCAGGTTTTTACATGAAATTCATAGAAGCTTTCTTCACTTCAAAACAACATGTCTGCCATCTTCAAAGAGCACGTGTAGAATCCAGCTGCAGTTCAGTATGATAAGAAAAGACGCCAAGTTGACCCTAACAGTTAAAAGCGCAAAGCTTGCAAGCTTGAAAATGAATTCTCTAATCTTGCAAGTGAACCATGTGTTAAGTTAACAAATTACATTTAGCAGCAACGTGTGAGACTAACTTAAGCCACCCCGTCCACACGTATCCGGATCTTTTTGAAAACGCATCTTTTTTTATCCGTATAAAAAAGATCCGCGTCCACACGAGAACCGTTTTCAAAAATATCCCCGTCCGTACGAAAACGCTGTAACATTCGAAATTCGCTATCCGACAGTAAAATTCGATATTCGATAACGATATTCGAAATTCGATAAAAGAAAACAGACAAGCAACATGCCCTCGCCTGACACCCGAAGAAACGAGTGCATGCTCTGATGGGTGGTGATGGGACGCTGTGATGTCAGCGTTTTCAAAAAGCTCCGTTTCACCCGTCCACACAACACCTGGAAAACGGCGTTTTCGAAAAGATCCACTCTGGAGACCGTTTTCGAAGAGCTTCGTTTTCGGTGACAGGGAACTCTCTACCTTGCAACAATTCAAAAAACACCTCAAGATACATTTGAGGAGCTGAATTAAACTCAAACACGACTCCCTGGAAGATCAGCCCCACCCAATGAATTTTTATGTGTCTATTTCTTATGCCTGTATATTTTAAGTTTTTGCTGAAGGGATTTTTCGTGTATAAATAATGTATAATAATAATTAATAATAATAATAATAAAACGCCGTCTCCGTGTGAACGCTAACCCACAAAACGGATAAAAGAGAGGCGTTTTCAAAGGAATCAGGATACGTGTGGACACGGCGGCTTAAGTTACTCTCACACGTTGCTGCTAAATGTAACTTGTTAACTTAACACATGGTTCATTTGCAAGCATAGAGAATTCATTTGCAAGCTTGCAAGCTTTGCGCTTTTAACCGTCAGGGGCAGCTTGGCATCTTCCTATAATCTACTGAACTGCAGCTGGAATCTACACGTGCTCATTTAAAAGGCAGACATGTTGTTTTGAAATAAGGAAAGCTTCTATAAGCTTAGCTAAAAGTGTCTTCACTTTCTTTTTTCTAGCACAACTTTGGACCCTCGCTAAAGGATACGTAGCTCGATAAACTAACAATCTCTTCTGCTTGTAATAATATGAGACATTTAAAGATTTACGCTTAGCAGCAATGCACGCAGAGCGCTTAACCCTTTCATGCTCGGCTAAAATTACGCTTAACAGGAGAACCTAGTGTAGATTGTCGTTTTCCAGGGGGTATCATAATCAATGATTCAGTAAGCAATAGATAAATGCAATGTGCATAACCTTTCAAATCAATCAAAATTCTAAATGCTTTACCCCCTGAAAGATTTGCAGTTCTCAATGAATGCTGTTGGGCCATATGGCCCTTCCGGGGGTAAAAGGGTTAACAAAATCTACTAAAACATATGACAAATAACACTTTATTATTTTGTAAGATTAACAGCGGATGGTTTATCAATTATTTATTACGTGACCTTGCAAAGGAATTGAAATGTCATGTGACTGAAAAGTCATATTACCCTTCTTCTCTCGTTAAAAGCACTAGCACCTAACTTCTCTTAAAAACCTCCCTTCACCCGCATGAAGCGAGAATTTGTAGTACTGGTTTTGGGGCAAATTTGCGGCTATGTTTGTTTTGAGTTAATGGTTGAGAGAATTTTCTCTTGTCTGCATTCGCTAATAGCTTTGAATTGAGGTGTGAGCCAAAGCGACTAATGCTATTTTATTACAAAATCTGCCCTGGCTGCAATTCATACTTTGGCATTAATCATGTGTGGTATGTATTTGACAACATATACTTGGATTTAAGCTCTCTCTTCAAGCCTCCACATTTAAACAGTATTTCAATTTTTTTGGTATGTACAGTGCAACGCATTTATCCTTTCAAGAACCCAACCTGCGCCACGAAAGGTCTACAAAGTCTACAGTTGCAAACCTCTCCCTTCCAGGATTTTATTCTCCTTTTAAAGCTGGAGAGGGTATCTGATTGTTTCATGTCATTGGGAAGTGCCTGCCACAATCTACTCCCTAGAAACGATATCGTCTCTAAGCCATAGCACGTAGTGCGCGCTTGTGGCAGTAGTAGATTATGGTAGCTTCTTAACCCATAAGTACTGTGTTTTTCAACAAAGATCTCCCTCATGAAAATAGGATTGAGCTCCCTCATCTCTGAACGCTGTTTATTTAGGCGGCCTATTGCTCCCCCTGATGAAAAGTAATGCTTGATTTAACCACGCAGAATAGGCAGAATAAGGTTAGGCACTGTTAACAGGGTGAGTGGCCGAGTGGTTTATACAGTCTTTGTCAGGTGACTGAAGTTAAGCTTGGACGAGTGAGGTCAAACTCCGAATGGGTGACCTCGGACGCGTGACCTCACAACTCACCTCGTCCTTCTTCGGAAACGACGTTAAACTAGGGGTCCTATGCCTGGATGCGGCATGCACAGTGAGCCTAAATTAGTTTTCGGTAGCTAGAAAACCTCACACGCCCACTCAAAACAAACTGAAAACAAAACAAATTGTGCAGTAAATCCCTGCATATAAGAACCTACTTTCTTAGAGAACGTACTGTACGTTCTAGCGCAAGTTACTTTTACAGAAGTAGCCTGGAGGAATGCAGGCTTACTTTTCATGAAATTGTCTCTTAACTGTCTCGCTACAATGATATGAAAGCCTACCATTCAAATTCGGCTACTTACAAGATGCATATTAGATAAAACAGATAAAACTAGATAAAACAAATACCTTTCGTGCAAGTAAACTTAACGAACTGCACCAGCCAGACACAACACAAACCAATTCCCATTTCTAAATGCAGCAGCAATGAATTAGGCACACCCGTGCAGTTGCATGACAACAACTAAACAACCACCAACATTAAACCTGAAAATGCTGAACTAGGCCTGACTAAATGCAAACAAATCATCTCTCCTTTTGTCCGCCAGCCTAAGTGGATTATGCCCTTTATTCGTCAAAATAGTGTAGCATTCTTACGCAAAAGTTGAACTGAATGAATGAAAACTGAACATAACAGACCCGTTGATCAATGATACCTCAAAGAATCTATTGCCTTTAAAAGCATCCATGTCTTTGCTTATGAAGGCTGAAGATCAAAATCCTAAATTGGGGCATGTTGAATAGACCAAGCAAAAGAAGAAAACAAACGCTCTCTTACCTTACTTGCTGTCTGCAATGAATATGTGGCCCGTAAAAGGCATCCTGGTCTGGTAAAGGCTAGACTGAACGTCAAAAACATAAAATCGAACATACTGCACTCAGCGAGCACAAAAGATAACATATGTTCACCTACCCTGTTCGCCAGCTCCAAGAAGTCTGTTCCCTTCGGTAGCTGCTCCTTCGGATGGGAAGGCCCCGCAATAAGCTGCAAATGTTTTAACGTTGACGTGTCCAAATATTCTGTTCGGTTCGCATTTTGTTGTGAGGAGCTGGTTGCCCCATTTGATGTCATCATTCTCTGACCTTGACTCACGACCTTACGCCCTGAAATCAGATGAAAGAGATTGGAATAGGGAGCGGTCATTTCTAATCCTGGGTACCAGGGCGGAGGATAATTTCACACAATTAGAGAAAATTTCATACCCCATCTTGAAAATAGAAAAAATTTTCGTACCCCACCATCTTTCAGCACCCCTGACAAAGTCTGTTTTCATCCGTGGAACCTTTACAGCTAAATTGTTATTTCTTGTATTCTGAAATAACAATTTCGCTGTAAAGGTTCCAAGGCCGAAAACAGAATTCGTTCTTTTAAGTTCCTATCTTAGCAAGACTTTAAGGTTTTATTAAGAAAACATTTATATAAATGTATTTAAATATGTACTTTACCTGAAAACCTTTTGCCTCCTCAAACTCAAACAGCTTTAAAGCATTTTTTTATATATATATATTCTATTAAAAATTTACAATACATGATTACTTACTATACCTACACCTAACGCTACCCTACTACGGAGAAGATACCCCAAGGAGCAAAATATTTTGTCTACCCAGGGGTCATAAAATAAATAGAAGAGATAAAAAGACACACAGAGCCTACAAGTAAAGGACTCTTGCAACCAAATACTTGCGGGCGAAGATTTGTAAAGTTTGGAACCATGAAAGGTAGTGGGAAAAGCATTAGTCTGACAATGCTGCAATTTGCCTACCTGAATTTTCCGTACATTTTGCATATCTCGAATATTTCATTGTTATTTGTTCCGTGACGTTTCAAAATAAAAGACAATCGTGAAATCTGACATTTCAAGTTACTCATTAAGTATTCATGAATGATCATAACCAACACAAGAATTTTCTTTAAAATATCTGAAACATTATCTGATAAGTCTACAGTTTTTCCGTGGTTTTCAGAAAATTTAATTTATCAACGGACATTCCTACATTTGACGAGTAATTAAGTCACAGTACGTTCACACAATGCCGGTACATATTGAAAACGGCGACAAAAAATGTGACGGATGCGCATCCTGTTCACACGAAAACGGCACAATTTTGACAGTAGATTTTGACTTCCTTGCCAGCTGATTAGCTTACTGTACTTCCATGGTTTATAGAATATTCAATCAAGCAAAAAATGTATACATTAGACCAGCAATTAAATGAAGATACACCCTTGACAAGAAATAACGAATCAAAGATTTTCACTTGTAAAAGGAAGCTAACATGAAATTTATTGTAAAAAATATATAATTGATGGACTTGAATTAATGGACGTTGTGAGATCATGTTTCTAGATCCCGTGTCTTGTACGATAAATTGTAATTTGGTGATGTTGTTTTGGTGACCATTCTCTCAAAGACACATGCAACAACGTAATTCTAAAACAAAAATCGTTACCTCGTTACAAAAAATGGAGTTTTTCAGAAACACACTGAGAACTGAAAATGATCAGAGCATGAAGAAATTCTAACATTCAACTATAAACTCTATTCCGTTGTTCGCTCAAAGATGCTCCATACGACAGGAATGGTTGCTCACAAAAACAGAACACTGTTTACAAGAGTTAGATCCATTCTGTGCACCTCAAATGACACATCCGAGACTTTTCAAGATGAAACAAAACTGCAAAATCTATCTTTTCAAGTTCTTCATCAAATATTCATGAAACATCATGAACTTACATGTAAATATTGTTTAAAAATTCAAAAAACGTGATCTGATTACTTAACTGTATTTCCGTGATGTTTCAATGTTCAATCGAGCAACAAAATTAATACATTAGCTCAACAAATTTAATAAACATCCTTGAACAAGACACTTTGACACCTTGGCAACCGCTTGGAGTCAACACTGCAAGCTAGAGACCTCTAAAGGGCAAGGGGTGGGAAATTTATTTCAATTTCTGGGACAAACGCAAGTATCAGAAAAAATTGCTTTGAGAACTGCTCCAAATGAGTAATCAACGATTTTAATCAGCATTTGACTGGGAATGATGTGACATTGGATCGGTCAAAGTGATCAACCAAAAAATCAACAAAATTTGCCGTAAAGTATCACTTACTATTGTGATTAAAGTTTATTACTCCATCTCCAGATCTCCAGAATTGGCGGCTGCATTGCCTCGTTTTTGAAACTTCAGTCAGGTAATAAACAGATTTATTACCAGACTGAAGTTTCAAAACGAGGCAGTACAGAATCCCACAACTCCTATTGGTTAATCGCACATTTCTCGCGGGTTTCCCGTAGCCTTGTATTATACGATACAAGGACGCGTTTTTGTTGCCGGAGCAACTACTTAGGCCTGTGAGATTTGAAATAAATTCAAACGACATGACATTAACAAAATGTGTTTGACTGAATGATAGATACGAGTCAAAATTAGAAGCTAACAGGTAATAAAACTCATACTAACCGGGTTTGTAATCTATGCCAACAAATAAAAATAACATATCAAACGAACTTACCATGTTTATCAGCTTTACTGTCCTTGATATTCTCCTTTTTCGCCTTATCTCCTCCTCCACCTCCTGCGCAACTTCTCATATTAATATTGCACTCTGTATCAGTAAGAAATTCGGGTGCAGAATTCGAATCAGAACTTGAGGTTTGTCCCCCTGTGTTCATATCGGCCAAAAGTTGCGACTTATTGAGGCAAAAATCCTCGTAGCTTATCTTTCCTGACAAACCACCTCCAAGTTGCTCAATAATTTCTGAAATATTTTCTTCAATCCCTAATTGTCTGCAAACTTCTTCTAAATCGCCTCTGTGAAAAAAGAAGAGCAGTGATTAATCAATCAGTCAGTCAACCAATCAATCAACCAATCAATCAACCAATCAATCAATCAATCAACCAATCAATCAATCAATCAATTGTAACACAGCTGAATAATCTCATGTTTTCTTTCGCTAGTGCTTATTGCCAGCAATCTTGATTGATCCAGTGTGTTGTATCCTAAATCATATTTTGGTAACTATATTTTTTGGTAAACATTTTGGTAATAATGTTTTAAATTATACTATTTAAAACACACTTACACGTTTCATGTTTTCAGGTCAAGCAAATTCGAACAATAAACAAGGAATCTTTTGAATCTAAAGTTCTGAAACAAAAGCAACATTGCGTTGAAGTCTCCGTTTGGGCTTCGGAAACATTCGCCATAAACTCAAGCCGAAATTAAGTAATATCTAAATAGCATATATAATTTTGTAACCAAGGTGGTCCGTAGTTTTACCTTTATCTCCAAAGTAATGTTCTATGTTCGATGGTAAAATTACATTTCTTAACAAAAATGTTGGTGGGCATGATAAGATAATAGAAGATACGTCAACTCCAAAATAATGTTCGGTGGCTTGCAGCAAAATTACTTTACTGAAATAATAATGTTGGCAACTTGCTTCTTAATAAACTTATAAACTTAATAAAATATCAACTTAATAAAATATATATTAATACGACAAAAATGTATACAATTCAAATAAATTTTCGATGATATGATCTAATTCCATTTTAACAATTATGAAGACTACTTTTCGCTAAAAGGGAATGTCGCAAATTCTATTTCGCCTACGTTTCAAGTCATTTTTATCATCATTGAAGGATGGCTGACCTCTGATCCTAGTCTCTCCAAAAAGGACTTATCGCTAGGTCTCCAGGACTCAAAATCTAGGCGTTCTCCTCACTTTCTTGATTAGAAATAAGGTTAACGTGTACAAGCAACCGGAGCTTCACATAGGCCTGAATTTGGGACAAATCTTCCCTTCCACTACTCTCGACTACCGAATAAACGGGAGGCTAAGAATAATCGGGGGGGGGGGTGGAAATGGTTCGATATAGTAATAACAAGTGGCATACCTTTTATTCTCTTAACAACGCTTGTCAAAATATTTATGCTGTCTACAAATTTCAAACCCTCTTCCTAAACACATCATAATGCATGCAGCTCGCAACAAAATATCGGTGCATTGCAAGTAGCCTAATGCACACAAACCTCGACGAAGCTAATTAAAAGAGTGTCTTACCAAATATTTCAGAACTAAGGCATCACCAGCTGATAAACGGCGTAGCATCTCTTTAACAATTCAGACTAACAAATTTCTTTCTAGCTCTAGATAAACTTGCAGACTCTCTCCCTAGCCTAAACAAATCGTGAAGCGTGCAGCTAGTTTGAACATCAAGCATGTTGTGAACAATTTTATCAGATACTCCGCAGAAGACACGGATTATCAAAACATCTGAAGTGGATAAAATACCACAAAATTGCAAATGATGTCATAGAAATGCCATGATACTTCATCATCACGTTATTTGTCTACTTGAGACACCATATCTGTCGATACGTAACTGTTTTCGTTACGGTCAGATAGAAGGTACTTCGCAAGACAGCACAGCAGACAGCGTACAACCGCTATTTGCAAAGGAGAAAACCATACAGAACCTGGTAAACTGCGATCAAATGCGCCCAGAATCTGGGTGCATTGGCAGCCATCATGGATTTCACGGTTTGCTAGACAACGCTAATCGATGGAAAATGGCCGTTGCTCTAGCATCAATTCTCCAGAAGATAAATTGAGAAACTAAAAACAAACACTTTGAGGACCTTATTTCAACCTTTTTGAAAGTATCTAAACGATAATGTAGGGTAGACAAGTGTGTTTAATGTGGAAAGAAGCTCGGTTTGTTTGGAGCGAAAATGGGCCTAAGCTGCAAATTCGAGAAACTTTCACCGCAGCTTCGAAAATCAAATGGCCCGTTATTCTCCGAATTTCGGAGATAAGTAGCAAATCATGGTTGAAATGGGTAAAGAATGTCCTTTCCCGTCAAACTCTGACATGCCACGGCCGTTTACCCCGCGCAAAACGGAGTTACAGTCAAGCAAATCGCCGAACGGCCTCTTGTATTCCAGAGTAGAGGAAGAACAACGAACTCACTCTGGGGACGAGATTGCTGCTACACTGAAAATCTTTCACATTCTCATCGCAAAGAAAGTGATACTCTTGATCAAAAAAGGTCAATCTTACTAGCTAAAATTATACATTTTTATTCCAATTTTAGACATTTTGATAAGAGTACAAATTGTCATAGAGGGACAAGTCAAAACATACAATATTATTCGCCATAGGAGGCAAATGAATCAAAAACCGCAGAAATAATTTTCTCTTTACTTCCATATGTCGTGAGCTAAAACCATCGTAATTTCTGAAGTAACAGAAGACAGTTTCTGAATTTTCAAGAAAACTTATAACTGGTCCTCCATCCTCGAATCTGACGATTTTAGCCGACGAAGGGGGAGGGGGTACACGGCCTGTGGATGGATGTGGGTCTGCCGCCCGAAGTTTAGAATGGCTGCCATAACTTGTCTTCCTAACCACTTCTTTGATGAATTTAGGCGGAAAACTAGCTGCTTCAGAAAGCTTTTTGCGAATGGAAGCCAAACCAACCCGTGTCTAAAGGAAAATCTGCTGAAAAAGGACCGCTGTTTAGAGAATTTTTAGGCAAAAACCCAACCATAGGCAGGGCCACCGAGAGATTTTGCTGTGAAATGAGGCCTCTAGCGGGCGAAGCGAGCATAAAAATTTTCAATAAGACCCTTCAGATTAGCTTAAACGCATTTCAGAACATTTCCTGCAGTAGAAATATAAAGAAACTTCTATGATGAGGCCCCCTAGACCCCGTAGCCCCGGGGCAAATAACCCCTCCAGCCCCCTCGGCAATCCTGCCCATAGGGGCGGCAAGTACCCTCAACATGTTATGGACCTCCAATGGACATCTTAGAATCCCAAGAATATCTCTAGAAAATGCAGCAACTTTGAAAATAATCAAAAAGGTACCAAACGAGGCCACAGTAGAATTACAGCAATCACTTCAAGAGCTCTTGTTACCCAGGGTCCTTTGCAGGCACGCTGCAGTTGCAGACTCGCTGAAAATCAAATTTGGCCTTAGTAGGTAATATGCATAAGCAGTGCAGTAGTTCAACTAAAGTCAAAATTTTTTGTCAGTTCATCAACTGCAGTGTGCCTCCATATTTTCCGCTTTATGCCACATCTGATTTTCAGACCGCCTGAAATTCTCGTATGTCCGCAAAGGACCCTGGGTGACAATTGCTCTTTAAGCCTCCATTCAAACCATTCAGTATGAAAACGAGGTTACAACCATCTTTATTAGCTTTCAAGAATATTTGCAATCTATGCTGTGTCAACAAAACTCACCTAACTGCATCAGTAACTATGTCAGAGTATTTAATTTCCTTCTGGATTTTGAATTTAAACTCCGTGCTTTCAAATTCTTCAACAATTGGCCTAGGCACTTTCAACAACGGCTCGAAAAACAGTGGCATATTAGCTCCAACTTTTCGATACACGCTTTGCCTCCTCGAGAACTTTATAACTGTACCACACTGGAGCGCTTTTAAGGCAGTGTGGTCTAAATCCACAGGTTCTTCACTCTTTGACTTTGTCGAATTCAGCTCTTCTAAATCTGATCACTTTTAGAGCGATGTACATTAAATCTGCAAAAGAGACTCTTCAACAACCAGGCTTATTCACCACTTCTTCAACTTCAGTTCTACAACTGCGGTGCAGTGATGATGAAAAAAGGGTCTTAATCTAAGCAAAGACTCTTTCACGAACAAGCACACTCGCTATTTCCAGGACAACCGTTCCACATCTGGAAACTGACACAACAAACTACATATGAGGAATGGAGACACAACTTTTGGATTTAGTAAGTACAGGAGTATGTTATTTCTCGAGCCACCACAACAAAACAAATTCAAAAACATCAACATCACTCTAACTCTGTTTATCAAAACAACAAAACCATCTTCCAGTCCAAGTTTTCAAGCAAACTTTAAGCAACTCCACTGTAAATATGAACCAGACATGATAACAGAACGATATTTTATTCATTTTGTAGACTTTTCGAATGTGAACAATAGTGATAGAAGCTCTGACGCTATTCAGTCCAACTCTTCATATAAAACTGTGTAAAAATGATACTAGAATGGACAAACTCTTACTTAGAACAGCTAAAATGTCCATCAGATCCCTTACTAAACACAAAAGAGACAATACCACGGGCGAACTTCAATGCATAATCGTATGGGAACAAAAATTCGAAAATTTACTTACAATAGACCTTTTAGCTATTCTACAAAAGAGCCTGGATCGAGCGTTATTTCTATACATTCTTATACGCGAGGCTCGATCGAATGGCGTTAGAGCTTCTATCACTATTGTGCACATTCGAAAATTCTATAGAATGCAGCATACTATTGTTCGATTCTGATTCTTTCAGAATAGCTAAAACGTCTATTGGCAGGGCTGATTTTCGAAAATTTTTCACACCTTGGGGGGGGGGGCTACCACTTGGGGGGGGGGCTACCAACCCGTCCCCCCTTGCCCGCTTATATTCCCATAAAACTCAAGAGGATTCTTCCACACTGCATAAAACATGGAATGTCGGAATGAAGATTTTCCCAAGGTGCTTATTGCTTGAATTCCGCAAAGCTTCGCTGCTATAAGAAAATATTTTGAAACTGATGTATTGTCAAGTCAAAGAAGCTGTTTTATTTTGAAGGGCAAAATGTAAAATTTCGTACGTTATTTGGCAAAATATACGAAGATAAAACTTTATGAAACTGAGCAACATAAAGGAATCCAGAATTATTGATAATAATTTCAATTCGGTTTCGACCGTTGTGTTTGACTTGTTTTGAAACAAACTCCGTGAAAACGACTGATAGAAATGAGAGTGAACGGCAAAGAAAACACTCTTTTTCTGCATAGTGTTACTCTTGTGGACTCCTGTCGACAGAAGCAAAATATTTCCATGATAGAGGATTGCATCCATTGTAGCCTGTTGAAACTGGAGTTAGTTTACCCAAAGAAACTTCTATTCATAGCAAATACGTCAAAATTGACTTTCTACAAGATGTCGCAACGAATTTGTGTTCTCTTACCAATCCCACACTGATGAATGATACAAAAGGAGTATAAAAGAAAATGGTAGTTTTCACTTACTTTAAAATTGGTTTGGAGCAAGCCGTTCGATCTCACTGACATGATGACAGATCACCCGACCGACTGACAAGAACCCTAGCAGCTAATGTGTTCTTAATAGGCCTGATCAGTTAATTGAATGATTCGTTGATTGGGATACGACTGACTATGATTCACTTTGATTAGCTGCTGATTGACTTTGATTGATCAGAGGTTGCATGATTCAATAACTGATTGTTCGATTGCAAAGGACTATGATTGAATAATCTCTCAATGATTTACTGATTCACTGATTGATTTGTCGCCTAAAACCAACTTCAAATCAGTACCCAATGACCATCCTAACCGCAGGCAGTTCCTGATCTTAGTCTAATGCTGAGGAAATGAAAAACTCCTTATCGGTGTAATTTCTCTTGCGAAATAGAAGGAAATATGAGTAACTTTCACGAATTAGAAAGGCTGAAACTCAGGATTAGAAAGTAAGCAGTATAATATTGAATATGGATTCCTGAATTTAACTTGTGGCTATGACAATTTGCTACAGGATTGCCACACGATTACCCTATTGATCAAAAACAGTCTGTAACAAAATTGCAAATGGGAAATTAGATTTATCAATTAGAAATTAGACAAGACTTGCCAAAGTCAACCTCGTACCCAGTGACAATCAAAATTGTCATTCAACTGCAACGCCTGGATTGATCCTAGCGTCTGTTGGGTCGTTCTGCAATTTCATTGGCTCTCTTCGATTCAAAAGAAGTATCTCATCTTCAAATCTGGCGTTTAGTCGAATGAGTGGTTTAGTTCGAGCCATGGAATATATATTTCGAAATGTTGAGTATGGGATTCGAAAGGACCTACATACTATGTGCCTGACTATTCTAATCAGTCCTGTCAAAATCTGCCAAAATTCGGCGACTGGTTCAATGTTATCTGTTGAGGTCTAGCCTCCAACTGACAACAGCAGATCCCGGCCCTTTGGATAGAGGTTGGCCGAAGGTCTACCTGGTCAACTGTAATAAGATATAGTCGACGAAATAGACTTGTTGCAAGTCTAGACCTATAGAATAGATATTTCTGCATTTCTAAAAAGAATCTGAAACGAAAGATTCATAAAATGGAGAACTCACCATGATATGGTCAACCAGGCTATTGGGAACCGTGCCCACTCCCCCCCCCTCCCATCTTGGAAAAGAGCTACGAGACTGCAGAAAATGCCAAGACTTCAAAATGCTCCATCTCTTAATCCAAACAAAAAAAAGAAAACAAATGAAACTCAAACACACTCTACCACAAGCTGACACAATCCAATCCAAACCGAAAATTCAGAAAAAAAGTGTTTCTTTTCCCTTACCTTCCCTGACAGCCATAAGCCTGTTTACTCACCGAGAAAAGAGAATGGAACGAGCGGTGTCTCCTGACAAGCTTCCAGTATATTAGAACGCCAAACAAAGGAAATCGATTACAAGCTTCAATTAATCGTTGCAACGTTCGAATCAGAGAATCGACTTCTATCTTCCACTTCAGCAAAAGGCATAGAGGGTCCATTCTTGCTCAAGACAAAACAGAAAGATTTTTGATCGCCCAAAAAACCCACAAAATGTATCAGACACACAAGATCGTGATTAAATGCGAAGTAATTCCATCCGACTAAATTCCAGAAAACCACTTGAGTAAAAGAAAATTATTGACTGATAGATTCCACAGATTTCGTGGCTTCACAACCTTTTCTGAGGTTTATTTTACGCTTATAAGAAATTAAAAAGGCGTGGTATAAACATGACTTTGATTACTGCTTAATCTTTCAAAATGTAACCAGTTATCCGAAAATCTATCGCCAAAGTTTGATCAACGTTTCTTTATTCTAGTCAAGGTGGAAAAACTTTCTGTCGCCTCGTTTAGTCTCTTTCCTTGATGTCTAACTTCACATTTGACTTACTATTCTTTGCCAATGGTAAGGCATTCGCTGAGCTCTAAACTCTGACCAAGTAGAGTTTAGATAGGCCTAAAACCAGGGCTTAACACGGGCTTAACATTTCGGAAGTCATCCTCTTTTTCTTGTACTGTTACAAGTTAGGCCACAATGGGCGACAATGGGAGTACCCCTCCCCCCCTCGGGATTTCAACTTCCTGATCGTAGTTCTTGATTCAAAACCCAGTCCTCCATGAACAATGATACAAAGTGAAATTCTATTTAATGCACTTCTCTGAAAGAAGCGTTTACTTACCGCACGAATCGGGCCCAAACTGAAGAAAGCCCAACACAGATTTCAAGACCAATTTACCTACAGAAATATTGGCGTTAATTAATCTGGACAAAATTCTTACTCCAAAGTATAAATGCCTTGAAGGCAAAACAAGTCCAACAAATCGCACAACAAATCACCAAGAAAGGTAACCAACAACAAACCTTTTCGTCACTATGCCTGGAAGGCTAAAGTATCCAAAACTTCCAAAGAAATAGACATCGTTGCGCATAGGAGGGGAAACTTGTGTAGGAAATTTCAACAAAAGCAAGTAAGGGCACGCCTTTTCAAAAGAATGCCTCGAAGGGGAAAGTATCCAGCATTCTGAAGAAATAGAAGAAAGGAAAACTCGTGCAGGATCTTAAAAAAATCCAAGTAAGGACAAGTGTGGTCATAAGAGTGCCTCGAAGGCAAATCTATCGAAATTTCGAAACAAATCACTTGAATGAACCAAATCCTCTTAAATCTACCATCCTTACGGCATGTATTAGTTGCCATGGGTCTCGAGATATGAGAACTTGTGGTCTTAGTAAAACAGTTACAAGGAGACGCCTTCTTTGTAATCATGACATTCAATCTGAAATGAGTTAATTTGTTTGTGGGTCACGAAAAACCCCGAAAATCCCCTTGTCTGGCCTTATCAAGCTCAAATATGTCAATGTTGTCTCGTGGAAAGTCTTCAGATGGAGTTATCAAGAACACGAAGTAATCGCCTTGAGGCATTTTGGAAGTGTTCTTCGTTTCTCTGGCTGGTTTCCAATATTATTCATGCAGCACTAAATTATGTGATTTCTAAAGATATCTGTGGGGCAGAAACAATATATATAAGGTTTCAAAAAAGTGTTCCCCTGAAAGGCTTTGCGGATGATAAAAGGAAACTGCCTAAACGCGACAATCGCCGTGTTCTTCATTTTTCTGGCCTCTTTCCAATATCTTTCGTGCTTTATCGAAGTTCAGTGTTTTTCAAAAGAAGGTTTTCATTTCATGGGAGAGGGGGGAGTTGGCTAAGATGCTTTGATAACAAAAATGGAGGTTCTGTTCATACTGGCTCGTTGAGGATTAACGACCTATTGTCACCCAAGGTCCATTGCAGGCAAGCAAGGACAGACTTTGTAATACGATGGCAAAATTTGCTTTAATTGACACCTCAGTTCAAAGCGATTAGCGACCACCAACAAAGGAAATTCTCTCAACAGTAAATCAAAACAAACACGATCGCAAAAGTCACCCTGGAACCAGTAAGGCAAATCCTCGCCTTATGCAGGCGAAAAGTGGTTTTTAAGAGAAGTTATGTGCTTACGGTGAAAGACAAAGGGTAAATCCACAGACCTGCCAGGCAGATTTTGTTTATTTGATTAAGGAGCTGTGTGGTAATTGTTTCATTTAAACCTAAACACACGAGAATTGTAATGCCTGCTGCTCAGCTTCTGAATCTAATAAAGCCAATAAACAAAATCCGCAAGGCAGAACTTTAAATTTACCCTTCTCCTTTCGCTATAAGCATGTAACTTTTCGCTTGCACGAGGTGACAGTGTGTTCTACTGGTTTCGGGCCAACCAGTGCGGCCATGTTTGTTTTGATTTACAGATTGAGAGAATTTCCTTTGTGTGCAATCACCAAACGCTTTGAATTTAGTTGTCAATTAAAGAAACTGTTGCTATCGCATTACAAGATCTGTCCTTGTTGAACATATAACAAAGTTTGACTTCTGTTTACTTTTCTATCAGCTAAGCTATGCAGTATTTTCTACCATAGTCTTTTTTGTGACTATGTTTCTACTCAGGACAGAGTTTATTTTTAAACAGTCTGGAGTTGTTGAACGCTTGCAAAGGAGACTGCGTGATAGTCGCTCTTTAAATCATGATAAATATTTAGTAGAATGGTTGAAACGAGGCTAACGTCTGCGGCTTATTCACACAGAGTTTGGATGTGGGCTGAGGACCATCAACTCCATCAACGGATTCTTGTGAAGTGTGCAAAAAATTTAAACTGTCTAAAGAGAATTTTTAGGTTTTTACACCTAATAACACTTATGCGTATTCGCTACCCTCTAAATACTAAAGTAACTATTCAGTGGAATCTTGTTATAACCAGGGGCACAGAACCCATGTGGAGTAGGGGCAAGATGGGGTTTTAATCACTAAGAGGTGAAGTTTACACCCCTTAAATCCTTCAACTAGTCAAGTCACAGACAGGAAATAAGGTTGACTTTTGGTTGCGAACTATTTTAAGCTTGAATCTGCTCCAACTCAAAAGTTAGACTTTGAATCTTAGAAAAATGATATTACCATGGTTCATAAGAAGACGACGGCCTAAATCAGCCTCTAGGAGACTGGAAACTTTCAAAATCTACCAACTGGTGGAATGAAAATTATGGATATTTTTCTCAGCTGTTTTTCTCAGTTTGAATGAGTTCCAAGCCAGCCTGAGGGACTTGCAGAAATCTCGAATTAATTCTCCAAACAATATGAAATCCACTTTTATCCAGATCCAACCAAAAATGGATTTAAAATAGAGAAGATTTTCTTTTATCTGAGCTATCATGAAATATAAGAGACTTAGTTATGAAAACTATGAAGCAAAGTTAAATCCATGAATACGTGGAATAGGATTTAATAATAAACTTCAAGTATGCTCAGAGATTCAATGGAGTTTTACTCTCCAGTTCATTAAGATTACTATGCAAAGATTTCCTCTGTTGCTCGTAAAATATCCAGGGTTTGACGCAGATTTGATATAGGCTTATATGTACTTGCTATTCTCCGTACAGCAGGATTTGGTCCCAGAGAACTCAGGAAATTCGTTGCAGGAACGCTAAAACAATGCTATGATGTTCTCTGCTTCTATCAAAATATCCAACGCTCACATTGAAATACACGTTTTTTTGTAAGAAACTAATACTAAGAAGGCCAAAATTTTAAGAAACTCTAGTACTATGCCTGAGAAGTACTAAGAAACTTTTCAAGGCTAAAAGCATGGATATTATAGCGAATAGATCATTGAACCTTCATTCTTGAGAAATATTATCTAACCATTTGTGTTTTCGACATAACAGAACACTATTTATTCCTTTATGATGTTTTAAATGTCAAGAAACATATCTGCCGCAGTGTTAGCGACCACATTGATAATTCTGCATTCAAAAAATAAGAAACCAATTAAGAAACTTTTAGTACTAAAATCGACAAAATTTCATGCGAAATCAAGAAACTTTTAGTTCTATGGCCTGATCCTAGTTTCTTATAAAAAAAACGTGTAGGCTTGCACACACAAGCATAGACGTAGGAACCGGGGGCACTGGGGGCACGTGCCCCGTCCCAAGATTTTGCAATAAACAAAGAAGTGCCCTTTTTACATATTTTGGAAAATGCCCTTTTTTAAGGAAAATGTGCCCTCGAAGCGTCGTGCCCCCCCAAGTTTGAGATGCTTCCTACGTCCCTGCACACAAGCAATCATTTTTGGCACTCACAATACCCCAAAACAACCAGTTTCCCTTGCTGAATATCAAAAGTAAGTATGAATACACAAATGATTTCCTCACACTCTACTTAAATATTAAAGACCTGAAATTCAAACGGAAACAGAACACATGCTATCACAGGTTGCCAAAATCGGTAAAAAAAACCCTCGCCTTGTGCAACCCTCGCCTTGAACTGCATAAGTTCACGCAGGGTGCCAAAATCAACCCCCTTACATTTGGTCTGTAAAAATTTGCCAGAGAATAATGAGGATTTCTCTTTTAAGGATTTCTCTTACAAGTATGGAAGATGCATGCAGCGAATTATTAGGAATTATTATTAGGAATTATTGGCGCGAAATACCTTGGTGAACAGAACAAGACCTAGATAATGTTACTACCTTGCAATCCCACCCCTTCGGAGTTATGAAAAAGACTTTTGGGGGTTTTGAAAGCAGAAAACATTACCCTTTGTTGTTAGCTTCTTTGTCCTGGAAGATTCACTGGAAATCCTACTACCCCCTTCCTCAGAGATTTCATAGGCACGCATAGCTACACTTCGACCCCCAAAATTGACATACCGGGCCCCCAGTATTCCTGGAGTACCCCCAAAACATTGAATGTTATTCATCATTTGATCACTCGCCCTTATCTTACCCCTTCTTACGTATGTAGACCTCTTGTAGGCCTTACTAGGCCCTTTGGCAACATTCTAATCGAATCTTCAAAATTCGAACTTCGAATGCAGACGGTTTGCACTGTAAATGAAACTCATTCGACGCTAATTCGACAAATCAAAGGCATGATAAAGATTCTATTGATAAAAACTTACAAATGCAAAGAAGATAAGCCACTTGAGCGCTTCATAATTTCGGAAATATCCACTTCGCAATTTCAAAACGGCGAAAAGAAAGAAACGTGTGAAGGATGGCGTCAGCAAAGATTTCTTCGCGCGCTTTGTGACAAAACTAGATCCAGGCCCTTTTTCATGTCACGTGCTCTTCACCTCAAATCCTTCGCTTTGCACACTTTTCTAAAGCTCGAATTTAGCTCTTTTCTCATAAAAATAACTGCTTAGAAGGGAAAGTAAAATATATAATTACCATCTAAACTGTAATTCTAGGCCAGATTTTTCCTTGACCTAAAGAGGTATTTCCCAAAACTAAAAAAGGCACTTCTTTACACATTTCAAATGAAAAAAGGCACTTGTTTACACATTTCAAAATCTTCGGGACGCATGCCCTCAGTGCCCCCAGGCTCCTACAGCTATAAAAAGATCTATTGAGGTTTTATGGTATTCAAGTCTTCCTTATTCATCATACTTGCTAAATAACGCAAAAGTTAACGTAGGTCTGTCTAACTCTACATCCACACTCTGGATCAATCACAAAATAACTGGATTGAACAAGTAAGTACACTGCCCTCGCTACAAATAGATGCGAGGTTCTTTGTTTAGCTGGAAGCTTCTGTGAAAATATCGACTTGTACAAACCTCCCCAGTTCTACCTTTACGAAGTGCCTATCCGTCTGTTAATCTCACTCATTAGCATCACAGCTCCATATTCCATCAAAATAGCTGAACACAAGCAAACCTAGAAGCAGGCGATCAAACCTTTATTTAGCTCAAGGGCTTCTGTCAGAAGTTCTATTGTAAAATGCACAGCTGTGCAAAGTGCAATAAAACCATTACTTTAGTGCGAGAGACCTTCTCATTGCAAAATGCCTCAGCGAGGTGCTATTGGTGTTCACGCCTTATTTCTGTGGAAACTTTTCAAAGTAAAGTCAGCCAGGAGTCGCTTTGTTTACATGAAATGGATTAATGTCTTGCTGAAGTTTCTTCATTTTGCTCTATTTTCTTTTCGAAGCTTTTGCAATGTTTACACAAACAAATGAAAATTTCGCATGCAGGACGCCGTCTTGTTATTTCAAAATTGGATTAATATACCACGAAATATGAAATGAATCCGCCATCTTTGTTTTGAGATTTGCGTGTTCTTATGGGCCTACATATATTTTTAGTTTTCTTGCTTTTCTTTTGAAGCTACTGTATTTACATGAAAGACATGAAAGTTTCGCATGTTGGATGCCGTTTTCTTCTTTAAAAGATGGATTAATACGTCACGAAATATGAAGTAAATACGCCACCATTGCCTTGAATTGCTTTTGATCTCATCGGCCTAAACGACAGAAGGGCCTAACATAGAAGGGCCTAAATGTGCGCTTAGCTACATCAGTTACTAACGACGATTTCACCAACAGAACTAGTACACTTGCAGAAGCTTTAACATAGTGACATCTTGACGTTTTCCAGTGCTGGTGCTAGGAGGGCTAGGGAGGCTACAGCCCCCGTTGGAAGCATCTAGCCCCCCATCGGGAGGAATTTGGATTCTTGCCTGAGGAAATTTGGGAAATTGTCTATGAAAAATGCATTCATTTACCCACTTTAGCCCCCCTGCCACAAGCTCCAGCCTCTGTCGGAAAACTTCTGGTGCCACTCTAGACTTTTTCACCACCAAAAAGTTGTTCAATGGTGCAAACAAGAATACATTAGTAAATAAACAGCACTGGCAAGGTAAGGCAAAAACTTTATGGCAAACATGTTGAGAAAGTCTCTGTTAAAGAATGTTTGACCTTGAAACTCCAGAAAAATAGCTTGTCAACCAAAGTTCAGAGAGTTCACACAGATAGCTTCCCTACTCAACAAGTAAAATCTCAAAAAATTTAAACGTTTC
This sequence comes from Aurelia sp. 4 Dawson et al 2005, assembly GCA_964019985.1. Taxonomy (NCBI): domain Eukaryota; kingdom Metazoa; phylum Cnidaria; class Scyphozoa; order Semaeostomeae; family Ulmaridae; genus Aurelia; species Aurelia sp. 4 Dawson et al 2005. Next base: position 1,138,784 of record OZ026512.1, on the reverse strand, counting down.
CTTCTACCCATGGACTACAAGACAAGCATCTCCTAATATTTATCAGACAAATTCCACTCCAAGATTTTCAGGGCTAGGGTCAATCTCGATAAAAGATTACATCTGAGTCTTTATCAAAAAAAATATATCTCCCTTTGAAAAATCCGCCATTTTGAGCTGGCGGCCTTCCAATAAAAAACTGACGTCATGTGAAGAAAGGGGCGTCAATAGAAAAACAAGATTTATGGGTATTTAAAAATTAGCAACATAATCTTTTTAAAAATATCATATGTGAGACTCCAAAGTAAATCAAATCCTCAAAAGATAAAAAACTCGTAAAAATCCCCGCCTGTTTATTGCTTTGTTATCTCCAAGGTTTTCCATTCCAATGAAACAAAAAGTCGATATTTTTACGATTAATTTTTACGATTAGGCATGTTTATAATCGTTCAAAAATTAACAGGGATAGTTCAAACAATTATTTCGTATTTAACGAGCGCTGCTTCTTCAAAGTGATATTCTTGGAGTGAAATCATTTCTGAAATTTATGATGCAGACATGAATTATGGACTGTCAAAATGATCGCTGAGTTCCTTATCGAGAAGATACTTCGAGGTGGTCAGGCCCTCGCTAGGATTTCCCCTCGAAAACAAATCATTTTCCGTGCTCAACAGGAGATTTTTGTAAACAAGAAATTCTACTTTAATTTGCAAAACTTGAAAAACGGATGTGCAAAAACTTAGTCTCTTGTTCTTTTCTGTGGTGCCTTTCTCGACTTATGACGATGAGTCCCTTGTATCTCTGCGGCAAAACTTGCTCGACGGGGACTCATAATTACGATTTATTGAAAATCAGGCCCTAGCATAGCAAAACTGCCTATTGGTGGTCTTTTGCGTGGCCCTTATTCTCAGGAGAGAAAATTCGCTCATGAGCAATGTTGTCTTATCAACGAAGTTCCCTTGCCAGGCAAATCAAATCTAACTCCAAATGTTACAAGGGCTTCCCCCGGCTTCCCTCAACTATTATCTTGCTCGAGCTTGCCAGTGCAACAGATAATGAGAATTCCACATTTCCTGTGGTGCATTAACCCAGATTAAATCTAGTTTTACCGAATTCTTGCCTTTCAGAACTTACGGGGAAGGGCAATACAAAACGACCACGCGGAGCATCTTGAGCATCCCGACTTCCTACTCGTATTAACCGAGTTGACCCGGGGCCTGAAAAAAACTTTGCTTCGAAATATTCGCGAGAGAATAGGTAGGAAACATGAAAGCTGTTATGGAACATTAAATAAACTTCTAAGAAATTCTGAGAACTGAAAATCTGACAGTTTTAAGAAACTTTCCAAATTTTAAGAACACTGGCTAAAATTCCTAGTTTCTAATTAAAAAAATATATGTAGTTAAACTCATAGAAAGTTTTAGTTTCACTTGACCGTTCAGTTAGTTCAGTTACTAAAAGGGAAAGTGGAGAAAGTCATAATTATAGAACTCCAGATGCCCCCTCTATCCAACCTATCGTATGAATCGTGACAAAAATATCACTCGATCCAGACTATTTCCTACAATAGAATAAACAGCTTTCCGTGAGTTGCCAAAAGGCTTCCCTTCATCTATCAGTTCAACTACTCCAGGACGTGGCTAGCCCGGGGGGGGCACTCCCATTGTGGCCTGACAGGGGGGGTCCAGTCAGGGCTAAAGAGGGTCAAAGCAAAAATTTTGAAAAATACCCTCAAATGGCAGCATCTTTTTACAAAAACCCTCAAATGGTAGTTCACGAACTTGAAAACTGGATCATTTGGTAGCATTTAGTAATGAAAATTTTCTACGGTTTTTCATAATGTTTTATTGCAAAACCGATAGAACAAAGCAAGAAAACTTTCAAAATTCATTTATGATTAATGCTGTAATGACTAAATTGGCGTCCGGAGGAGCGTACCGGGTTGAAACATAATAAGTGGCTAGGAATCTAAGAATATCTCCAATTTGTAGTATTCAGTTGACAAATAGCGTCATTTGGTAGCCATTCAGTAAAACCCTCAAACCGACTGGACTCCCTTGTCAGGCCACATTGAGAGTACCCCCCCCCCCCCCGGCGTGGCCAGCAAGATCCTGGATGACATTTGCCCTTTAAAGGGGGTGACACTGTGAATACATCAAACGCTCGAGGCGCCAAGTGGATTTCCACTTCGAAAACTAAAACAAGTATGTGGTTGAGGTATTCCACAAAAATTAAAACTGTGAACTTGCGGATTTGAGAAATTGTCTTGACACTTCAACGTGAGAATACGACCACACTCGGGAAAGTTTTAATCTCCTTGTAAGCGGTAAAACAGATACTGGGCCTGTGCCACAGGCATCATTGTTATTTGTAATGATACTGGCTCTTGGTGTCCTTAAAAAGGGGCAAACACGTATTTTTCATGTGGAACTGCTCATAAGAAACTCAACTCTCAGATCGCCAAAAAATTATGAAACTCCAGTGCTGGGGAAATATAACTAAAGAAACTGCTTATCTTATAAAGGAATTCTTAACATATTATTTTCTTTATTTCCACCTCTTTCTTGTATCATATCATTTGTAAGATACTTGAGTACAGTCTAAACACTGGAAACGCTGCAAAACATCTTGTTTTGAAAAGTTCTTGATGCTCCAGGTGGTGGACATGAAGATTATTATGGAACCTTTAAGAAACTCGCAAGAAATTATGAGTATTGAAAATCTGATAATTCTAAGAAACTTCCAATACTGGACCAAATCCTAAGTTTCTTATAGAAAAATACGTGAACTTAAGAGAGTCTTAAAGACCAATTGTCACCCAGGGTCCTTTGCGGGTACACTATGAGTTCAGAGTGTCTGGAGAACAAATTTGGCCTAAACGGAAACGATTTCGGCCTGCATGTTGTATCAATAAAGTCTATGGAACGAAGAATTTAAAATTCTCTGAAACCAAAGGACCGACGAAGATGAGATGGTGATTTTCTGAAAGCCTGACTCCTGTGCTTTCATTTGATATATACGTTTTTGCTTAAACTTATTTTGGTCGAAATTTAGAAAAGCTGCCAAGTTTGGTCTTTCTCATTCTTCAGTGTTGTTGAAATGTTCAACCTAGAACCTACTGAAATTCCACAAGTTTACATAACAATGTAAATGTCTCTTTATTTCTTAACATTATCTTTTTACTACCACTTTTATTATCACTCAATAACAATTATTTTATCAACCTGTATGTAAACGAGAGAATTTGTGGTTTATATCAAATTGTTGATAAAAAATAAACAAAATTTATGACAATAGTTGTTATCTAATATCCATTCATAAGTTGTTAGTTAATCAATTGAGCCTTGACTTGTGGAACTGTTTTGTATTTGCTGTGCTTGTAAACATAACAACCAAGGATATGAAAATTTAATCTTTTGCAAAGAATTATCTGGTTGCCCGTTCACGTTTCAGTTGTGCATGAATGTTTTTAAGCTGGTTTGCGATACACGTATTTTCTATAAGAAACTGCTTATACGAGACTCAACTCTCAAATCACCAAAAAATTAAGAAACTGCAGTACTGGGAAAACATAACTTAAGAAATTATTTATTTTTAACAATGAGATCCTTAACATATTTTACTTTATTTCATTCTCTCCGAATGTACTTGAGTGATTTAGTGTTGTTTAAACATCGGAAAATTTTCAATTGACATTGCTCTGAAAAGTTCACAAGGGCGTAGTTAGTGAACATGAAGATTGTTATGGAACCTTTGAGGAACTCGTAAGAAACTCAGTATACTCAAAAACTGATAATTTTAAGAAACATTCAGTACTGGCCTAAATTCTAGTTTCCTATTAAAAAATGCGTGTAAATGATGACTTTGAGAATATTTCTAGTTTTCATGATGAAATTTGGGTTCTATCAATCTCTCGATTTACTTTGTTGCTTTTACGTGCAAAATCTGGCAGCAAGCAACAGTAAAGAACCATTTGATAAATACCAAAACTGTTACTGCTGTCTAAACTACCTTCCCAAGAATCTAAATGCATTGGACCACTCCAGCATGTGACAGCTTCTGACAAAACTTCAATGTTTAATATCCTAGATGTGAAACTGTTTCTTTGTTGAATGCTAAGAAACTGAATTCTTCTTCCAAAAGGATTTTGCAGGCAAACTATGATTCCCCAGGACATATAATCATCTTACTAACAAATTCTACTCTATCTGCCCTGTGGCGATAAAACAACTTATAGTTTGCTGATGTTTCATCAGGTGCAGACAAGGCCAGGTCATATTATTCAACAATAACAAAAAGGGGACTATGTCTGGCTGTGAATGTTCAAACATATTCAAAATTACTTCACAAAGTATACCCATGGATCTTATGAAGCAAAGAGAAAGTAAATAGTTTGACTTTTACTAAAACTTGTATTGAAAGGACAATAAGAACAAAATCAATGAGCCTAAGTCTGCTTGAATTGGTGATTGAGATTTTAATCCCCAAACAAATGAAAGATTCGGGAGCATGGTGTGTCTAGGAAGCAAATCTACAATGAATTATATTTCAAAATGGCTGTGATAACCTAAGACAGCTGGGAAAGATGAGTAATTTTATGTCATTTGTGGAACTCCACAACTGTTACTCATTGCAGTTCACTGAGACTTCCCTGTTCACATGTCATGATTATAGTTGTTTTTTAAAGGTTGACCTTGGTTTAAACTCAAAACGTTTTAATTTGTACGAGTGGCTCTCCCCTGAGATTTCTCACCAAATGTTTCAAACTTAAATACACCACTTCAATTAAGTAGCCTTGTCTTGGAAATTTGTCAAATTCTTCCTATCGTTCATATGAAAATTTAAAGCCTCGATTCATAGTTTGCACCAAAACTTTAGTCTAGTTGCATGTCTTACACTGCTGGCAATTGTGATGTTCATTTTATGGAAAAGCAAACCTTAAAGTTTTCACAGACTCGTAAGGGATTTGACCATGGTAAATTGTTTGGGGTAAACCCAGAGTCATTTTCACGGTCAAATCCCTTATAGATTCTCAAACTTTACATCACCATAAAATTGATATCACAACCGCTAGCAACATGAAAACTCATAATTAGACTAAATTTTGGGTGCTAAATCCAAATTTGACCTCTAAAATTTCATATGAAAGAATTTTGAATAATTTCCAAATGAGGCTATTAATTAAAGTGATGTATTTATGGAAATATTTCCTGAATATTTTCATCTGGCACTGGTCACTGCAAATTGCACCGAATATGTTTGCCTGACACAGATCACAGCCAATTTTTACCTTGATAATGTGAAAACATTACAGGACTCTCTGAATGGTTAGCTTCAATAAAGAAACTGCTGTTTTTCTCTCCAATATTTCTCACTCCTGCATCTTATCTGACCAGTTTGGGATGAGGCATGAACACCTATGTATAAGAACCTATAATTCTTCAATACAAGTCAGGTTCTTATACACAAATGTTAAGAAATAATTAGCTTCTTTTCTGCTGTCTTCTCTCATTGCTGAAAGTTTTCAATTACGGGAAGGCTCTTGTTCTTTGCAGTGTATCATTGTGAGAACTTCTTAACAAATTTTTGGCTCCATAACTTCCAACCAAAATAGTTTTGGTTTGGAAACCTTATTTCTGAAATTTCCCAAGTTATTTATAGCCAAGTGGTTGCATAGTATTCATTGTACCACTAAACCTCAACTGCAGTTGTGAGGGAATCTTTGTGGGAATTAATTGATAGATTTTGGTTTTTTGTGTTAGAAATCGAGTGTGCGAAAACTGATTTTCGAATATTGATTTTCATCATCCAATCCAGTCGTGCAGGTACAACAGGACAACACCAACCAGCCATATCAGCTTTACTTTCTCTAGGGTGATGAGTCAAAATTGATTCTCCCTGTAAAGTTTATACTTATCCAATATTGATTCTGCTTTACCGGAAACGACTCAAATGCTTAGTACAACCTTTTCAATTAACCGAGGAAAACATAACCTAACGAAAATGTCCTATCAATACAGTGTTTGAGTTGTTTTGAAAAGGTGGAAGGAAAGAATTAGGATTAGGAGGCCAGTCTCATTGCTTATCACGTATGTTTCATTGTTATTAATTTGCGATATTGTAAAGGAAGTAGGCCATCCCAGAAACAAGAAATATCATATCATTTCGAAACTTCCAGACCATCAAATCTCCTCAATTTTCAATCAAAAGGACGACGGTTTCGTTTCACCCTTTTAATTTCCAGATTTAGCATCTTTATTCTTCACATCACAAATCATCACTATATATTTTTGTCACCGATTTTGGATGGAAACCGGCCACTTCCAAAAAACTAAAGTTTACCATAAAATACCTTAATTCGATGACGATAAATTCTGAATTTTCTGGCATTCAAATCCACCCACATGTTATTGAAAAAATTTAACGAGAACGACGAGTTTGAGGGAGTTTGCCCTCACAATAATTTGGCCACCTTCCAACCAAAAATAATAGTTTGATTTTTACCTGTAGTGGGTTTATGTTGATGAAAAATCCATCTGACGGAAGAATGGGCGTCTTGTCTGTCATTAACAGAAACTTAGTCTTTTTAAACAGTAATTTACTAAGAATTCAACGCCGGAATATGGCGCAGTGGCGCTGCGTAAATGAATGATGAAAAGGAGCAAACTGTGCTGGAGAAAATCCGTGGAGATCGACTTATATCCAGAATTGTGAACTGAAAAAAATGAGGCTAAATAATCCATAACTTGCACTACATTTTTCAGCTATCTAATGGGGGCAGCTAAGAAGGGTTTTAAGGGGCTTCTGGGTTACTAGTAACGCCTAGTACATGAATAAAATATATGGGCAATTGTGTGAGAAATAAAAACGAACGGGAGTGATCAACTTGACATGACAACTGATAGCGAAAACTTTAGAGAAGTCGGGTCTTTCATCGACCCAAGCGATCAAAATTTTAGCCAGCATTTATCAGGAACTGAAAGGGCTTCAAGCCTCACCGTTAGCGGCATTATTGAGCCCTATGTAAATGAATAAAATGTGGGGGGGGGTCACATAGCGAGGAAGAAGTAACACAGAAGAGAATGATAATAAACTCCAACTTGATATGATTCATTGATAATAAACCTGGAGAAGTCTATTATCAGGAATTTGTTGGTTGAAACTTGCGAGTATTTTACACAGTAATTCACTGGGAAATTACGATTCTTTTAGCGCCCTCATGGAACCATACAAAGGAATAAAATAAAGGGGCAAACAGCGAGAGGAAAATCAACATAGAAGTCATAAACTCGACATGATAAAAGATAATAATACAAGGCGAACAAACCTATCGAGATATCCGTCGTTATCCGTGTCACAAGCAGTAAAAAGTCTTCTCAAATAATCGTCCATTGACACTGAACTTGCCTTGCTTGATAAAGGAGAATCATTACTGTCCTGGCCATAATAATCTTGCACTTGATTCTCATCAGGATCAGAAGACTCGAGATCTGTGAACATTAGGCCCAAATTTCAGTTCACGAGGAGACATAATCAAATCCACACGCTTCGCAACTTCACTTCAGTCCCAATATGAGCGATCAGCTTTCGATATCATTCATCAACAAGGTTCTGCTGATAGAATTCATTAATATTTTAATGATATTTTGGTGGTAATATTGTCAATAAATAAATTCCTCGGCTGTGATACTTTTTATCGTTGCAGGAATTCAGATGTTTGATCGCATGCTTCCACAGCTCCAGTCTGAAACCATTCCAAAGCGCCGATTGTTCAGCGCAGCTTGATATCCGTCACGTGATATTAAGACCCAAGGGATTCTATTTGACAAAAGATTCGTTCTATTTAACAATAGAAAGGGACAATGGGTACTTGAGATTCAACCAAGCGTTCAAAGACTATTGTTCTTCCCTCTGGAAACGGACAAACGGACTCTGCAAGGCTCATAGATGGGTGCAAGGACACTGTTTGTGGAGAAAAATATTCGACATATGATGGACTGAGTGTCCGGCTAGCCTAGTGTCCGGCCGGAAAGGGACTCTTTTGGACAGAAGTAGAATACAATCGATGAGTTCCGTGCAAAACTTGTGAACATTTTCCCAAACTCTCCTTTACTGTAAGGCTAATTTGCACTCAGTAGAATTTTCCGAGTGGACTGAATTCTATACAATAAACCCTTCATTGTGCGTAACATTCTTCTCAAAGCAGCATTTTCCTCACACAAAAGATTTTCAGTCCGCTTGAAAAATTTGATTGGACGCAAAGCATCCTTGGGGCCCTTAATCCACTACAAAGTTGGTGTGCTTACACACTGCTCCAGGACAATGGTTGATTCCGTTATACTTTTTGTTGGGAGACGAGATAAGCTTTGTCTGAAGAAACTTATGAGCCCCCCCCCCCCGTGCAGTGGGTAAAAGCTTGTGTGAAGCAGCCCAAAACGTTACTGCGCATGAGCTTCAACCCACTGCATAGGGGTCACACAATTTTCCTTGGACAAAACTACGGACTAACAGTTGTGCAGAAACATTACAAACATGATACCAGACAACCTAATAAAACAGAAAATGTACTGAGCTTCAAAATTCGGGATAACTAATCAGAAACAAAGACTGTTTTGGATATCAGACATATATGTCAGTTCCTAAAGGGAAAAGTTCCACGAAATGAGTCGCATTAACTTGACAAGGGAAAGCCTGGGAGAGTCCTTGGGGGGGGGGGGGTGAAATTTCTTAGATTTTCGGCTACCTTGTGGTTTCTTGAAATCTGATACATATTTGAACGAATTTCAATTACAAAACTAAAAAATCAAAAGACATGGTCAAAATTAGGAAATTATATTTGACGGGGCTTAACATTCAATGCTCGGATGTCCACTTTTTGGATAAGATTAATTACAGAGAACGATCAATGAGCTACATTGAAATTGACCAGAATTAAATGGGTCGAACTTAAACCTGAGTGAAACTTCATAACTGTATCCTAAGGAAGGCCAAAAATTACACTCAAGCAGGTTAATTGCCTCGACACCAAGAGCCACGTTACTACGCTTTCGAAGTTCTTTGACATATGGAACTTCGTGAGTCACATAAGGTCCCTTTGGCTGTCCTGCTCATTTCAAAATAGATCATGCAGGGTGCCAATAAGTTATTTGAAAGAGTCAGTTTCAATGATATCATGGGTCAGCCTTTTTAGCTTAATGCTTTCTGGCTTTTTAACTTAATGACTCTATCAAGTCATGTCCACTTTTGCGCTTGCAGCGCTTGGCAGTAAAAAAAAAATGCAAACGCGACGCAAGGCAACTTCAGCATCCAAAAGCTTGTGAGTCCTTCGAAGGCTCCTTTGCTTTCGTCCCTGCAAAATCATGGCAAAAAGCCCAATAAATCATGCATTTAATAGGCGGGTCAGCTTGCCTTCAAAAAAGGCCTGAAGGCTCTTGACAAATACGCCTTTTGTCAATGAGCAATCAAATGCAGTCAGGATCATACCAAAGTGTTGAGTTCTATTACGTCAGTGCCATTTCACAAGTTCGTGTGATTTGTTATGCAAACAGAGGGATAACCGATCAGTTTGATGTACATCTGCAGATGCAAATACACGTATTTTTCAATTAAAAAACTGCTTATAGGAAACTCAACTCTCGATCGCCAAAAAATAAAGAAACTCCAGTTCTGGGAAAATTTAACTTAAGAAACTATCTTCCTGATGTGAAAAACCTGAAGATAGGAGCTCTCAAGGAGAAAGGGGCAAGCAGTGAAGGGCACTTTTCCCTGCTTTTCCACAAAATGTTGAATCTTTAAATATTCACTGAAAACAGGTCAGTCATCTAGAACTTGTTTCGATGTTGGCATTTCGAGACCACGTTTAAAAGTAACAGAGCTATTTTCAACATTCTCATTGGTCATTGAAATTTCCTTATAAAACGATTCAGTACAACCTTTATGGCAGGCCGCAGAACAGGGCAGCTCACAAAACATCCATATTCGTTTTTTAAATCAGTTTTTAGCAATCAAGATGGTTGCTTTTAGGAAGCAACGTTTTAGAGAATGGAAAGGTGACATTGTAGAGATTCGACGCTCTAACTCGCTGATTCAGGTTTAATCCTATTCTAAACGACAGAGTTTACTCAAAGAGAACAGCAATCTTCACGTTTTCTGCATCATTCAAACGGCACTCTTAACGTTCAACGTGTAATTCGCAATCTTTGAAATCTAAAGGTTCTAACTCATACAATAACTTTTATATCAACAAACAAGGAACTTCAGTTTTAACTAACCAATCAGGATTAAGAATAACAACTAGTCAGCCCAATCAAAATCAAGGTGACCAAGCCATTAAGTATGCTAGGAATAATAGTTTGACGTTCTGTTAAGTTGTTAACTAGCAATAACCTGAGTCAGTTTCCTTGTCTCTACTTGATACTGAGGTTCTTATGCACTCAAGCTGTTCTCAACAATACAAAAGTAAAATTCCTTGACTCACAAAAATGTCCGCTTGTCCTGTAAAATAAATGAATGAGCCTTCTTGCTATACTAAGCAAGTTTCTAAATACAAAATACACATGAACATAATAAGCGAGTGTGAGGTTTCCCAACATACCCCCCTCCTTGACCCAGGTTATGGGTCAAGCATGAGTTTGGACTTCCAGCGCGCATCCTTAGCTGCTGCACGGCCCATGTGGCTCCTTGTCCCACAATCATTCTCCAAACCTATTTTCTCTCCATCAATTTTTGACTCCACTCTCTCTTTTGTTATGCATTCTTCATTTCCATCTGTTTTCAAATGGTCTCTAGCTGAAATTTCTAAAGGGAAAAGCTTCTGTAAAGGTCTAATAAGAGTTTCTGGCTTACCCTTACCAGCCTTGCGCACAACTGCACCTCTTATCTCACCATCTTTCCCATTGATCAGGTTTTCAACAACAGCTGTTTTCCATTGTCCTCGTTTGGTGCTGTCTTCTTGTAACAAAACAAGATCTCCAATCTCGATTGGTACTGCTTTCCTGCATTGCATCTTATGAAATTCCCTCAAGTCTGTCAGGTATTCCTTTCTCCACCTATTCCAGAAATGAGAGAGTTTCTTAGTGAGGTATAGAAATCTCCTTGAGAGGTTATCAACATCATCATTAGCATCAATTTCTGGATTTATGCCCTCAGACAAATGTGACAATCTATGACCATAAAGCAAATGAGAAGGTGTTAAAACTTCACCAAGCTCATCATACAAATAGGTGAGTGGTCTGGAATTCAAGGTACTTTCAACTTCAGTGAAAACTGTAGTGAGTTCGTCTCTTGTCAGCCTGGCATTGCCAAGTACCTTCCTTAAACAGCGCTTGACACACCCAACCATCCGTTCCCAGTACCCGCCCCACCACGGAGAAAGGGGCAAATTGAACTTCCATAAAATTCTGCGGTGATCTAAAAACTCAAGAAAAGTATGGTCAGTGGCTAACTTATCCAACAATTTGTCTGCTGCTTTGAATGTCTTGGCATTATCAGAGTTGATAAGCCTTGGTGTTCCTCTCCTAGAACAAAATCTTCTCAAACAATTAACAAAGGAGATTGTATTCAAATCTTCTACCAGTTCCAGATGTATTGCCCTGGTAACACAACAGGTAAACAAGGCAACATATACCTTCTTCATCTCACCTGGGCCATTCTTCACAAATAAAGGTCCAGCAAAGTCTACTCCAGTGTTACTGAAAGGCAAAGTTTCATTAACTCTAAAATTTGGCAACTCTGCTTCTGGGGGTGATTTATAGGCCTTACCTTCAAGTCTCCTGCATATGTGACATTTGCCTATCACTCTCTTTACCTGTTGTCTACCTTGTGGCACCCAAAATCTTGCTCTAAGCTCTGCAAGAGTTGACCTAAGCTTGTTGTGGAGGACTCTCTTATGGCAATCATTGATGACTAGGTCTGTAAAAGGGTGGCTCTTGGGAAGAAGTATAGGATACTTACTCCTGAAATCCAGATCTGAATTTCCTAGTCTTCCCCTGCATACCATCATTCCATCCTCATTCACAACTCCTAGCTGAACCGATATTTTCTCAAAATCTTCTCTCTTTTTTAATGACTGCTGCACATCTTCAATCCACAATCTCTCAGCTATTTCGATTTCTTCTACACTCAGCCTTCTCACATTCCTTTGCATACCATCTCTCTTTTTCTTCAAATTGCTCACAAATCTCATGACATAAGCAGTAACTCTGAGTAACCTTGCAAGGCTCCCATGTCTTTCCAAGTTCACAACATTGCTCACTTTTTTCTCCTCATTTTTTGTGATTAACATTACTTGGGCACTCTTCCTTTTCTCGCAGCTTACATCAGGGGAATCTTCTAGGGGCAACCAATTTGGCCAGCTTTCCTTACCTTTTTGCAACCAATTTGGACCTTCCCACCATAACTTACTGTCTTTGAGATGACTAGCAGGCACACCCCTAGAACCTAAGTCAGCTGGGTTTTCTATACCTGACACGTGGCCCCAGTCTTCCTTCCTTGTGAGACGCAAGATCTCATTGACACGATGCTGGACAAACTGCTTCCACTCACCATTGTTGTAAATCCAAAATAGAGCAGTCTTACTGTCCAGCCAATACTTGACTTCATCAACCTTGAAGTTTGGGCCTAATGCTTCTAAAATGGTGCTCATTAAAGTGGCAAGCACCCTGGCTGACATCAGTTCTAGGCGGGGAATGGTCAGTTGTTTTAAAGGAGCAACTCTAGTTTTAGCACTCAAAAGCCTGGTATAGGTTCCTTCAGTGGTTTTGCAAACTAAAAACACCATAGCGCAGTAAGCCTTCTTACTGGCATCTGCAAAACCGTGTAGTTGGCAACTCAAGACCTTAGCTTTGCACTCTGCGACTCTGCGAAGACACACCTGGTGACAGAAATTGTGTTAGTACATTTCAAATCCTTAAGCCAAGTTTCCCATCTAACATGTTTGTCCTCAGGTAGAGGATCATCCCACCCCAATTTCTCCAAACACAACTCCTGAAAAAGAATCTTAGCTAAAACAGCTACAGGGCTAACAAGTCCATGGGGGTCAAACAGGGAGGCAAGGGTGCTTAAAATCCCTCTTTTGGTGGGTTGGGAGGTTTTACCAATTTCTTTACTTACCTGGCCAAGATCAAACTCAAGGGTATCTCTCTTATTGTCCCAGGGTATTCCTAATACCTTACCTTTTCCATCTGCAGTACTTGGTGCACCTAAAGTTTCCTGAGCATATGATGGGTCCCCTGTTGTTTTTGGCTCTTTTTTCTCACTCTCTCTCTGGGCTATCTCTTTTGCTAGCTCTCCATCATTCGTCTTCCATTTCCTTAGGGTGAATCCCCCTTCCTTCATTCTTCTCTTGGCCTTCTCATAAAGGGTCAGGGCCTCTTGGGGGTCTGCGCAAGCAGTCACAAGGTCATCTACGAAGAATCCCCCTATCAAAGTGTTGACAAATTCAGGGTCCTCCTGTTCATACCTTCTGATGTGGTGTCTAAGTACACAATTGAGCAGAAATGGGCTGGCATTACAGCCAAAAAGGACACGCAGGAACCTATACACAATAACCTCAGGGTCCTTAGCATGGATGTCCTTTAGCCATAAAAATCTCAAACAGTCTCGGTCCTGCGGATGGATCTCAATATTCAAGAACGCCTTCTCTATGTCTCCTACAAGTGCAACTGGATTCATTCTAAACCTGAGGAGAACATCAGAAATAAGTGGGGTGAGAGAAGGGCCTACATGTAAACACTCGTTGAGTGACACACCAGATTTACGATCTTTGCAAGAGGCGTCATATACAATTCTTACCTTGGTGGTTTCTGCATTCTCTCTAATGACGGCTCTGTGGGGTAGATAGTGTATCTTACTCGCAGGTTCAAGTTCTGATACCTGCTCAATTATTCCTTCTGAAACCTGCTGGGAAATAATGTCATTATACTTATCAAAAATATCTGGGGTCTGCTCCAATTTCTTCACCTGGCTCTTCAACCTAAGTAAGCAAACATTGTAATTGGAGGGCAACGGTTTGTGACCAAGTTTCCAGGGAAGTCCAACAGAATATCTGCTCCCTGTGAAAGCAATATCATCAAGAACACTCTCATGTACCTTATCTTCTTCTCGTATACCTATGCTGTCCAAATCCCATAATTTTTGCAAGTTAGAATCTATCTCCTGCTTCTCAACTTTGTTCAGAGAAGACATTGGATCAACACAAACATTCACATGACAATCATAAGAAGAAGGAATTTTCTCACCTTGAAGAGGTCCAGACAATACCCAGCCCAGGCTGGTTTTTACTGCAACAGGTTCTTGTGGCCCCCCTCGTATTGTTTCCTCCTCTTGGAAGGACCACAACCAGTCAGAACCGATAAGACAATCAATCTCCAAAAAATCATCATTCCTGCAAACATCAGAAAACCAAACACTGGTTAAGTGCAAGAAGGTTTCCTTTACTACTTCCACATGAATGTTTGGAATAGAAGCAATATCATTGACTACAAATGCCTCCATTTTGACATGTTTACTTCCGTTCAAGGGGCCTAAGGAAAAATTGACAACATCCCTATCTGCACTTTCCTCTTCACTGCTCCCAAATGCTTTGATTCCCAACCTTTCTCTTCTCACAGGCCTCAAATCAAGTTTGCTAACAGCCTTGGCAGTGATGAAAGATCTGTGGCTGCCTGAGTCAAACAAAACTCTCATTCTACTCCCTTTTTTGCCATTCACCACTGCTAAGGCTGTTTGCAGGGCCACTTTCCCTTCTGAGCCAGTTGTCCCTGTCCATGCTGTGGCATTCGGGTCAAGGGTGGGTGCACTATGCTTAGGCTGCGTTTCCTTAGGGGGGTAAAGGCTAGGGCAAATAGAGCAATGGTGGTTCCCCTTACTGCAGATCTTACACTCTACTTTTGACCTACATTTGAAGAACCTATGGCCTGTTTTTAAACAACAAAAACATCTAGCAAACTTAGTCAAAACATTCTTACGTTCACCAGGGTCCTTCACCTTTTCACAGCTCTCTGATAGGTGGTTTTCCAGGCAATAAACGCATTTCCTTGGACTGTCTTTTCCTGCAAACAATGCTGAGGCGGTTGCTGCTTGCTGATGCTGCTTAGGCCGGTTTGGTTCATAATCAGATTTCTTCCATCCTCCCTTCTCGAGCTGCAGCATCGGAAAATGTCCCTCCAAGACGTCTAACTCCTTCTTCAGTGCTGCTATTAGGTCGTCGAGGTTCCACTCCATGTGGTTCGCACCAAATCTGATCATGTTGTTGCGGACAGAACTAGGAATCTTCGACATCAAGGCTGGCACGACGACGCTGGAGTACGTTTCCTTGTCAACCCCTTGAGCCTCCAGTGCACGAAAGCGTGTCTCGATCTGATCATGAAAATTACGCAATCCTTGAACATTCTTTTCGTTGTACACCGGGGGCAGCAAGGCAAGATCATTCAGGTGCACTCTTTTTATGACACTTGGCTTAGCAAATCGATCTTTGAGCATTTCGATGGCAGAGTCGTAATCAGCATCAGTCAGGGGAAATCCCGCGACCACGCTTCTTGCTGGCTCCTCCAAATAACTCCGCAGATATTTGAATTTATCCACTTTCGCCAGTTGTTCGTCGTCATGTACTGCACTCCGAAACCCGTCCCAAAATTCTGGCCACTCTGCGATTTTGCCGGAGAATTTTCGCAATTCCAATTTTGGTAACTTCACCTTTCTGCCACAAATCTGAGCCGAAATATTCGATGAGGCTACAGAATTCAAACTCTCTCTTGAGGCACTCCTTGATAACTGCTGTGATCCTTGCAAAATTTGTCCCTGTTGAGATCCAGAAACGACAGAACCAGCACTTCGCACGTCTTCTTTCAGTGCATCTTCGAGTAGAATTAGACCGTATGTGATTCTTTCCTTAATTTCGCTTGCTTCGTCTGCTTCTTTGTCGCAGTCATCTTCGCTCAAAAGTTCTATCATCAGATCAAAAATCTGTTCATCCAATTCTTTTAAACATTCCGCCTTTTCCTTTAAATCGGTTTGGATTTGTCGTAGTCGAAGTTCGTTGACATTTTCCTCCTTCAAGGCATCATCGAGTTTGTTCAAAAGTTTCGTCGTAGTTCCACGATGAGATTTTCGTTTTTTCTTTGCTTTATCTAAGTTCTCCATGGTTTTTCAACTCTGCTAACACTCAAACATCCGGCTCGGTGGACCATAATGTAGAGATTCGACGCTCTAACTCGCTGATTCAGGTTTAATCCTATTCTAAACGACAGAGTTTACTCAAAGAGAACAGCAATCTTCACGTTTTCTGCATCATTCAAACGGCACTCTTAACGTTCAACGTGTAATTCGCAATCTTTGAAATCTAAAGGTTCTAACTCATACAATAACTTTTATATCAACAAACAAGGAACTTCAGTTTTAACTAACCAATCAGGATTAAGAATAACAACTAGTCAGCCCAATCAAAATCAAGGTGACCAAGCCATTAAGTATGCTAGGAATAATAGTTTGACGTTCTGTTAAGTTGTTAACTAGCAATAACCTGAGTCAGTTTCCTTGTCTCTACTTGATACTGAGGTTCTTATGCACTCAAGCTGTTCTCAACAATACAAAAGTAAAATTCCTTGACTCACAAAAATGTCCGCTTGTCCTGTAAAATAAATGAATGAGCCTTCTTGCTATACTAAGCAAGTTTCTAAATACAAAATACACATGAACATAATAAGCGAGTGTGAGGTTTCCCAACAGACATGTACCCATATAGTAGTATGCATGACAGGTATGAAAGATAGGAGAGCATATTCACAAAGTCAGTTGACAAGTCTTGAAATTAATGGGAAATCTTTGGTAGCATCTCTCATCCGAAATGTTTGGGGGGTGGGTATACGTTTTGGCTAAGAAGGGAGGGGCATATTTGAGAGGGGCTAATTGAGCTTTTACAGCTGTCAATATCCAAAAGTCAACAGATTGGCTTTTTTGCATATAGAATTTCCCACTAATCTTTGTCGTTGTCTTATTCGAGTTGAACTTGCTACAAGTCTATCTTTCGGTCAGGAGAAGAAAAAACGAACAAAAACAAAAATTGGAGAGAAGGAAAGATAGACTTGTAACTTTCGTCTACCCAATCGAGGCTGCATTCAAATTTTCCTTTTCATCGTACATCGTTCTTATGACGAAATGATCGAGTTTGCAGCAAGTCCATATTCGGGTTCTTTCCGGTCACTAGTAGGCCGGAATAAGATGATGAACGAGACTTAAAGCAAGACATGTCTATATACTTCTATTGCTACTATTACTACAAAAAACTGGCTACAGCAGTGATCAAACGAGTGATCAGCAAGTGATTAAGTGATTGATTACAATGATGCTTGATTACAATGACGATCAATGTACAAAATGTTCTAGTTTCAATATGATACAACCACAAAACGCTGTATAAGATAATTTAGGTTAAAGTTCAAAGGTCATAGTTGAAATTTAAAAGGTCAGAGTTCATTACAAGTCAGAGTTTATTACTCTGCGCGTCGTATAATTGATTGATTAATCTATCAATAAACTAAGTTCAAATTCACATACAACTCATAGAAAAAGCTACGTATCTGGAAAAAATATTCTTCTCAAGGAAGTTTATCTTCCTGGGACTCGGTAAGACTTTGAAATTCCTGGGAGTCAGAGAAATTTTGACTTTTCTCAGATTCCGAGAGTTCTTGCCTATCCTGCAAGTGCAAGCTTTCATTATCTCGTGGCTCTGATAAATTCTCCCTATCTTGCGAGTCTGATAAATTTTGCCCAACATGAGTGTCTGATTGGCTATGTCGTTCGTGAGATTCTGACAGCCTCTGACTTAAGGTGCTTTCACTACCACTGTCACTTCATGGAAAGAAAGAGGCATTAAAGAGCATTCCTTACCAAGGATCCTTTGCAGGCACGAGCCTAAGATGATATGAATCCACACAGGTGCTTAGGCCCAATTTGATTTCAAGACATTCAGATAATGGAAGCGTCCCCGCAAAGGACCTTGGGTGACAAGGACGAAAATTAAAGTAACCCCAAAAAGACATGTACAAGAGATCCCCAGAAAAAATGGCATGACACTGCAAAATTAAAGAGATCGATTGACCCATAAAGAATGAAACTTTTGGAAACTTATGAAATTAACTTGTAAATGTTAAATTCACGATACCTTCAGTACCAAGCCAAGCTTTGGCAAGAAATTCTTTCAAAATGGACAGCAAGCTTACAAGTCAAAATCCAAAAGATAGTTTCAAAATTTGCAACAAGACATATTGCAACTAAACAGTAAAGGGAAATCCGGAACTTGGGTAAATATGAAGGAGCCCCAAATATAAAAAATATCCTCCTTGTCAATTCTTTGTCAAATACAGGCTATTTTGTCTTTTTATGGAAGAAAATATATTGGCAAATTCTCATACAGGAAACAGCAAACAGCAAAACGGGGAAGAAACGGGTGTTTCCAAGTCAAACTCAAGGGCTCTCTGAGTTGGGTCTAAATCATTCTGTCTGAAGTAAATTCATCTTGGGTCTGTGGCTGTTGTGGTGTATTAGCGTTGGGTCTGCATGCAGTTTAATCAAAGTGTTCTTGGGGAATGTTTTAAAATCCTCGGTCTGTGAAATTAACGATTCTGGGTATGGGTCTACAGGCCCCGTTTGTGTTCTGCAGTGGATGAGCCATAGATACAACTACCTCGGTTTTTATACAGTTGCATAAAAATTAGCTTCAACTACCTCGGCTTCAAATTAGAGTTTGAGACCTGGTATGAGTGAATCTTACATGTGGTTGCTGATCTATGGCAGAGTACAGGCAAACTTAGTTGTTGCTTCCAAAACTGCACTTCTTTTGCTCTCCAGCAATGTCAAAATCAACTAAGTTTCCACAGAAATGGTTCTTGCGTCGTAGTAATATTTTTTCCGAATTTTTTTCAAGGGTTAGCAGTATTTTCCTATTCAACCTTTTGAAATATGTGACGAAAATTTTAATTCGATGCTAACGTCCTTTCTTTGAAAACTTACTTTATTTTGTTTTGAAGCAGCCACTTATTTTGCCTTTTCTCTCCCATAAATCAGCAACCACTTGTCAGATTGACTCAAACGAGGCCACAAACTCTAAGTTGAGCCCTGACCTATGCAACTGTGAAAAAATCGAAATAATTGCATCTACATCTCCTCCGCAGTAGCCACAAAAACGGTGCACAATTTCTTTGGGACACCCTGTAGACGAATTTTTTCTGTCTTTGCATGTTTGGGTTTGACTTGGATACCCTGTGAAGAAAAAAATACTTCTCTACAAAATTATACACGAAGTGAAAATGTGCATCTTATTATACAAAACTAGACAGAGACGTAGGAACCGGGGGGCACTGGGGGCACATGCCCCCCCCCCAAGATTTTGCAATAAACAAAGAAGCGCCCTTTTCAACCTCAAAGATGCCCCCTTTTTCTTAAGGCAAAAGTGCCCTCGAAGTGCCGTGCCCCCCAAAGTTTGAGATACTTCCTACGTCCCTGAAACTAGACTTATGACGATGAGTCTCTTGTTTCCCTGTGCTCTTTGATTTGATGATGGCGCTTCAGTCAACAGAGACTCATAAGGTTACTCTCAGAAAACTGGCCCTATTTAGGCCCAAACTTCGCAATTCCTACAATACCAATCAGATTGCGAGATTTGTGAATTACTATAGTTATGGTGTAAATATGATAGAATTTTCGATTCGATCGAAGAATTGAAACACTCCCACGGGATTGAGATTCGAAGCCGTGATTCCATCATAATTCCATTGATGATTGAAGAAAATAGAGCCAAGTTTTTCGCTGTTTCAATACGAGTCCCTCTTGAGCAAGGTTTACCACAAGGATACAAGGGACTCATCGTCATAAGTCTAATACAAAACTATAACACACTATAACGCGCATAGTGTACGGTGAAGAAAAATTGGGGCAGACTGGGGCGAGATTCTTATTTCTTGAGATAATTGTACATCTGCCTCAATTTTCCAAGCAAAAAAGGAAATCCATTTTGCCCCACTGCAAACTACAGACGTTATCAATCAAGCTAATCTCTTACCTTTAAAGAGTCAGTGTTACCCATGGTCCTTTGCAAGCACGCTGAAATTTCAGATGGTCTGAAAATCAAAATTTCGGCCTAAGCAGAAACTATACCGGGTAACCCAAAAAAACTTCACGAGCTACCAGCATGTAGCTGAAGAGCTCCGCTATCGTTTGAGATGTTGCTTGGTCAGTTTAAGACATGCCTACTGTCCGAAACAACAGCTTTAAAAAAAATTGGAAGTTCATTCACATCTCAGACCATTTTTCACTTGCCAGTCCAATTTCTGGAAAGTGTGAAAAGAGCTGAATTCCAAATTTGTTTTGGAGCATGAAATTTGAATGAGGAGCATAGGTCAATCACGTTACAAACAAAAAAATTCTGCAGACGACTTCTAATCCATCGCCATGTCGAGTTTTCACAATCGAGTTTTCACAAAATGTTGCCTGGAATATAATGTCGATTATTTCACTCAAAATGAGGAATCCTGGATTCGAAATTTTCATTAAATCTGGTTTTTCGGATGGTAGTCATTGCTTAAAATGACTATGCAGCATCTCAAAAGAAAGCTAAGCCTTTCAACTAAACTGTGACAGTAAGCATTTGGCAATAGCTTTTTATTTCAGGGAGCTAGTTATGATCTAGCTTGTGAAGTAATTTTTGAGTCATCCGGTACATCCACAGAGAAGTAGTTGATCTGACGGAAGAGTCCAATTCCAGTCAAACTTTCCATCACCTCAACTGCTGGTGTGTGAATCCATATTTTTCGCTTAGGCCAAAATTGATTTTCAGAGAGCACTAAATTTCAGTGTGCCTGCAAAGGACCCTGGATGACAATAGCTCCTTAATCCACCATTTCACGTAGCCTGCGGTGCGACCTCTACGGGGGAGGAAAATTTGAAGGGAAAGGGAAAAGGCTTTTCTTTCCCTTCAAATTTGCACCGCAGACTACATTTTACGCTTCCTTTAACGAGGATAACTACAAAATATACCAAATAAAATAAAGATGTACAAATGAAATTGATCCTTCTGTGACGCAAAAAACTGAAGACTGTCTCATATTTAGATGTCAGGTGAAATTGCAGTACAGTAAAACCCCGCAAACTAGACACACTTTTCTAAAAACAGACTGGCTAGGTTCTTATAAATTAGGTATTTATGGCATTTTCAAGATGTGGTTCTTATCGTAAGGACACCTGTTACTATGATGAATACATAGCTATACAGTACGTGTTAAATAAACTTAATAAACTTAAAAATAAACTTAAACTTAAAAGGGTGGAAAGACTGCACTTAATGAGGGTACGGTATTTTGTTGTAGGAAAAGCAATTTATTTCACGCAGCTTGATAAAATAATTTCCATATCCCTGAAAACTGTCAGAGATGTTCAGTTATCAATTGTTGGAAGTTTGATTACACTGATATGATGAAATTTCTTAATCAAGTGTACCATCTCATAAGAACATTGAAGTAAATCAGTTTGTTTTTGGCTCTTATCTTTGGGTGTCTTTTTTCACAAAATCAGTCTGCAGGTTCTTATTGCGCTATGTTCTTGCAAAAGTCCTGAATAGCTTTTACTTTCACTACAAGAAGCAAACATGCGAAGGAGTGCTTAGAATACTAAGAAGCTAAGTTTCATGATTCAGTGTTCAGCAGGCCCACCGAAAGGGTTCGAAGGCGCAAGGACAAAACTGTGAAAGAGGGCCCTTACGACCGAAGCAGGCAGAAGACAGGAGAACCTCTTACTTTATCAGGCCCCTTCGACCCTGAATCCCTGGGGCAAATTGCCCCTCCTGCGTCCTCCTCTTGGTGGCCCTCGTGTTCTGATCCTCTCACGAAATGAAAATATCTCTAGGTTCCTTTCACCTGGAATTACAAGAAGCTGGCAACTTTCTTCATTATAGGTAGCAGGCTCGAAAGGGCGGGGACTCATCTTATTCCTTGGAGACAAACTTGGCAAAAACTGTTGCAAAAACTGTAAATAGCAAACAACCAATCTTTACCTGTGGTGCTGATTTGAAAATAGGATACTCTACTTAATATTTGTGAACTGTACTTTGTCTGTTGTATGTTGTTGGAAATCAAATCTTCTAGTTAGCTAGAAGTATTTTTACAAACCGACTTAATCTAATTTTTGATGCTCCAACAACCAACCTCAAGATTGACAGTGAAACGCACTACCATTGAGCCACCCCGCTTGTGGCCTCGTTTCATAACCTGACGTTCACACCTGATACTTTATATGAGACAGCCTTGCGTTCCAAGGACACGGAGGCAGGGGGTTCTTCTTGCCCCAATATCTTGAAAAAGTGTGCCACTCACATTTTCGAAAGGGTGCTATTGGCTAGACCATTTTTTTGGAAAAAGATACCATTAGCTAAATAATCTTTACATCAAAAGCGCCAATATTTGGCATTGTTGAAAAAGTCGCCAGAATTTCGCGTTCTCTGGACCAAACTTACAAAACTTGCCTTTCTGGACAAAATGATCAAATATCTAAAAGTACAGCGTCGCCAAAACTAAGATTGCCAAAAAGCAAACCGTTGGCTAAACCAGAGGACTGAGATATACCCCCAAAGGGCAACGCATCCTCAGGTACCTTTACTCTGGAAGAACCCGCCTCGCCCGTGCCCCAAGATTAAAAACAAACTGCTTTATCTTGCAAAATTAAAATGCTTTGTGACTAAAACATTATTTTCAATTTGTAAATCTGTACAAGTTCTATTTGCTCCATGTGGAAGGAGCACAACTCGTCTTTTAACCTTTAACCTATGGTATTTGATCCTTAAACTTTGGCCTTTGGCCTTTAGCACAAGGAGACTCCAAAATCTGTTGACATACGAAATCTTCACCTCTGTGGCATACTGTAGTGTGAGCTCTTGCAACGACTTTCAGGTAACTCTGCTTTCCGCTCTAAAGAGTACAGAAGCCAGTTTTCAGAAATTCTCCCCCCCCCCAGAAATATGTCAATTACTCAGGAACCAATCAGTCGTCAAAATTCTGAAAAAGGCATGAAATTCACAAACATCTTGACAACTGAAAGACGTACTTAGCAACATTATTTGCTTTTCCAGCTTTCTGTGCTCATTAGAACGGAAGGAAGAGTTCCCTTAGAACCTCTATTAAATTCTAGCCTTTTCCTTTCACCCTGCAAGGGGCATATGGCCCATAAGATGCAATATGAGTAGAAATATGTAAAACCATGTAAAATGATACAATTTTTCAAAAGTAAAAACAAAAGGTCAAAGTTGAAATTCTTTCGTAAAATGCCTATGTTATCAAGTCATGGCTACGCCCTTTCTCGAAACCTCTAGTCTCAAGTGCGATCCAAATTTCGACTTGGTGAGCTCCTATCTCTGGTGCTTTTTGGGAGGTTTCTAAGCGCAAGGTATGTGCATTTGAGTTTAAGATAAAAAGTATCTTTGAACTAAAAAAATTCCAAAATATTCTATCGCTTTGTTCCTTTTAGCCAAAAGGGGGGTACTTCTTTGAGACACCCGTTAGTTCTAGCGGATGTCAAGTGGGTCACCTTTTCTCCTCGACCTTTACCTAATTTTCTTGGAATTAAAACGACAAAGCCTCCAAAAAATGCGTCACTTCATATCCTTTTGTTTTCACCGCTTCTTAAGTCGCTAGAAAGATAACAGATTTCATATGTGACCTTTGGAGTGCCCCATGGCCTATGACCTATGATCTAATACCTGTCATACATATGCACTTCTCCATGATGAACTTGACCTCGTCGGCCTCCTGATGGGCGTGGCTCTCTTATAGCCGTGTCATATCCAGGTAGCCGCTCTTCACTTGGGGCAATGATGGGTGGAGCAGAGGGGTTCGTTTGGACTGGTCGCCTCTTTCGTGACATGGTCCTAGGTAATGTCATCGGTCTGGCTTGGGGCAAGTTGGGGTTGCTACTGGGTGTATGTACACTGCAAAGTTTGATGAAACCTGTGAAAAATGAAGCGATAAAATTAATCCTCAGATATCAAAATTACCGTTTGTCCAAGCCTATTGTTATGCTAGGGGAGCTGAAAGCTAGGGCCAGTGGTTGTTTGCTTGTTTCTAGTTACTAGTTAGTTACTGTTTCTAGTTACTTAAAGGTAATTTAAGCGCAATATGCATGCCGCATCCAGGCATGGGACCCCTAGATTAAAGTCCCTTCCGAAGGACGACGAGATGAGTTGTGAGGTCAAACCTTCAACTGAGGTTAACTTCAGTCATCTGAAAGACTTGCAGGCACAAAATATAGTATTTTCATTTTCACCTTTTTTCTAAGAATGTTTTGATTGCAGTCACATTTTTGCCAGTCATTTGCTCGCATGAACAGAATACTTTTATGCGGCCTGATAAGGGCCTATGGACTTTAAGTCTTGCTCGAATAAGATGTAAAGTGAAATGTCCGCAAATAAATAAAATTCGAGTGTTTTGCATACTTAATTATGCGTTATCGCAAATCTCAAGTTATATCCAATTTGAGACACTCAAGCAATCACCTCCTGGCGCAAAATACATGAATCTGCGGACAATATACGAATCAATGTAAATCTAGGGGGTACTTACCAGCCATAAGAAGTACAAGACCAAGCCCAATCAAGACGCATGCCCACCATTTTTCTTTCATCCACATGTAAATACTATCAAAAGTTTTCTTATTGAAAATGAAATTCTTTAGACGGGATAATGGTCCTTCAGCGTCCACCCGGCGGCATTTATCCAATACATCGCAGTAACCTTTGTAGTTATCACAAGGTGAGCCTGCAAAATAAAAGATCAGTAATTTTGCTTGATTTCCATTTGTGAATAGAGTACAGAAGTAAATATAGGACTTGAATCTTAAAGGACAGGTCCAGGGTTGGTATGATTAATGATTATTCAAGAGATTACACTATTTTGTATGGTGTGTAGTACTTTTTTCCAATTTTTTCTCTTTTCATCTGCAAAACTACATAGTTCCATCTACTAAGAAGTGCGAAATGACATCATTTTCTATGGCGTCACTTCACGTCGACCTGAACGAGGCTGCTAAACCTGTTGATCACAATGCTAGCCTCCTTATCGCGCTTTCGCACACTAGTACAAGTAAAAGATGGTGAGGATATTTGGCCTAACTTGCGAAGCCTCATCAACCAATTTATGAAAGTTGGAGGCATCAAAACTTGGAAAGAACTCATGACTGGTGTTCAGCAGTTGGTAAGGTTGCTTTTTAACAATAATTTTATCGACCTCGGACTTGTCCTCTAACAAAAATTCAAAGTCAAATGTAAAATGTTCTTGCCTTAACTCTTCCAACTGAATAGATCGAAAGGAACTTTACGTCATTCACTATAATTCCAAAAAGAGCATATTTCATATCATCATTATTCTTAGAATAATGTTTTTAAGTTTTATGCAAGAATATGCCAGCAAGGGTGTTAGGACACTGATGCTTTGATTGATTATTCATTTACCTTGAATTGATCCTCGTGTCTTGTTTTGTTGTCTCGTTTTCTGTTCTGTTTCGTCTTCAAATGATGTGTACAACTTAGCGTGGTCAGGTCCAACCGCTCACAAGCTGCTCGAATAGAACTCCCTTGTATTTCCGTGTTTTAATGCGCCTTCACACAAGAAAGGTTTCAAACCGCAAAGTTAGAAGTTTTATATGAAACATAATGTCCAAATATAAGAAAGCATACCTGGGGATTGTTTCAAATTTGTTGGTCGACACGTCTTTGTATTATTCCTATCTTGACAACAGATGTGACAAAAATGGGCGCTGTTAGTGCACATACAATCCTCTTTGCTTTGCTGAAGACAAATGGAACCAGTGCATGTCTGGAAAGAAAATGGTAGCTTTTAAATCTAAAATATCTACCAGAGATCTTATGAAAGAGGTACAAAGATCGAGGGTCAAAGGTCTTCTGGGGTTATAGGTCACAGAGCATAAATTGGTGGACAGGCAATCTATTTGCCTTGCTTAAGACTGATGGAACGAGTGCAGGTCTATAAACAAGGGTTGTCTTTTGGTAAGTGCTTTTGGACCAATACAATGAGAAAAAACAAAAGGGAAATTACTCAAAAACCTCGTGCATTTTCGTAAAGACTCCAAGAGACATCGTCAAAAATCGCGTAATCTCGAGAAAATCTTGAAAGCATCATTTCGTCAGAAGCATTTTATTTGTGTGTCAATCAAAAGAAGCTCGCGCTTTCAAAACCTGAAAGCACCCAACAGACACGTTTGTTTTAACATTTTTCAGAATAAGATTTTCCAACGTTAATATAACAAAGTAAAGATCAAAGGTCATAAATTTATCATTAATACTGTTTGTGCTCGAACTCGTTCAAACCGGGCGGCCATAAGAGCTAATTTTCAAATGAATCGTATTGCCGAAGACCGTTAGTGTTTTGAGAGGATTCGAAGATTCCTTTTGTCTCTGTCCTAAAATCCAAAGCTTGGGATTTCCCGTTAAAACTTTTCGCGATTATTATTTTGTTTCAAATGATGCAATCTTGTTAAGTTTGGAATCGGAATTAAAATCTGGTGAAATAAATATCGCTTGAAAGTACAAGAGAAATATCAAGGCAACTAATCTGATTTTAAAAAGGAGAGAAGCTAGAATTTGAGCCCGACGTTAGGCTTCCGAATCTTCCGAATATAGGACTCTCGCCAAAAAAGAAATTCCACAATCAGTCTTACAATCAAATTTGGGTGATTTATCGAATAGGAATACTTTTGATTGAGACACCCCCCGGACACATTCGGTAGGTAATACGACTATCACTTACCCCATTGAGGCACACTTTTCTGTTATTGGTACAATTCGTGACGATATCAGGTTTGGCAACTGCAGGGGGGCACGTGGCAGATTTGCCGCTGTGACAAGTTAAGGAAAATGATCTGGTCTAATATCACAACAGACCTCTTACGGCCGGGTTATCAATTCTTAAAGGGTGGAAGATACTTACAAATTTTTTGATAGAATTTTCGTAGCCCTTCTCAGGTTTTCTGAGAATTTTGGTACCCCCTTCAACGATAGATTTAGAGAATTTTGGTCCCCCTCCAAGAATCCAGTACATTGACATCTGACACCGGACATCTGATGTGGAACAGGGTCTAATATTTAGGGTGTTTCAGAAAACTGCAACCCACTTTCTTTCGAGATTCTTCGGGAAATAATAAGGTTCACATCAATTCAAGACATATTATCTGAAAATACTATCTATCTTCTTTCCACTGATACCAAGTTTGGTTGGATTAAATGTCGGAAAGTGATAGGGCATTTACAAAGACGATAACCCACCTCTGTGAGAGCATATTTCATCATTATTTACAAACGCATCTCATGAGGATGAAATTGTCTTTTCCCCTCCTAAAAGCATCACCTCAAGTGCTTCTATCTAAACCTGAAATACTTGGCAATATTTCTTTAAAAGGAAAAACGGGTTGACTCTGTGTTTGCATCATGCTGCATTTGAAAATGGCCATACTTAAGAAAGTATCAATTTAACAATAAATAATTTAATTAATGCACCCAAACTGCATGTCATTAGACAGAAGAAAGACTGTACTTTCAGATGGTATAAATTACATCTACTCACATTTTATCAATTTTTTAAGATTTTGCATCATCGTTGGGTTACACTTTTTCTAAAACACCCTGTAGGCCTTACTTAGCTTAGCTGTAATTTAGCTATTTGTTTTAATCTTATTATACCGGGTGAGTCAAAAAAACGCCCGACATTTGAAAGGCTACTGCTCCCTGAGTATATAAGCAATGATATTTTAAAATATCTGATTGAATAGCCAACATCTTCAATTATTTTTAGAAATTTTTCTGACTAAAATCGGTCACTCCGTTCAGATTCTGTTGGCAACTTTCTAAAATGAATCCTTTGAGAAACCTCGAAAAACGTGCTAAATGACAAGCAAAAATTTCTAATGTATTTACCTCAAAGCGATGACTTTCAGCACGCTTTAGCACGATAGATGAAGTTGCGTTTTTCAGCGCCAAGCACTACAATCACAGAAGTAGAGCAAACCTAATCAAGTCCGCGACTAGTTGCTCTGACGCTCAAGTGGTGGGGTCCTACCGGGTATCAAACCCACTCCACCTGACTGTTCTGGCTGCAAAATCTGAGGATTACACCACTGCGCCACAACACAAGGAATCAAGTCATCAGTCTATAATTACTCTATGATGAAAAGGATACTTGCAAAAAGCTTTCTCAGCACATTCAGTTGCTGCACTGCATACTAAATTTGGTCTTTGGGTGACAGCACATGTTTTATTGTCACAGCAGAAACCATTTGATGGGCTAAAATAGAACAATAACAAACATAATTACTCGTACAGCGGGACGGATAAGCCTCTTATTAATTCAATATGGCCTTCATAATTAGGCCGAAATCTCTTCGTTCCGTCCCCATATAAGAAAAGGCCCTGGGGACGAAGTTGCTTTTCCATTGTTTCATTGCTTCATAATTCGATGGATGATTGCAGCAAATCGGGTCAGCTTTTCACTGTTTCATTAAGGAGTCCCTGTTGAGCAAGGTTTACCGAACGGATACAAGGGACTCATCGTCATAAGTCTACTCACCTGCATCTTGAACTTTCATTAATCGCCATAGCTTTAGCAGTATATGTGCACCCAGTCACTCCAGATTTTCCTGCCGGGTTACAGCAAGGATCATTGCATTCTTCGACATAACCACAGTCGCATTGTTCTTTATCTTCGACAATTTTGTTCCCACAGATTGGTCCCTCGGGCTCTACAAATTAAACAATAAAAATAATCTAAACATAACATCAGCTGAATCAGAAAAATGCATAGAAGTTTACCGTTACACTGCTTTATGAAGATCGAAGCATTTTGGTATTTTTCTTTGTTTTTACCAATATTGAAAACACAAGTAAACTCGACTTTACCAAAATTCCTACATGCCTTCTTTACGAGATACACTTCCGATAAAACCATGACTTTCTCTCCCTAATGCTG
This sequence comes from Aurelia sp. 4 Dawson et al 2005, assembly GCA_964019985.1. Taxonomy (NCBI): domain Eukaryota; kingdom Metazoa; phylum Cnidaria; class Scyphozoa; order Semaeostomeae; family Ulmaridae; genus Aurelia; species Aurelia sp. 4 Dawson et al 2005. Next base: position 1,109,793 of record OZ026512.1, on the reverse strand, counting down.
ACAAATAGTAGCAAGTAAACTGCAAATAAAGATATCTTCTATAAGTTTGAACAGTGAAGAAGAGGCCAATGCAATCAGATTTGATATCATCAACGACTTTAGAGATGCAGCTTTTAAACAGCTGCTGATCTGTGAAAATAATTTTTGATTGTCTGAATCACAGAGATTTCCACTAATTTTCTCAAAATAAAGGTGTTATTTTGAAGATAGACTCTTGAATATTGTAGAGAAACAAACGAAACAGTAATATGTTGTAGGTTTGCAGAGATATATACTGGTGGACTTTTAGAAATAACTTTAGTATGGATTCACCCCATCCATCAAAATCTGTGAAGAACACAATGACCACATGTGGGCAACAATATAGATTATAAATATGACAGGTTTGTTTACAGTTATGTGGCCCAGCCCCTTTAAGATACATCAAAATCGAAAACTTTCGGACGGAAAACTTTCGGCAAAAAACTTCGGACAAAAAACTTTCGGACATCACCACATTTCGGACAAAATTTTTTCTGAAAGTTTGATATTCCGAAAGTTTTCGATTTTAATGTATGTATAGTAATGAAATAAAAAGACTTACTCTTGAAGCAGACGTCAGACTTTGCAACCAGAACTGGTCCAATATAATTTTTACTGCATGATGAGAATTTGTAATTATTTGCCTCACTACCAGATGTTGCCCTTGGATACATTATGTAATTTCCTCCACCCTTGGAGCCTGGAGAGCATGATTGAGAATACTTGGCAGGATCGTGCTAAAATAAAACCATTATCATCACCCATGTTGGCCTGACATCCAGTGTGAAACTTGCTCAAGTATTCATTCGTAAAAAAGTCTTTTGTTTTTCTTTATATTTAGCACTTAGTATTTAATATTAAGTTGTAATTTTTAGGTCCATGTTCAATGCCAGGGGGTATTGAGGATCTATTGCTCCTTCTGGCACCGTTTTTGTAGTGTTATATAGTAGTTCGTAGGTAGTTTAGTAGGTAATTTTGTTATTGTAGCTTTTATATTGAGTATAGAAAAATAAATAAATAAAAATTAAACCATAGAATGAGTCAGATTATTTTAAAGAGTTCTTCTATACTCAATCAAAAATTTTACGAGCATATTACTACTTACAATACCTACGAACTACGTAACAATACTGTAAAGACGATGCCACAAGGAGCGAAATACTATGTCTACCCTACGGCCCTTCTAAGAGTAATTAAAAGCCACATAAAACTACATATAACTATTACAGAAAAAGGAATTAAAAAGTACAAATCGAAAATGAAGATACAAGCGAGGGTAGCCTCCAACCAAATGGTTATTGCACGGGTGAGTTTGTAGGCTTAGCATCAAACATGGTAATTACTTGATAACGGGTTTCAGCCCGATACGTCTTATACCACAAAGCTCTGTTCGTAGCGCAATTACTAGTATTTTATTCGTTTGTTTATCAAACATGGTAGTCTGCAAATTCGATTATTTGGTTGCAAGCTTCCCTAAGACATTATATACATGCTTACAAAACAAAGAACTATCAAAACAAATATATACGGAAATAGTTACATCTAAAAAGACTGAAAGGGATTAATTTTGTCAAATCTTTGAAATGACAGGAGTGAGATTCCACTACCTTTTTCATGACTAGAAAGGACAGGCAATTTGCCCCAGAAACTAAGGGTCGAAGGGGCCTCATGACTGAAGATTTTTGACATTTTTAACTGCAGGATATGCTCTGAAATGTATTTGAAGCCAACCTAAGGCCGTGTTTATACGAGGGCAAGCACCTCACCTGCCAGACACGGGTCTGAGAGGCGAGGTAAATTTCAGCCACTGTTTAAATGAGATTTTTTACCTCACCTGTCAGCACCGGGGCCGAGAGGCGAGGTGAAGCAAAGTCTCTCTTCCGTGAAATCAGAACGAACTGACCAATAAGAATCAACGAACAATTTCAGTGTACCTCACCATACCGGTGGTGTTTCGTTGATATGGAAAAATTTCACCTCACCAAGGCGAGATCCCACTTCTGGTGAGGTAGGATTTCACCATACCGGTAGTGTTGCGTTTGTCATGTAAACGCAAAATGAAAAAAACAAAGGATTCCATTGGAAGGTGGAATCTCACCTCTCAGCCCCGGGTCTGGCAGGTGAGGTGTTGTTCCTCATATAATCAGGCCCCTGGGTCTGATTAAAAAGATTTTCTTCCCGCATCGTTCACAGGTAATTGCGACACCATGACAAATGGAACAAACCTGTGCTCCAAAATTGTGACCAATTTCATGTGCCAATGTGATCTCAGTGACTTTTGTTGGTACACTTAGTCCATAGTTCAGTGTAGACACAACACCAGTATTCAAACTTTTGAATTTCCCCCCTGCATACGGCTTCCATCTTTCACACACGCCCCCTGATGCACCAGCTGCCAAAAAAAATTAAAATGTCATCGGTTTAGAAACAATTATAGGTTTGTCTTTCATGCACTGGAATAAACCTTTTCGCTATTCTGAAAAAGAATGTGGATAGAACGATAAATCATTATACTTTGTAGAATTTTTGAGTGTGCACAATTGCCATCGAAGCTTTAACGCCATTCAATCGAGCCTCACATATAAACCTGTATAGAAATATCGCTGGATCCAGGCTCTTTTGTAGAATAGCTAAATGGTTTATTGTCATGAATAATTTTCACTAAACTGTTTCTTTTCTCGAAATGATCGCCGTATCTGTTCCGAAGGGGTATTTGGGGTACTAGAACCCGTAAATCGGGACCAAAATTCACTAAAACCCGAAAACTAAATACAAAATTCTATGAATAAACTATTATGCCATCACAATCCTTGATTAGCTATTGCAGCTTGATTCAGCATTTCTTCGCAAATTACTGCTAGGTTTACCAATTTTGGGGTTACTGGGTAAGCTTACTGGACAAGAGAGAATCTCACTTACATGTTTCACCGATCCAAGCGAGGCCAAGTACACCATCAGCAAAATCACGATAAGTGAAAATATAAGCTAAGCAATGCGCATCGTGATCTACTTCTGAGTTGAGCTCCAAGAATTTCGCCACACCTATGTTTGGATCTCTGAATGGACATGCTCCAGTGCAAGCGGAAGTATTTGCTCGCATTCTCGAGATCTTTAATGTAACATCTAAGAAATGGAAAGGAAGATTAATTTTTGACAAGCAAAAGAGGAAAAATTTGAATTAAGGAGATTTTCAAAGTTATGTCTACAAACTGGAAAACAGAGGTTTAAGATTTCATTATGATTATCATACATAGCTCAATATCATGCTGGTAAAATAGAGGATAAAGAATCACTGGATAAGACGTCAGGGGTTAACGGCAGAAAGATTGGGTATAGTCTCCTCATCGGAGAAAACGAATTTAATCAAAAGATGCAATATTATCAGATGGAGTGGCATGAGTCAAAGTTATCAAATAAAAATTGTGAATTTATGAAATCAAAATATTGACACTTCTTCGTTATTCAAGTCTTTCTTTTTTCTTTTAAGTTTCGTTTGTTACAATAGACGTTTTGGTAGCCCTACAGAGGAGTCTGTGGGTTGAGCCCAAATTGGGCACCCCCAAGGATCGATCCTAAGTCCTTTAATACTTACTATGGCTGTATCCTGTGAATTTAGTTCCCTTGTAGATATGTGCTACACTCTTCACATATTGCGTCATCAAATGTAATGCCCTTGTAGTGCCACCTGCGAAGCTCTCTGTGAATTTCCAATCAGACTGAAATGAAATTTAATCAAACATTATCAAGAATTCTAAGTGTTATCTTCAGGGCCGAAGCCAATGGGGGGCCGGGGGGTGGAGCGCCCCCCCCCAGGAGACCATTTGTCGGAAAATGTTGCTCTCTTGTCGGAATTTCTGTGATTTAAATGACTAGTTTTGGAGGATTTTGAGGAGAAATAATGAATAAAAAAATGAATTTATTAATGTTATAACATAAATTCCAACAGAAATTATTGAATTTATAGCATCTTTTTCATTGATATTCACTAATTGCGTTGATTTCAAGGTTGGATTGCGAAATGAGGACAAATTCTAGTTTCTGAGGAGTTAGATCGGCGTTGTTCATACGACTGCTGTTGTTGCTGTAGTTGTTGATAGTTTTATCGTCGAAAAAATTTTCGCTTTTCGCCCCCCTAGCAGTAATGGCTGGTATCGGCCCTGATTATCTTATATCATCATTACACTATAAATTGTTTTCTTCTTACGACTGATTTCCACTCAGTAGAATTTTCCGATTGGACAGGAAATCCTTTGTTAAAAGACAAATTATAGACAAATCCGGGGTTGATAAATTATAGTTAAAAAGCAACCTTACCAACTGCTGAACACCAATCGTGAGTTCTTTCAAAGTTTTGATGCCTCGAAGTTTCATAAATAGGACAATTAATCTTCGTAAGTTAGGCCAAATATTGTCGCCATTTTGTATTTTGTACGAGTGTGCGAATGAGCGATAAGGAAGCTAGCAATGTGAGTGGTATAATATCAACACATTTAGCAGCCTCGTCCAGCTTAACGTGAAGTGACATCATACAAAATGACGTCATTTCGCACTTCTTAGCAGATTGAATGTGTAGACGTACTATAGACCATTCACAACATTGTAATCTCTTGCATAAACAAAAATTATACCAACCCTGGACTTGTCCTTTAACGTGTGAAAATTTTGCTGTGAATTTGAATAGAATTTTACGCGTGACCAAGACTTCATTGCCAAAACTCTAAGGAATTAAAGTACCTACCTGAACAAACAAGTGACAACTTGTCTTTGGAATTGCAGCTCTCCTCGCCCTAGAATGCCCTGGATGTGTCGGTGCATCTACAAATCTAACATGTTCATCCTTGATTCCCTGTGGCTCTTTTGACTCTTCCTTGTCTCCCTGTGCTGAAGTCTGAATTTTTCTCATCCACTCCTTCAATTCCTTCTTTATTCCACAGCCGGCCCCATGGGGGTAGGGATAATGGACGTTTTCTGAATCGTAGATTACGGAGTGGAATTTTGAGTCGTTGAAATATTTCCAGGCCGGCTCAATATGATATTGCTTGCCATCAGATGTGTAGATCTTTCCTTCAAATATATCATCATGGATAAAACCATGGACTTTTGAGCCTACCTCACCTGAAGGGAAATGTGAACATCATGAAACTTAATTGAACAAATGTTTTGTGAAATGCTGGTGAAACGAACAAATGTCATGCATAAATAATGTGAAATGTGAAATGCTGTGAACAAGTCTGCTTTACATCTCAGGTTATCAGGAAATTCACTGGTCAACTGAAGGAATATTTTATTGAAAGAATGTTTTGATTGAAAAGGAATGATTTTTTTACAATGAAGGAATGTTTTGTGAAATTTTGGTCAAACAAACAAATGTAATGAAAACTGTTGTGAAAAGTGAAATGTTATGAACAAGTCTAAACAGCATCCTAGGTAATAAGGAAATTCACTGGTAATTATGAAGATGTGGACAAACCATGCCAGTTCATCAGTTTAACTGACTGTGTATACAGGCAAGACAGATCACTTAAAACTGATGGAAAAGACTGACGGTTTTTGTTTTGTTTTGTTTGGAGTGATCGTTTATTTTGGAGGGTTTGGGTTGTATCTCACCTTCTATCCACCCTTCATAAATATTTCCAGGGGAGAATTTGTGTTCCCCTTCTGCTCCTGGGAAAGATGGTGCAAATATCTCTAAATCTCTCTTGAGACGAAGTGGAAAATAACTGAAAAATAAACGGAATCTAATTGGAAAATGTACGGTAAGAGGATACAGATCATAAAGTGCAAAAGTTTCATGAGATTGATAATACTTAAAACGAATAATATACAATACCTCCCATGAGATTCAAAATTCAGATGAAGTTCTTCATGAGGCCCAACTGATCTCCTGACTCTTAAATGTTTGTTTCTCAAATCCTTTTTGTCATAATTTAAAGGTTCATAATGCTTTATGAATTGCGTTAGTTGGTTTCCTGGAAAATGAAAAACAGAAAGTAAAAAAGATTTTCTTGACATAAGAAAGTTATGAGATAATATCAAGCAATGTGAAAACCAAACAAAAAATTTTCAAACTGCCACAGAGTCATACACAAAAGGCAGAATTATAGGGGCTGGGTCAAGGAATGTAAACAAACTCCTTTTGAAATGACGACTTCACAATATTTCTGATAGGCCATATCACAGAGATTTTTCACTATTTTTCTCAAAATGATAGTGTTATTTTGAAGATGGACTCCTGAGCTTCGTAGAGAAACAAACAAAACACTCATATGTTGTACAGTTACAGAGATATTGGTGGATTTTTGGAAGTAGCTTTCTTGTGGTTCACCCCATCCACCAAAATCTGCACCGAACACAAGGGCCATGTGTGGGCAGCAATATAGACTATAGAGATAACTGGTTTTTTTACGATTACGTGATCAAGCCCCTTTGGAAAATACAAACAATGGTTTTTTTCTGAATGACTGAACGTTCTTTTGCTTTCTAAATGCTTTATTACCATATCAAGGAACTTTTGAATGATATTCTAGAAAGTCTGGATGACCACAAAATCATCTTTTTACAGTTTACTTTGCTTGTTCTTTGTTAAAAAATTTACTTAAGCTTTCTGATTGTGCTGCCTGCTAAGTTTTCAAAGGAGTCCTTGTCAGAAAATTTTCACTGAATATATATATATATATATATAAATGTTTTCAGAACAATTAGCCAACATGGATCTAACAACAATAAATTCAATGTCATTTTCTGTGGGAAACGTTTCTCACTTTACCACAGTTTTGGCAAGTTATCTTACTCTGTATTGCAAACAACTTTTGACAGTGAACACTGTGAACCACATGAATTTCCAGACATCCAAATTTCACATGTTTGCAATCTTGGGAAATATCAAGATCAAAAAAATTGTTTAATGTGTTTAATGTATATATAGTACTAAAAAACATTATCTTTGACTAGACAGCTACCATACTTGCAAAACATTCATCAATGATTTAAATTGATAGCAAAGCTTGAATTCAAATAAAAAATACATCTTATTGAGGACAAATCATTTTCATCACCTTTAAAATAACATTTCAGGTGACCATATTATTCAAGACGAATTCTTGCTGATAAACAAAGCATGTCATTGAAACATGAAATCATACAGTCATAACAGTAAGTCAATAGACGATTATGCTAAAGATGGCAGCGAGAAACTTTTACCAAGATGCATTGTATTCTTTAATTGAATTGCTATAGAATCGTTAAGGATTCGTAGTTAGAAGTCCATGTCACTCTGTCTAAAGTCTATCTGTTGTCATACCTACTCGGAAAGAATTCTCCTCTCCTAAAATCACAATATGACAGCAGTTCAACCCTAAGTTGTAAAAAACTTTTAGGTCATGCCAACATTAAGGTAGCGGCAATTTTGGGTCAATACTTGGAAAGGAAGAAAATGAACAGACTACGGACTTTAATTGATATTTGTTTGGCTAAATCTTCTTTAGAGCTCTTTAGAATGAATACTGTATAATTCCTTCATAATTTTTGCCTGAAAGCATTTACAGCCTTCTACCACCAAAATTCTTACCATAACACGAAGAGTTCTTAACAATCCTACTGTATCTTCAACTATCCAATGCTCCTCTTCCAGACACAAAATCATTAACCAGCCCCATTAGGGAAAAGGTTCAAGTTACCATTTAGGATAAGGGCAGAGATATTCTTTCATTACTTCTGAATTTGGAGAGAGAAATTATATATTTATTCTTCTTTTTATGATTTTTGTTTCAGACTTGAAAGATAGCTTGAAACCAATTCTGGATCTTGCAATTTGATACGCACATTGTTCTTGCAGGGCTTATCTAAACAAACCAATTGTTCCCCTTTAAACCATTGCACATCTTAATCACATGACAACTTTCACCAGGATTTCGCTCACATCCTCTGAGAGATCACACAAAGCTGTTTTGGCACAGCAGTGTGACCCTCTGGCTTTGCAGTCAGAACAACTAGATGGCCAGGCCTTGATCCTGCAAAGAGCCTCGTCACTTGTGTGTCACAATAGTAGTAGAAACAAGGGCACAATTTGTAATACAACAGCATCAGTTGCTTCAGTTCGCATTTCAATTCAAAGTGATTCTGATTGGCCTGTGGCAATGTGATGTCTCCCAAGAGTAGCAACCCATTCAACTGTCAAGCAGAATAATGCTTGTGAACAAAGGAAGATTTTGTAAGAAAAATTTCATGCCTCTGGAAAGCATGCTTTGGACAACTGGCACAGCATAAACCTTTAGTGTAACTTTAGCAAACTTTTCACACTGGGTCACAATCACAGTCTGTTATATTTGGCAAGAGCCTTTAAAGTGTTCTACTTTCTGGCACCCATAGATAGAAACCATTTTTGATTTATGACAAGCTGTGGTAAAAAATTATGGAAATCAGGGCATCACTTCCTATTTAAGGAACATCAGCCTTTTGATAATTACACACTAACTTATTTCCCCCAATCAAAACAGGTCAAAACATTATTTGCAAATGAATGATGACAGAAACCACTGGAAGATTTCTACCAACAGAGATGCTGAGAACTGCTTAAAATGATAACAAGTACAACCATTATTCCCTTGACATCACCATCATCGAATCACACAAAGCAAAGGTCGATTCGTCTCCTCCAGTCAAGCAGTCAGACAGGGAACTCAACAAACCTGTGTCATATGTCAAAGAATCGGTTTATATAAAAAACAGCTCCCATATAACGTTGGGATATTGATCTACGGATTATTGCTGATGTATCTTAACTAAATATATGATAACCGTCTGGTATAAACAATCTATTCGCAGCGAACGCCTTTCCGCTGGCTGCCTCAATTCCCATTTCCGCAATGAAATTTCTAAACATGTTGGCAAACGTGCCTAGGCCCATTTTGATCTGTGTTCAGATATACTCACGTTCTCCTCTTGTAACAGCGTCTCCATCTTTAAAAATCACCGCAAACAGTAGCCAGATGATAGATTTATGCATGTCTTCTTAACTTAGTTCCCCGTATGGATATCTAGGCTGATAAAATGTGTATTAAACTTTAATTTCTTCGCAGCTAGCGTCTCTTCTGATCTTCGCAATACTTCAGCATAATAAAAGATGTCATTCCTTCCCAGGTCCCTTTCACTCCTACGCAGTTTGAATCATTTGAAGAAGGCTTTGTTGCTATGGAACTTTATTGAATTATGACGTCAGTGCGGTCACTTCACAACGCTCCGCAGATTAGAGTAGATTTTTTGGATATCTTGCCATCCAAAATTTTTCCAGTTTTCATTTGTATTCCTCTCTTTTTTTGAGCGCAAAATCTAGATCATGCCTTTACAGCACAAATTTAAGATATTTTCTCATTGTTCCACCCTCTAGAGGGTCCTTGCTCCCTTACCCTTCAACAAAACAACATTTTCCCTTCAAAACATGGACTTGACCTTCCGGCCTTTTCATATTCCCCTTCCCATTCTTTCTATAGTTTGCCCTCCTTAAATCCCAGCCATTTTTGGTGTTTGCTCCACCATTTGGTTACCCAAAAAGTCATTGGCAATATTAAAGGAGGTTTTCAGACTTCATTCTGTGCATTCATATCAAATTTTCCTTAAACAAAATCTCTTTGCTAATTTGGAAATGATAATTTTCCACATGGGTCTTGTTAAACTTCATTTCGACATGATATCACATACTGATCCTCTACCACTCATTACCTGCTATGACTCATTATTAGGAGAAAGACAGAATTCAAGGAAAACACCAAGTTCTATTTCATTTTTCTCAAAATCTCAAAACATTTTTGGGTAATTTACAGTTCACATAAAATAATCAAAAACTCTGTGAGAGTAGTCCTATAGGATTAAAATGATTAATAGTTACAGGTTTAAAGTTTATTAAATTTTTTCAGCAAATTGTTGATTTGTCTTTGTCGGTGAAAGCTTGTTTGCATCACTACTGTCGTAACTGACACATGGAACTCCACTGCCTTGTGAATGGCTCCTGTGGGAAGAAAAAATTGCATTAAGTAGATCATTTGTAAATGACATAAAATCAAGTGAAATAGCTAAAAAATATCTTCATCTGACACTGTTCACAGCATATCATCCTTGAGGGAAGAAAAAAGAATATACTGCAGCTGTTGTGGGTAAAGAATAAACAAAGGATTTGAGTGGTCTTTTTGTGGATGGCTTCCAACATCTACAAGTAAAATTACTAACTCAAACTTATGTCCGCAAAAATCTTACCTAATTTTTGACCATTCTTCTTTACATCTGTTTATCCTTCCATCTATCATATTTAAAAAGTCACTACAATTTTCAATATTTTGTTGATCACATTCACTTTTCAGTTCAATATCACTTGTCTCAATAGGTCCATTTACACTCTTCTTTTCTTCATCTGTCTTTTTATCATCCTCTGCTTCCCTGTGATCTTCTTCCTCGCTATCTTCTTCTTCCCATTTTTTTGGCTGGCTTGCATAGGGTATCTTCAAAGTGTCCAATAAAAATAAACTTTCATTAGACCAAATTTTGTTTGCTCTTTTCAGCTTCTCAACCTATGATGAAAGGAAAATAATCCCTTCAACAGCACCAGAGTAGGACAGGAGACTTTTTTCACTCAATCATTTATCCTAAGTGCACTGGAAAGAAATCATGCTATATACTGCAGTATAGCATGGATTAGTTTAGTAGTGATGTATTAGATGAATTTTAAAAATGAATAAACTGAACTGAACTGATGGAAAGTAAAATTTTTGTCCATTCATTGGACATAGTGTCAAAAAATAATGAAAACAATAAAAACTAAATGCTCTGTGCACTGTTCATGTCAAGCATACTACCCTTTCTTTTAATAGAGGTTCATGGATGGGGTCATGTGATCATGCCAACTAACAAAGCTCTGGAAACACAACAATTCAAGTTAACCACTCTATGAATTATTCAAATTTTTAGTTTATAATTGAAGGGAATTAGTTTCTGTAGATCTTGGTAAATTATTCTGGAAAGCAATTCCCAGACAGAAAAAGAATCTATTGTCTAACCCACTGGGTCTCAAACCCACAGAAATTTCCGTAGCATGTCCAAAAGCCAGTCTGTGACTACCCGTGGTTTTTGAGGAATTATTTTGTGTCACAGACATTATCATGGTTTGCCGTGGCTTTCCATGGTTGTTATGTTTTTGCCACCCTCTAGCCCATCCTAAAATTGATGGGTCTAGTGCCCCCTTCCCCCTAGTAATGCTGAAATGCTGTTTTTGCCCGCGGAGGAGAAACATCAAATTTTTTATGAGAAGGCCGTTTATGTTGGAGTGAAAATGAAGTTTCTCTTTCTCTCTCCTCTTACCGTGACTCCGTATTTGACAGCGATTCCCTGCAACGTATCCCCGGCAATAACTTTATGCGACAAGAACTTTGTGTCTGTATAGTTCAAATCAGCTCTTGTTGCGCCATAACTTCTTTGTGATGAAATAGATCCAGTTAAACTCGGGCCTGGTAGGCTTGCAAAGTTACTCATCTTGACATATTCTCTGTGCTTAGGCCCATTCGTCGGTGGCTGCATTAACTACTTCGGAAATGAAACTGCCAAGGAGAAAGCGAGGAGAGGATGCCAACAAAACTATGGCACCAGGTAAACCTGAAACTTTTAAAAATGCTGGTCAAGATAATGTCTCAAAGACAGGGTGTCATCAGCATATGGGCTACAGGAAGGGCATGGCAATTGCATCCCTGAATGTCAATGGTCTTCGTAGTCACCTTGATGAGGTTAAAATATTGATGACAGACCTAGGTATTCATATCCTTGCTCTAAATGAGACCAAACTTGCCCCAGACTACCCAAAAGAGTTGACTAATGTGGCTGGCTACCAGCAGGAACGCTTGGACAGGACTTGCAATGGTGGTGGAGTTTCAATCTACATTAGGGACTCCATCAAATACAAACCTCGGCCTGATGTCCCAGCTGATGATTTAGAAATCATCTGTATAGAGGTTGAACCTCCCAAAAGCAAATCCTTTCTTGTTCTTGCTTGGTATAGGCCACCTAGTGACCCTGTTGCTTCTTTTGATAAGCTAGAAAAGGTCCTTTCCTATTTGGACAAGGAGGGGAAAGAAATTATCCTTTTAGGAGACACAAATTGTGATCTACCTACAAAACAAGCTGAACAGCCCATTGATAATGACACCAAACACATGACTGGTCTGTATGAGCTATTCAGCTTCAAACAGCTTGTTGAGGAACCAACTAGGGTCACTTTAACTACCTCTTCTATCATTGATCATGTAGCTACAACATGTGCCAGGAACATTGTTGAAGCTGGAGTGCATAAAGTTACTTTGAGTGATCATTATATGGTGTACTGCATTCGTAAATTTAATGGTGCAGTTGAAAAGGGCCATAAAATGATTAAAACTCGTAAAATGAAAAATTTTGACAAGGAAGCATTCTTGGCTGATGTTTCTGGCATATGCTGGGAGCAGATGTTCAGTGAAACTGATGATATCAATGCTCTTGTTAACTATTGGTCCAGCTTGTTTTCTCTGATAATAGACAAACATGCCCCAATAACTGAAATGCGTGTCTCAGAGAAATATTGCCCCTGGATTGATAAAGACCTTAAGGCCCTAATGCAGACTAGGGATAAGCTAAAAAAGGCTGCATCCAAAAGAAAGTCCCAATTTCTAATGGACTCATATAGGCAGGTCCGTAATAAGGTCAATACTATGAATAGTCATCTTAAGAAACAATATTATACTGACAAGATTTCGTCTTGTCAAGGCAACATGAAGGAATCTTGGAAGACAATTAATGAGCTGCTTAATAAGAGATCAAAGTCTAGTAACATTGAATGTCTCAAAGACTTGGGTACTGAAACTGTTCACAAAAAAGAAATTTCTAATGTAATGAACAACTTCTTTTGCTCTGTAGGTAAGGATCTTGCGAACAAAATTGCCCCTGTTCCCAATCCCCTTCTGTCAGGTGACTATGAAGTTAACAAAGATAGGGCTGAGTTTAACTTCAAGACAATTGAGGTTAAAGATATCAGGGCTGCATTTGCCAAGATTAAGACTGCAAAGAGCTTTGGGATTGACAATATCTCTAGCTATTTTTTGAAACTTGCTCTCCCTTACATTGGAAACTCTTTGGCTGCCTTGTTTAATACTTCAATTGAAACAAGCCAGTTTCCTGACTCATGGAAGGTTGCTAGAGTCACCCCAATTTTTAAAGAGGGGGATAAGACAGAAAAGTCCAATTATCGCCCAATTTCAGTCTTACCTGTCATCTCAAGGCTCTTTGAAAAACTTGTTTTTGACCAACTGTATCAGCACATGAAAGAAAACCATCTCTTTTCTCCTGACCAGTCTGGCTTCTTACGCCTTCATTCTACACTTACTTGTTTACTTAAAAATACTGAGGAATGGTACAATGGGCTGGACCTTGGTCAGCTTGTGGGACTAGTATTCATTGATTTGAAAAAGGCGTTTGATACTGTTGACCATGAAATTCTCTGCAAAAAGCTCCAAGTTTATGGTGTTCAGCATCGGGAGCTATCATGGTTTAGGTCTTACCTAACGTGCCGGAAACAGTTTTGCAGGGTCAATGGTGTTGCTTCAGACATAGAGGACATTGAAGTTGGTGTGCCGCAAGGCTCATGTCTTGGCCCTCTTCTATTCCTCATTTACATCAATGATCTCCCACAGGCTGTCCAAGGTTCTACTGTGTCCATGTATGCTGATGACACCAGTCTGTGCCACCAGTCCAATGATATAACTCAGCTGAATAAGGCTATTAACAATGATCTAAGGCATCTAGACACCTGGCTACAAGGCAATAAGCTTTCCTTGAATGTTGCAAAAACAAACTCTATGCTTATTACCACCAAGCAGAAACGTAACATTCTCAAAGATACAAATCTGGATTTGGATCTAAATCTTCGTGAAAGTGAGCTGGAAGTAGTCCAAAAAACGAAATACCTTGGAGTACAAATTGACTGTTCTTTGGATTGGAAAGAACAAATTAAGGCTGTTTCTGCCAAGGTCTCAAGGGCTGTTGGCTTTTTAAAACATGCCAAGAATTTTCTACCAAGGGAAACTCTGAAAACTCTCTACACAGGTATTGTTGAGCCTCACTTTCGATATTGTTGTTCTGTTTGGGGTTGCTGTGGTTCTACTGAAATAAACCAGTTGCAAAAGCTTCAGAACCGGGCAGCCAGGATCGTAACAAATAGCAGCTTTAATACCCCAAGCAGACCACTTATCGAAGTACTGGGTTGGAAGACCATTGAACAACTTATTAGTATTGAATCTAAAACAATGGTCTTCAAATCACTCAATGAGCTTGCTCCGCAATACCTGTGTGGCCTATTTACAAAAAACTCACAATGCTCCACCCGTACCCTCCGTAATACCGGCACTGATGTGAGGTTACCAAAGAAAAATTCTGCGAATGGGAAAAAATGTTTTTCGTTTCGTGGAGCAAAATTATGGAATAGCCTATCAGCTGAGTCAAAACAGGCATCCTCTCTGAATAGCTTTAAAAAGTCTATCTAGAGATGAGGGCAGGGGTGGACTTTGTGGCGGGGGCGGCGGGTGCTCTTGGTTGGCCGGCCGGGTCAGAGCGACTGGTGACTGGATCTATTGTCGTCGGTTGCTCTGGGCTGGCCTGTCGATCGGGGGTGGCTGCTGCCGGCGTTGCAGGGTCTACCCTTGCCCTGAAATTTTAATTTGTTTTCTCTTTGTAAATATTTTCTTTAGTGTAAATTATCAATTATTGTAAATAGGTTTTAACATTATGGTTTTTTTTCTTGTAATTAGGTTTGAAATACTTTTATTTTTAGATTATATTGTAGATGTTTTTAATGGAGGGCCCCTTGAAAAACAACTTTGTTGAAGGGCAACCCTCCCTAAATGAATGAAAATGAAATGAAATGAAAGCGATCAATCTTCAAGCAAAAACGGAACTGAATTTTTTCTCTGTTAAAAAATGTATTTCCTGCTTCAGTAATCACACGACGATCGCCCAGATCGAACTTTTTATTTGGTATGTTATTGAAGCGAAACTTAACACATTCTACCCTTCGTAGCCGCCATCTTGTTCTGTTGTTATCAAGGTCATTTGGGAGCCACAAGCAAAATGTCATATTTCTCGGAAGGAATCTACAGTTGTACTTCCGGCTTCACACTTTGAGGATGATTTCACAGAAGTGGCACTTCCTGCTTTGTTGCAATGTGCTAAGGTGCTGCGCTGCGCCCCATTACTTGAAGTTGAAAACAAATGACTTGCTTTTTCATAAACAAGTGTTTTCAAACGTTCTACCAATCAAAAAGGTGATAAAAATCTCACTAGATTCCCCCTTCAAAATTCCTACTCTACTCCTGGCATGGATTCGTCCCTTTACAGCGATCTTCTTTCCTGAGCCAAAGGCCTCCTGGCATTGAATAAGGTGCAAGTCTCCCTAGCAAGCCCCCTGCATACATTCTGGTCGCCATCCACCCGCCAAAATTAGTGGGACAACGACTACCAGCCAAAAATGGGAGCCATAAGCGTAGGGGGAAATAAAATTTAGGGGGGCTGCCCGATAGAAGATCCATTGTTTACGTAAGTTTTGCCCAACTTTAGGCCGATTTTCTGCCCGATCATTGCAGATTTTTGCAAATTTTTCCAAAGTCGGGAGGGCTGCAGCCCCCCCCCCCAGCCCCCCTGTCTCCTACGCCTATGATGGGAGCTGATTTACGCTATTTTCACTCACTGTTTCTGGCCAAGCAAGTCTTCAAATTAATGAATGAACAGAATATTGAACGGAATCACAGAATTGTCAAATCAGCTTCAGTTCACAAGGTCAAAACAACGGAAGTACCGTATTTCCAAAACAAAAAATCCTGAATCGGATGACATTGATCAATCAGTGTCACAAGGTTCCAAGGTGATCAGATGCTGATGTGTCAGGTGTTAGGAGAGATTGTTTCGTCCTTTGGAAGATGGGTCTGTGCACAAGCTTACAGTTCAGTGATTCACAATGCTATCTAATTTGGCTTGTTTTTCTCGGAAATTGAAGCAAAATCGCCAGAAAACATCACTGTTTCCTCAGTTTGCTGACTCTCAGCCTGAAGGGTATTAACGTTGTCACGACTCTACTTATTTGAGAGAGACAACAAAGTCGAAGGCAGTACTGCTAATTTGTCATCAACATAAAATTTGGCAAAAATTAATTTTCGCAGTCTAGCATAATATACAATGCCCTCTGTATGCTTGCTCTCTGCCTGAAAACAGCTTTTTCTCGACTTTATGGATTTACGAAAGAAGAGACAAAGCCACAGGCAACACAGCATTGCTTTGCCATCATCTCCTCAACATTTGAATCATGATTAACTATGTTTGACTAATGGTTGATATGCTGGAGGTTGTGCTGGCGTCCGCTTTGTGGTTGCCCCTTGAGACTTCGCGCAGTTTGGCGTGTGGCGGTAAGGTGGAATTCCTTATCAAGCTATCTGGGATTCAGCTATTGCTAATAAAAGTTTTAGCAGCATGCGAATCTTTCGGAGGGTCACTTGGGGGAACTGCAGAGTTGCTAGCGCAGCCTCTAAGGATTCAGGAGAACTTTGAAACGCCTCCAATCCCTTCTCAAACTTAAGAGTAACAGACAGATTTTGTAAAGAGGCATCTAATTTTATTGTTTTTAATTGTAAATATGGCATTTTGATGTAAACAACCTGATATGTATAAGGTCTCGGCTGCCCAGTAAAGCTTAGTCTGATGAAGATTTTAAATCGAAACGTTACGTTCAAGAATAGTCTTATTTCTTTTAATTTCATTTTCTGTTTGCATTGAAGGATGGTTTAGTTTTCATGTTTGACATAGTTAACTGAGACCAATTACTGGGAGGCCTGCCTCAATGGTCGATGCAATGGATTTCGCACATACTTGCAAACTTCTTCAGTATCAAAACCCTGCCAATGAGCATCAAACTGATTAGCTGCTACCTCACTTGCTGTCTGTTTTCGGATAAAGATAAGCAATCCTCAATGTACAAATTGTTCAAATTCTTTCCTAATGCGAGTCAGAGCATTGCAAAAAAAGAAACAAAAATTTCTCTTGCTTTTAATCATCAAAAATTGAAGTTTTATACAGATATCAAATCAGTACACGTCAGTTCAAAGTTAAGTAAGACGAAAGGTTACCACTTACGGATTATCAAACAGGCAAAGATTGTACATGAGATTGAACAAGCTTCTTTGCTACGGGGTGATTCAATAAGAAAGCTCGGCGCTAGAAAAACGCTGCTCCCTAGATATCAAAGGAAATATCAATATTTAACTATTCAATCTACTATTGCAAACATCGTTGCTAACATACTCAGGGAGGGGTAGCCTTTGAAATGCCCGGCCTATTTGACTCACCGGTACTTCATCTAACATAATCATCTTGTACATATTCTGGTTCAGTACAATTTCAATTCTCCTGGTCTTCTCAGAAAGTAACTTAACTTGCTTAGAAAAGTCGTGGCATGCATTTCTTAGAAAAGAATTTCACAAAGGTAAAGTTCCAAGGCAGGAAGATTTAGACAGAAGATATTTTTGAAACAGCAAAGGGGTGCACGCCTGCATGCATTGATGTGCAATGTGATAATGGACAGTGTCTCTTTCATAGAGGTATCCTTACAGACGAGCATGCACAGCATGTTAAAGGGCCAGTATTTTCCTCTTGAGGATAAGATGGCGGCAAGGAACGTTTTACCAAGATGAATTCCATTCTTTAATCGGATTACCATAGAAACGTTATACATTCGAATTAGAACGCAATGCATCTTCCATCTTGGTAAAAAGCACGGTTTCAAATTCTTCTCAAAGAAACCTCTGGAAAGAGATAATTCCATATATGAAAATGATTGTGACTCTGAATACAAAAGCTGCTAAACATTTAATATTACTAACAGATTTGTAGCTACAATGCTTTCCAAAACTCTTGGGACATATCTTGTGAGCTAATGCATAGCTTGTGAAATTGGTCCCTCATTCGTTTAGTTTGAGAGAAACAGAAGGGATTCCAAAGACAATGTTTCAATGAAAAACTGCTCTGGTAACTGACAACATTGACGAGGGATGACAAGCTGAAAATTTCCAGATATATCATAGGCAATAATGCACTGTATTTGTAGTTTAGAACTTAAAGCTCGTTACTTCTCGATACCACTGCTGCTTTTGTTGCTTTCTCTTAGGCCCAAGCCTGACCAGTGCAAAAAACCAAATTCAAATGGCTCCTGCACGTGTGAACAGTTAGCTCCTACACAGTGTTCATCCTCGTTTCAAACTTTCTCTGAAAATATGTCATATTGTAAGAGAGTTAGAAACGGGGACTAACGCTGTGTAGGAGGTAACTGTTCAAATGCGCAGCAGCCATTTTTAATTTGATTTCCAGTACTTGTTAGGCCTGGGCCGAAGAGAAAAGCAAAAAAGCAGTAGTATTGAGAGGTAAAGAGCTTTAATTTCTAAGCAACAAATACAGTGCATTATTGCCCATGGACATATTTCATTAAATGTCCTTAGTATTCCAAGTAATTTCACCAAACATTGTAGCTACCTACCTTCTGGACCTGACCGAGGATCACAAATCCTAAATAATGATTTAACCCAACAACAATAATAATAATTTAGCATTAAATTTTTCTCAAGCTATATTTATCTTAAAGTGTCATTTTGTCTGTTTTCTGGTCTCTCCATTTTCCGTTTTACTTTACTGTCAATTTAAATATTTTCTTGTTTCGTATATTTACTTGTTTCCAACGGAGCATCATTTTCAATATACCTTCTTCTTTGGGTAAGGGTGTGGTGGCGTTCCCACGAAAACATTGCGTACAATGCAACACACAGCACCAGTGGGGTCATACGTCTTGGCTTTACATTTGCACACACATTTGTTGCCACCAACGACCTTGAAGCCATGACAACCGTAACCACAGCTACAGCTTGTTGCTTGGTAACCTTTCTTGCATGTTGCAGTGTTGCCCAATGATGAAATGAATGTGCAGGATAAGAAAGCGTTATTGGTTCTGCCTGGGCGTCCTTGAATACCTGTAAGGGAATGTTAGTGAATGAAACTAATTGCCATATTTAGTTTGAAAATTTTTCCTTTTGTAAATTAGTTGCGAATATTTTTGTTTCAATTTTTTCATGTAATGGCATCGTCTCTGTAGAATCATGTAGAATCTTAATTAGTAACATGTTGTAATTCGCAACTTTCGATGGAATGTACAAAACTTATACCCCGGAAACAAGATATGAAACGCTAAGTCTCATGAAAAATTGCCTCGTTTTAGGACGTCGTGACGCAGATTTGTAGGATATTACGAGAAAATAAGTTCTTCCCTTGTAACGGAGTACAGCACAAAATCAATGAAACTCTTGAAACAGTTAGAGACTCTACTAAGAAAATTTATCCCTGTAGAGTAAATATAAATGTACCGGGCGAGTCAAAAAAACGCCCGGCGTTTGACAGGCTACTGCTCCCTGAATATATAAGCAATAATATTTTGCAATATCTGATGAAATAGCTAACATGTTCAATTATTTTTAGAAATTTTCCTCGCTTAAAGTCGGTCATTCCGTTCAGATTCTGTAGGCAATTTTCTAAAATGAATCCCTTTGAAAAACCTTAAAAAACTTGCTGAAATTAAAAGCAAAAAAATTCTAATGTGTTTACTTTCATTGCTAGAGTTACTGAAAGCAATGAATAAATTTAAGACTTCACAGGGGTCTGGCCTAGATCGAATATCCAGCTTTTTCCTCAAGGTAGGAATGCCAATTTTAGCTCAGCCCCTAAGTCAGCTCTTTAACTTGTCCCTGTCTTTGGGCCTGTTCCCTGACTGTTGGAAGATAGCAAGGGTTGCACCAGTATTTAAGGATGGTCCGTCCGATGAAAGCTCTAACTATCGCCCAATTTCTGTTCTACCGGTTGTCTCTCGCCTTTTTGAGAAACTAATTTATGACCAGCTGTACCACTACCTAGATTCGAATAAACTCATTTTCGGTAAACAATCAGCCTACAGACAGTTGCATTCTGTTCTGTCGTGTTTGCTTAAGTGCACTAATGATTGGTACTTGAATTTAGAGGGGGGTAAGTACACTGCAGTTACCTTTGTGGACCTCAAAAAGGCTTTTGACACGGTAAATCATGAAATATTATTGCAAAAACTTGAGCTTTACGGTATTCATGATAAAGAAATGAAATGGTTCTGCTCTTATTTAACTAATAGAAAGCAATGTTGTAAGGTAAATGGGAAGATTTCGAATATAGAATCTATAACCTGTGGAGTACCACAGGGGTCCTGTCTAGGGCCTCTGTTATTTACCATATATATCAATGACCTCCACCTACAGATGAAACATTGTGACGTTAACATGTATGCTGATGACACAAGCCTTATGTTTGCGTCGGACTCGGTTACGCATATTAACGACTGCGTCAATGATGACCTGAATAACCTTAAATCTTGGCTTCAAGGTAATAAATTGTCCCTGAATGTTGCTAAGACACATAGTCTTGTAGTCGGCAGCAGAAAGCGACTGAAAGATATAAATGATGAAAGAGTAGCAAAGCCCTCTTTCGTAGTAGGCGAGGCGAATGTTTCCATAGTAGAAAATATCAAATACCTTGGGGTAATCGTTGATAAACATTTGAGCTGGGACGAACAAATTTCAGCAGTGACGAAAAAAGTTTCACGTGGTTTAGGGATGTTACGTTTTTCCAAAAAGTATCTGCCCATTGTTACTGTACAAAAAATGTACAGAAGTTTGGTGGAACCATACTTCAGATACAGCTGCCCGGTATGGGGAGTTGCCGGCATCAATGCTATCAATAGGCTGCAAAAACTCCAAAATAGGGCGGCGAGAATCGTCACAAACAGTGCTTACGATGCTTCTGCCTTACCCATTATCAAAAAACTTGGTTGGCCCACCATAAATGAACTTATCGAATCAGAAACCTTGAAGATGGTGTACAAATCGGTAAACAACCAAGCTCCCATTTACCTTACAGAAATGTTTGTCAGGCTGTCCGATGCATGCAAGAGAGAACTTCGCAATACTAAAACAGATTTGGCCGTTCCTCGTCGCAAATCGGCTTTCGGCCAGAAATGCTTTTCATATAAGGGTGCTAAATTATGGAACGATCTTTCGGTTGAAGTAAAATCATCAAAATCTTATGAAATATTCAAAAAACGTATCAACAATGCCAACACCGAATGCTGATTCTCTCTTTCATGCTATAGTTAGCATCATTTTAATTTGATCATAAGAAAATTTTGTAAATAGGGTTTTTTTAGTTATGTATGCTTTTGTTAGCTTTGTATTTATTTGCACGGCCCACTGTAAATCAGTCCTTTGACTGACGTGGCCACCGTGCCTAAACAATTTAAAATCAAATCAAATCAAATCAAATTTTACATCACAGTGATGACTTTCAGCACGCTTTAGCATGTGCTTTCATTGTGGCGGGTTGAAAAGTCTTCCCCCCAGTGTGAATCTGATATTCAGGGATTAGCAATTTTTCAAACATCGGACGTTTTTATTGACTCACCCGGTATCCATAAGTAAGGGCTCAATTTTCAACTAAATGCTCAATACTCAAGAGAGTTGGTAACAGAAATTTCAGAACAATAAAATCAACACTGATTGATCTCAAGAAACACAGCGTCGATGCTGATTCACGAAAGTTTATCCCTCTACAAAATAAGTTAAGTTCCGTGACGCTCCGACAGAAAGAGAGCAAGATAAATCTGGTAAAAAGCAGAATTGACAATATAACAAACAACTTACCACGAGGTCCTTGTGGTCCCTTGGGTCCTCTAGGTCCTCTAAGTCCACGCGGTCCACGTAATCCCCTTGGCCCTCTGGCTCCTCTTGCACCCCTTGGTCCCTTGAACCCTCTAAAACCTCTTGGGCCCCTACTTCCTTGGGGTCCGCGAATTCCCCTGGGTCCTCCGAGTCCACGAAATCCTCTGGGTCCACGAAAGCCTTTTGGTCCGCGTTTTCCATTGAATCCTCTTGGCCCCCTCAAACCTGTAAATTACAATGTCTAATGATTAAAGAAGCTCGTAAGAAACTTTTGGTAGTAAAACTGTCCTTAGAATCAAAATCCCAGCCTAAGACCCACATCTTCTTTATAAAAAGTAAGTGAATGAACCCCCCATTTCATGAATGAGAAGAGATTTCTGGAAACGTGAAAATATGTTTTACCTTGTGTCACCTCTGCCCGGGGGGGGGGGTAACTTGAGTTTCCAAGATAAGGGGTTGTGCCATTCAATTTGAGTTTGATTTGACAGGTTTGAGAATGATTCAAATCGTGACAGTACCACCCATAAATCCGGAGAATTTCTGAAAATCATACCCATAAATCCGGGAGTGCCAAAACAGCTCACCAATAAATGAATTCTGATAGAAAATCCGGAAACTATCATGAAAAAGGTACCTTAAAAAATGGCACAACCCCGTACCATAGACAAGTTAAGTTACCCCTCCCCCCCCCCCCCGGGCACCACTGGCCCTCAGCATATAAGGATTGGTGAATCCATCTTGCTGCTAAACGGTGACGAGTGCAAACAATACCAACACTCCATTTCAAACCCCTCTGCTCTGGTTTCATGATACCGCCTGACATTCTTAACTTTTGTCAATTATTCTCATTTTATCAATGAATCGTTTTAACAAAACATCAAATAAACTTTTGTATTGTACAAATGGCTGACCTCCTTAGCAAATAGAGCATTTGAATCAAGTTATTTCAACAAAAAGTTGAAGCAGTTATTTCAAAGTAAAGGCCTAGTGTGTATTAACATGGCTTTCTGCAAAAGAGTTCTTGCTTACAAATAAGTACAGTTTCTCACACGACTGTACGAATTCGAACCATAATTTGAATACTTTTTGTCATGTAATAGTGGAAAAGGTAAGCACTGCACGTAGCTTTAAAGTCAAACTAATTGATGATTATTATTATCACCATACCTTTTGGTCCGCGTTGTCCCCTTAGTCCACGAAGTCCTCTGGGTCCCTTGGCTCCCCGTGGTCCCTTCAGTCCGCGCAGTCCTCTCAAACCCCGTGGTCCTTGTAGTCCTCTTGGTCCGCCCGGTCCTCTTTGTCCTTTGAAACCTCTTGGCCCGCGGTCTCCTTTGAATCCTCTTGGCCCTCTCAGTCCTTGGAAGCCCTAAAATGAAATTCGAGTTAATAAACCAAACAAAGAATAAACCATCAAGGTTTAGAACAGAGTCAAATATGATATATGAAGATAAAGAGAATATGAATTTATGGCTGAAATTTGCAGTTCTTGAACTGCTTCTTTTCCAACGAAAATTGAAGTCTTTATGCCTTTTTAGGTAAGGTTGGCTGTTCATGAAATGCCCCTCTTTTCAGATGAGGATGTAAGGCTACAGGCTTGCCTTATTGGATAGATTCACGCAAGCCATAAAGCAAACTTCACAGCATACTATTAATAAAGAGATTCGAAGCGATTGTGCAAAGGTAACTTAGACTTATGACCTGGAGTCCCTTGTCTTCTTGTGCTCCCTGTGCTCCTTTGACTTAATGATGGCGCTTCGGTCAACAGAAACTCATAACATTGCTCTAAAGACTTGACCCTATTTAGGCCCAGAACTCTGAGCGTCCTACCGTACCAATCAGATTGCGAGATTTGTGAACTTCTATGGTTAAGGAATATGTGATAGAATGTTCGATTCGATTGAAGGATTGACAACGTTCCAATGGGATTCGAGATTCACAGCCATGATTCGAGCATTGGCACCGTGATTCGAGACCGTCATTCCATCATAATTCGACTGATGAAAGCAAAAAATAGGGTCATCTTTTTCATTGTTTCATTATGAGTCCCTGTCGAGCAAGGTTTACCGCAGGGATGGTCTAACTACAAGTCTAATGGCTACTACGCTTCTATGTAAATAGAGCAAAAGAAACACTCACACAGCATTGCTCAAGTGTGTATTTAAGTTCCAATTTAGGGTTAGTCACACCCTCGAGCCTGTTAACAACTAACAGCTGAATCATGACTTTCGGGGCACCTTTCTCTGTTTGTTTGTTTGTTTGTTTGTCTGTGTGTCTCTTTTCAAGTATGTCAAACAAGTCATGAACCCTACCCTCAAGCCTATCGTTAACAAAGTCAGGCACTGCTACTTACCCTTGGTCCACGCATTCCCCTTGGTCCCTTTGGCCCTCTTAGTCCGCGTAATCCTCTTGGTCCTTTGAAGCCTCTAAATCCTCTTGGGCCTCTGTCTCCTCTTGGTCCAGGGAATCCTCGAGGTCCACGTGGCCCTTGTGGTCCTCTGGGTCCTTTGAAACCTCTTGGTCCACGCTTTCCATTCAATCCTCTTGGTCCATTAAATCCTCTGGGTCCGCGTGGTCCCTTGAATCCACGGGGTCCTCTGGAGCCCTAAAAATGAATAACTCAACATAAATACAGACACAACAGTATACTAAGGTAAGGTGGGGGTAATTTGGGTCTGTTCCCTTTTTTCGCTACTCGGGAGTTATTTAAGTGACGTCGAGAAATTATTGGATAATTTCTATGCTTTATTTCAGTTTCTCGCAAATAGACCAGCATAGGGGTCAAATGTTTCTAAAAAAGGTGGGTGTTAAATTGTATCAAATATTTTCATGAATTGATTAACTTGAAAGGAACTTTGGGTAATTTGAGGTAAATCTGCCTGGGAAAATTTCTGATATCTTGATTGTTCTCTAAATGGCAGCATTTTGATTATTTTTGTAAAATTCATAAAAAATTCTGAAACAAATTGAACTCGTAAATCTCAATTTCCCTGAGGATAATTGATACAATCTCCAAGAAGACCATAGTTTGTAAAGGTCTACAGTATGGCTGCAGACAGAAATCTGCAGCTCTTCTGATCAAAGATTAGAAATTTGACGACATCACAACCTCAAAATTAATAAATGCCGCCATTTTAAACTAATCAAGACATCAAAATATTGCCATGACAGATTTACAGCAAATTACCCAAAGTTCATCTCAAGCACTTTAATTCAAAGAAAAATGTAGCAGAATTTTGCACCCAAAATTTCAAAGATTTGAGCTCTGTGCCAAGTAGACCCAAATTATCTCAACTTTGAATGAACTGGTGTTTTTTCATGTTCTCTTCATTTGAATATCTTTATAAATGGTGGTCCACCCAATAACTAAATATTGCTTCACAGGGATCCAATTGTAATCTGGTATCTAAACTTAACCTTTTCATCGAGGGGGGTACCATCCTGAAATCTGCGTAATAAAAGATATATGTGCTTTTTATCCAGTAAAGCCTAAAACTAAATATATTTACAATACATAATTTGTCTGATCCACAGCGGGAAAAGACACGCGGTCACCTAGTTTCCACTGCAGATCTGTGCTAAAAGTACACACGTTATGAACCTGATTGGTTCACAGGAAGCAATTCTCTCTTTTGTTTATTACAAAGCACAGAATCGAGGCTGAAATTTCATTGCAATGATAATTCGCGAAGGAGAAATGAAAGGTCACAAAACAATGGTATTCCACATTTCTTTGTCGTATTAACCAATTGTTACCGTGACATATGTCCTTTGAAGGAACAAGTAATAAAAAGAAAGGGAAGAAAAGCAAAATTAATGAAAATAAAAATACCAATACTTACTTGATTTCCTTTTAGTCCTCTGGGCCCTTTAAAGCCTCGTGGTCCACGGTCTCCCCTAAATCCACGGGGTCCTTGTGGTCCGCGCTTTCCATTAAATCCACGAGGTCCTCTTGGCCCTCTGTCACCGCGTGGTCCTCCTGGCCCTTTGGCTCCCCTTGCTCCCTTTGGTCCTCTGAAGCCTGAAAAAAATGACAGAATTGGTTAAGTGCCCCATCACAGTTACAAACAGTATATCAGAACCTGGAAAAGTACTAGAGAGGCGTCGCCCTAAATGGTCACCCTACCTTTTCACCATGTTTTGACCGCGCTGCAAAAACTTCATGTCAGAAGGAGTTTGGGTCTAGCTTTTTTTCGAAAGAGCGCGAAAATTATTGGCTGACGCTATCTCGGAAATTCTCTCTTGTTTTGTTTTGGTGTTAAACTGCATAACTTCGCTGCGAAAAATACATACTTGAAATGGATGCAAGTGAGTGTATTTTGTTTCCTTTCTGTTTTCCAAGCTCCAGATTTATTCTCTTCATGTTGCTTCGGGATTTGAAGTAAAGCACAACTACGGTTTATTTATGGGAAACTCCAACCCTCAAAATGTAACTTTCAAAGAAAAATAAAAAAAATTTGCAACTGGTAAAGGAGCCGGGGGTTTTGTTTAAGTAGTAGTCTGACTGGCCTACCTTCGCCCCTATTGGTCAGCCTTGGGATCCTGAACTCTCTTACTGGCTGCACTGTCAACCAGACTTGTCAGAAGTCACGAGGTCAAAAGCGCAGTTTGACGAGTTAGGGGGTTCAATAAAGAAGCGTACAAACAAAGTGACTGTTTCTATTTTAAGTGAGATAGATGGATTTTTGAAACAATTTCCTAAATGATTGTGAGCAAAGCTTTTAGAGAAAACTGAAGTATCGGGCTGGTAGCAAGTTTCTTAGATCATAGGAAAATTAAAGTATTTCCCCAACTTAAAGTATTTCAAAACATCTCTTAAGACCTTCTTATTGCTCCCCCGGCACTCACAGATCAAAACTCTCATTCAGAATTCCTTGCGATGCGACAAGTTCGACGAGGTAACGGCGAAGGCGGTGTTATGAGTTTAGGGTACGTCCAAATTAGACGCCATGCCGAAGATTAGGCCGGTCAGACCGACTTGTGTTTGAGATGAAAATTTCCTAAGACGAAGAAGAGGACGGTCGTTGCATTCAAAGTCTGCTTTGAGAAAGAGTATGTGAAAATTTTTAACGTTATTTGCTGTGTCCCAATGCATCTCCTTCTTTTTAAATCAATTTTATCTCGCAACCCGACCATTTAGGGCGACGCTTCTCTAGATGACCCAAGAAAGCTTCACGAGCTATAATCCTGGACCCATCCCCCTGATACAGCTCCTCCGTTGCGCTGCCAATCAATCAATCAATCAATCAATCAACAATTTATTTACAGTAGGCAAAATAATTTTGAAATAGCAAAATTACTGCTAATTAAGGCTACTATCTTAAAAATTAAATGAAAATATATTACAGCCGTTTGAAAATAAAGATTGATACAGGTCATGTTAGGTACCAAACCTGTGGTATACATATTTTGCAAAGTCTACAGTTGCAGCTCTCGCCCGTCCAACATTTAATATGGTTTTGAAAATACGAAGTGTGCTTGCATTGCCATTGAGTATAATTTGGATCCATGACAAAAGTGTAGTGTAACGAATTATCCAATTGTTTTTACTGTTCTTGCTGATCAGTCGATCTGTTGACAAATTTGTCCTGGGTAAGTCTAAACGCTCTTGAACTGCAACAAGTCTTGTATCACATCAAAAGATGCATGTTTGCAGAACGTCAATACAAACAAATAATTGCAACAAATAAACAATATATTTACCTCTTAGTCCACGAGGTCCTGTTTTTCCTTTAAACCCTCTGGGTCCTCTTTGGCCCCTTGGTCCTTTAAATCCTCTGAGCCCACGTGGTCCTTGGGGTCCTTTGAATCCTCTTAGTCCTCTGGGTCCAGCTTTTCCGCGGAAACCTCTTGGTCCCGGGGGACCTTTTGGTCCAGGAAATCCTCTTGGTCCTCTTGGCCCTTTTGGTCCTTTTGGTCCAGGTTTTCCAGGATTTCCCTTTGCTCCTTTACGTCCTCTTGGTCCAGTGTTTCCTTTGAAACCTCTTGGTCCTTTGAATCCTCTCAAACCACGTGGACCTTTTGGTCCTTTAAATCCTCTTGGTCCGCGTTTTCCACCTGGGCCACGTGCTCCTTTGAAGCCCCTACAAAGACGAGAGTAAAAAATATGTTATCAGAGTGCTTACTCCTAACGGTGGCACGAAGTGTCACAAAAGATTAAGGCCCTGCTTATATAAGGAAAAACAACTCACCTGTCAGCCCCGAGGCTGAGAGGCGAGGTGGAGTTAAGTCTCTCTTCCGAGAAATTAGAATGAATTGGCCAATAAGAATCAACGAATGATTTCAATTCACCTCACCATACTGGTGGTGCTTCGTTTATATGGAAAAATTTCACCTCACCCAGGTGAGATCGCACCTCTGGTGAGGTGGGACTTCAATATACCGGTGGTGTTGCGTTCAACATGTAAACGCAAAATGAATACATAAAGGATTCTGTTGGAAGGTGGAGTCTCACTTCTCAGCCCCGGGTCTAGCAGGTGAGGTGTTTCTCCTCATACAAACAGGCCCAAACCTAAAGCTAACCCAATAGGCCTATTTATTCTATGGTAACCCTATGCACTATTTAACAAAAGATTCTGGATCCAGAGTTAGTTGGTCTTAAACCTTATACCTGATACCCGATGCTGGCTCGAGTGACGTTGGGGTTGTCACATGTTTGCACATTGGCAGCTTCAACAACATGTATCAAAATCTCATTCGATTCCAAATTTTTTATAGGAAAGCTGAAAGCTCTATTCAGAAGAAATTATCAATCCCCTGATAAACATCTTTTGATTCGTGAAACATCATAAAAAATGTCCTTTATGCCATTCAAAGATCGTGCCATTAATGAAAAGAACAGAATGAAACTAAGACCCTGTTCACAATTATCCGTTGTGATTTTGATCAGTTTTACTCCTAGAAACATAGCTGATTTTCCTTCTGCTCCGTTTTCCGATAACAACGAATATCTTTCAATTGGTGTCCATACTTGTTCTCAAAAACGCACCCGACTGTCTCTTTTTAAAAAGGAATACAAGCAAGGCTCTTTGTTGTTAGCGTATTCAAATTACTCCATATTTGTAGCCTGCGTTCCAGACCACTTGAAACGAAATATGGCTACCATTTTTGGTGTTCACATAACAAATATGCCGTTTTTTAGCTCCATTTTCACTAGTGTATCAGTTTCTAGGATGGATTCATGCGAACGCAAAGCTAAAAACGGAGCTAAAAATGTTCATGCAAATTTTCATAAAATGGACCTAATCGGCTAAGGTTTGTTTACCCATTTCAATGTATATGACCATGCCCATGGGAAGTTTTGGTATTATGCTACTTTTTGCGTTCATGGCACAGCTTTGCATGGCATGAAATTTGTCGGAGAAATCAAAACATGTTTTATCAAAAGATTGATCACATGACTTGAAATGGGTATAAACAAACCTTAGCCGAATTTGTCTATTTCAAACAGATTCATAAACATTTTCATGCAAATACGGATTAATGTGAACGGGGCCTAACATACTGAAGCTTTCCAAGAGAATGGCTACATGACTTGAAAAGGGTATAAACAAACCTTAGCCGATTTTGTCTATTTCAAACAGATTCATAAACATTTTCATGCAAATACGGATTAGTGTGAGCGGGGCCGAACATCCTGAAGTTTTCTAAGAGAATGGTTACGACTTGAAGTGGGTGTGAACAAACCTTCGATAATTTTGTCCGTTTACAATGCTAGGTGTGTATTTGCATGAAAATCTTATCCAAAGGTAAGGTTGCAAAAACAGTGCATGTAACTATTCAAAGATAATAACTGTACTCTCACAAAGAGTTAGATTCTTTCAATGTGAAACTGTTAAATTTGAAACCAAACGCTTCCCCAGATTCATTGGTTTTTGACGTTCTTAATTAGCTTCTGTTTCTAACTGCATGTCAATCCGGCAATCAATTAATCAAAAAATCAATGAATCGACCAATCAATCAATCAGTCAATCGAATCAATGAACTCTCACCTTAGTCCTCTCTCGCCCTTGGGTCCACGACCTCCTCTCGGTCCTTTTGGTCCAGGAAATCCTCTGGGTCCACGTGGTCCTTTTGCTCCAGCCTTCCCTCTAAATCCCCTGGGCCCTCTTGGTCCACGAGGTCCTTTCGGACCCCTGTTGCCTCTTGGTCCTTGTGGTCCACGTTTTCCTTGAGGTCCACGCAGTCCTCTCTTGCCTTGCAATCCTCTTGGTCCGCGTTTTCCGGGGAATCCTCTTGGTCCTCTTGGTCCTTTGAAACCTCTGAGGCCACGGGGTCCCTGGGGCCCACGCGGTCCGCGAGGTCCTCTCGGGCCAGGTGGTCCTAAGAAGTTACAATATGATAGTCACGCAACTGTTTTAATCACAAGGTCTACTTTGCTATCAAGGAAGATGTTTTGATGTCAGTGTATTTGCTATGTTCGCTCGTGTTCGTTCGCTCGACTAAAGTTTTATCTTTTCAGTGAAGAAAAGAAGTGGGGATTTATTCCAAGGATTAGCAGGAGAAAGATAGAATTATACGAAGATTTTGCAAAAAAATTCATGAAGTATATCACTGCAAGGGAAAGAAGGGGCAAGGGTATGCTTTTTGGCAAGTTTGGTCAAAGAAAAGTCAAAGTTTGGTCAGAGACCCAAAATTTTGGAGAGTTTGGTGCAAAGAATGCAAAAATTTGGCAATTTTTACCGAGGAAACGCCAACTCATGGCACTTTTTATGTAGAAGTTAGACTAGCCAAGGGGATCATTTTGAAATTGAGGGTGGCACACCCCTACCCGAATTTAGTTGGTGTCCAACACACAGAAATAGTTTGTCTTTAACCATATAGGCATCTGTTTTTGGAAAAAGAATAGAAAACAATTTTTAGGTTCCCTACTTTGTTCTTCTGTACTGGCACTGGTACAACAAGATAATTAAAAAATTTTGAAACATACCAGTGACAATCAGCTGACAATGACTACACAGGAATCCCCAAGGGGAGCCTCCAATACAATATGTGCATGGTCTGTGTTTTGTGCCAAATTTGAACCATTTCAAGTAATAAGGAGTGCTCTTCGGTACACAGAGATAAGAATTGGACCAGATCTTGGTACAGCGGTGCCCATTGAGTGGTCCTAAAAAGAAGTTGAAAAGAAATAGATTATTGTTAAAATCCATTTGTGTTAATTTCCTTTTTCACTTTATTTTCATCTTTTGATTTTAAATCATTAATACACAAAATATAAAAAAATTCCCGTAATATCACCAGTTCCAGTCCGAGCGGTCTCGCTTTGGTGTAATAGTCTCATTTTGAATAGCGATGACTTGGACTCATTGTACTCAGTCCAACTTACCTCTAATCTCGTCCAAATAATATCAGACATCCATTCGAATCGAAAGCTCTATCATGATTTCCGTCACCATAGTAATTCACAAATCTAACAATCTTATTCGTCTGCATGAAAATTGTTTGCAAGAGCACAGGGAACAAAGTGACACCAGGCCATAATTGTAAAACAAAGCTTTCTTCGACTCAATCAAGAAAAAGAAAAATTAACACATTTCACAACAACTTACTTTTTGAAACTTTAAAATTCGGGTTTCTGTAATGATTCCTCCAACACAAAGAGGGCGTCCATTTCACATAACCAACTTTCAACCAAGGAAGGCGAACGCACGTAGCACCATAGATCTTATTTTTGACTATCTTCAGAGAGTTGAAAGGGGGGTAGACTGGATGGCTACCATATCCTCCCTTTTGCATCTCATTTTCGTCTGAAATAAAGATATGACATCAATAAACTAGAAGCCAAAAATCTCGAGACCTGTCACCTACTAAATTAGAAACTGCAGGGTATATAACAAAATTATTTAAATGTAAATAATGCAAATAGCCTTGAATGTTATGATAAAATTTGCCTTGAATAGCCTTGATTGTTATATAGCCTTGAATGTTATATAACAAAATGGCCTTGAATGTTAAAAATAGCCTTGAAAAATAGCCTTGAATGTTATATAACAAAATTGTTCGAATTTTGATTAAATATTGCAAAGTAACGATAGCATGAACAGGCTTATGGGAAAATGACCTTGTTTCTAAAATTATGAAATGATTTTAGCGAAAATGCACTTTTACCATTAGAGTCCTGTTCCTAAAATTAAAATCATAAAATCATTAAAATCATTAAAATCATCAAAAGCATAGTTTATGCCTCTTCATAATGCCCTTCTAACGCTTTCACCCCCGGAAGGGCCATATGGCCCAACAGTATTCATTGATAACTGCAAATTTTTCAGGGGGTAAAGCATTTGGAATTTTGATTGATTTGAAAGCTTATGCAAATTGCATTTATCTCTTGCTTACTGCATCACTAATTATGATACCCCCTGAAAAACGACAATTTACATTAGGCTTTCCTGTTCAGCTTAATTTTCGCCGGGCGTGAAAGGGTTAACGCTTTCCTAAATACAGTTCTATATTTTAAGCTCCTAACTTTGGGGGAGGGGGTAGTGCATTAAAGGCATTGGCAGCAAGAAAATTAACAAAGTAGCAAAGTTGATAACAGGATAAACCAGGAGAGGATAGTGTCGCAAAGGTGAAAAGTCAGAGGTAGAAGTAGCAAAGATGATAAAAAGATAAACCAGGGAAGAGGATAGAGCCGTAAAGGTGAAAAGTCAGAGGTAAAAGTAGCAAAGTTGATTAAAGGATAAGACAGGAGAGGATAGTGTAGCAAAGGTGAAAAGTCAGAGGTGATAGTAGCAAAGTTCATCTCTTACCAATTTCTCCTTCTGCCAAGATGATTGGCACAAGAACGGCAAGAGCCAACAAGATCACTTTAGACCCAACCATCTTCGCACCAAAGCCAAGCTGATGATTCCCAACCTCCGAGCTTCCATCTTTTATACTTTTTCACCCCTAATAAACTTTACCTTATGGCCCCTATTTCACAAGACAATGACTGTAATCAAGCCTACAATTGATTGAACAATGAGCTCGAAAATTAGCTTTTACACGCCTTCAGAAAATTTAATTCTAATCTATATCTTTCAATTAGTTTTTCGCAACTATTTTGGAGCTTGGAAAAGTTTAGCAAATCTCTATTGCTTAGATACCCCTTCTTTATTACCTATTGTAACCAAGACAAGCACAAGACAATAGAATTCTACTTTTCTATTATGCTAATTAAAGATATGTAATTTCCTACTATGACACTAATCAAACTTATGTAATTTCCTGAGAACCACGCTCTAAAAAAATTCAGCTCCATCTCTACTATCTGAAACAGAAATTTTGGTGGCTTCTGGCAACATAAAATTTGCAAATTACCGATATTAATTTTTGCAATGTCATCCTTTGTACAGATACAAAGGAGAACAAAGTGCGCATGCCCACCACACATAATATCGCAGTTTCACCCTGATATCTTGAAGTCTGGAGAAAGACAAAAATTCGGGACTTCTACCTGTACCAAGAAAGAGAGATCGATGTGTTAAATTATTCAAGATTTCAAGTAGTCTGAATTAAAAAACGTTAAAATGTCATTGTTCTTTCCTCTTTGCAGATGCAAGCTTTTAACCTTTCCTTTACTGATAATCTGAACAGCTTCAAACGTATGATAAAAAAATGGGATGGCCCTTCCTGTAAATGCAACGTTTGCAAATTTAATCACACCCTGTAAATTCTGTCCATTCACATTCCAGTTTCTTTTTCAATTAATTTGGCATTGTAAGTATTTATTTCCTTAGTTATTTCCTTTTATTTGTAATAGAGTAGATTATTTTCGATTTAGATTAGTTGTATATGTATATATGTATATATATGTATGTATAGCTATGAGCAAGATCGGAATAAGTTCACAAACAAACAAACAAACTTTCGCACAAATGCATTCAAATAACATTTTGAAACAAATCACAATGTTTTATTTTCGAAATGCATATTCGATTATGCTGGAAAACTGATAAAAATGTAGAAAATGTGGGGTCTTGCAAAACAAAGAAAAGCACCCCAAAACAGCTGGTACTTCTTAACAACTCCCAACTTCAGGACAAAACATTAAATTACCCAACCCTCCTTACAGCTTCCGTTTTCATTTGTTTTCAACTACATAATAAGAACACTGTATCGTAACTGTTTCCTAATTCCTTTCGTTAAAATTGAGGCTTGATTTTTAGCATTATTACTGTTTCCTTTCGTGAAAACAAGCATTGTTTTCAACAATAAATTCAGCTGGACGATTCTAATGAATTTGTTATTTTAGATGTGAATTTGTTATTTTGATTTCGCAATGATTATCATGTCTCAATAAAATGAGTAACTCGCTTTTGGCTCAAAGCAGAAATAATCCACCTTTTCAAGGTAAGAGGTACGAAAGCGGAAGTCTTTTGTTGTTCGATTTGTTGCATTTTCGAGGCTAAAATCTTGTTCTGCCTACAAAGTTTAGCATTGAAGCAAATTTTTACTCTCATATCTGTCTTCGTTTAGAAATTACAGCGATTTCAATGATTTAAAGTTATAAGGGCTTTGACCGTGAAATGAGATGTTAGGACAACTTTTTGTCCAAACTTTGATTTCACGGTCAAAGCCCTTATGATTTCTAATTCTTTATATCATCTTAATTTCCAAACGAAGACAGATATGAAAGTAAAAATTTGCTTCCATGCTAAACTTTGTACGCAGAACAAGATTTTAGCCTCAAAAATGCGAAATCTCAAACAACAAAAGACTTCCGTTTTCGCACCTCTTGTCTTGAAAAGGTGGATTAATCAGCTGACAAGACATTGATGCGGAAACTTTAAAACACTTTTTATTAGCTGTTGTAAAAAAGAGTCTGCATCGAACGATATTTATATACAATCTGTAGAAATTTCGAATGCGTACAATAGTGACTGGAGCCCGCCCCGAGGGGGAAATCCTCATTGGATATGACGAGAAGTCAAACACGGCAAATTTTTTAAAAAGCCCAAGATATACTAAAATTGGGACACTTTTGGACCCCAAAAATATTGTCAATGCTTCATAGTTAATGAAAGTTAGCGGTTCTATAACGTTTTATCTGCTTGTTTGTTTGTTTGTTTGTTTGTTTTAATTTGCAATTTGTTTTGAGTGGGCTTGTCAGGATTTCTACTAACTGAAAGCTAATTTAGGCCCACGGTACATGCCGCACCCAGGCATATGGGACCGGACCCCTGTTTAACGTCCCTTGCTAAGGACGACGAGGTGATTTGTGAGGTCAGGCCTCCGAGATCATGCATCCGGAATTTGGCCTCACTCGACCAAGCTTGACTTCAGTCACCTGACGAAGACTGTATGAGCTACTTGGCCACTCACCCCGCAAACTCAGCCACTCACCCCGCAAATAAGCAACTGCCATGTACAATTATTTTTTTTTGAAAAACTCACTTCGATATTTTCGGGCTGTTTACGGTTGTAGGGTTGTTACAAATAAAAAGTCACCCACTGCGGCTAACTAGCAATTAGGTACAGGGATGAACCTGTTAGCTTGGAGAATATCCTAGAAATTCTAAATGTGTTTTTGTAAAAGCGGGGGTCATGTGCAGTGAACAGCACTTCGAATAAGCAATAACTGCGTAGACGAATCCGTCATGCCGTGGATCGTTTGCAACGCTATCAACGCTCGATTGTAAATGGTGATTTTCGAACTAGAGTTAGCTCATAAAAGAAAAAATGCACACATAATATCTATACGAAATCATATTTCTCTTAAATTCATTGTGACAAAAATTGACAACTTTTCTTGTCGCACATTAAAACCGGTATATAAGAGCCTTTCATTTTCATTTCGAACCTAAAACCTAGGAATTTTTCTTCTCTCAAATCCCCGAATCAAAACAATAAACATTGCCTTGCGTTAGAAGGAGATGACTTTGCACAACAGATAAATTGTCATTATGGATTAAATAATCTTTTTAAAAGTCTTTCAGGAAGTACCGGACGAGTCAAAAAACAAGACCGGGGTGGGATTTTGAAAAGATACTGCTCCCTGAGTATTTTAGCACTGGTAATATCAGATAGAATTGCTAAAATGCTTAATCATTTAGAGGATTTTCTTGGCCGAAATCCGTCATTCCGTTTAGATTTTGCAAAGGATTTTCTGAAAGAATTCACTTCGAGAAACCATGAAAAACTTGCTAAAATCATCAACAAGTTCTTGCTCTTGGTCTAGGCCTGGCTCACACTAGGTCACTTGAGTCATTAGGGTCGTACAAAAAGACCCAAAAGGCAACCACCGAGAGTCAGCGTTCTTTGTTTTTCGGGATTTTCTGCACAACCTTTACGACCCAAACGACGTAGTGTGACCCAGGCTTTAGCGCATGCTGTCCCCTTGGGGGAAGAGACAGTCTTCCCCCTAGTCTGAATAACTTATTCAGAAAACATAAAAATGTTATCATTGCCACAAAAGAGGGACGAAAGGAAATCTTGCTTGCTGTTTTCAATCGTTTATGCAGGTTTTCGAAAGGGGCTTTCTGCAGAAAATCTCCCATTTTCACGTGAAGGAATGATCGATTAAAGCCGGGTAAATTACTGAAGATAATTGGACTTATCGGGGATAAAACAAGGTAGTTTTTAATACAATTGCTTTGGTGTTCAGGGCGCAGCAATTTCTCAAACGTCGGGACATTTTATTGACCCACCAGGTATGATTCTACACGAAACCTACCAAGGCCGAGCTTGCAAGATAATGCTCTCATATGTAGGATTTTATTGTACATACGAACGATACAAAAATATTACAAATCATCAAATTTACAGCAGTTCTTTCCTAAATTTTATCAAAATCAAAAATATATAAACTCTTTCATGGTAACCATATCAAAATTCACTTCAAAATTGTGAAACAACAAGAAAATATATCAAAATATTTAACATATGAACTTGATAATAAGGACAGAATTTATTGGAAGCAAAAGTTTTGAAAGATCTTAAGAAACTTGCTTTTTTGTTTGAGAGAGGCGTATATGCGGAGGAAAGTAGTAAATACAGTATAATGGGAGCAAGAGAGAGGGAAGGGGTAGGGAGGAAGTCAGAGATCATGGGAGCAAGAGAGAGGGAAGGGATTGGGAGGAGGCTGGAGTTTATAAGGTTGTTACTGTGTCTAAGTCTGCAACGAAATGGCTGGCGTCTAGAAGAAAGAAAACACGAGACTACGAAGATATCGAAGAGAGAATTGGATCTATGGAGCTCTTAAGTGAGGTCGAGAGTAGAAAATATAATGACATGGGTAATACATCTGAAATATTGATAACTTAAAGAAATGAAATCGGATCAATACAAAGAATAAAGCCAATCAGAAAAGTTTAAAGCAGATGACAAGGAGATAGGCAATATCTTCTCAGAAAAAAAGTTGAAATGTTCCCCATTTACAAAAATGCTTAAAAAGAACTAAAAACCTCGTGAAAAACGGTGTCTAGGATATAAAAATATAAAACAACTAGATAACAATACAATGCCTGCCCAGACAAAGTTTTAAAATGCTAGCCAAAAGCTTCGGAAAAAACTGAAATTACTTGTGCCTTGGACTTGAAAAACGCAAACGGGGAACAACTAGATACAAGCGAGGGAAGAAATTTATGCGTTCCTTTGGGGGGGGGGGGAAGAGAGATATCTGAATGTGAAAGGCACTGAATTCTTAAGGAAATTTGATTACATGCAAAATAACCTTCAAGCTTTGGAGAGTCATTTCAACAAGCAAATCACATACATAGTGCTTTCATATCATCCAAAATTTGAAGGAGAAGCTACAGTAAATCCCCGCATATACGTAAGAACCTACCAAAATAAGAACCTTGAGGCTGTCTTATCTAAATTATGTACCTTGCAATTAAGAACCTGTTTCAGTTTGATGAAAAATAGGTTCTTATTGCAGGGGTTGCAAAGTTGATCTTTGATTGCTGTTATTAAGATCATTGTGGTTCTAGCTGGATTTGAACGTTTCATTTGCCTCCCCAATTACTTATTAGCTTCATAAGGACGCTTCCAAGACAAATTATAGGGCTGAAAATCATTGCGAGACTCTCACGAGGCATCCTTCAAATAAGAACATCTATACCTTGAAATTAATCTTAGTATCTTTGAAATACGAACCAATTTCAGCCTGGCTCTCGAAAAAGTAGGTTCTTATACGCGGGGATTTACTGTATCCACCTCCTTTTGACCGTTTTAATGTCTGCATGTTTGTACTTATATTATCACTTATCTACAAATAATTCCCTTTGTTAAATTCTACTTAAAACAATCAACCATAGACGGACTATGTTGCCCAGCTAGCAAGGGGCGTCGCCAGACAATGGGGTGAGCTTTTTATGCAGCTAAAAGTTGATATGTACAGCCAGCCTTTTCACACAGCTTTCGATAACCTAGTCCTTAAAACGACATTTCATTCTAGGATAAGTAGAAATCCTTTCGCTCAGCTTTCTGTTTGGTAAAAATGTCAGTTGA
The DNA here is from genome assembly GCA_964019985.1 of Aurelia sp. 4 Dawson et al 2005. Lineage (NCBI taxonomy): Eukaryota > Metazoa > Cnidaria > Scyphozoa > Semaeostomeae > Ulmaridae > Aurelia > Aurelia sp. 4 Dawson et al 2005. Next base: position 1,071,514 of record OZ026512.1, on the reverse strand, counting down.
AAAATCATACGAAATAATCTGATACGATTCACCCAATTATCTTTTAAAATTTTGGGAAATGTTTCGATGAACCTCAGAAGTAGAAAAGTTTAAGCTGCAATTATCTAGCTACTATTCGTGAAAGAAATGAATCAAACTAAAATCTATCTATATCGCTTTTGCTTACTTCTTTTTGCTGTGCTTTTTCACCAAATCCACTTTTGAGTAAAGTCTACAATGAAGAAAACAACAGTTAATTTCGGTGGAATAGAATTACAGTAAAATGCCTGTATTAGATTCTACCGGGCGTGTCTGTTAAAAGGACCGGCGCTTAAAACATATATTCATATATCATATTTTCATATTTTAAACATATTTATACTGGGTACAAATTCAAGTATGTTGTTTTACAATTTGGCCCTGTTAACATTAAAGTACCTAATAAACTACTTACAAATAAGTTAGATGAAAATATATACATCTGACGACAATAAGCTATCTACAAAATTAAAGATTTTCGTACCCCAACTGTCTCAACCTTGATTTAAAAGAGTATACCGAGGGGGCCTCTTTGATATTGTTGCCAAACTTGTTCCATACCTTAGTACCACGGTAAGAGAATGCCTTTTGGCCACTTACTGTTCGCATTAACGGTACTGCAAGATCATTTTTAGTGTTTCTTAGTTCTCGTGTGTGGAAATCTGATAGTCTAACGAATAGGTCACTTAGGTACTGTGGTGCAAGATAGTTTAGAGATTTATACATCACTGTAGATGTCTCTTTCACAATCATTTCTTTGACGGATAACCAGCCAAATTCTTTGCGTAATGGCACAAGGTGCGTCATAAGAACTACCCGTAACGATTCGAGCAGCCCTGTTTTGTAGCTTTTGTAGAGACTCTATTCTCGTAATACCACTACAGCCCCAAACGGAGCAGCAATAATTTAGATGTGGTTCTACAATACTACGATAAATGTCCTTCAAGGTTTCCATTGATATAAAGTTTTTTCAATATTTTAAAAGGCCTATTGCGCGAGAAACTTTCCCTTTATATTCTCAATTTGGCACTTCCACGTCAGACTATTGTCTATGTGGAGTGTTGAGACCAAGGTATTTCACTTTGTTCACTAAGTCAATATCAGTAACACCTATACGTGAAACACAGGCAACAAAGTAGGCTGCACTGCCATTTTAATTACATTTTGCATGCTGATTTCTGAATATCAAAGTTATGGTATTGAAAGCTGCCATAGAATCCTTTGTATTTTTGCAACACCACCAGAAAAGTGATATCCCACCTCACCAGAGGAGAAATCTCACTTGGATGAGGTGGAATTTTTCCATATAAACGAAACACCATCGGCATGGTGAGGTGAATTGAAAATATTCGTTGATTCCTATTGGTCAATTCGTTCTGATTTTACGGAAAAGAGACTTTATTCCACCTCGCCTAGCCTACGCGTAGACCCGTTATTCAAAAGATGAAAGGGTCTACGAAACAATGAGCAAAAGCTTGCTGCAGCGAGTTCTAGATTTCTAGAACTTAATTTATGCAGCCTTTGTTGAAACGCGTATCGCACATTATTTGAATAGCGGATTAGGATAATTTAAGATAATTACTCGAGTGGCCGTAGCAAGCTTTCTCTCGTTGTTTCGTAGACCCTTTCTTCTTTTGAATAGCGGGTCTACTCGTAGGCTAACCTCGCTTCGCAGCCTAGGGGCTGACAGGTGAGGTGAAAAATCTCACATAAATAGTGGCTAAACTTTACGTAGCCTATCAGCCTCGGGTGTGGCAGGCGTGACGTTTTCCTCATACAAACATGGCCTAAAGGTATGTTTCCTTTTTGTTCATTCCTCTATACACCTGCAAGGTGTTTAGAGGCAATAGATTAATGGATACCTGTAAGAATTCCCTAGACAAAAAAGGAGTCGTTGGAGCTTTGCTAATGGATCTTTCAAAAGCATTTGATTGCATAGACCATGAGCTGCTAATTGCGAAACCAAGTGCTTATGGATTTTGCAACGATGCTTTGCTGATGATTTATAGTTATCTGACTGGTAGAAAACAGAGAGTCAAAGTAAATGGTTCATTTAGCACTTGGCGAGAGACCTTTGCAGGTGTACCGCAAGGATCAGTTCTTGGACCTCTTCTTTTTAATATTTACATCAATGATTTATTTTTTTCGGTAATGGATACGGCAGTATGTAACTTTGCTGATGATACAACTATCTTTGCAGCTGACTGTCAATTAGATAGAGTTTTGGAACGGTTAGAAACTGATGCTCTTGTTTTATCAAAATGATTTCCTGAAAACTTTATGAAATTGAATGAAGGGAAGTGCCATCTTCTAACTTTTGGGACAAGCCAAGATGATATTAAGATCACAGTCGGTGAGGCTATTGTTAAAGAAAGCTCTGAAGAAAAGTTGCTAGGGGTGACAATAGATAAAAATTTGAATTTTAAAAGTAACGTCTCAAATTTATGCAAAAAAGCCAGCCAAAAACTGCATTCCCTTGCTAGGGTATCTGCTTTCATGAATCCTGATAAATTGCGTCTGCTAATGAACAGTTTCATAAAATCTCAGTTTAGCTACTGTCCGTTAATTTGGATGTTCCATGACAGGGGCCTCAATGCAAAAGTAAATAAAATCCAAGAAAGAGCACTCAGAATTGTGTATAAAAACAGTAACGCCGATTACGAATCTTTGCTGAAATTAGATAATGCAGTATCCATTCACCAACGCAATCTACAGTACTTGATGATAGAAATATACAAAACCAAAAAGAGCCTGAATCCTAGTTTCATGAGTGAGATTTTTGAGGCAAGAGATGTACAATATGACTTGCGAAATAAGAATACTCTTGGCATTCCTAATGCCAAGACAACTTCTTATGGCATAGAAACTGTGAGATATTTGGGTCAAAAGCTGTGGCAAACATTACCTCACAGTGTTAGAGAGTCCCAATCACTGACTGCTTTTAAAAAAGAATTAAGAACATGCACAATAGAGTGTGACTGTAGATTGTGTAAGACGTTCATTTCGGGTTTAGGTTTTATTTAGCATTTTTTCTTTAAAATTCTTTCTGAACATTGCAACATTTTTTATATGTATGATAGAAGGTTGGCATTAATTAGCTTTTCATAGCTATTAGAGTTGTACGCCAACTATAAATAAATAAATTATTTATTATATTATATTATTATTATTATAGATAGCTTAGGCTTCCTTCTTGAAAAAATATGAAACTCTAAATAGAAAGTGAGAACAAATACTTTTGAACGAAGGCATAAATTTGATTAATGAACTAATTTAAAAACATTGATGATTTTAATATGAAATTCTGATGGTATTTCTCACGCAATTGCTATGAAGGGATTGATTAATCACTGTCATTTCATGGAGTCATGTCTTTTCGTTAACTGAACACGTTTATCATTAAAGAGGAACTAACCAACAGACTTTTTATAGCTATTCTACAAAAGAATCTGAATCGAACGATGTTCGAATGAACTTCGAATGAGTAGCGTTAGAGCTTCTATCACTATTGCACGCATTCGAAAATTCGTCAAAATATCGCAAAATATCTTTCGATTCAGATTCTTTTTAGAATAGCTAAAAGATTCTTCCACAGCACAGCAGGATCATAAATAAAATACTAGACGCATTGCTTTGAGTCCTAGTAATTGCTACCACCAAACCTGCGTCATACTAGTATTACTAGGACTCAACGTAGTAAGTCTAATAGAATACTTACATGGCAGGATCTAATGCTATTGGCATCTCCTCCGCATCAAAATCATCATCTTGCTGCGTTGGATCGTAATTCACATACGGGACTGCATCTTTCGCTCCCTTAGAAGCCTGGGTTCCAGTCTCGTCGACTTCATCTAAATTCCCGTATGTTGGTTGTTCATCAAAGACTTTACTGTGTGTATCATATGCTGCGTTGACATGAACTTTATCCTGAGGACTATCACTAAAATCTAGATGTGCATAGGCCTCGTTTTGTTGTACTTGGTCCCCTGTGGGCTTTACCCCTAGGTGATCATATTCACTACCGGCGTTAGCAATAGGCTGCCCCAGATGACTATAACCATTTTCTGCGGGTTTCTGAATACTGCTATAATCACTACCCGTGGGTTTACCAAGCGAGCTATACTCCCCTGTCGGATTTTTATTGATTTTCGCCTGCGCAGGGTTATGCTGGAGCGTGTCGTAGCAATCCTCATTTCCAATACGAGATTGTTGTTGTGCTGTTGGATTCCTGAGTGTTTGGTTTCGCTGAAGCATGTCATAATTGTCCTCGCTTCCAGTACGAGATTGCTGCTGCGTTGCTGGTTTCGTGAGGGTTTGGTCTCGTTGAAGCGTGTCGTAGCTGTCCTCGCTTACAAGTGGTTTGAGAGAGAGGTTCTTGAAATATACAGGATTCGTTGCTGATGTAGGTTTAGCAACGTCATAGAGTGGATTTGGGGTTGGGTCCATGTGGGCATATGTATCATTGCGAATATTATCATTTGCATGGTCTTCATCGATGAGTTGATTCATTGATACACTGTGTGATAAAGAATCAATAAATCAATCAATCACTAAGTAATCATTCAATCAAGCAATCAATCACTCGATCAATCATTCACGTAATCAATCAATCACTCACCCAATTAAATAACCGATCAATTAAGCAATCAGTAAATCAATCAATCAGTCAATATCACTGAATAAATGGAAAGGATGGACGAACGGACGGGTGGGTGGATGGATGGATGGATGGATGGACGGACGGATGGACGGATGGATGGACGGATGGATGGATGGATGGACGGATGGATGGATGGATGACTGAAAAACTCTCATACCTTGGAACAAATTCCTTGTTATCTTTCTGGGTATCGGATGTTGATCGTTTCCTCCAATACAGGAATCCAGCCACAACGAATGCCACAATAAGGATAACAACAACAACAGGAACAGCGATGGCAGCTACTTGTTTCTTTTTAGCAGATGATGCATCCTTTTTGCCTAAAAAATAAATTTCAGGCATTTAAGCTCCGTAAAGCCTCTGCTACATCAGAAACATTTCGCTCAAAAGCAATAAAGGTAGCAGATTTCCGTTAGAATCAACAGTTTTACAAATGGAACTGTTAAAAAAGTCTCAATTAAAGAATGATCTTACATCTGAAATGTTTGATTATAACTTTACAATTTGGCAGAACGAAAGGTAAAGAATATTAGAATGCCGCTATTCAAATGAATTTCTGAAAAGTAGCTAGGGAGGGTGCAACTTTAAGTTTCCCATCTAAGACCACCTCATAATTTTGCTTCACGATAAGAGAAAGCTTTTTGACCTGTAGATGCTTTTGACGGAGGTATCTGCACATTTTCATGGTAGAACGTTCTCCTAAATATTAAGGAGCAAGTCAATTTAATTATTTATCAGTCAGTGATGCTGCTTCTTTTCTGATGAGATCTTTAATTGACGGCCAGCCAAGACTCTGGAGCGAAGGGTGATGCTTGAGTGATAAAATCCAAAAGTCCGGCAAAGCCGATAGACTTCAGACAAGATGAATCTAAGACAACTGTATGCATTCAAGCCTCTAGACCCGTCTCAAGTAAAGAATATCTACCGATAACTTTGCATGAACGCTCAGATTTAGCAACAAAAATCTTACCTGAGCAATATCCTGTTATGTGATTGCAGTCCATGCATTTGCACTTTGATAAGCATTCTTTTCCATACCTGCCAACAGGACAAGCTGAAAAGACAAAGGAATGAGAAAAAGAGATCAGTACCGATTTAACGATAGTTCATTGCAAATTCATTTGATTTCGAGTTTGGACACTGTAAATTAGTATGAGACAGATGCTAGGTATTGCTTTCTAGAACTGCAGTAAACAAAAGTCCTGGTTTGAGTTTCAGGGACGTTTTTCTCCTAAACATTCCACACATACATAAGGTTTTACGGTATCTTGAGGTGATTTCGCACAATAATTTGATGAAAACAACCTACTTATATTGCACCAATCTCCAGTGTATCCTGGTTCACAATAACATGCTCCACTTTCATGATGGCACCCTCCTGACATCCTCGTTAGATTACAGGGACATTGATTCAAACATCTGTGCCCAAAATGTCCATTGTCACAAGCTGTAAAAAGATTCAGAATGAAAATCAGTCGCATGGAACAAGGGAGGTACGGGACGGAACTAGGTACGTCTTTATCTCCCTGCATGGAACTGCTCAAAATAGTTCTATTCATATACAGAAAAATCGATTCATATTCGATACGGAAGTCCCCATCTTCAGGGGGGATATAGGGGGGCTTAGTGGCTTGTCCAATGAAATGTTTCATATTCATATTTCAATTCACTTAAGGAGGGAGACCCTTAAACCAACTATTTGATTATAAAGGAACAACCTCCCTGTAACAACTTACAAAACTATACAAGTCAAAAACAGCTGAAACTACTTACAAAAATCCTAGGGTATCTATGAAAAATAAAAGAAAATTGCCTAAAACCAGCCCAACCTAAAAACCTAAAAACTGCCTAAAAACCAGACTAGAAATTCCTCCAACGACCGAGCAACCAGCCCAACCCCCGCTCCCACGGCCAATCTCCGCCGAGCCGACAACGAAAAGTCAAAACAAATCTCCATTCGCGAGCCACCACCCAACCAGCCGACGGAAAACCCCAAGTCCACAATAAAATATGTGATAGTTTTTCAGTGGCTATGCTAACTACTATACGAAAATAGAGTACAGGGGCAATCCAGTACCTTCTACAAACATCATAACAGAATGGCTGTGAAATGTGAAAGAATATGGTACCTAGATAGAAATGTAAACTAAGTACTTACGCTTATCACAATTTATTCCTTTCCAACCAGATTTGCATCTACATTGTCCAGTGAAAATATCACATCTGTTTGGATGTAAAGAATGGTTTGGATCGCAGTTGCATGCCAATCTACAGTCCTCGCCATAAGTACCATTTTCGCAAACTTGAAAGAGAAGTGATAAGACATATCATGCATCCAAATCCAAAAACGTCTGTAAAAGGTTTCCCTGACCATCCCTAACAATAACTAAAACCAAGATATCATGATATTTTGCAGGCCTCCATAAGTACCATTTTCGGTGCTTGACGAAGCAGATACTACACAGTACACAGTGCAAACACAAATTTAAGGCCTCTACGCTGTGACTATGAAATTCTTTCGAAATGAAAATTCGCTTCTGCGACAGAAGAAACCCTTTGATACAATGGATATTCAATAAGAGAACTACGGCAAAAATGTCGGCCTATAATCAAAACTGTCTCCTTTTCCGTATTTTGTTTCAGTCCTGTTCTGTTTAAAACAGTCAAGAGCTCACATACTAAATTTGTATTTACATAAATGTTCTCACCATTATCACAATCAACACCTCTCCAGCCTGCTTTACATGAACATGCACCAGTCTTAGGGTCACACGACTTGGAATTCTGTTGCACACAAGAACAGGGAATTTGGCATCCTTTTCCGTAGTTCCAGTTATCACAAGCTATGAGAAGACAGAACTTATCAAATGCCAATAAAGCTTTTAAGAGAGTCTATTTTTACATACTCTTACGTAAAACATTCGATTGAGTAGCGCCAGGGCTTCTGTTACTGTTGCTCACATTCAAAAATTCTCCCAAATATATAAGAAAATTAGACATATGACAATGAGTCCCTTGCATTCCAGTGTGATAAACCTAGCTTAAAAATGAATAAGCCTTGCCAAGCAAAACAGAATCGAACAAACAATAAAGGAAACAATAAAGGTATGCTGATCGTTTTTACTTTTTTTTATCTATCAATCTAAAATTTAAAAACAACAACAATTTAATACAAATACTGTGGCATTTGTAGCGAGGAAAGACACAAGGTCACCGGGTCCTCACTACAAATGCCACGTTCTTACTTAAAGGGCCTGTTTCATCCAGCATTCGTTGCATGTGTCGTCTCTTGGCTGGCCTTTGTTTGTCGCTTTTTTCATGGCCTATGGAAATGGCGACAACAAAGGCAAACCAAGATACGGCACGTGCAAGGTATGCTGGATGAAACAGACCCTTTCAAATGATCAACAGAGATACAGATTAGTTTACTGGGCAGCTAATGGGTAAGAAATTCTATAATTTTGTCCTCCTTTCCCATAAAATTGGTGCATTTTTAAGATCACAACTTTTTTTGTGAAAAAAGACGAATGCTTATGTGATATTGCTTACTAAAAACGAAAAATCGAACGAAATTTCGATCGTTCTAATTTCGAGCGATCGTTCTAATTTCGATCGTTCGAACGAAATTTGTAGACGGCGTTCCATGAAATGATACGAAAGAAAATATGAGCTATACACACCTTGATCACATGATCTTCCTTTCCAACCAGCTGTACAATCACATGTTCCATCAATGTGGTCACAGTCTGCACCATGCTTGCAATTACATGCTTGAGCACATTCTCCCCCGAAAGTGCCACTTTCACAAGCTGCAGATATGAAAAAGAAATTGACATATCATTTGATGAAAGGCCTAGCATTTTCACGCACAATTCCATGACTATTGTCCATCTTTAACCCTTTCACCCCCGGAAGGGCCATTATGGCCCAACAGTATCCATCGAGAACTGCGAATTTTTCAGGGGGTAAAGCACTTGGAATTTTGATTGATTTGAAAGGTTATGCACATTGCATTTATCTATTGCTTACTGAATCACTGATTATGATACCCCCTGGAAAACGACAATCTATATTAGGTTTTCCTGTTAAGCTTAATTTTAGCCGGGCGTGAAAGGGTTAATATTTTATCACTTGAGATCTCGAACAATATGCCTGAAGCGTCAGACTTGCCCCAAGTATATTTCGTCATCTGTAATAAGTCTATTGGTTGAAGAAATAGACTTGGGGCAAACCTACTCAAGCGTGCAGTCCAGTACAGAAAGGTACGGGACTGTAATGGAAAATACGTTGATGTGATCCTTTTTGTAATAGGATGCAAAACAGTAGCATCCCATGTTCTTTGGAGCCAGTCCGCTCAACAAGAGTACTCCTTTAAAGGGTCAGTTTCATCCAGCATTCCTTGGACGTGTCGTTACTTGATTGGCCTTTGTTTGTCGCCATTTTTATGGGCCATGAAAATGGCGACAACAAAGGAAAAGCAGAAGACGACACGTGCAAGGCATGCTGGATGAAACAGACCCTTTAAGTATTTCTTCCTTAAAAATTCAAGAAACAAACTTCGGCCAGAGTGCAGTTTAGCGGGGGCCATCCGAATGTTGGTCTTTTTGCATGTCACGCAGTAAGGATAGGGACCACCTTTCAGAAAAGCGTCTTTCGTGCAATATAAGGTTTCTTTAGGCTACTCAACACTAGTTAGGGTAATTTAGGGCACGCTCAAGCCATTTAGGGTTGGCTTGGATAAATCAATGTTATGGGTCTGTGTTGTGCATTATCTGCCATAAGAATATGACATTTAGCAGCGCCCACTAAACTGCACTTGTCTCCAAACTTCAAAGGAACAATTCGAAGATTTGCATACCTTTGTTACAAGTGTCTCCCCACCAGCCAGGTTTACAATAACATTTTCCAGAGATATAATCACAACTAGCTCCATTTGCACAGGTGCACTCATAGTTGCAGCCAAGGCCATAGTTCCCCACCGGACATTCTGATAAGAAATAAGACAACACATCATTTAGCCATTTACCAGCCAGGGGCAAATGCACTTTGGCGGACACAGCTTTCAAGGAAAACAGAGATTGCATTGAATTATATTGCTAGAACTAATCATTGATTGGCTTATTAAACAATAGCAATGAGAATCCTATCATCTGATTGGATAATGCAAAATTTGATCGTGATTCGACTGACCAGCACTTGGGAGAAGACGTCGAAATGTTTCAAACATGGCCTAAATCTGCGGCCGGAACCGTCAATCGATAGATGTTCCGGCTGCATATTTTTGGTTTGGATAATGCAAGGTTACGGATCTTTGTTTTACATCATCTGCCATAAGAAGATGCTGGTTTCAGGCCAACTTTTGCAGCTATGTTTGTCTTGATGTGCTGGTTGAGAGAAATTCCTTTGTCTGCAGTCGCTTTGAAATGAGGTGTCTTAAAGCAACGTTGCTATTGTATTACAAAATCTGTCCTTGTTATCTACCGGGTGTCCCAGAAAAAACGCAACAGATTTGAATAATTCTAATGGAAGCTGTTTCATACTTGTTAGCAAACAATTATTTTTATTGAAATCTGCAATTATTGGAATAAATTTTGATATATTTTCCAGTATTTTGGTGACTTGGTTGTAAAGTTAAAAATCAGCAATGTTCAAAATTGCTTCCATGTCTAAACCAGAGCTGCTACATTAGCAATAGTTGATTAAATTGTCAAAGTATAAAAAATAAAAGTCTTAGCAATTACCAAAGATTGCTGACAAGCGCTCAAACACAAAAGTTGATTGAACATTGAACGGATACTTGTATGAAGATTTCGGTCATGACTTTTTGTCGTTTTGTCATTTCAGAATTGCTTTTTCTAATATGGCTAGGCCATTCTTGCAGTTATGCTTTCAATTGGAAATGAACACCGAGAGCTCCCTCGAAACTCGATAACTCATAAATCATTAAGGGATCTTTTTTGTGACAGTTTCTTGATCAAATCACAGGGAGCCCAGGAATAATTGGCAAACTCAAAACATAAATTTTCAAGAATAGGAGCTCCGTAGGAAACTGCGAAGGATTTGCGAAGCCTTGAAATGAATGCTGCGAAGGACTCGTAGCGCGTTGAGCTGCGAAGGAACTGTGAAAAACGGAACTGCGAAGGAGAGAAAAGCGAGAAGGAGAGAAGAAAAAGATTTTTCAAATCCTTCGCAGTTTCCTACGAGCTCCTATTCTCGACAATTTATGTTTTGAGTTTGCCAATTATTCCTGGGCTCCCTGTGATCAAATTATGTGCTTTTCTGTAATCCTGTAAAGTTGTAGACAATGCCACGCTTGTAATTTTGCATTATGCTTTGCACTAATGGTGTGCGGTCTGATTTTGCCATGACAGCAAATTTTGAGTTTGTCGATTTATAAGTCTGCAACCAGGTCATCTAAAATTCTGAAAAATACCTCAAAATTTAATCTAATTATTGTGAATTTGGAGAAAAATTAATATTAAATTTTTAGTTTGAAACAGCTTGTATTAGAATTTTTTAAATCTGTTGCGTTTTTTTGGGACACCCGGTAATGCAATATTATTAATAATTTTCAACTTCATCCTTACTTAGCTCGCATCTTGGTCCAATAAATCCAGGTTTACAAGTGCAGAATCCATCGAAATGACCGCAAGTAGCGTTGTTGACACATTTGCAACTTTGTTTACAGTCTGGGCCAAACAAACCAAGTGGACATTCTAAAGTAAGAAGAATATATCCAGGGATTATTTGTATTTTTTCAACTGTTTACAAGATCAAAATAAAGCAATAACAGACTTAGATAATACGTGACATGTTCAATAATTCTTAGAACGGCAAGCCGGTTTTCATTCACTGTAGAATACTCAAATCGAGCCAAATGGTAATTTTTAGGGGGGGAGGTAGATAATGCTTGGAAACGAAGCAATACTTACTGCGCTCTTGGGTACAGTCAGGCAGCAACCAACCAGGTTTGCATGTACAATTACCAGTCATGGCATGACACCTAAAAAAATAAAAATCAAATTATTTCCAGTCTAATTTCCAAAAACCTGTACAGAACTTGTTGGTAACATAAACTTTCAAATTTCCATTTCTCTGGACAAACTGATTTCTTTAGAACAATTAGAACTAACATTTAAGAAAGACGTCTGCGTCATTTGTGAATAAACGCAAAATTACAAAACTAAAGATTATGGAATTCTAATGAAACATTTCTACTGGAAAGATTCGATTGCATTAGTGCCCCTACAACCTACAAGTTAAAAACTTATGATGATGATGACAATGATGATGTTGGTGATGATGATGGTGATGATGATGATGATGATGATGATGATGGTGATGGTGATGATGATGATGATAATGATGATGATGATGATGTTGGTGATGAAGATGATAATGATGATGATGAAGATTATGATGATGCACAAAGAAACTTTCCTGACAGTCAAAAGCATTATTTTTTTACTTACTTCAAGGAATTTGTCTGATTACAGATGCAACTTTGTTGACAACCACGTCCAAAGGTCCAGTTTTGACACTCTGAAAGAAAAATGATCCTATAAAAATAAAAACGAATGCAACTGGAAAACATTGACAATCTGACATAAAGTAGTGAAATGTAGTGAAAGTTTTGTAGTCCTTTCTTTGAAAACTAACTTATTTTGGCATTGCTGGGGAACAACAGAAGTGCTGTTTTTGAAGCAAGCACTAATTTTGCGTTTTCTCTGCCATAATCAGCAACCACTTGTCAGAGTGACTCATAACACGTTCAGCACTAAATTCGAACAGCAATAAGTGGCTTTGTCTGCAATGGCTTCACGCTAGGCAAACGGTCAGTCTGGCTTTAAAATCATATTTTTACTTTGATAAAGAAAGAGAGGCCTTCAACCTGCCCTAACCATAAGGTGAAAAACAACATGACTGTTTCTTTTGGACAATAACAAAAATATTCACCCTCAGCTTCTGTGTAACACTCCATAAGCTCGGTTTCGTAAAGGCTTCGGGTTAGAATCTCCTGGGATAGCCCATTGAAACAGTTATCATAGGCTTAGGGCAAACCGGGTACAATCTTTTTGGGACCGAGCTCATATCACTTACTTGTCTTGCAAAAGATTCCTTGGTATTCACCATGACAAGTACAGTTTCCAGTTATTCGGTTACATGTCGCATGAACGGAGCATTCACATCTCTTTTGACAATCTTCTCCATAATAACCACTGGGGCATTCATCTCCACATAGGATACCTGTCCAACCACTGGCACATTCACATTCCCCATCAAACTTGGAACATTTTGCTCCATTTTTGCACTGACATTTTGATTGACAATGGGGGCCAAATGTTCCCTCTGAGCATTCTTGTTCGCACCTTGTGCCGTTGTAGCCTGCCTTGCAGCTGGAGCGGAGAAAAAATGTCGAGATTTAAGCAAAGTTTGGCAGTCTCGTTAACTTTTCTACGGCTGGTGCATCTGTCTTTTGATAGTTTCGATCACCGTTTTGTAAGGTGGTATAACAGTACGAAATTGCTAATTCGAAAGATTGATTTCATCGATCCAAACTTTGAACTGAAGCAAGGTTTGAGCAACTTGGCGCCCTTGAAACTTGCAACTAACACTGTTCAAGAACAGGCATTAGACTTATGGCCTAAAGTTCCTTGCTGCCTGTAGTCTTTGCCTTGATGATGGTACTTCGGCCAACAGACTCACAACATTTCTCTGAAAAACTTGACTATATTTAGGTTCAAACTCTGAGCTTCCTGGAGTACCAATGAGATTCAGTGGCGCCGCCAGGATTTTTTATTGGAGGGGCAAAATAGGACGGGGTCTGGGGCGGTGCCCCAGAAAATTTTCTTAGACCACGCCCTCTACCTTGGCTATAGATGCGACCAGCGCCCTTTTCAAAGACTGAAATAAAGATTAAATGAGTCTGTTAAACAACACAAGTAGGGTACAACACTGTTCACGATTAGAAAATGACGTCCAACCGGAGACCGAGCGTCCAACCTTTGGATCCCCAAATAATTCAGTGACCAATTTACAGCACGCCACTCTGTCATGAAATCTGTCACAAGGCTATCGTGTACTCTCAGATTCAGAAATATGAAGTAATATTCATGGTTTGTGAAAAAGAGGCCATCGGGCTATGCAGAAACTTCAAAACCCAGTAAATACTGGGGGCAAAGCCCACAGGAAAATTTTTGTAGATTAACTCTTTACTTTGGCCTAGAACACTTCTACTGATAACATTTCAGCCTGTGCTGCATTGGAATTGTTGATCACTTCGCAACAGTTATTTGAATTAGCATCTCCCGTAAAATTTTTCAGCATGATATTCTTTGGCTTAGACTGCCTATATCCTACATGCAATCTTCACGAAGACCAAAGGGGAAACCTTCACAATCTTGTAACAATTTCAATGGATCACCTCCGCAGGAAAATTTTTGCGCACACACACTTTACTTCTCCTAGAATGGTCCCTAACGGTCCTCACAACCCAACTTCCAAGGCCTCAAAAAATGTAAGTCTTGGACAATGCTATAATAGTTTGTCTAGAAAAGTTCTCTAGGAGCCAACTTATGCTATGGCTTAGAAGAAGTCTCCCGGTCACTTTCCAGTATTTCGCCGAAAGATTCTTACCATGCACTACCTACGCAACTACCAAACTTCTTTCTCCTCGTTCGTGAAAAAGATCTTGACTTACGTCCTCAACAAGCTATTTTGATGACATATGCAAGCTTGGAGCGTACGCAGAACGGGAACCTGGGGGCTTCAACATGAGAAAAATTTCGAGTCAATGCCGTACAGATCGGGGGAAAATGCAATTGAGGTGGCAAGATTGTAGAATCTTGTTCTCGTACAAGTTATAATTGCCAAGATCATCGGCCTTACCCCCCCCCCCGAAATTTTTACGCCGGAATTAGGAGAATTAGAAAAATGGTCCTGGAGAACATTGGAGGGGCGGCCGCCCCCCTTGCCCCCCCTTCCCGGCGCTTCTGATGAGATTACGAGATTTCTGAATTACTATGGTGAGGGTAAATACTAGACTGAAGCCTTTTCGTCCCTTGTTTCCCTGCGTTCTTTGGTCAAGAGGGACTAATAACATTACTCTTAAATAGTGGGCCCACTTTAGGCCCGGGTAGGGTGGTTCCGTATTCACCAATCAAATCGCTAGAATTCAGTTTTTAATCAATCAGAATTCAGTTTTTGCTCTTAAAGAGCGGTTGATGAAGCCTGGAGTTCTCGCAGCTTCGATGGATCCATTTGGCTTCTACAGAGGAAGATAACGGCCTGAAAGGTATCCATTTTGCGTTTTGTAGGTCAAGACAACATCATTCTTTGTATTAAAAGTTTCCTTTTCAATGTTCGAGCTCTTTAAACCAGATTTTGAAGCAATTTTGTTGAATGTACGAAAACTCCCACCTGTTTAGGCCATTTTGAACAAGTGGAAGCGTAATATCATGAGTCCCTTGTTGACCAAGTGATATCAGCAAATCAAAGAATGCAGGGAAACAAGGGACGAAAAGGCATAAGTCTAAGTAAATACCACAGAATTTTCGATTCGATTGAAGAAATAGTAAAATTCGGACGCGATTCGAGATTCGAAGCCATGATTCGAGATTCGAAGCCATGATTCGAGATTCGAAGCCATGATTCGAGATTCGAAGCCATGATTCGAGATTCGAAGCCATGATTCGAGATTCGAAGCCATGATTCGAGATTCGAAGCCATGATTCGAGATTCGAAGCCATGATTCGAGATTCGAAGCCATGATTCGAGATTCGAAGCCATGATTCGAGATTCGAAGCCATGATTCGAGATAAGGGACCATGATTCGAGATTCGACGCCGTGATTGGTTCATAATTCGGCTGACGAATGCAGAAAACAGGGTCTACGTTTTCACTGTTTCATTAAGAGTACCTGTTGAGCAAGGTTTACCGCAGGGATACAAAGGACTTTTCGCTGTAAGTCTAATCAAGCATCTGGTCACTCAGGGAGGCGGGAGTGAAAGGGTAAAGCATTTTAGTAAGAGAGATGTAACACGCAAATAGCTTCTGATTAACAGACCTTTTAGCTAATCAGCAAAAGAGCCTGGGTCAAGCGTTATTTTTATACATATTTATACACAAGATTCGATCGAGTGGCGCTAGAGCTTCTACATCTATTGTGCAAATTCGAAAATTCTACAAAATGTAGCAAAATATTGTTCGATTAAGCTTCTTTTTCAGAATAGCTAAAAGTTCTTTTGTTTTCACCTAACTCAGTTCGAATGAAAACACCAACTTACATGCATTTACCGGTACTCTTCTGACAAATCCCGTTGACAGTACAATTACATGACTTTTCACAAGCTGCGGTTGAATTAGAGCTTCCTGGTGTGCTACTGCAAGTTTTGTCGCATAACTCTCCTGTCCATCCCTTTGTGCAGTTGCAAGTACCATCGATGTGACTACATCGGCTGTTATTCAAATTACATAAACATTTTGACTGGCACCTCATCCCAAAGGTTCCGTTGGAGCAAGCAACGTCACATCTGCAAGAAATGCAAGGAAACCGAAATACATACCGGGTAAGCTGGGGAAAAGTTACACACTTGGCAGGTTGTCGAATCAACTTCATTTTCATTCATTTCATCTAATCATCTTTATCCATAAATCCCTATCAGCTACTCTCGAGTACCGAATAAACGGGGGGGGGGGTGAGAATAATCGGGGGGGTGAGAATAATCGGGGGGGGGGTTGGAAATGGTTCAATATAACAATGAACGTCACATCTGCAAGAAATGCAAGGAAACCGAAATACATACCGGGTAAGCTGGGGAAAAGTTACACACTTGGCAGGTTGTCGAATCAACTTCATTTTCATCCATTTCATTTAATCATCTTTATCCATAAATCCCTATCAGCTACTCTCGAGTACCGAATAAACGGGGGGGTGAGAATAATCGGGGGGGGGGGTTGGAAATGGTTCGATATAACAATATTCGGGGGGTTGGAATAATCGGGGGGGGGGGTTGCTTGGAGAAAAAAAAATAGCTCTTTGCTTAGGTAAACACGTATCTGTTATATATCTATGTGCATAGTGATGTTACTGATACATATACTTTTGAACTCTGGTTCTGTTGAATGCACTTCTTGAGACTTTTTCTTGCACTTTTACAGAAATTATGTCAAATATCATTTCATTTTTCCATGAAATAAGAGGAATAAGAGTTGGAATAAGTTGGAATAAGAGCGGGGGGGTTGGAAAATTTTTCAAAAATTAATAAGCGGGGGGGGGGGACGATTATTCGGTACTCGAGAGTAATACAAAAAGATAATAGCTTGAAAAATAATAGCAGTTAGAAGAAAAAAAGAACAACGTACTACGCTAAATCTACTGCTGGCTAAATATTCAACAAATGATTGAGTTTGAAACAACTAAGATTGTTCACAAGACATTGCACAATGAAGTACCTGAATATCTACAAGGTCTGTTTACTAGGGTCTCTGATAAATGCGTCAGGGAATTACGCAATTCCAAACTAGATTTGAACCTTCCGCTGTTGAAAACATCCTTTGGACAAAAGAGCTTTTCATTCAGGGGAGCAAAGCTTTGGAACAAATTAGGATCCGAAGCCAAAACTACGAGTAGCTTTTCTACTTTTAAGAAAGCTGTCACGCAAAATTGACTCCATATATTCTTTTACTTTTACTCTATATTTTTTTTATACGTTAGCTGCGACATAAAATTGTAAATAGGTTTTTGTTTAGTTGACAGGGCAAGCTGTAAAGCAGTAACTTTAGTTATTGAAGTTTTTACCCTGTATAAAGAATTAAAAATGAAATGAAAATGAAATGAAATACAAAGAATAATATGAAACGTAACCATTAGGTAAGTGCTGCTCTTCCTAGGGACCGTGCTTCGGGTTAAATGCTAGTGTAGCAAGTAGTCCTTCAGTTTCTTTTTTAATGTGAGAGCTGTGGGGCTATTCCTTATATCGAGAGATATATCATTCCACAGTTTAGCACCAGAGTGAAGACAACTCTTTTTTGAAAATTCTAGGTTTCGTTTTGGGATATCAATATCTTGCCAATTTCTCGTTGTGATTGCAGATATTTGAGATCTCGTGGTGAATTTTCCCTGAAGACTGATTGAACATAAATTATTCAACATTTTATATGCCGTAACAGCCTTGTCATATTTAATAAGGTTAGAGACAGAGAGCCAATTGCACGTCCATCAGTCCTTTATATTAGAGCTTTCGATGCGAGCTCTGTCTTGGAGACGAAGCAAGTGATTTAACTTGGTATCAGACAAACTGCCCCATAGTTCATTACCGTATCGCAGGTGGCTTTCAACCTGGGCTCTCTAGACTTGCTCTAGCTTAGTTTGGGGTAAAATATCTTTAAATTTGCGAATCGAGGAATAGACAGTACATGGCTGATGTTCAAAACTAACATATCGGTCTATTAGTCGAGGGTCAACTTAGACGTGAAAATCTTCTTGGGAAAGTCACTCACATTTTAGACCCACAAGTTAGGAAACTACTCAGATTTTAGGAAGATTTGACTCCTCCTCAAGACAATAAAATGAATGAAAAACATACTTATCGCCTATAAACCCAGGCTTGCAAATACAATTTCCATTGACAGGGTCACATGACTTTGCATTTTTTTCGATGCATTGACAATCTCTCTCGCAACCAAGACCATATTTACTCTTCTCACAAGGATGGCTACATATGTCACCCTTCAAAAGATAGAAGAGCTTAGTAAAAATACTTATCTAGATTTAAAGGGGTTCTGTCGCAGACATTTTATACAAATGTGCTAACACCATTTTATCAAAAACGTGTCAATTATTTTTCTGTTGTTTGTTTAGCGACTTTACCCAAGCCAGCAAAATGTAACCTTCAAAGGTCCACTCACGTCTGAGCAATCATAAGAGACAATGACAACTCGTTAGTACCAATTCCCTGCACAGATGCGTATGCTATAGAGACAATCAGGTACACTGCATACACAAACTCTGGCATTCGTTGCCACCATATATAAAACAACTGTGATGCTTCAGAAACGCCTACAGAGAGTACAGTTTGCAGCTGCTACTTTCTTAATAGCGAGTGGTATATTAGTTCTTGATTCTTTTCTGAGATGGGAAGAGAAAAAAAGCTGCATGACATGTCGTCTGCTGAATCGCGGAATGGGAAGCAGGATTAATGGAAGTCTTCCCCCCCCCTCCCCGTTGACATAAACTTAGAATCCTCAAAAGATAGCTACAAACCTCCCAGCCGGCAGAACAGTTGCAGCTTCCAGTTATATGAGAACATGTTGCATTATTCAAACAAGGGCATTTGTTTGCACATTTGTAGCCATAAAAACCTTCCTGACACTTCTTATCACATCTGGAAAGAGAAGGAAGAAATAAATCATTACAACTTTTTGTGAAAAGCTCTTATTAAATATTTCCCGAGAACTGGACAGTTAATATATATGAAAGTCTAAACGATGGCAGACACATGCCAAATGTTGGGAGTCAAGCTACTGTTTTATTTGCGAACATTTTTTCTTCTTTTACTTTCCTTTCAAAGGAAAGGTTATAATTCTCCAATCATTCAGGGACAGCTGCACCCCTTTGCCCCTAGCATTTGAAATGAAAGGCAATATGGAGAAAAAGATCAATAATAACGACTTCCACGTCCAGTGCGACCTAGATTAGTGGATCCATTGTACTCCAGCTTCACATTAGGAAATGCAGAATTTCTTGTAAACGCACCATGTAAATTTCAGTTTACAAGTGCAAAAATCAGCGGCCACTCGTCAAATCGATTCAAACACAACCTCAAATAGACCTTTTAGCTATTCAGCAAAAGAGCCTGGATCGAGCGCTATTTTTATACATTTTTATACACGAGATTCGATCGAGTGGCGTTAGAGCTTCTATCATTATTTTGCACATTCGAAAATTCTACAAAATGTAGCAAAGTATCGTTCGATTGACATTCTTTTTCAGAATAGCTAAAAGGTCTATTAAGTTAAAGCCTGACCTATTCAACTGTGTAAAAACCATGATAACTGAACCTACAGCTCTTCCACACACAGCTACACAAAGGGAGCACAGCATTTTGAAACAAATGTGCATTCAAATGTGTTCTTACTTGCATTACAGTTTGAACACCTGTGTATCAGCTACACGCCTTTTCGCTAGGTTGCTTTGCTGAACCTACAGCTACAGCTCCTCCACACACAGCTACACAACCTCTACACACAGCTACACAAAGGGAGCACAGCGTTTTGAAACACATGTGCATTCAAATGTGTTCTTACTTGCATTACAGTTTGAACACCTGTGTATCAGCTACACGCCTTTTCGCTAGGTTGCTTTGCTGAACCTACAGCTACAGCTCCTCCACACACAGCTACACAACCTCCACACACAGCTACACAAAGGGAGCACAGCATTTTGAAACACATGTGCATTCAAATGTGTTCTTACTTGCATTACAGTTTGAACACCTGTGTATCAGCTACACGCCTTTTCGCTAGGTTGCTTTGCTGAACCTACAGCTACAGCTCCTCCACACACAGCTACACAACCTCTACACACAGCTACACAAAGGGAGCACAGCGTTTTGAAACACATGTGCATTCAAATGTGTTCTTACTTGCATTACAGTTTGAACACCTGTGTATCAGCTACACGCCTTTTCGCTAGGTTGCTTTGCTGAACCTACAGCTACAGCTCCTCCACACACAGCTACACAACCTCTACACACAGCTACACAAAGGGAGCACAGCGTTTTGAAACACATGTGCATTCAAATGTGTTCTTACTTGCATTACAGTTTGAACACCTGTGTATCAGCTACACGCCTTTTCGCTAGGTTGCTTTGCTGAACCTACAGCTACAGCTCCTCCACACACAGCTACACAACCTCCACACACAGCTACACAAAGGGAGCACAGCGTTTTGAAACACATGTGCATTCAAATGTGTTCTTACTTGCATTACAGTTTGAACACCTGTGTATCAGCTACACGCCTTTTCGCTAGGTTGCTTTGCTTACATTTGATAGCCAATTGTATACTAGGTTTTATGTCGGTCCTGAAATCATTGATGGGAAAGTTACAGAAATAGGTGAATGTCGACACGTTTAACAATGTCTTTGTACAATACTGCATAGACGTTATGACTGTTCTACGCATAACCCTAACCCTAACCCTAACCTGTCTTGTTTAGGCCAGTAAAGAACAGAAAGTTGAAAGAATGCGTTTCACCAAGAGACTTATTCTATGGCTGACTCAGCAAAGTGAATTCAATGAACGGTTAATCTGTTTTATCAAGCTTTCCAATCTCAAAAGACAACAAAACAAAGACGCTACCTAAAATGATTGTGTTGGGGTTGGAAAATTTCTAACCACGCTGTTATTGGCTAGCATTACAATGGATTAATCCATCAAAATACAAAAAATCATTTGCTAATGCGTAGTCTTTCTACTTTCTCATTCTTTCAATTTACACAAAAAAGTATTGCACGTTGGCTATTTTTGTACATGACATTTTCAATCTAGTGGCGTCAGAGCTTCTATCACTATTGTGGACGTTCGAAAATTCTTCAAATGCATCAAAAAGTCGTTCGATCTGAAAGACCACTGTCATTTCTATTAATGCCCACTTGGCATTGAATCAACAGCTCATCTGCTGCTCCAAAGTTTACTAAAGAGAGAATGCGAGTTGAAAGACAAACTTTTGCCTCTAGCAAACATACCTATCTCCATTGTATCCCTGTGTGCATGTGCAACTCCCATCGACATGATTACAGGTCGCTCCGTTCATGCAACCGCAACGCCGCGTACAGTTGCTGCCATAGAAGTCCTGATTGCAAGGTTGGTTGCAAGTTTTCCCGATCCATCCAGGGGTACATGAGCAAGAACCGTTGATATGATTACACTTGGCTTTGTTGAAGCAGTTACATGTTTGGCTGCACTGCATGCCATATTTTCCCCTTTCACAAGCTATGATATGAAAAAGAGAGAATCACAAACTTCCTTGAGGATGGTGGAGGTAACTTAAAGGGGCTAGATCATGTGATCTGTCACGTGATCTTGATTTATTCATGAACAAATCTGTCATCCCAATGATCTATATTCTTCCCCACACGTGGCCACTTTGTTCTGCACAAGTTTTGGTGGATGGGGTGAATCCACAACATAGTTACTTCTAAAAATCCACCAATATCTCTGCAATCGAGCATCCATAGTGATTTGTAGCGAGGAAAAGCCACGATGGCAGGCTGTGCGTGGGATATTCCTTGAACGAAAAAATACTTGCAGCGAAGAACGAGTGAAACATCCGAAGGAAGGAACATCACAATGAAACGCAAAGGAAATGATGACTATTATTTGGATTAAATATTGATTATACATTGTATGTAAGAGCGGATATTTCGCCTCGGCATACGAGGCTTCCTCAGAGCTAAATTAATGTAATCACAGAAAAGCAAACCATAATGATGCTTTTTAGACTCAAGTCACGTACCCCCTCCCCTCTGGAAAAGATTCTTGTCCTTGATTTAGCTACTGCACCTCCGAATAACAAACCACTAGATAACAATGTCCGCATAAAAAATTCAAGGGAACTGCTACTTACGCAAATTACAGGCTTTTGCTCTATAACCTGCCTGACAAGTGCACTTTTCAGGTGTCACACAGGTTCCCTTGTCACAACCATCCGAGCATATTGCTGTTGAAAAACCGTAAGATAGATAAACAACATTATTCTTTACCAAAAGTAGAAATTTAACTGCAATGCTTGAAACCTTTTGCTGGGAAACAAAGGGAGTGCTGTTTTGAAGCAACCACCTTATTTTGCCTTCCCTGCACCATAAATCCCCAAGGGGTACTCATCAACTTTCAATACCAATATTTCGGGGGTCCATGCCAATAATTCGGGTCTGACATCTTAAGTTAAATCAATATTTGGGCTGTGTGAATAACAACATAAACAAAATTCAATATTTGGGGTCCAGAAATCTGAAGAAAGGAAGCATCCTGCAATTTGGTGTGATTAATTACAGTAACCCATTCAATGAATGCTGCTCTGCATAGGGCCCTGGAAATATCAACATCTGGCTCCTCTAAGACATTAGACTCAATATTTCACATCCAGCAAAGAGATAGTTGCATGGATCCCCTTGTATTGAAAGTTAGGGAGCCCCTCCAAGGCATAAATCAGCAACCTCCAGCCAGATTGATGTATTTAGCCATATTTGACAATCCAAAAATGCAGTCAACACAATCAGTGATAATTCCTGTTGGAATTCATTTGTTAAACACTAATAAACTCTTTTTTGTGCATTATCCCCCCAAAAAAATCCTCCAAAACTAGACATTTAAATCACAAAAAATCCGACAAGAGGCAATAAATTCCAACAATGGTCTTGTGAATCGCTCTGCCAACCAGCCCTCCCATTAGCTTTGGCCCTGTGTTCATAAGTTGGATCATCCAAAAGTGTTACATTGCCCTTTAAAAAATATATTAAGAGTATAAGAGTACTAACGCTTGCAAGATGATCCTTCTTGCTTATATCCAGAGCAGCAAACACGTTTTGTTGCAGAAATAGATTTTTGGAATGTCTTTATTCTGTACACCAAAACATCTCTAAAAGAAAATCAAGTTATTAAGTCCATTAATTCAGGCCTCTATCATTCTTGAATCGGTTTGACAAAATGGGATAGGAAATGTCCTCTTGTACGTCAATGATGGAATAAGGGTACGTGTTTGATTGGTACCAATTCTGAAAAGGGAAGACCTGGTAAGACTCTGAATAATATGTGTTTGACTGACTCCCATATTCCAAAAATGGCAGGTTTGACAGGTTTGGCAGGTTTGACAGGTTTGGAAGGCCTGCTGAGCCTTCTGCTCCAAAAGGCAGAAGGTTTGGCAGACCTTGGAGAGACTTTTGATAAACAAAGGGGGTGAGAATAATTGGGGGATTGGGGGGATTTGATATACCGATAATAATCAATGGACTGGAACTGTAACCGGGACCAAAGTTACAAAATATTGCGATGTTACGTGCACAGACACGGAGCCAGAAGCAGACGTTGTTCTGTGACGATGATCATGAGATTGACTAAAGAATTTACATATGACTATAACTTAAATACAGATTCATTACAGGAAGTGATTACTTACAATACAATAGAATGAAGGAGAAATAGAAAGTCCATACATTAGAATTAACGTGAAAGAGAGGCTGTTATTGACGTACTTGTAGTCCTACTACAGAACAATGGGGGAGGGTTCGAGAAATTGAAAATAGTTGTGCTCTTAGTAAACATGGATCTTTAATGTATTTATGTGGACAGTGATGTTACTGATAAATTTACTGATGAACTCTGGTTCCTGTCAAATATGCTTCTCAACACTTCTTCTTGAGTTGATTCAAACGTTTACTATCATTTCATTTTTATAACAGGGGGTAGGACTAAAATCAGGGGTTGGAAGATTTTTCAAAATCAATAAGCCAGGGAACAATTTTTTGGGTACTTGAGAGAAGACAGGAAAATTTCTGTCTGCTTGGAAACTTCCACTGACTGGAAATTACCCTCACTGTCTATTGTTACCTTGACTTTGTACATCTTCGTCTGATGAGCCACCAGGAACACGTTGTTCGGACATCTCTTCTGGTAGTAACCCTTACAACTCGTGTATATGGTACAAGGCATCTGTGAAGATGTGAAAATTCTGATATTTACCTTTTAAAAATCATGAAAAAAGCAAAACTTTCAAATTCTGGGAAAATTGCTCAGCAGCAAAAAACCTTCCATAAGACTTCTCCAGAATTCTTAACTTTAAGACTTCTTGAGAATTTTAGAGAATTTCTTATGATTATAACTCTGATAACAGGAAACCATGTTAATGTGTGTAAGGCCTGTATGTTAAAGACCCTGTGCTCCCCATGATCCTTTCTGGTCTGACAATGAATTTCATACTGTATGAAAAAGATCATGGCCTAGCAATCGCAAGGCAGTGAATTGTCGTTTCAACTTTCAAAGTAACGTTACAAAATCATCGCTTTGAGCTCAAACAAAAGACCAAAAGTAATTGAAGGATTAGGGAAGCTTTTCTCCTGAGAGCTATTCATTTCCCCATATTCTGTGGTTGAAATGCGTTGTTTACAGCAACTGTGATGTTTTGCTTGTTTGCGCGCATGCAAAGGATCTTGGGGAACACATCTTTAAATTTGATTAAAAATTAAAGTTCTTCATATATAGATAATTAGGACTTTTCAGAACTGTTGATGATGCAGATGAAATGGATTATAATGGTTGCTATGGTATGGCTAGTTCGAGCTGTTTTTAGGAGTCATCAACAAATAATTTTTGTCACAGTTAACGGCATTGGGCCGCTAATGGCTGGACCTCCCCTCCCCCCTTCTTAATGGACCACTAAATTTATCGCTAGATTTTCTCTTGTCGCGGGCATCCCACAAACTCCCATACAAGCCTATCATGTGTCTTGGGTTGGCCTAAAAGCTTACAGCAACTTCTTCGTGCAGATCACAACATCAAAATTAAGTAGTGCAACGCCGAGAAAATTACTGCCATGAGTTATTCTTAAAGGATTGATAACGAAAATAAGGGGGTGCTCTCTCCTCGATTAGTTTATCTACTGAGAGAGCTCCTCCTTTAAGAAAATTCTTCTCCATACAAATTTCTGATGTCCTTTGTAACCGTATTGTAATTTGTCATCTCCTGTAACTTGTTATTTGTAATATTTGTAAATTTTGTTAGAAGGATTTTTGTATGTAGATGAATTTTTAAAATAAAAAAACTGAACTGAACTGAAGTATTACTTACTTCAATTTTCGTCACAAAAGTGAAACTTTAACGGATTTGGGCTGGACCCCTCCCCCCTAACGGCTCAATTCCGTTGACTGTGACGAAAATTGTTTGTCGATGACCCCTTACTTTTTCAGAGACAGGCCATGAAACAGAAACACTTTAGTTTCGTATGGTAGTGTAACCGGAAAATCACATCAAAAGATGAAGAGATATCTAAACAAAAAGGTTTCTAGCCCATTAGCAAGAAGGTACAACAAGAAATCTTTGACAAACAGAAATCTGAATTATGACAAAATACCGTTAAGGTAGAAACAAAGCAAGGGGAAACCCTTGCAGTAAACATTTATTCTGACCATAGTGAAAAGTGAAGCTGATACATACGAAAAGGTCTTGGAGCACACATTGTCCCCTGTTGGTTGTGGGGTTGAAATTGGGCAGCTTCCCTCTGCTAAATTCGAGCAACTGATACTCATTGCGACAAATATAATGATTCCAAATAGTAGATCCATTGCTGTGATCTCTGATTTTCTATTCCATGACATGCATTGGTTGCGCAACTTCATAACATCCTACTGCATTGCGGAAGTTTTCGCGACTTGTCCTCCATTGCAGCTTGCTGTTCGATCAAAGGTCGATTGTTAAGAATAATTGTCATAACGAGGCTAATGTGCTGAAGGGAGGCAAGTAGTAAGAGAGGGGAGGTCACCAGAGATCAGTGGGGGTCAGTCATCGTTTTTGAGCTTTGTTTGATGCAAAAAACCTTTCAGCTATTCTAAAAATGAATGTGGATCGAACGATATTTCATTAGATTTTGTAGAATTTTCGAATGTTTACATTAGCGATCAGGATCTAACTTCACTTTCTCGAACCTCTCATATAAAATTACATAAAGATATCGCTTGATCCAGGATCTTTTGTAGAGTAGCTAAAAGGCTCATGGGAAAGATACTACCATTAAAGCCCTATCAAGCCCCCCTCTCTATAAAGCTCCCCTTAATAGAGAATTGTGCTAAAGATAGTGGCGAGGAATTTTTTACCGAGATGTACTGCGTTCGAATTGCAAACCTTTAACAGTTCTATAGAAATTCGATTAAAGAAGGCAGTCCGTTACAGTGAAAAATTCCGCGCCGCCATCTTTAGCGCAATCGTCTATTAAAAACCCCTTCCCTCTAAGTTCAGAGTTGATATAGGCCCCCCTCTCAATTAAGCCCCCCCCCCACTTATGCAAACTTCTAGAATTTACCAAATATTTCCATCTACTTAGCTATAAAATCCTACAAGTTCATCATGATATGGTTTGGGATAAAAAATGTGTTGAACTTATGTATTTGAACAGTAAAACTGTATGTTACTCAATAAAGTATTGTATTGTAAGAATCGAAAAGCTACAAAGAATATCCTTGTCACTTGAGTTTGTAAATAAGCCCCTTAAGCCCCCAAGAGATTAACAGAGTTTATACAGTATATTCCAGATATCATCTGAAGTGTCAGAATGTTTATCAAACTATTAAAAGTTAACTCAACGTTATTTGATGCCTGGTTTTATCCAATTAAGAAAAAAGACGTTATATTTTAAATATCACCTCAGTTGTAAGCGTATTCATGACAATTCAGGTGATATTAAAATTGGACTGGTGCAAAGAAATCAGAAAATTGCAGTTGTTCATTTTTGCTTCAAATATAGTCAACTTATTGCCAATCAACGTTATTTGATGCCTAGTTTGGTCCAATTAAGAAAAACACGTTGTATTTTTAATATCTCCTCAATTGTCAACATATTCGTGACAATTAAGGTGCTATCAAAGCAGGACTGGTGCAATGAAATCAGAACACTGTAGCCGCTTATTTGTCCTTGAAATCTAGTCACCTTAATGCCAATCAACGTTATTTGAAGCCTAGTTTGATCCAATTTCAGAAAAAGAGGTTATATTATTAATATCAAATCACTGGTCAACATATTCATGACAATTCAGGTGATATTGAAATTGGACTGATGCAAAGAAATCAGAACACAGAAGCTGCTCATTTGTGCTTCATATTAAGACAACTTAATAGCTCTCTTTACTAGATGTTTTTAAACATCACAGATTCCGAAACGAATTCTCACAACTATTAAGTACATGATTTCTTGCGTCAGCAATACTTTGTTGACTTCTAACATCTACTCAAAAGATATTTTTGGCCTTATGGTCATTTAAATCTCTCTTCATAGCTGTCTTTATAAAATGCTTTTACACACCACAGATGTTTGGATGAATTCTCCCTACTATTAAATACATCATTCTTCCGAATCATTTAAGCTGCAAAAACCATCTTTTCAACCGATTACATCAGTCAAAGTTTATTATCACCTCCATTTTCAGTGAAATCCTGACATTTCAGGTGATATTGAATCTACGCCATCCGCAGACATAATGGCAGCAAACCAAGATTCAAATCAAACCATTCCTCATCAAAATGAACCGTTTCAGTTGCAAAAACGATCTTTTCAATAGATTGCATCAGACAAAGTTTATTATCACCTACATTGTCAGTAAAATTCTAACATTTCAGGTGATATTGAATCTACGACATCCGCAGACATAATGGCAGCAAACAAAGGTTCAAATACCGCCAATCCTCATCAAAATGAACAATTTAAGTTGCAAAATCGATCTTTGACATCGATTGCATCTGTCAAAGTTTATTATCACCTCCATTGTCAGTAAAATTCTGACATTTCAGGTGATATTGAATATACGCCATCGATAGACTTAATGGCAGATAACCAAGATTCAAATTAAACAAATGCTCATCACAATGAACCATTTCAGTTGCAAAAACAATCTTTTGAATCGATTGCATCAGTCAAAGTTTATTATCACCTTCATTGTCAGAAAAATTCTGACATTTCGGGTGATATTGAATATACGCCATCTGCAGACTTAATGGCAGCAAACCAAGATTCAAATCCAACTAATCCTCATCAAAAGGATCATTTTCAGTTGCAAAAACGATCTTTTCAATCGATTGCATCAGTCAAAGTTTATTATCACCTCCATTGTCAGTAAAATCCTGACATTTCGGGTGATATTGAAACTACGCCATCTGCAGATTTAATGGCAGCAAACAAAGATTCAAATCCAACTAATACTCATCAAAAGGATCATATTCAGTTGCAAAAATTATCATTTCAGTCGATTGTATCAGTCAAAGTTTATTATCACCTCCATTGTCAATAAAATTCTAACATTTCGGGTGATATTGAATCTACGAAATCTGCAGACTTAATGCCAGCAAACAAAGATTGAAATCCAACTAATCCTCATCAAAATGATCAATTTCAGTTGCAGAAAATATCATTTCAATCGATTCCATCAGTCAAAGTTTATTATCACCTCCATTGTCAGTAAAATTCTGACATTTCGGTTGATATTTAATCTATGCCATCTGTAGAATTAATGGCAGCAAACCATGATTCAAATCCAACTAATCCTCATCTAAATGAACAATTTCAGTCGCAGAAATCATCTTTTCAATCGATTGCATCAGACAAAGTTTATTATCACCTCCATTGTCAGTAAAATTCTGATATTTCTGGTGATATTGAATCTAGGCCATCTGCATACTTAATGGCAGCAAATCAAGGTTCAAATCCAACTAATCCTCATCAAAATAAACAATTTCAGTTGCCCAAATGATCTTTTCAATCGATTGCATCAGTCAAAGCTTATTATCACCTCCATTGTCATTAAAATTCTGACATTTCGGGTGATATTCAATCTACGCGATATGCAGACTTAATGGCAGCAAACAAAGATTCAAATCCAACTATTCCTCATCAAAATGATCATTTTCAGTTGCAGAAATTATCTTTTCAATCGATTGCATCAGTCAAAGTTTATTATCACCTCCAATGTCAGTAAAATTCTGACATTTCGGGTGATATTGAATCTACGCCATCTGCAAACTTAATGGCAGCAAACCAAGGTTCAATTCCAACAAATCCTCATCAAAATGAACAATTCCTGTTGCAGAAATTATCTTTTCAATCGATTGCATCAGTCAAAGCTTATTATCACCTCCATTGTCAGTAAAATTCTGACATTTCGGGTGATATTGAATCTACGGCATCTGCAAATTTAATGGCAGCAAACAAAGATTCAAATCCAATTATTCCTTATCAAAATGATCATTTTCAGTTGCAGAAATTATCTTTTCAATCGATTGCATCAGTCAAAGTTTATTATCACCTCCCTTGTCAGTAAAATTCTGACATATCGGGTGATATTGAATCTACGCCATCTGCAGACTTTATGGCGGTATACAAAGATTCAAATCCATCTATTCCTCATCAAAATGATCATTTTCAGTTGCAGAAATTATCTTTTGAATCGCTTGTATCAGTCAAAGTTTATTATCACCTCCATTGTCAGTAAAATTCTGACATTTCGGGTGATATTGAATCTACGCCATCTGCAGACTTAATGGCAGGAAAACAAGATTCAAATGCAACTAATCCTCATCATAATGAAAAATTTCAGTTGCAGAAGTCATCTTTTCAATCGATTGCATCAGTCAAAGTTTATTATCACCTCCATTGTCAGTAAAATTCTGACATTTCGG
Source organism: Aurelia sp. 4 Dawson et al 2005 (assembly GCA_964019985.1). Classification (NCBI taxonomy): domain Eukaryota; kingdom Metazoa; phylum Cnidaria; class Scyphozoa; order Semaeostomeae; family Ulmaridae; genus Aurelia; species Aurelia sp. 4 Dawson et al 2005. The sequence goes on along the minus strand of OZ026512.1, from coordinate 1,041,402 downwards.
GTGATATTGAATCTACGCCATCTGCAGACTTTATGGCAGCAAACAAAGATTGAAATCCAACTAATCCTCATCAAAATGATCATTTTCAGTTGCAGAAAATATCATTTCAATCGATTCCATCAGTCAAAGTTTATTATCACCTCCATTGTCAGTAAAATTCTGACATTTCGGGAGATATTGAATCTACGCCATCTGCAGACTTAATGGCAGCAAACCAAGATTCAAATCCAACTAATCCTCATCAAAATGAACGATTTCAGTTGCAAAAATGATCTTTGGAATCGATTGTAGCAGTCAAAATTTATTATCACCTCCATTGTCAGTAAAATTCTGACATTTCAGGTGATATTGAATCCACGCCATCTGCAGACTTTATTGCAGCAAACCAAGATTGAATTCCAACCAATTCTCGTCAAAATGAACGATTTCAGTTGCAAAAACGATCTTTGGAATCGATTGTATTAGTCAAAGTTTATTATCACCACCATTGTCAGTAAAATTCTGACATTTCGGGTGATATTGAATCTACGCCATCTGCAGACTTAATGGCAGCAAACCAAGATTCAAATCAAACCAATTCTCATCAAAATGAACGATTTCAGTTGCAAAAATGATCTTTGGAATCCATTGTAGCAGTCAAAGTTTATTATCACCTCCATTGTCAGTAAAATTCTGACATTTCAGGTGATATTGAATCCACGCCATCTGCAGACTTTATTGCAGCAAACCAAGATTGAATTCCAACCAATTCTCATCAAAATGAACGATTTCAGTTGTAAAAACGATCTTAGGAATCGATTGCATCAGTCAAAGTTTATTATCACCTCCATCGTCAGTAAAATCCTGACATTTCAGGTGATATTGAATGTACGCCATAGGCAGACTTAATGGCAGCAAACTAAGATTGAAATCCATGTAATCCTCATCAAAATGAACAATTTCAGTTGCAGAAATTATCTTTTCAATCGATTGCATCAGTCAAAGTTTATTATCACCTCCATTGTCAGTAAAATTCTGAAATTTCGGGTGATATTGAATCTATGCCATCTGCAGACTTAATGGCATCAAACCAAGATTCAAATCAAACCAATTCTCATCAAAATGATCGATTTCAGTTGCAAAAATGATCTTTGGAATCCATTGTAGCAGTCAAAGTTTATTATCACCTCCATTTTCAGTAAAATTCTGACATTTCGGGTGATATTGAATCTACGCCATCTCCAGAATTAATGGCAGGAAAACAGGATTAAATCAAACAAATGCTCATCAAAATGATCAATTTCAGTTGCAGAAAATATCATTTCAATCGATTCCATCAGTCAAAGTTTATTATCACCTCCATTGTCAGTAAAATTCGGACATTTCGGTTGATATTGAATCTATGCCATCTGCAGACTTAATGGCATCAAACCAAGATTCAAATCAAACCAATTCTCATCAAAATGATCGATTTCAGTTGCAAAAATGATCTTTGGAATCCATTGTAGCAGTCAAAGTTTATTATCACCACCATTGTCAGTAAAATTCTGACATTTTGGGTGATATTGAATCTACGCCATCTGCAGACTTAATGGCAGCAAACCAAGATTCAAATCAAACTAATTCTCATCAAAATGAACGATTTCAGTTACAAAAACGATCTTTGGAATCGATTGTATCACTCAAAGTTTATTATCACCTCCATTGTCAGTAAATTTCTGACATTTCGGGTGATATTGAATCTACGCCATCTCCAGAATTAATGGCAGGAAAACAGGATTCAATCAAACAAATGCTCATCAAAATGATCAATTTCAGTTGCAGAAAATATCATTTCAATCGATTCCATCAGTCAAAGTTTATTATCACCTCCATTGTCAGTAAAATTCGGACATTTCGGTTGATATTGAATCTATGCCATCTGCAGACTTAATGGCATCAAACCAAGATTCAAATCAAACCAATTCTCATCAAAATGATCGATTTCAGTTGAAAAAAGGATCTTTGGAATCCATTGTAGCAGTCAAAGATTATTATCACCTCCATTGTCAGTGAAATTCTGACATTTCGGGTGATATTGAATCTACGGCATCTGCAAATTTAATGGCAGCAAACAAAGATTCAAATCCAATTATTCCTTATCAAAATGATCATTTTCAGTTGCAGAAATTATCTTTTGAATCGCTTGTATCAGTCAAAGTTTATTATCACCTCCATTGTCAGTAAAATTCTGACATTTCGGGTGATATTGAATCTACGCCATCTGCAGACTTAATGGCAGGAAAACAAGATTCAAATGCAACTAATCCTCATCATAATGAAAAATTTCAGTTGCAGAAGTCATCTTTTCAATCGATTGCATCAGTCAAAGTTTATTATCACCTCCATTGTCAGTAAAATTCTGACATTTCGGGTGATATTGAATCTACGCCATCTGCAGACTTTATGGCAGCAAACAAAGATTGAAATCCAACTAATCCTCATCAAAATGATCATTTTCAGTTGCAGAAAATATCATTTCAATCGATTCCATCAGTCAAAGTTTATTATCACCTCCATTGTCAGTAAAATTCTGACATTTCGGGAGATATTGAATCTACGCCATCTGCAGACTTAATGGCAGCAAACCAAGATTCAAATCCAACTAATCCTCATCAAAATGAACGATTTCAGTTGCAAAAATGATCTTTGGAATCGATTGTAGCAGTCAAAATTTATTATCACCTCCATTGTCAGTAAAATTCTGACATTTCAGGTGATATTGAATCCACGCCATCTGCAGACTTTATTGCAGCAAACCAAGATTGAATTCCAACCAATTCTCGTCAAGATGAACGATTTCAGTTGCAAAAACGATCTTTGGAATCGATTGTATTAGTCAAAGTTTATTATCACCACCATTGTCAGTAAAATTCTGACATTTCGGGTGATATTGAATCTACGCCATCTGCAGACTTAATGGCAGCAAACCAAGATTCAAATCAAACCAATTCTCATCAAAATGAACGATTTCAGTTGCAAAAATGATCTTTGGAATCCATTGTAGCAGTCAAAGTTTATTATCACCTCCATTGTCAGTAAAATTCTGACATTTCAGGTGATATTGAATCCACGCCATCTGAAGACTTTATTGCAGCAAACCAAGATTGAATTCCAACCAATTCTCATCAAAATGAACGATTTCAGTTGTAAAAACGATCTTAGGAATCGATTGCATCAGTCAAAGTTTATTATCACCTCCATTGTCAGTAAAATCCTGACATTTCAGGTGATATTGAATGTACGCCATAGGCAGACTTAATGGCAGCAAACTAAGATTCAAATCCATGTAATCCTCATCAAAATGAACAATTTCAGTTGCAGAAATTATCTTTTCAATCGATTGCATCAGTCAAAGTTTATTATCACCTCCATTGTCAGTAAAATTCTGAAATTTCGGGTGATATTGAATCTACGCCATCTGCACCCTTAATGGCAGATAACCCAGATTCAAATCCAACTAATCCTCATCAAAATGAACAATTTCAGTTGCAGAAATTCTCTTTTGAATCGATTGCATCAGTCAAAGTTTATTATCACCTCCATTGTCAGTAAAATTCTGACATTTCGGGTGATATTGAATCTACGCCATCTGCAGACTTAATGGCAGCAAACCAAGATTCAAATCAAACCAATTCTCATCAAAATGATCGATTTCAGTTGCAAAAATGATCTTTGGAATCCATTGTAGCAGTCAAAGTTATTATCACCACCATTGTCAGTAAAATTCTGACATTTTGGGTGATATTGAATCTACGCCATCTACAGACTTAATGGCAGCAAACCAAGATTCAAATCAAACTAATTCTCATCAAAATGAACGATTTCAGTTGCAAAAACGATCTTTGGAATCGATTGTATCACTCAAAGTTTATTATCACCTCCATTGTCAGTAAATTTCTGACATTTCGGGTGATATTGAATCTACGCCATCTCCAGAATTAATGGCAGGAAAACAGGATTCAATCAAACAAATGCTCATCAAAATGATCAATTTCAGTTGCAGAAAATATCATTTCAATCGATTCCATCAGTCAAAGTTTATTATCACCTCCATTGTCAGTAAAATTCGGACATTTCGGTTGATATTGAATCTATGCCATCTGCAGACTTAATGGCATCAAACCAAGATTCAAATCAAACCAATTCTCATCAAAATGATCGATTTCAGTTGCAAAAATGATCTTTGGAATCCATTGTAGCAGTCAAAGTTTATTATCACCTCCATTTTCAGTAAAATTCTGACATTTCGGGTGATATTGAATCTACGCCATCTCCAGAATTAATGGCAGGAAAACAGGATTCAATCAAACAAATGCTCATCAAAATGATCAATTTCAGTTGCAGAAAATATCATTTCAATCGATTCCATCAGTCAAAGTTTATTATCACCTCCATTGTCAGTAAAATTCGGACATTTCGGTTGATATTGAATCTATGCCATCTGCAGACTTAATGGCATCAAACCAAGATTCAAATCAAACCAATTCTCATCAAAATGATCGATTTCAGTTGCAAAAATGATCTTTGGAATCCATTGTAGCAGTCAAAGTTTATTATCACCACCATTGTCAGTAAAATTCTGACATTTTGGGTGATATTGAATCTACGCCATCTGCAGACTTAATGGCAGCAAACCAAGATTCAAATCAAACTAATTCTCATCAAAATGAACGATTTCAGTTGCAAAAACGATCTTTGGAATCGATTGTATCACTCAAAGTTTATTATCACCTCCATTGTCAGTAAATTTCTGACATTTCGGGTGATATTGAATCTACGCCATCTCCAGAATTAATGGCAGGAAAACAGGATTCAATCAAACAAATGCTCATCAAAATGATCAATTTCAGTTGCAGAAAATATCATTTCAATCGATTCCATCAGTCAAAGTTTATTATCACCTCCATTGTCAGTAAAATTTGGACATTTCGGTTGATATTGAATCTATGCCATCTGCAGACTTAATGGCATCAAACCAAGATTCAAATCAAACCAATTCTCATCAAAATGATCGATTTCAGTTGAAAAAAGGATCTTTGGAATCCATTGTAGCAGTCAAAGATTATTATCACCTCCATTGTCAGTGAAATTCTGACATTTCGGGTGATATTGAATCCACGCAATCTGCAGACTTAATGGCAGCAAACCAAGATTCAAATCAAACCAATTCTCATCAAAATGATCAATTTCAGTTGCAAAAATGATCTTTGGAATCCATTGTAGCAGTCAAAGTTTATTATCAACTCCATTGTCAGTAAAATTCTTACATTTCAGGCGATATTGAATCCACGCCATCTGCAGACTTAATGGCATCAAACCAAGATTCAAATCAAACCAATTCTCATCAAAATGATCGATTTCAGTTGCAAAAATGATCTTTGGAATCCATTGTAGCAGTCAAAGTTTATTATCACCTCCATTGTCAGTAAAATTCTGACATTTCGGGTGATATTGAATCTACGCCATCTCCAGAATTAATGGCAGGAAAACAGGATTGAATCAAACAAATGCTCATCAAAATGATCAATTTCAGTTGCAGAAAATATCATTTCAATCGATTCCATCAGTCAAAGTTTATTATCACCTCCATTGTCAGTAAAATTCGGACATTTCGGTTGATATTGAATTTATGCCATTTGCAGACTTAATGGCATCAAACCAAGTTTCAAATCAAGCCAATTCTCTTCAAAATGATCGATTTCAGTTGCAAAAATGATTTTTGGAATCCATTGTAGCAGTCAAAGTTTATTCTCACCTCCATTGTCAGTAAAATTCTTACATTTCAGGTGATATTGAATCCACGCCATCTGCAGACATAATGGCAGCAAACCAAGATTCAAATCAAACCAATTCTCATCAAAATGATTGATTTCAGTTGCAAAAATGATCTTTGGAATCCATTGTAGCAGTCAAAGTTTATGATCACCTCCATTGTCAGTAAAATTCTGACATTTCAGGTGATATTGAATCCACGCCATCTGCAGACTTTATTGCAGCAAACCAAGATTGAATTCCAACCAATTCTCATCAAAATGAACGATTTCAGTTGCAAAAACGATCTTAGGAATCGATTGCATCAGTCAAAGTTTATTATCACCTCCATTGTCAGTAAAATCCTGACATTTCAGGTGATATTGAATGTACGCCATCGGCAGACTTAATGGCAGCAAACCAAGATTCAAATCCATCTAATCCTCATCAAAATGAACAATTTCAGTTGCAGAAATTATCTTTTCAATCGATTGCATCAGTCAAAGTTTATTATCACCTCCATTGTCAGTAAAATTCTGACATTTCGGGTGATATTGAATCTACGCCATCTGCAAACTTAATGGCAGCAAACCAAGATTCAAATCCAACTAATCCTCATCAAAATAAACAATTTCAGTTGCCAAATTGATGTTTTCAATAGATTGCATCAGTCAATGCTTATTATCACCTCCATTGTCAGTAAAATCCTGACATTTCGGGTGATATTGAATCTACGCCATCTGCAAACTTAATGGCAGCAAACAAAGATTCAAATACAACTATTCCTCATGAAAATGAACAATTTCAGTTGCCAAATTGATGTTTTCAATAGATTGCATCAGTCAAAGCTTATTATCACCTCCATTGTCAGTAAAATCCTGACATATCGGGTGATATTGAATCTACGCCATCTGCAGACTTTATGGCAGCAAACAAAGATTCAAATCCATCTATTCCTCATCAAAATGATCATTTTCAGTTGCAGAAATTATCTTTTGAATCGCTTGTATCAGTCAAAGTTTATTATCACCTCCATTGTCAGTAAAATTCTGACATTTCGGGTGATATTGAATCTACGCCATCTGCAGACTTAATGGCAGGAAAACAAGATTCAAATGTAACTAATCCTCATCATAATGAAAAATTTCAGTTGCAGAAGTCATCTTTTCAATCGATTGCATCAGTCAAAGTTTATTATCACCTCCATTGTCAGTAAAATTCTGATATTTCGGGTGATATTGAATCTACGCCATCTGCAGACTTTATGGCAGCAAACAAAGATTGAAATCCAACTAATCCACATCAAAATGATCATTTTCAGTTGCAGAAAATATCATTTCAATCGATTCCATCAGTCGAAGTTTATTATCACCTCCATTGTCAGTAAAATTCTGACATTTCGGGAGATATTGAATCTACGCTATCTGCAGACTTAATGGCAGCAAACCAAGATTCAATTCCAACCAATTCTCATCAAAATAAGCGATTTCAGTTGCAAAAACGATCTTTGGAATCGATTGTATTAGTCAAAGTTTATTATCACCACCATTGTCAGTAAAATTCTGACATTTCGGGTGATATTGAATCTACGCCATCTGCAGACTTAATGGCAGCAAACCAAGATTCAAATCAAACCAATTCTCATGAAAATGAACGATTTCAGTTGCAAAAATGATCTTTGGAATCGATTGTAGCAGTCAAAGTTTATTATCACCTCCATTGTCAGTAAAATTCTGACATTTCAGGTGATATTGAATCCACGCCATCTGCAGACTTAATGGCAGCAAACCAAGATTGAATTCGAACCAATTCTCATCAAAATGAACGATTTCAGTTGCAAAAACGATCTTAAGAATCGATTGCATCAGTCAAAGTTTATTATCACCTCCATTGTCAGTAAAATCCTGACATTTCAGGTGATATTGAATGTACGCCATCGGCAGACTTAATGGCAGCAAACCAAGATTCAAATCCATCTAATCCTCATCAAAATGAACAATTTCAGTTGCAGAAATTATCTTTTCAATCGATTGCATCAGTCAAAGTTTATTATCACCTCCATTGTCAGTAAAATTCTGACATTTCAGGTGATATTGAATCCACGCCATCTGCAGACTTTACTGCAGCAAACCAAGATTGAATTTCAACCAATTCTCATCAAAATGAACGATATCAGTTGCAAAAACGATCTTAGTAATCGATTGCATCAGTCAAAGTTTATTATCACCTCCATTGTCAGTAAAATTCTGACATTTCGGGTGATATTGAATCTACGCCATCTGCAGACTTAATGGCAGCAAACCAAGATTCAAATCAAACCAATTCTCATCAAAATGATCGATTTCAGTTGCAAAAATGATCTTTGGAATCCATTCTGGCAGTCAAAGTTTATTATCACCTCCATTGTCAGTAAAATTCTGACATTTCAGGTGATATTGAATCCACGCCATCTGCAGACTTTATTGCAGCAAACCAAGATTGAATTCCAACCAATTCTCATCAAAATGAACGATTTCAGTTGCAAAAACGATCTTAGGAATCGATTGCATCAGTCAAAGTTTATTATCACCTCCATTGTCAGTAAAATTCTGACATTTCGAGTGATATTGAATCCAAGCCATCTGCAGACTTAATGGCAGCAAACCAAGATTCAAATCAAACCAATTCTCATCAAAATGATCGATTTCAGTTGCAAAAATGATCTTTGGAATCCATTGTAGCAGCAAAGTTGATTATCACCTCCATTGTCAGTAAAATTATGACATTTCAGGTGATATTGAATCCACGCCATCTGCAGACTTAATGGCAGCAAACCAAGATTCAAATCAAACCAATTCTCATCAAAATGATCGATTTCAGTTGCAAAAATGATCTTTGGAATCCATTGTAGCAGCAAAGTTTATTATCACCTCCATTGTCAGTAAAATTATGACATTTCAGGTGATATTGAATCCACGCCATCTGCAGACTTAATGGCATCAAACCAAGATTCATATCAAACCAATTCTCATCAAAATGATCGATTTCAGTTGCAAAAAGGATCTTTGGAATCGATTGTAGCAGTCAAAGTTTATTATCACCTCCATTGTCAGTAAAATTCTGACATTTCAGGTGATATTGAATCCACGCCATCTGCAGACTTTATTGCAGCAAACCAAGATTGTATTCCAACCAATTCTCATCAAAATAAGCGATTTCAGTTGCAAAAACGATCTTTGGAATCGATTGTATTAGTCAAAGTTTATTATCACCACCAATGTCAGTAAAATTCAGACATTTCGGGTGATATTGAATCTACGCCATCTGCAGACTTAATGGCAGCAAACCAAGATTCAAATCAAACCAATTCTCATCAAAATGATCGATTTCAGTTGCAAAAATGATCTTTGGAATACATTGCATCAGTCAAAGTTTATTATCACCTCCATTGTCAGTAAAATTCTGACATTTCAGGTGATATTGAATCCACGCCATCTGCAGACTTTATTGCTGCAAGCCAAGATTAAAATCGAACCAATTCTCATCAAAATGATCGATTTCAGTTGCAAAAACGATCTTTGGAATCGATTGTATTAGTCAAAGTTTATTATCACCTCCATTGTCAGTAAAATTCTGACATTTCGGGTGATATTGAATCTACGCCATCTGCAGACTTAATGGCAGCAAACCAAGATTCAAATCAAACCAATTCTCATCAAAATGATCGATTTCAGTTGCAAAAATGATCTTTGGAATCCATTGTAGCAGTCAAAGTTTATTATCACCTCCATTGTCAGTAAAATTCTGACATTTCGAGTGATATTTAATCTACGCCATCTGCAGACTTAATGGCAGCAAACCAAGATTCAAATCAAACCAATTCTCATCAAAATGATCGATTTCAGTTGCAAAAATGATCTTAGGAATCGATTGTATTAGTCAAAGTTTATTATCACCACCATTGTCAGTAAAATTCTGACATTTCGGGTGATATTGAATCTACGCCATCTGCAGACTTAATGGCAGCAAACCAAGATTCAAATCAAACCAATTCTCATCAAAATGATCGATTTCAGTTGCAAAAATGATCTTTGGAATCCATTGTAGCAGTCAAAGTTTATTATCACCTCCATTGTCAGTAAAATTCTGACATTTCAGGTGATATTGAATCCACGCCATCTGCAGACTTTATTGCAGCAAACCAAGATTGAATTCCAACCAATTCTCATCAAAATAAGCGATTTCAGTTGCAAAAACGATCTTTGGAATCGATTGTATTAGTCAAAGTTTATTATCACCTCCATTGTCAGTAAAATTCTGACATTTCGGGTGATATTGAATCTACGCCATCTACAGACTTTATGGCACCAAACCAAGATTCAAATCCATCTAATCCTCATCAAAATGATCGATTTCAGTTGCAAAAATGATCTTAGGAATCGATTGCATCAGTCAAAGTTTATTATCACCTCCATTGTCAGTAAAATTCTGACATTTCGGGTGATATTGAATCCACGCCATCTGCAGACCTTATTGCAGCAAACCAAGATTTAAATCAAACCAATTCTCATCAAAATGATCGATTTCAGTTGCAAAAACGATCTTTGGAATCGATTGTATTAGTCAAAGTTTATTATCACCTCCATTGTCAGTAAAATTCTGACATTTCAGGTGATATTGAATCCACGCCATCTGCAGACTTTATTGCAGCAAACCAAGATTGAATTCCAACCATTTCTCATCAAAATGAACGATTTCAGTTGCAAAAACCATCTTAGGAATCGATTGCATCAGTCAAAGTTTATTATCACCTCCATTGTCAGTAAAATTCTGACATTTCAGGTGATATTGAATCCACGCCATCTGCAGACTTTATTGCAGCAAACCAAGATTGAATTCCAACCAATTCTCATCAAAATAAGCGATTTCAGTTGCAAAAACGATCTTTGGAATCGATTGTATTAGTCAAAGTTTATTATCACCTCCATTGTCAGTAAAATTCTGACATTTCGGGTGATATTGAATCTACGCCATCTACAGACTTTATGGCACCAAACCAAGATTCAAATCCATCTAATCCTCATCAAAATGATTAATTTCAGTTGCAAAAATGATCTTTGGAATCCATTGTAGCAGTCAAAGTTTATTATCACCTCCATTGTCAGTAAAATTCTGACATTTCGAGTGATATTGAATCTACGCCATCTGCAGGCTTAATGGCAGCAAACCAAGATTCAAATCAAACCAATTCTCATCAAAATGATCGATTTCAGTTGCAAAAATGATCTTAGGAATCGATTGCATTAGTCAAAGTTTATTATCACCTCCATTGTCAGTAAAATTCTGACATTTCGGGTGATATTGAATCCACGCCATCTGCAGACTTTATTGCAGCAAACCAAGATTTAAATCAAACCAATTCTCATCAAAATGATCGATTTCAGTTGCAAAAACGATGTTTGGAATCGATTGTATTAGTCAAAGTTTATTATCACCACCATTGTCAGTAAAATTCTGACATTTCGGGTGATATTGAATCTACGCCATCTGCAGACTTAATGGCAGCAAACCAAGATTCAAATCAAACCAATTCTCATCAAAATGATCGATTTCAGTTGCAAAAATGATCTTTGGAATCCATTGTAGCAGTCAAAGTTTATTATCACCTCCATTGTCAGTAAAATTCTGACATTTCAGGTGATATTGAATCCACGCCATCTGCAGACTTTATTGCAGCAAACCAAGATTGAATTCCAACCATTTCTCATCAAAATTAACGATTTCAGTTGCAAAAACGATCTTAGTAATCGATTGCATCTGTCAAAGTTTATTGTCAACTCCATTGTCAGTAAAATTATGACATTTCAGGTGATATTGAATCCACGCCATCTGCAGACTTTATTGCAGCAAACCAAGATTGAATTCCAACCAATTCTCATCAAAATAAGCGATTTCAGTTGCAAAAACGATCTTTGGAATCGATTGTATTAGTCAAAGTTTATTATCACCACCATTATCAGTAAAATTCTGACATTTCGGGTGATATTGAATCTACGCCATCTACAGACTTAATGGCAGCAAACCAAGATTCTAATCCAACTAATCCTCATGAAAATGAACGATTTCAGTTGCAAAAATGATCTTTGGAATCGATTGTAGCAGTCAAAGTTTATTATCACCTCCATTGTCAGTAAAATTCTGACATTTCAGGTGATATTGAATCCACGCCATCTGCAGACTTTATTGCAGCAAACCGAGATTCAAATCAAACCAATTCTCATCAAAATGAACAATGTCTGTTGCAGAAATTATCTTTTCAATCGATTGCATCAGTCAAAGTTTATTATCACCTCCATTGTCAGTAAAATTCTGACATTTCGGGTGATATTGAATCTACGCCTTCTACAGACTTTATGGCAGCAAACAAAGATTCAAATCCATCTAATCCTCATCAAAATGATTAATTTCAGTTGCAGAAATTATCTTTTCAATCGATTACATCAGTCAAAGTTTATTATCACCTCCATTGTCAGTAAATTTCTGACATTTCGGGTGATATTGAATCTACGATGTCGGCAGATTTAATGGCAGCAAACCAAGATTCAAATCAAGCAAATGCTCATCAGAATGAACAATTTCAGTTTCCAAATTGATGTTTTCAATCGATTGCATCAGTCAAAGTTTATTATCACCGCCATTGTCAGTAAAATTCTAACATTTTGGGTGATATTGAATCTACGCCATCTGCAGATTTAATGGCAGCAAACCAAGATTCAAATGCAACAAATCCTCATTAAAATGAACAATTTCAGTTGCAGAAATTACCCTTTCAATCGATTGCATCAGTCAAAGTTTATTATCACCTCCATTGTCAGTAAAATTCTGACATTTCGGGTGATATTGAATCTACGCCATCTGCAGACTTAATGGCATCAAACCAAGATTCAAATCAAACCAATTCTCATGAAAATGAACGATTTCAGTTGCAAAAATGATCTTTGGAATCGATTGTAGCAGTCAAATTTTATTATCACCTCCATTGTCAGTAAAATTCTGACATTTCAGGTGATATTGAATCCACGCCAACTGCAGACTTTATTGCATCAAACATAGATTGAATTCCAACCAATTCTCATCAAAATGAACGATTTCAGTTGCAAAAACGATCTTAGGAATCGATTCCATCAGTCAAAGTTTATTATCACCTCCATTGTCAGTAAAATTCTGACATTTCAGGTGACATTGAATCTACGCCATCTGCAAACTTAATGGTAGAAAACTAAGAGTCCTTTCCAAATAATCCTCATCAAAATGAACAATTTCAGTTGCCTAAACGATCTTTTCAACTGATTGCATCAGTCATAGTTTATTATCACATCCATTCTCAGTATATTTCTGACATTTCTGGTGATATTGAATCTACGAAATCGGCAGACTTAATGGCAGCAAACCAAAATTGAAATCCAACTAATCCTTATCAAAATGAACCATTTCAGTTGCAGAAATTATCTTTTCAATCGATTGCATCAGTCAATGTTTATTATCACCTCCATTGTCAGTAAAATTCTAACATTTTGGGTGATATTGAATCTACGCCATCTGCAAACTTTATGGCAGCAAACCAAAATTGAAATCCAACTAATCCTTATCAAAATGAACCATTTCAGTTGCAGAAATTATCTTTTCAATCGATTGCATCAGTCAAAGTTTATTATCACCTCCATTGTCAGTAAAATTCTGACATTTCGGGTGATATTGAATCTACGCCATCTGCAGACTTAATGGCACCAAAGCAAGATTCAAATCAAACAAATTCTCATCAAAATGAACGATTTCAGTTGCGGAAATTATCTTTTCATTCGATTGCATCAGTCAAAGTTTATTATCACCTCCATTGTCAGTAAAATTCTAACATTTTGGGTGATATTGAATCTACGCCATCTGCAAACTTTATGGCAGCAAACCAAAATTGAAATCCAACTAATCCTTATCAAAATGAACCATTTCAGTTGCAGAAATTATCTTTTCAATCGATTGCATCAGTCAAAGTTTATTATCACCTCCATTGTCAGTAAAATTCTGACATTTCGGGTGATATTGAATCTACGCCATCTGCAGACTTAATGGCACCAAAGCAAGATTCAAATCAAACAAATTCTCATCAAAATGAACGATTTCAGTTGCGGAAATTATCTTTTCATTCGATTGCATCAGTCAAAGTTTATTATCACCTCCATTGTCAGTAAAATTCTAACATTTTGGGTGATATTGAATCTACGCCATCTGCAAACTTTATGGCAGCAAACCAAAATTGAAATCCAACTAATCCTTATCAAAATGAACCATTTCAGTTGCAGAAATTATCTTTTCAATCGATTGCATCAGTCAAAGTTTATTATCACCTCCATTGTCAGTAAAATTCTGACATTTTTTTTTTTTTTTTTTTATATTCCAATAAAATTTTACAGTAAACAAACAAAGGTTACAAGACGATGCCACGAGGAGCATGGAAATACATAGCAACCCTGTGACCATAACATTTAACATAGATATTCAAATTGATATTACATATAAATATTACAAATAACATATTACAAAAGGCAAATAGGAATTCTGACATTTCAATTCTGACATTTCGGGTGATATTGAATCTACGCCATCTGCAGACTTAATGGCAGCAAACCAAGATTCAAATGCAACTAATCCTCATCAAAATGTACAATTTCAGTTGAAGGAATTATCTTTTGAATCCATTGCATCAGTCAAAGTTTATTATCACCTCCATTGTCAATAAAATTCTGACATTTCGGGTGATATTGAATCTACGCCATCTGCAGAATTTATGGCAGAATACCAAGATTCAAATCCAACTAATCCTCATCGAAATGAACAATTACAGTGGCAAAAATTATCTTATCAATCGATTGCATCAATCAAACTTTATTATCAGCTCCAAGGTCAGTAAAATTCTGACATTTCGGGTGATATTGCATCTACGCCATCTGCAGACATAATGGCAGCAAACCAAGATTGAAATCCAACTAATCCTCATCAAAATTAATAATTTCAGTTGCCAAAACGTTCTTTTCAATCGATTGCATCAGTCAAAGTTTATTATCACCTCCAAGGTCAGTAAAATTCTGACATTTCGGGTGATATTGATTCTACACCATCTGCAGACTTAATGGCTGCAAAACAAGATTCAAATCCAACAAATCCTCATCAAAATGAACACTTTCAGTTGGAGAAATTTTCTTTTCAATCTATTGTATCAGTCAAAGATTATTATCACCTCCATTGTCAGTAAAATTCTGACATTTCGGGTGATATTGAATCGATGCCATCTGCAGACTTTATTGCAGGAAACCAAGATTGAATTCCAACAAATTCTCATCAAAATAAGCGATTTCAGTTTCAAAAACGATCTTTGGAATCGATTGTATTAGTCAAAGTTTATTATCACCTCCATTGTCAGTAAAATTCTGACATTTCGGGTGATATTGAATCTACGCCATCTGCAGACTTAATGGCAGCAAACCAAGAGTCAAATCGAACTAATCCTCATTAAAATGATCAATTTCAGTTGCAGAAATTATCTTTTGAATCGATTGCATCAGTCAAAGTTTATTATCACCTCCATTGTCAGTAAAAATCTGACATTTCAGGTGATATTGAATCCACGCCATCTGCAGACTTTATTGCAGGAAACCAAGATTGAATTCCAACAAATTCTCATCAAAATAAGCGCTTTCAGTTGCAAAAACGATCTTTGGAATCGATTGTATTAGTCAAAGTTTATTATCACCACCATTGTCAGTAAAATTCTGACATTTCGGGTGATATTGAATCCACGCCATCTGCAGACTATATTGCAGCAAACCAATATTGAATTCCAACCAATTCTCATCAAAATAAGCGATTTCAGTTGCAAAAACGATCTTTGGAATCGACTGTATTAGTCAAAGTTTATTATCACCTCCATTGTCAGTAAAATTCTGACATTTCAGGTGATATTGAATCCACGCCATCTGCTGACTTAATGGCAGCAAACCAAGAGTCAAATCCAACTAATCCTCATCAAAATGATTAATTTCAGTTGCAGAAATTATCTTGTTAATCGATTACATTAGTCAAAGTTTATTATCACCTCCATTGTCAGTAAAATCTGACATTTCGGATGATATTGAATCTACGCCATCTGCAGAATTTATGGCAGAATACCAAGATTCAAATCCAACTAATCCTCATCGAAATGAACAATTACAGTGGCAAAAATTATCTTATCAATCGATTGCATCAATCAAAGTTTATTATCAGCTCCAAGGTCAGTAAAATTCTGACATTTCGGGTGATATTGCATCTACGCCATCTGCAGACATAATGGCAGGAAACCAAGATTGAAGTCCAATAAATTCTCATCAAAATGAACAATTTCATTTGCAGCAATTATCTTTTCAATCGATTGCATCAGTCAAAGTTTATTATCACCTCCATTGTCAGTAAAATTCTGACATTTTGGTGATATTGAATCTACGCCATCTGCAGACTTAATGGCAGCAAACCAAGATTCAAATCCAACTAATCCTCATCAAAATGAACGATTTCATTTGCAAAAATGATCTTTGGAATCGATTGTAGCCGTCAAAGTTTATTATCACCTCCATTGTCAGTAAAATTCTGACATTTCAGGTGATATTGAATCCACGCCATCTGCAGACTTTATTGCAGCAAACCAAGATTCAAATCAAACCAATTCTCATCAAAATGAACAATTTCTGTTGCAGAAATTATCTTTTCAATCGATTGCATCAGTCAAAGTTTATGATCACCTCCATTGTCAGTAAAATTCTGACATTTCGGGTGATATTGAATCTACGCCATCTACAGACTTTATGGCAGCAAACCAAGATTCAAATCCATCTAATCCTCATCAAAATAATTAATTTCAGTTGCAGAAATTATCTTTTCAATCGATTACATCAGTCAAAGTTTATTATCACCTCCATTGTCAGTAAATTTCTGACATTTCGGGTGATATCGAATCTACGAAGTCGGCAGACTTAATGGCAGCAAACCAAGATTCAAATCCAACTAATCCTCATCAAAATGAACTATTTCAGTTGCAAAAATCATCTTTGGAATCGATTGTAGCCGTCAAAGTTTATTATCACCTCCATTGTCAGTAAAATTCTGACATTTCAGGTGATATTGAATCCACGCCATCTGCAGACCTTATTGCAGCAAACCAAGATTCAAATCAAACCAATTCTCATCAAAATAAGCGATTTCAGTTGCAAAAACGATCTTTGGAATCGATTGTATTAGTCAAAGTTTATTATCACCACCATTGTCAGTGAAATTCTGACATTTCGGGTGATATTGAATCCACGCCATCTGCAGACTTTATTGCAGCAAACCAAGATTGAATTGCAACCAATTCTCATCAAAATAAGCGATTTCAGTTGCAAAAACGATCTTTGGAATCGATTGTATTAGTCAAAGTTTATTATCACCTCCATTGTCAGTAAAATTCTTACATTTCAGGTGATATTGAATCCACGCCATCTGGAGACTTAATGGCAGCAAACCAAGATTTAAATCAAACCAATTCTCATCAAAATGAACGACTTCAGTTGCAAAAACGATCTTTGGAATCGATTGTATTAGTCAAAGTTTATTATCACCACCATTGTCAGTAAAATTCTGACATTTCGGGTGATATTGACTCCACGCCATCTGCAGACTTTATTGCAGCAAACCAAGATTGTATTCCAACCAATTCTCATCAAAATAAGCGATTTCAGTTGCAAAAACGATGTTTGGAATCGATTGTAGCAGTCAAAGTTTATTATCACCTCCATTGTCAGTAAAATTATGACATTTCGGGTGATATTGAATCTACGCCATCTGCAGACTTAATGGCAGCAAACCAAGATTCAAATCAAACCAATTCTCATTAAAATAAGCGATTTCAGTTGCATAAAAAGATCTTTGGAATCGATTGTAGCAGTTAAAGTTTATTATCACCTCCATTGTCGGTAAAATTCTGACATTTCAGGTGATATTGAATATACGCCATCTGCAGACTTAATGGCAGCAAACCAAGATTCAAATCAAACCAATTCTCATCAATATAAGCGATTTCAGTTGCAAAAACGATCTTTGGAATCGATTGTATTAGTCAAAGTTTATTATCACCACCATTGTCAGTAAAATTCTGACATTTCGGGTGATATTGAATCCACGCCATCTGCAGACTTTATTGCAGCAAACCAAGATTGAATTCCAACCAATTCTCATCAAAATAAGCGATTTCAGTTGCAAAAAGGATCTTTGGAATCGATTGTAGAAGTCAAAGTTTATTATCACCTCCATTGTCAGTAAAATTCTGACATTTCGGTTGATATTGAATCTACGCCATCTGCAGACTTAATGGCAGCAAACCAAGATTCAAATCAAACCAATTCTCATGAAAATGAACGATTTCAGTTGCAAAAAGGATCTTTGGAATCGATTGTAGCAGTCAAAGTTTATTATCACCTCCATTGTCAGTAAAATTATGACATTTCAGGTGATATTGAATCCACGCCATCTGCAGACTTTATTGCAGCAAACCAAGATTGTATTCCAAACAATTCTCATCAAAATAAGCGATTTCAGTTGCAAAAACGATGTTTGGAATCGATTGTAGCAGTCAAAGTTTATTATCACCTCCATTGTCAGTAAAATTATGACATTTCGGGTGATATTGAATCTACGCCATCTGCAGACTTAATGGCAGCAAACCAAGATTCAAATCAAACCAATTCTCATTAAAATAAGCGATTTCAGTTGCATAAAAAGATCTTTGGAATCGATTGTAGCAGTTAAAGTTTATTATCACCTCCATTGTCGGTAAAATTCTGACATTTCAGGTGATATTGAATATACGCCATCTGCAGACTTAATGGCAGCAAACCAAGATTCAAATCAAACCAATTCTCATCAATATAAGCGATTTCAGTTGCAAAAACGATCTTTGGAATCGATTGTATTAGTCAAAGTTTATTATCACCACCATTGTCAGTAAAATTCTGACATTTCGGGTGATATTGAATCCACGCCATCTGCAGACTTTATTGCAGCAAACCAAGATTGAATTCCAACCAATTCTCATCAAAATAAGCGATTTCAGTTGCAAAAAGGATCTTTGGAATCGATTGTAGAAGTCAAAGTTTATTATCACCTCCATTGTCAGTAAAATTCTGACATTTCGGTTGATATTGAATCTACGCCATCTGCAGACTTAATGGCAGCAAACCAAGATTCAAATCAAACCAATTCTCATGAAAATGAACGATTTCAGTTGCAAAAAGGATCTTTGGAATCGATTGTAGCAGTCAAAGTTTATTATCACCTCCATTGTCAGTAAAATTATGACATTTCAGGTGATATTGAATCCACGCCATCTGCAGACTTTATTGCAGCAAACCAAGATTGTATTCCAAACAATTCTCATCAAAATAAGCGATTTCAGTTGCAAAAATGATCTCTGGAATCGATTGCAGCAATCAAAGTTTATTATCACCTCCATTGTCAGTAAAATTATGACATTTCGGGTGATATTGAATCCACGCCATCTGCAGACTTTATTGCATCAAACCAAGATTCAAATCAAACCAATTCTCATCAAATTAAGCGATTTCAGTTGCAAAAACGATCTTTGGAATCGATTGTATTAGTCAAAGTTTATTATCACCACCATTGTCAGTAAAATTCTGACATTTCGGGTGATATTGAATCCACGCCATCTGCAGACTTTATTGCAGGAAACCAAGATTGACTTCCAACAAATTCTCATCAAAATAAGCGCTTTCAGTTGCAAAAACGATCTTTGGAATCGATTGTATTAGTCAAAGTTTATTATCACCACCATTGTCCGTAAGATTCTGACATTTCAGGTGATATTGAATATACGCCATTTGCAGACTTAATGGCAGCAAACCAAGATTCAAATCCAACAAATCCTCATCAAAATGTACAATTTCAGTTGCAGGAATTATCTTTTGAATCCATTGCATCAGTCAAAGTTTATTATCACCTCCATTGTCAATAAAATTCTGACATTTCGGGTGATATTGAATCTACGCCATCTGCAGAATTTATGGCAGAATACTAAGATTCAAATCCAACTAATCCTCATCGAAATGAACACTTACAGTGGCAAAAATTATCTTATCAATCGATTGCATCAATCAAACTTTATTATCACCTCCAAGGTCAGTAAAATTCTGACATTTCGGGTGATATTGCATCTACGCCATCTGCAGACATAATGGCAGCAAACCAAGATTGAAATCCAACTAATCCTCATCAAAATTAATAATTTCAGTTGCAAAAACGTTCTTTTCAATCGATTGCATCAGTCAAAGTTTATTATCACCTCCAAGGTCAGTAAAATTCTGACATTTCGGGTGATATTGATTCTACGCCATCTGCAGACTTAATGGCAGCAAACCAAGATTCAAATCCAACAAATCCTCATCAAAATGAACACTTTCAGTTGGAGAAATTATCTTTTCAATCTATTGTATCAGTCAAAAATTATTATCACCTCCATTGTCAGTAAAATTCTGACATTTCGGGTGATATTGAATCTACGCCATCTGCAGACTTTATTGCAGGAAACCAAGATTGAATTCCAACAAATTCTCATCAAAATAAGCGATTTCAGTTTCAAAAACGATCTTTGGAATCGATTGTATTAGTCAAAGTTTATTATCACCTCCATTGTCGGTAAAATTCTGACATTTCGGGTGATATTGAATCTACGCCATCTGCAGACTTAATGGCAGCAAACCAAGTGTCAAATCCAACTAATCCTCATCAAAATGATCAATTTCAGTTGCAGAAATTATCTTTTGAATCGATTGCATCAGTCAAAGTTTATTATCACCTCCATTGTCAGTAAAAATCTGACATTTCAGGTGATATTGAATCCACGCCATCTGCAGACTTTATTGCAGGAAACCAAGATTGACTTCCAACAAATTCTCATCAAAATAAGCGCTTTCAGTTGCAAAAACGATCTTTGGAATCGATTGTATTAGTCAAAGTTTATTATCACCACCATTGTCAGTAAAATTCTGACATTTCGGGTGATATTGAATCCACGCCATCTGCAGACTTTATTGCAGCAAACCAATATTGAATTCCAACCAATTCTCATCAAAATAAGCGATTTCAGTTGCAAAAACGATCTTTGGAATCGACTGTATTAGTCAAAGTTTATTATCACCTCCATTGTCAGTAAAATTCTGACATTTCAGGTGATATTGAATCCACGCCATCTGCAGACTTAATGGCAGCAAACCAAGAGTCAAATCTAACTAATCCTCATCAAAATGATTAATTTCAGTTGCAGAAATTATCTTGTTAATCGATTACATCAGTCAAAGTTTATTATCACCTCCATTGTCAGTAAAAGTCTGACATTTCGGATGATATTGAATCTACGCCATCTGTAGAATTTATGGCAGAATACCAAGATTCAAATCCAACTATTCCTCATCGAAATGAACAATTACAGTGGCAAAAATTATCTTATCAATCGATTGCATCAATCAAAGTTTATTATCAGCTCCAAGGTCAGTAAAATTCTGACATTTCGGGTGATATTGCATCTACGCCATCTGCAGACATAATGGCAGGAAACCAAGATTGAATTCCAATAAATTCTCATCAAAATAAGCGATTTCAGTTTCAAAAACGATCTTTGGAATCGATTGTTTTAGTCAAAGTTTATTATCACCTCCATTGTCAGTAAAATTCTGACATTTCGGGTGATATTGAATCTACGCCATCTGCAGACTTAATGGCAGCAAACCAAGAGTCAAATCTAACTAATCCTCATCAAAATGATTAATTTCAGTTGCAGAAATTATCTTGTTAATCGATTACATCAGTCAAAGTTTATTATCACCTCCATTGTCAGTAAAAGTCTGACATTTCGGATGATATTGAATCTACGCCATCTGTAGAATTTATGGCAGAATACCAAGATTCAAATCCAACTATTCCTCATCGAAATGAACAATTACAGTGGCAAAAATTATCTTATCAATCGATTGCATCAATCAAAGTTTATTATCAGCTCCAAGGTCAGTAAAATTCTGACATTTCGGGTGATATTGCATCTACGCCATCTGCAGACATAATGGCAGGAAACCAAGATTGAATTCCAATAAATTCTCATCAAAATAAGCGATTTCAGTTTCAAAAACGATCTTTGGAATCGATTGTTTTAGTCAAAGTTTATTATCACCTCCATTGTCAGTAAAATTCTGACATTTCGGGTGATATTGAATCTACGCCATCTGCAGACTTAATGGCAGCAAACCAAGAGTCAAATCCAACTAATCCTCATCAAAATGATTAATTTCAGTTGCAGAAATTATCTTGTTAATCGATTACATCAGTCAAAGTTTATTATCACCTCCATTGTCAGTAAAATTCTGACATTTCGGATGATATTGAATCCACGCCATCTGCAGACTTAATGGCAGCAAACCAAAATTCAAATCCAACAAATCCTCATCAAAATGAACAATTTCTGTTGCAGAAATTATCTTTTCAATTGATTGCATCAGTCAAGGTTTATTATCACCTCCATTGTCAGTAAAATTCTGACATTGCGGGTGATATTGAATCCACGCCATCTGCAGACTTAACCGCAGCAAACCAAGATTCAAATCCAACAAATCCTCATCAAAATGAACAATTTCTGTTGCAAAAATTATCTTTTCAATCGATTGCATCAGTCAAAGTTTATTATCACCTCCATTGTCAGTAAAATCCTGACATTTCAGGTGACATTGAATATACGCCATCGGCAGACTTAATGGCAGCAAACCAAGATTCAAATCCATCTAATCCTCATCAAAATGAACAATTTCAGTTGCAAAAATTATCTTTTCAATCGATTGCATCAGTCAAAGTTTATTATCACCTCCATTGTCAGTAAAATCCTGACATTTCAGGTGACATTGAATATACGCCATCGGCAGACTTAATGGCAGCAAACCAAGATTCAAATCCATCTAATCCTCATCAAAATGAACAATTTCAGTTGCAGCAATTATCTTTTCAATCGATTGCATCAATCAAAGTTTATTATCAGCTCCAAGGTCAGTAAAATTCTGACATTTCGGGTGATATTGCATCTACGCCATCTGCAGACATAATGGCAGGAAACCAAGATTGAATTCCAATAAATTCTCATCAAAATAAGCGATTTCAGTTTCAAAAACGATCTTTGGAATCGATTGTTTTAGTCAAAGTTTATTATCACCTCCATTGTCAGTAAAATTCTGACATTTCGGGTGATATTGAATCTACGCCATCTACAGACTTTATGGCAGAAAACCAAGATTCAAATCCATCTAATCCTCATCAAAATAATTAATTTCAGTTGCAGAAATTATCTTTTCAATCGATTACATCAGTCAAAGTTTATTATCACCTCCATTGTCAGTAAATTTCTGACATTTCGGGTGATATTGAATCTACGAAGTCGGCAGACTTAATGGCAGCAAACCAAGATTCAAATCAAACTAATCCTCATCAAAATGAACGATTTCAGTTGCAAAAATGATCTTTGGAATCGATTGTAGCCGTCAAAGTTTATTATCACCTCAATTGTCAGTAAAATTCTGACATTTCAGGTGATATTGAATCCACGCCATCTGCAGACTTTATTGCAGCAAACCAAGATTCAAATCAAACCAATTCTCATCAAAATGAACAATTTCAGTTGCAGAAATTATCTTTTCAATCGATTGCATCAGTCAAAGTTTATTATCACCTCCATTGTCAGTAAAATTCTGACATTTCGGGTGATATTGAATCTACGCCATCTGCAGACTTAATGGCATCAAACCAAGATTCAAATCAAACCAATTCTCATCAAAATGAACGATTTCAGTTGCAAAAATGATCTTTGGAATCGATTATAGCAGTCAAAGTTTATTATCACCTCCATTGTCAGTAAAATTCTTACATTTCAGGTGATATTGAATCCACGCCATCTGGAGACTTAATGGCAGCAAACCAAGATTCAAATCAAAGCAATTCTCATCAAAATGAACGATTTCAGTTGCAAAAATGATCTTTGGAATCGATTGTAGCAGTCAAAGTTTATTATCACCTCCATTGTCAGTAAAATTATGACATTTCAGGTGATATTGAATCCACGCCATCTGCAGAATTTATTGCAGCAAACCAAGATTGCATTCCAACCAATTCTCATCAAAATAAGCGATTTCAGTTGCAAAAACGATGTTTGGAATCGATTGTTGCAGTCAAAGTTTATTATCACCTCCTTTGTCAGTAAAATTATGACATTTCAGGTGATATTGAATCCACGCCATCTGCAGACTTTATTGCAGCAAACCAAGATTGTATTCCAACCAATTCTCATCAAAATAAGCGATTTCAGTTGCAAAAACGATCTTTGGAATCGATTGTAGCAGTCAAAGTTTATTATCACCTCCATTGTCAGTAAAATTCTGACATGTCGGTTGATATTGAATCTACGCCATCTGCAGACTTAATGGCAGCAAACCAAGATTCAAATCAAACCAATTCTCATGAAAATGAACGATTTCAGTTGCAAAAAGGATCTTTGGAATCGATTGTAGCAGTCAAAGTTTATTATCACCTCCATTGTCAGTAAAATTATGACATTTCAGGTGATATTGAACCCACGCCATCTGCAGACTTTATTGCAGCAAACCAAGATTGTATTCCAAACAATTCTCATCAAAATAAGCGATTTCAGTTGCAAAAATGATCTCTGGAATCGATTGTAGCAGTCAAAGTTTATTATCACCTCCATTGTCAGTAAAATTATGACATTTCGGGTGATATTGAATCCACGCCATCTGCAGACTTTATTGCAGCAAACCAAGATTGAATTGCAACCAATTCTCATCAAAATAAGCGATTTCAGTTGCAAAAACGATCTTTGGAATCGATTGTATTAGTCAAAGTTTATTATCACCTCCATTGTCAGTAAAATTCTTACATTTCAGGTGATATTGAATCCACGCCATCTGGAGACTTAATGGCAGCAAACCAAGATTCAAATCAAACCAATTCTCATCAAATTAACGATTTCAGTTGCAAAAATGATCTTTGGATTCGATTGTAGCAGTCAAAGTTTATTATCACCTCCATTGTCAGTAAAATTATGACATTTCAGGTGATATTGAAGCCACGCCAACTGCAGACTTTATTGCAGGAAACCAAGATTGAATTCCAACCAATTCTCATCAAAATATGCGATTTCAGTTGCAAAAACGATCTTTGGAATCGATTTTAGCAGTCAAAGTTTATTATCACCTCCATTGTCGGTAAAATTCTGACATTTCGGTGATATTGAATATACGCCATCTGCAGACTTAATGGCAGCAAACCAAGATTCAAATCAAACCAATTCTCATCAATATAAGCGATTTCAGTTGCAAAAACGATCTTTGGAATCGATTGTATTAGTCAAAGTTTATTATCACCACCATTGTCAGTAAAATTCTGACATTTCGAGTGATATTGAATCCACGCCATCTGCAGACTTTATTGCAGCAAACCAAGATTGAATTCCAACCAATTCTCATCAAAATAAGCGATTTCAGTTGCAAAAACGATCTTTGGAATCGATTGTAGGAGTCAAAGTTTATTATCACCTCCATTGTCAGTAAAATTCTGACATTTCGGTTGATATTGAATCTACGCCATCTGCAGACTTAATGGCAGCAAACCAAGATTCAAATCAAACCAATTCTCATGAAAATGAACGATTTCAGTTGCAAAAAGGATCTTTGGAATCGATTGTAGCAGTCAAAGTTTATTATCACCTCCATTGCCAGTAAAACTATGACATTTCAGGTGATATTGAATCCACGCCATCTGCAGATTTTATTGCAGCAAACCAAGATTGTATTCCAAACAATTCTCATCAAAATAAGCGATTTCAGTTGCAAAAATGATCTCTGGAATCGATTGTAGCAGTCAAAGTTTATTATCACCTCCATTGTCGGTAAAATTATGACATTTCGGGTGATATTGAATCCACGCCATCTGCAGACTTTATTGCAGCAAACCAAGATTCAAATCAAACCAATTCTCATCAAATTAAGCGATTTCAGTTGCAAAAACGATCTTTGGAATCGATTGTATTAGTCAAAGTTTATTATCACCACCATTTTCAGTAAAATTCTGACATTTCGGGTGATATTGAATCCACGCCATCTGCAGACTTTATTGCAGAAAAACCAAGATTGAATTCCAACCAATTCTCATCAAAATAAGCGATTTCAGTTGCAAAAACGATCTTTGGAATCGATTGTATTAGTCAAAGTTTATTATCACCTCCATTGTCAGTAAAATTCTTACATTTCAGGTGATATTGAATCCACGCCATCTGGAGACTTAATGGCAGCAAACCAAGATTTAAATCAAACCAATTCTCATCAAAATGAACGATTTCAGTTGCAAAAACGATCTTTGGAATCGATTGTATTAGTCAAAGTTTATTATCACCACCATTGTCAGTAAAATTCTGACATTTCGGGTGATATTGAATCCACGCCATCTGCAGACTTTATTGCAGCAAACCAAGATTGAATTCCAACCAATTCTCATCAAAATAAGCGATTTCAGTTGCAAAAACGATCTTTGGAATCGATTGTATTAGTCAAAGTTTATTATCACCTCCATTGTCAGTAAAATTCTGACATTTCGGTTGATATTGAATCTACGCCATCTGCAGACTTAATGGCAGCAAACCAAGATTCAAATCAAACCAATTCTCATGAAAATGAACGATTTCAGTTGCAAAAAGGATCTTTGGAATCGATTGTAGCAGTCAAGTTTATTATCACCTCCATTGTCAGTAAAATTCTGACATTTCAGGTGATATTGAATCCACGCCATCTGCAGATTTTATTGCAGCAAACCAAGATTGTATTCCAAACAATTCTCATCAAAATAAGCGATTTCAGTTGCAAAAATGATCTCTGGAATCGATTGTAGCAGTCAAAGTTTATTATCACCTCCATTGTCAGTAAAATTATGACATTTCGGGTGATATTGAATCCACGCCATCTGCAGACTTTATTGCAGCAAACCAAGATTCAAATCAAACCAATTCTCATCAAATTAAGCGATTTCAGTTGCAAAAACGATCTTTGGAATCGATTGTATTAGTCAAAGTTTATTATCACCACCATTTTCAGTAAAATTCTGACATTTCGGGTGATATTGAATCCACGCCATCTGCAGACTTTATTGCAGCAAACCAAGATTGAATTCCAACCAATTCTCATCAAAATAAGCGATTTCAGTTGCAAAAACGATCTTTGGAATCGATTGTATTAGTCAAAGTTTATTATCACCTCCATTGTCGGTAAAATTCTTACATTTCAGGTGATATTGAATCCACGCCATCTGGAGACTTAATGGCAGCAAACCAAGATTTAAATCAAACCAATTCTCATCAAAATGAACGATTTCAGTTGCAAAAACGATCTTTGGAATCGATTGTATTAGTCAAAGTTTATTATCACCACCATTGTCAGTAAAATTCTGACATTTCGGGTGATATTGAATCCACGCCATCTGCAGACTTTATTGCAGCAAACCAAGATTGAATTCCAACCAATTCTCATCAAAATAAGCGATTTCAGTTGCAAAAACGATCTTTGGAATCGATTGTATTAGTCAAAGTTTATTATCACCTCCATTGTCAGTAAAATTCTGACATTTCGGTTGATATTGAATCTACGCCATCTGCAGACTTAATGGCAGCAAACCAAGATTCAAATCAAACCAATTCTCATGAAAATGAACGATTTCAGTTGCAAAAAGGATCTTTGGAATCGATTGTAGCAGTCAAAGTTTATTATCACCTCCATTGTCAATAAAATCCTGACATTTCAGGTGATATTGAATATACGCCATCGGCAGACATAATGGCAGCAAACCAAGATTCAAATAAATCTAATTCTAATCAAAATGAACCATTTCAGTTGCAGCAATTATCTTTTCAATCGATTGCATCAGTCAAAGTTTATTATCACCTCCATTGTCAGTAAAATTCTACCATTTCGGGTGATGGTGAATCTACGCCATCTGCAGACTTAATGGCAGCAAACCAAGATTCAAATCCATCTAATCCTCATCAAAATGATCAATTTCAGTTGCAGCAATTATCTTTTCAATCGATTGCATCAGTCAAAGTTTATTATCACCTCCATTGTCAGTAAAATTCTGACATTTCGGGTGATATTGAATCTACGCAATCTGCAGACTTAATGGCAGCAAACCAAGATTCAAATCAAACCAATTCTCATCAAAATGAACAATTTGTGTTGCAAAAATGATCTTTGGAATCGATTGTAGCAGTCAAAGTTTATTATCACCTCCATTGTCAGTAAAATTCTGACATTTCAGGTGATATTGAATCCACGCAATCTCCAGACTTAATTGCAGCAAACCAAGAAGGAAATCCAACCAATCCTCATCAGAATGAACAATTTCAGTTGCTAAAACGATCTTTCCAATCGATTGCATCAGTCAAAGTTTATTATCACCTCTATTGTCAGTAAAATTCTGACATTTCGGGTGATACTGAATCTACGAAGTCGGCAGACTTAATGGCAGCAAACCAAGATTCAAATCAAACAAATGCTCATCAGAATGAACAATTTTAGTTGCCAAATTGATGTTTTCAATCGATTGCATCAGTAAAAGTTTATTATCACTGCCATTGTCAGTAAAATTCTAACATTTTGGGTGATATTGAATCGACGCCATCTGCAGATTTAATGGCAGCAAACCAAGATTCAAATCCAACGAATCCTCATCAAAATGAACAATTTCAGTTGCAGAAATTATCTTTTCAATCGATAGCATCAGTCAAAGTTTATTATCACCTCCATTGTCAGTAAAATTCAGACATTTCGGGTGATATAGAATCTACGCCATCTCCAGAATTAATGGCATCAAACCAAGATTCAAATCAAACCAATTCGCATCAAAATGAACGATTTCAGTTGCAAAAATGATCTTTGGAATCGATTGTAGCAGTCAAAGTTTATTATCACCTCCATTGTCATTAAAATTCTGACATTTCAGGTGATATTGAATATACGCCATCGGCAGACATAATGGCAGCAAACCAAGATTCAAATCCATCTAATTCTCATCAAAATGAACCATTTCAGTTGCAGCAATTATCTTTTCAATCGATTGCATCAGTCAAAGTTTATTATCACCTCCATTGTCAGTAAAATTCTAACATTTCGGGTGATGGTGAATCTACGCCATCTGGAGACTTAATGGCAGCAAACCAAGATTCAAATCCATCTGATCCTCATCAAAATGAACGATTTCAGTTGCAAAAATGATCTTTGGAATCGATTGTAGCAGTCAAAATTTATTATCACCTCCATTGTCATTAAAATTCTGACATTTCGGGTGATATTGAATCTACGCCATCTGCAGACTTAATGGCAGCAAATCAAGATTCAAATGCAACTAATCCTCATCAAAATGATCAATTTCAGTTGCAGCAATTATCTTTCCAATCAATTGCATCAGTCAAAGTTTATTATCACCTCCATTGTCAGTAGAATTCTGACATTTCGGGTGATATTGATTATATGCCATCTGCAGACTTAATGGCAGCAAACCAAGATTCAAATCCAACTAATCCTCATCAAAATGAAAAATTTCAGTTGCAGAAATTATCTTTCCAATCGATTGCATCAGTGAAACTTGATTATCACCACCATTGTCAGTAAAATTCTGACATTTCGGGTGATATTGAATCTACGCCATCTGCAGACTTAATGGCAGCAAACCAAGATTCAAATCCAACTAATCCTCATCAAATAGAACAATTTCAGTTGCAGAAATTATCTTTTCAATCGATTGCATCAGTCAAAGTTTATTATCACCTCCATTGTCAGTAAAATTCTGACATTTCGGGTGATATTGAATCTACGCAATCTGCAGACTTAATGGCAGCAAACCAAGATTCAAATCAAACCAATTCTCATCAAAATGAACAATTTGTGTTGCAAAAATGATCTTTGGAATCGATTGTAGCAGTCAAAGTTTATTATCACCTCCATTGTCAGTAAAATTCTGACATTTCAGGTGATATTGAATCCACGCAATCTGCAGACTTAATTGCAGCAAACCAAGGAGGAAATCCAACCAATCCTCATCAGAATGAACAATTTCAGTTGCTAAAACGATCTTTCCAATCGATTGCATCAGTCAAAGTTTATTATCACCTCTATTGTCAGTAAAATTCTGACATTTCGGGTGATACTGAATCTACGAAGTCGGCAGACTTAATGGCAGCAAACCAAGATTCAAATCAAACAAATGCTCATCAGAATGAACAATTTCAGTTGCCAAATTGATGTTTTCAATCGATTGCATCAGTAAAAGTTTATTATCACTGCCATTGTCAGTAAAATTCTAACATTTTGGGTGATATTGAATCTACGCCATCTGCAGATTTAATGGCAGCAAACCAAGATTCAAATCCAACAAATCCTCATCAAAATGAACAATTTCAGTTGCAGAAATTACCTTTTCAATCGATTGCATCAGTCAAAGTTTATTATCACCTCCATTGTCAGTAAAATTCTGACATTTCGGGTGATATTGAATCTACGCCATCTCCAGAATTAATGGCATCAAACCAAGATTCAAATCAAACCAATTCGCATCAAAATGAACGATTTCAGTTGCAAAAATGATCTTTGGAATCGATTGTAGCAGTCAAAGTTTATTATCACCTCCATTGTCATTAAAATTCTGACATTTCAGGTGATATTGAATATACGCCATCGGCAGACATAATGGCAGCAAACCAAGATTCAAATCCATCTAATTCTCATCAAAATGAACCATTTCAGTTGCAGCAATTATCTTTTCAATCGATTGCATCAGTCAAAGTTTATTATCACCTCCATTGTCAGTAAAATTCTAACATTTCGGGTGATGGTGAATCTACGCCATCTGCAGACTTAATGGCAGCAAACCAAGATTCAAATCCATCTAATCCTCATCAAAATGAACGATTTCAGTTGCAAAAATGATCTTTGGAATCGATTGTAGCAGTCAAAATTTATTATCACCTCCATTGTCATTAAAATTCTGACATTTCGGGTGATATTGAATCTACGCCATCTGCAGACTTAATGGCAGCAAACCAAGATTCAAATCCAACTAATCCTCATCAAAATGAACAATTTCAGTTGCAGCAATTATCTTTTCAATCGATTGCATCAGTCAAAGTTTATTATCACCTCCATTGTCAGTAAAATCCTGACATTTCAGGTGATATTGAATATACGCCATCGGCAGACTTAATGGCAGCAAACCAAGATTCAAATCCATCTAATCCTCATCAAAATGAACAATTTCAGTTGCAGCAATTATCTTTTCAATCGATTGCATCAGTCAAAGTTTATTATCACCTCCATTGTCAGTAAAATTCTGACATTTCGGGTGATATTGAATCTACGCCATCTGCAGGATTAATGGCATCAAACCAAGATTCAAATCAAACCAATTCTCATCAAAATGAACGATTTCAGTTGCAAAAATGATCTTTAGAATCGATTGTAGCAGTCAATGTTTATTATCACCTCCATTGTCTGTAAAATCCTGACATTTCAGGTGATATTGAATATACGCCATCGGCAGACATAATGGCAGCAAACCAAGATTCAAATCCATCTAATTCTCATCAAAATGAACCATTTCAGTTGCAGCAATTATCTTTTCAATCGATTGCATCAGTCAAAGTTTATTATCACCTCCATTGTCAGTAAAATTCTGACATTTCGGGTGATGGTGAATCTACGCCATCAGCAGACTTAATTGCAGCAAACCAAGATTCAAATCCAACAAATCCTCATCAAAATGAACAATTTCAGTTGCAGAAATTACCTTTTCAATCGATTGCATCAGTCAAAGTTTATTATCACCTCCATTGTCAGTAAAATTCTGACATTTCGGGTGATATTGAATCTACGCCATCTGCAGGATTAATGGCATCAAACCAAGATTCAAATCAAACCAATTCTCATCAAAATGAACGATTTCAGTTGCAAAAATGATCTTTGGAATCGATTGTAGCAGTCAAAGTTTATTATCACCTCCATTGTCAGTAAAATCCTGACATTTCAGGTGATATTGAATATACGCCATCGGCAGACATAATGGCAGCAAACCAAGATTCAAATCCATCTAATTCTCATCAAAATGAACCATTTCAGTTGCAGCAATTATCTCTTCAATCGATTGCATCAGTCAAAGTTTATTATCACCTCCATTGTCAGTAAAATTCTGACATTTCGGGTGATGGTGAATCTACGCCATCAGCAGACTTAATGGCAGCAAACCAAGATTCAAATCCAGCTAATCCTCATCAAAATGAACGATTTCAGTTGCAAAAATGATCTTTGGAATCGATTGTAGCAGTCAAAATTTATTATCACCTCCATTGTCATTAAAATTCTGACATTTCGGGTGATATTGAATCTACGCCATCTGCGGACTTAATGGCAGCAAATCAAGATTCAAATCCTACTAATCCTCATCAAAATAATCAATTTCAGTTGCAGAAATTACCTTTTCAATCGATTGCATCAGTCAAAGTTTATTATCACCTCCATTGTCAGTAAAATTCTGACATTTCGGGTGATATTGAATCTACGCCATCTGCAGGATTAATGGCATCAAACCAAGATTCAAATCAAACCAATTCTCATCAAAATGAACGATTTCAGTTGCAAAAATGATCTTTGGAATCGATTGTAGCAGTCAAAGTTTATTATCACCTCCATTGTCTGTAAAATCCTGACATTTCAGGTGATATTGAATATACGCCATCGGCAGACATAATGGCAGCAAACCAAGATTCAAATCCATCTAATTCTCATCAAAATGAACTATTTCAGTTGCAGCAATTATCTTTTCAATCGATTGCATCAGTCAAAGTTTATTATCAACTCCATTGTCAGTAAAATCCTGACATTTCAGGTGATATTGAATATACGCCATCAGCAGACTTAATGGTAGCAAACCAAGATTCAAATCAAACTAATCCTTATCAAAATGAACAATTTCAGTTGAAGAAATTATCTTTTCAATCGATTGCATCAGTAAAAGTTTATTATCACTGCCATTGTCAGTAAAATTCTAACATTTTGGGTGATATTGAATCCACGCCATCTGCAGATTTAATAGCAGCAAACCAAGATTCAAATCCAACAAATCCTCATCAAAATGAACAATTTCAGTTGCAGAAAATACCTTTTCAATCGATTGCATCAGTCAAAGTTTATTATCACCTCCATTGTCAGTAAAATTCTGACATTTCGGGTGATATTGAATCTACGCCATCTGCAGGATTAATGGCATCAAACCAAGATTCAAATCAAACCAATTCTCATCAAAATGAACGATTTCAGTTGCAAAAATGATCTTTGGAATCGATTGTAGCAGTCAAAGTTTATTATCACCTCCATTGTCTGTAAAATCCTGACATTTCAGGTGATATTGAATATACGCCATCGGCAGACATAATGGCAGCAAACCAAGATTCAAATCCAACTAATCCTCATCAAAATGAACGATTTCAGTTGCAAAAAGGATCTTTGGAATCGATTGTAATAGTCAAAATTTATTATCACCTCCATTGTCATTAAAATTCTGACATTTCGGGTGATATTGAATCTACGCCATCTGCAGACTTAATGGCAGCAAATCAAGATTCAAATGCAACTAATCCTCATCAAAATGATCAATTTCAGTTGCAGCAATTATCTTTCCAATCAATTGCATCAGTCAAAGTTTATTATCACCTCCATTGTCAGTAGAATTCTGACATTTCGGGTGATATTGATTATATGCCATCTGCAGACTTAATGGCAGCAAACCAAGATTCAAATCCAACTAATCCTCATCAAAATGAAAAATTTCAGTTGCAGAAATTATCTTTCCAATCGATTGCATCAGTGAAACTTGATTATCACCACCATTGTCAGTAAAATTCTGACATTTCGGGTGATATTGAATCTACGCCATCTGCAGACTTAATGGCAGCAAACCAAGATTCAAATCCAACTAATCCTCATCAAATAGAACAATTTCAGTTGCAGAAATTATCTTTTCAATCTATTGCATCAGTCAAAGTTTATTATCACGACCATTGTCAGTAAAATTCTGACACTTCGGGTGATATTGAATATACGCCATCTGCAGACTTAATGGCAGCTAACCAAGATTCAAATCCAACTAATCCTCATCAAAATGAACAATTTCAGTTGCAGAAATTATCTTTTCAATCGATTGCATAAGTCAAAGTTTATTATCACCTCCATTGTCAGTAAAATGCTGACATTTCTGGTGATATTGAATCTGCGCCATCTGCAGATTTAATGGCAGCAAACCAAGATTCAAATCCAACTAATCCTCATCAAAATGAACAATTTCAGTTGCAGGAATTATCTTTTCAATCGATTGCATCAGTCAAAGTTTATTATCACCTCCATTGTCAGTAAAATCCTGACATTTCAGGTGATATTGAATATACGCCATCGGCAGACTTAATGGCAGCAAACCAAGATTCAAATCCATCTAATCCTCATCAAAATGAACAATTTCAGTTGCAGCAATTATCTTTTCAATCGATTGCATCAGTCAAAGTTTATTATCACCTCCATTGTCAGTAAAATTCTGACATTTCGGGTGATATTGAATCTACGCAATCTGCAGACTTAATGGCAGCAAACCAAGATTCAAATCAAACCAATTCTCATCAAAATGAACAATTTGTGTTGCAAAAATGATCTTTGGAATCGACTGTAGCAGTCAAAGTTTATTATCACCACCATTGTCAGTAAAATTATGACATTTCAGGTGATATTGAATCCCCGCCATCTGCAGAATTAATGGCAGCAAACCAAGATTCAAATCAAACCAATTCTCATCAAAATGAACGATTTCAGTTGCAGAAATTATCTTTTCAATCTATTGCATCAGTCAAAGTTTATTATCACGACCATTGTCAGTAAAATTCTGACATTTCGGGTGATATTGAATATACGCCATCTGCAGACTTAATGGCAGCTAACCAAGATTCAAATCCAACTAATCCTCATCAAAATGAACAATTTCAGTTGCAGAAATTATCTTTTCAATCGATTGCATAAGTCAAAGTTTATTATCACCTCCATTGTCAGTAAAATTCTGACATTTCTGGTGATATTGAATCTACGCCATCTGCAGACTTAATGGCAGCAAACCAAGATTCAAATCCAACTAATCCTCATCAAAATGAACAAATTCAGTTGCAGCAATTATCTTTTCAATCGATTGCATCAGTCAAAGTTTATTATCACCTCCATTGTCAGTAAAATCCTGACATTTCAGGTGATATTGAATATACGCCGTCGGCAGACTTAATGGCAGCAAACCAAGATTCAAATCCATCTAATCCTCATCAAAGTGAACAATTTCAGTTGCAAAAATTATCTTTTCAATCGATTGCATCAGTCAAAGTTTATTATCACCTCCATTGTCAGTAAAATTCTGACATTTCGGGTGATATTGAATCTACGCAATCTGCAGACTTAATGGCAGCAAACCAAGATTCAAATCAAACCAATTATCATCAAAATGAACAATTTGTGTTGCAAAAATGATCTTTGGAATCGACTGTAGCAGTCAAAGTTTATTATCACCACCATTGTCAGTAAAATTATGACATTTCAGGTGATATTGAATCCCCGCCATCTGCAGACTTAATGGCAGCAAACCAAGATTCAAATCAAACCAATTCTCATCAAAATGAACGATTTCAGTTGCAAAAATGATCTTTGGAATCGATTGTAGCAGTCAAAGTTTATTATCACCTCCATTGTCAGTAAAATTCTGACATTTCAGGTGATATTGAATCCACGCCATCTGCAGACTTTATTGCAGCAAACCAAGATTGAATTCCAACCAATTCTCATCAAAATAAGCGATTTCAGTTGCAAAAACGATCTTTGGAATCGATTGCATCGGTTAAAGTTTATTATCACCTCCATTGTTTGTACAATTCTGACATTTCGGGTGATATTGAATCTACTTCATCCGCAGACTTAATGGCAGGAAAACAAGATTCAAATCAAACAAATCCTCATCAGAATGAACAATTTCAGTTGCAGAAATTATCTTTTCAATCGATTGCATCAGTCAAAGTTTAGTATCACCTCCATTGTCAGTAAAATTCTGACATTTCAGGTGATATTGAATCTACGCCATCTGCAGACTTAATGAATGGAAGCAAACCAAGATTCAAATCAAAGCAATTCTCATGAAAATGAACGATTTCAGTTGCAAAAATGATCTTTGGAATCGATTGTAGCAGTCAAAGTTTATTATCACCTCCATTGTCAGTAAAATTCTGTCATTTCGGGTGATATTGAATCTACGCAATCTGCAGACTTAATGGCAGCAAAGCAAGATTCAAATCAAACTAATTCTCATCGAAATGAACGATTTCAGTTGCATAAACGATCTTTGGAATCGATTGTAGCAGTCAAAGTTTATTATCACCTCCATTGTCAGTAAAATTCTGACATTTCAGGTGATATTGAATCCACGCAATCTGCAGACTTTATTGCAGCAAACCAAGATTGAATTCCAACCAATTCTCATCAAAATAAGCGATTTCAGTTGCAAAAACCATCTTTGGAATCGATTGTATTAGTCAAAGTTTATTATCACCACCATTGTCAGTAAAATTCTGACATTTCGGGTGATATTGAATCTACGCCATCTGCAGACTTATTGGCAGAAAACGAAGATTCAAATCAAACCAATTCTCATCAAAATGAACGATTTCAGTTGCAAAAATGATCTTTGGAATCGATTGTAGCAGTCAAAGTTTATTATTACCTCCATTGTCAGTAAAATTCTGACATTTCATTTGATATTGAATCCATCAATCTGCAGACTTTATTGCAGCAAACAAAGATTGAATTCCAACCAATTCTCATCAAAATAAGCGATTTCAGTTTCAAAAACGATCTTTGGAATCGATTGTATTAGTCAAAGTATATTTTCACCTCCATTGTCAGTAAAATTCTTACATTTCAGGTGATATTAAATCCACGCCATCTGGAGACTTAATGGCAGCAAACCAAGATTCAAATCAAACCAATTCTCATGAAAATGAACGATTTCAGTTGCAAAAATGATCTTTGGAATCGATTGTAGCAGTCAAAGTTTATTATCACCTCCATTGTCAGTAAAATTATGACATTTCAGGTGATATTGATTCCACGCCATCTGCAGACTTTATTGCAGCAAACCAAGATTGAATACCAACCAATTCTCATCAAAATAAGCGATTTCAGTTGCAAAAACGATCTTTGGAATCGATTGCATCGGTTAAAGTTTATTATCACCTCCATTGTTTGTACAATTCTGACATTTCGGGTGATATTGAATCTACTTCATCCGCAGACCTAATGGCAGGAAAACAAGATTCAAATCAAACAAATCCTCATCAGAATGAACAATTTCAGTTGCAGAAATTATCTTTTCAATCGATTGCATCAGTCAAAGTTTAGTATCACCTCCTTTGTCAGTAACATTCTGAGATTTCAGGTGATATTGAATCTACGCCATCTGCAGACTTAATGGCAGCAAACCAAGATTCAAATCAAACCAATTCTCATGAAAATGAACGATTTCAGTTGCAAAAATGATCTTTGGAATCGATTGTAGCAGTCAAAGTTTATTATCACCTCCATTGTCAGTAAAATTCTGTCATTTCGGGTGATATTGAATCTACGCAATCTGCAGACTTAATGGCAGCAAAGCAAGATTCAAATCAAACTAATTCTCATCAAAATGAACGATTTCAGTTGCAAAAACGATCTTTTGAATCGATTGTATCACTCAAAGTTTATTATCACCTCCATTGTCAGTAAATTTCTGACATTTCGGGTGATATTGAATCTACGCCATCTCCAGAATTAATGGCAGGAAAACAGGATTCAATCAAACAAATGCTCATCAGAATGAACAATTTCAGTTGCCAAATTAATGTCTTCAATCGATTGCATCAGTCAAAATTCATTATCACCACCATTGTCAGTAAAATTCTAACATTTCGGGTGATATTGAATCTACGCCATCTGCAGATTTAATGGCAGCAAACCAAGATTCAAATCCAACAAATCCTCATCAAAATGAACAATTTCAGTTGCCAAATTGATGTTTTCAATCGATTGCATCAGTCAAAATTTATTATCACCACCATTGTCAGTAAAATTCTAACATTTCGGGTGATATTAAATCTATGCCATCTGCAGATTTAATGGCAGCAAACCAAGATTCAAGTCAAACAAATGCTCATAAGAATGAACGAGTTCAGTTGCAAAAATGATCTTTGGAATCGATTATTGCAGTCAAAGTTTATTATCACCTCCATTGTCAGTAAAATTCTGACATTTCGGATGATATTGAATCTACGCATTCTGCAGACTTAATGGCAGCAAAGCAAGATTCAAATCAAACTAATCCTCATAAAAAAACAATTTCAGTTGCAGAAATTATCTTTGGAGTCGATTGCATCAGTCAAAGTTTATTATCACCTCCATTCTTAGTAAAAATCTGACATTTCGGGTGATATTGAATCTACGAAATCTGCAGAATTAATGGCCACAAACCAAGATTCAAATACAACTAATCCTCATCAAAATGAGCAATTTCAGTTGCAGAAATTATCTTTTCAATCGATTGCATCAGTCAAAGTTTATTATCACCTGAATTGTCAGTAAAATCCCGACATTTCAGGTGATATTGAATATACGCGATCGGCAGACTTAATGGCAGCAAACCAAGATTCAAATCCATCTAATCCTGATCAAAATGAACAATTTCAGTTACAGAAATTATCTTTTCAATCGATTGCATCAGTCAAAGTTTATTATCACCTCCATTGTCAGTAAAATTCTGACATTTCGGGTGATATTGAATCTAAGCCATCTGCAGAGTTAATGGCAGCAAACCAAGATTCAAATCAAATCAATTCTCATCAAAGTGAACGATTTCTGTTGCAAAAATGATCTTTGGAATCGATTGTAGCAGTTAAAGTTTATTTTCACCTCCATTGTCAGTAAAATTCTGACATTTCAGGTGATATTGAATCCACGCCATCTGCAGACTTAATGGCAGCAAACCAAGATTCAAATCAAACCAATTCTCATGAAAATGAACGATTTCAGTTGCAAAAATGATCTTTGGAATCGATTGTAGCAGTCAAAGTTTATTATCACCTCCATTGTCAGTAAAATTCTGTCATTTCGGGTGATATTGAATCTACGCAATCTGCAGACTTAATGGCAGCAAAGCAAGATTCAAATCAAACTAATTCTCATCAAAATGAACGATTTCAGTTGCAAAAACGATCTTTTGAATCGATTGTATCACTCAAAGTTTATTATCACCTCCATTGTCAGTAAATTTCTGACATTTCGGGTGATATTGAATCTACGCCATCTCCAGAATTAATGGCAGGAAAACAGGATTCAATCAAACAAATGCTCATCAGAATGAACAATTTCAGTTGCCAAATTAATGTCTTCAATCGATTGCATCAGTCAAAATTCATTATCACCACCATTGTCAGTAAAATTCTAACATTTCGGGTGATATTGAATCTACGCCATCTGCAGATTTAATGGCAGCAAACCAAGATTCAAATCCAACAAATCCTCATCAAAATGAACAATTTCAGTTGCCAAATTGATGTTTTCAATCGATTGCATCAGTCAAAATTTATTATCACCACCATTGTCAGTAAAATTCTAACATTTCGGGTGATATTAAATCTATGCCATCTGCAGATTTAATGGCAGCAAACCAAGATTCAAGTCAAACAAATGCTCATAAGAATGAACGAGTTCAGTTGCAAAAATGATCTTTGGAATCGATTATTGCAGTCAAAGTTTATTATCACCTCCATTGTCAGTAAAATTCTGACATTTCGGATGATATTAAATCTACGCATTCTGCAGACTTAATGGCAGCAAAGCAAGATTCAAATCAAACTAATCCTCATAAAAAAACAATTTCTGTTGCAAAAATGATCTTTGGAATCGATTGTAGCAGTTAAAGTTTATTTTCACCTCCATTGTCAGTAAAATTCTGACATTTCAGGTGATATTGAATCCACGCCATCTGGAGACTTAATGGCCACAAACCAAGATTCAAATACAACTAATCCTCATCAAAATGAGCAATTTCAGTTGCAGAAATTATCTTTTCAATCGATTGCATCAGTCAAAGTTTATTATCACCTCCATTGTCAGTAAAATCCTGACATTTCAGGTGATATTGAATATACGCCATCAGGAGACTTAATGGTAGCAAACCAAGATTCAAATCAAACTAATCCTCATCAAAATGAACAATTTCAGTTGAAGAAATTATCTTTTCAATCGATTGCATCAGTCAAAGTTTATTATCACCTCCATTGTCAGTAAAATCCTGACATTTCAGGTGATATTGAATATACGCCATCGGCAGACTTAATGGCAGCAAACCAAGATTCAAATCCATCTAATCCTCATCAAAGTGAACAATTTCAGTTGCAGCAATTATCTTTTCAATCGATTGCATCAGTCAAAGTTTATTATCACCTACATTCTCAGTAAAATTCTGACATTTCGGGTGATATTGAATCTACGCAATCTGCAGACTTAATGGCAGCAAACCAAGATTCAAATCAAACCAATTCTTATCAAAATGAACAATTTGTGTTGCAAAAATGATCTTTGGAATCGATTGTAGCAGTCAAAGTTTATTATCACCTCCATTGTCAGTAAAATTCTGACATTTCAGGTGATATTGAATCCACGCAATCTGCAGACTTTATTGCAGCAAACCAAGATTGAATTCCAACCAATTCTCATCAAAATAAGCGATTTCAGTTGCAAAAACCATCTTTGGAATCGATTGTATTAGTCAAAGTTTATTATCACCACCATTGTCAGTAAAATTCTGACATTTCGGGTGATATTGAATCTACGCCATCTGCAGACTTATTGGCAGAAAACGAAGATTCAAATCAAACCAATTCTCATCAAAATGAACGATTTCAGTTGCAAAAATGATCTTTGGAATCGATTGTAGCAGTCAAAGTTTATTATTACC
Source organism: Aurelia sp. 4 Dawson et al 2005 (assembly GCA_964019985.1). Taxonomy (NCBI): domain Eukaryota; kingdom Metazoa; phylum Cnidaria; class Scyphozoa; order Semaeostomeae; family Ulmaridae; genus Aurelia; species Aurelia sp. 4 Dawson et al 2005. Next base: position 1,000,371 of record OZ026512.1, on the reverse strand, counting down.
TCCATTGTCAGTAAAATTCTGACATTTCATTTGATATTGAATCCATCAATCTGCAGACTTTATTGCAGCAAACAAAGATTGAATTCCAACCAATTCTCATCAAAATAAGCGATTTCAGTTTCAAAAACGATCTTTGGAATCGATTGTAGCAGTCAAAGTTTATTATCACCTCCATTGTCAGTAAAATTATGACATTTCAGGTGATATTGATTCCACGCCATCTGCAGACTTTATTGCAGCAAACCAAGATTGAATACCAACCAATTCTCATCAAAATAAGCGATTTCAGTTGCAAAAACGATCTTTGGAATCGATTGCATCGGTTAAAGTTTATTATCACCTCCATTGTTTGTACAATTCTGACATTTCGGGTGATATTGAATCTACTTCATCCGCAGACCTAATGGCAGGAAAACAAGATTCAAATCAAACAAATCCTCATCAGAATGAACAATTTCAGTTGCAGAAATTATCTTTTCAATCGATTGCATCAGTCAAAGTTTAGTATCACCTCCATTGTCAGTAACATTCTGAGATTTCAGGTGATATTGAATCTACGCCATCTGCAGACTTAATGGCAGCAAACCAAGATTCAAATCAAACCAATTCTCATGAAAATGAACGATTTCAGTTGCAAAAATGATCTTTGGAATCGATTGTAGCAGTCAAAGTTTATTATCACCTCCATTGTCAGTAAAATTCTGTCATTTCGGGTGATATTGAATCTACGCAATCTGCAGACTTAATGGCAGCAAAGCAAGATTCAAATCAAACTAATTCTCATCAAAATGAACGATTTCAGTTGCAAAAACGATCTTTTGAATCGATTGTATCACTCAAAGTTTATTATCACCTCCATTGTCAGTAAATTTCTGACATTTCGGGTGATATTGAATCTACGCCATCTCCAGAATTAATGGCAGGAAAACAGGATTCAATCAAACAAATGCTCATCAGAATGAACAATTTCAGTTGCCAAATTAATGTCTTCAATCGATTGCATCAGTCAAAATTCATTATCACCACCATTGTCAGTAAAATTCTAACATTTCGGGTGATATTGAATCTACGCCATCTGCAGATTTAATGGCAGCAAACCAAGATTCAAATCCAACAAATCCTCATCAAAATGAACAATTTCAGTTGCCAAATTGATGTTTTCAATCGATTGCATCAGTCAAAATTTATTATCACCACCATTGTCAGTAAAATTCTAACATTTCGGGTGATATTAAATCTATGCCATCTGCAGATTTAATGGCAGCAAACCAAGATTCAAGTCAAACAAATGCTCATAAGAATGAACGAGTTCAGTTGCAAAAATGATCTTTGGAATCGATTATTGCAGTCAAAGTTTATTATCACCTCCATTGTCAGTAAAATTCTGACATTTCGGATGATATTGAATCTACGCATTCTGCAGACTTAATGGCAGCAAAGCAAGATTCAAATCAAACTAATCCTCATAAAAAAACAATTTCAGTTGCAGAAATTATCTTTGGAGTCGATTGCATCAGTCAAAGTTTATTATCACCTCCATTCTTAGTAAAAATCTGACATTTCGGGTGATATTGAATCTACGAAATCTGCAGAATTAATGGCCACAAACCAAGATTCAAATACAACTAATCCTCATCAAAATGAGCAATTTCAGTTGCAGAAATTATCTTTTCAATCGATTGCATCAGTCAAAGTTTATTATCACCTGAATTGTCAGTAAAATCCCGACATTTCAGGTGATATTGAATATACGCGATCGGCAGACTTAATGGCAGCAAACCAAGATTCAAATCCATCTAATCCTGATCAAAATGAACAATTTCAGTTACAGAAATTATCTTTTCAATCGATTGCATCAGTCAAAGTTTATTATCACCTCCATTGTCAGTAAAATTCTGACATTTCGGGTGATATTGAATCTAAGCCATCTGCAGAGTTAATGGCAGCAAACCAAGATTCAAATCAAATCAATTCTCATCAAAGTGAACGATTTCTGTTGCAAAAATGATCTTTGGAATCGATTGTAGCAGTTAAAGTTTATTTTCACCTCCATTGTCAGTAAAATTCTGACATTTCAGGTGATATTGAATCCACGCCATCTGCAGACTTAATGGCAGCAAACCAAGATTCAAATCAAACCAATTCTCATGAAAATGAACGATTTCAGTTGCAAAAATGATCTTTGGAATCGATTGTAGCAGTCAAAGTTTATTATCACCTCCATTGTCAGTAAAATTCTGTCATTTCGGGTGATATTGAATCTACGCAATCTGCAGACTTAATGGCAGCAAAGCAAGATTCAAATCAAACTAATTCTCATCAAAATGAACGATTTCAGTTGCAAAAACGATCTTTTGAATCGATTGTATCACTCAAAGTTTATTATCACCTCCATTGTCAGTAAATTTCTGACATTTCGGGTGATATTGAATCTACGCCATCTCCAGAATTAATGGCAGGAAAACAGGATTCAATCAAACAAATGCTCATCAGAATGAACAATTTCAGTTGCCAAATTAATGTCTTCAATCGATTGCATCAGTCAAAATTCATTATCACCACCATTGTCAGTAAAATTCTAACATTTCGGGTGATATTGAATCTACGCCATCTGCAGATTTAATGGCAGCAAACCAAGATTCAAATCCAACAAATCCTCATCAAAATGAACAATTTCAGTTGCCAAATTGATGTTTTCAATCGATTGCATCAGTCAAAATTTATTATCACCACCATTGTCAGTAAAATTCTAACATTTCGGGTGATATTAAATCTATGCCATCTGCAGATTTAATGGCAGCAAACCAAGATTCAAGTCAAACAAATGCTCATAAGAATGAACGAGTTCAGTTGCAAAAATGATCTTTGGAATCGATTATTGCAGTCAAAGTTTATTATCACCTCCATTGTCAGTAAAATTCTGACATTTCGGATGATATTAAATCTACGCATTCTGCAGACTTAATGGCAGCAAAGCAAGATTCAAATCAAACTAATCCTCATAAAAAAACAATTTCAGTTGCAGAAATTATCTTTGGAGTCGATTGCATCAGTCAAAGTTTATTATCACCTCCATTCTTAGTAAAAATCTGACATTTCGGGTGATATTGAATCTACGAAATCTGCAGAATTAATGGCCACAAACCAAGATTCAAATACAACTAATCCTCATCAAAATGAGCAATTTCAGTTGCAGAAATTATCTTTTCAATCGATTGCATCAGTCAAAGTTTATTATCACCTGAATTGTCAGTAAAATCCCGACATTTCAGGTGATATTGAATATACGCGATCGGCAGACTTAATGGCAGCAAACCAAGATTCAAATCCATCTAATCCTGATCAAAATGAACAATTTCAGTTACAGAAATTATCTTTTCAATCGATTGCATCAGTCAAAGTTTATTATCACCTCCATTGTCAGTAAAATTCTGACATTTCGGGTGATATTGAATCTAAGCCATCTGCAGAGTTAATGGCAGCAAACCAAGATTCAAATCAAATCAATTCTCATCAAAGTGAACGATTTCTGTTGCAAAAATGATCTTTGGAATCGATTGTAGCAGTTAAAGTTTATTTTCACCTCCATTGTCAGTAAAATTCTGACATTTCAGGTGATATTGAATCCACGCCATCTGCAGACTTTATTGCAGCAAACCAAGATTGAATTCAAACAAATTCTCATCAAAATAAGCGATTTCAGTTGCAAAAACGATCTTTGGAATCGATTGTATTAGTCAAAGTTTATTATCACCACCATTGTCTGTAAAATTCTGACATATCGGGTGATATTGAATCTACGCCATCTGCAGACTTAATGGCAGCAAACCAAGGTTCAAATCAAACCAATTCTCATCAAAAGGAACGATTTCAGTTGCAAAAATGATCTTTGGAATCGATTGTAGCAGTCAAAGTTTATTATCACCACCATTGTCAGTAAAATTCTGACATTTCAGGTGATATTGAATCCACGCCATCTGAGCCCTTTATTGCAGCAAACCAAGATTGAATTCCAACCAATTCTCATCAAAATAAGCGATTTCAGTTGCAAAAACGATCTTTGGAATCGATTGTATTAGTCAAAGTTTATTATCACCTCCATTGTCAGTAAAATTCTTACATTTCAGGTGATATTGAATCCACGCCATCTGGCGACTTAATGGAAGCAAACCAAGATTCAAATCAAACCAATTCTCATCAAAATGAGCGATTTCAGTTGCAAAAACGATCTTAGGAATCGATTGCATAAGTCAAATTTTATTATCACCTAAATTGTCAGTAAAATTCTGACATTTCAGATGATATTGAATATACGCCATCGGCAGACTTAATGGCAGCAAACCAAGAATCAAATCCATCTTATCCTCATCAAAATGATCAATTTCAGTTGCAGAGATTATCTTTTGAATCGATTGCATCAGTCAAAGTTTATTATCACCTCCATTGTCAGTAAAATTCTGACATTTCGGGTGATATTGAATCTACGCCATCTGCAGACTTAATGGCAGCAAACCAAGATTCACTCAAACCAATTCTCATCAAAATGAACGATTTGTGTTGCAAAAATGATCTTTGGAATCGATTGTAGCAGTCAAAGTTTATTATCACCTCCATTGTCAGTAAAATTCTGACATTTCAGGTGATATTGAATCCACGCCATCTGCAGACTATATTGCAGCAAACCAAGATTGAATTCCAACCAATTCTCATCAACATAAGCGATTTCAGTTGCAAAAACGATCTTTGGAATCGATTGTATTAGTCAAAGTTTATTATCACCTCCATTGTCAGTAAAATTCTTACATTTCAGGTGATATTGAATCCACGCCATCTGGAGACTTAATGGCAGCAAACCAAGATTCAAATCAAACCAATTCTCATAAAAAGGGTTAATTTCAGTTGCAGAAATTATCTTTTCAATCGATTGCATCAGTCAAAGTTTATTATCACCTCCATTGTCAGTAAAATCCTGACATTTCGGGTGATATTGAATCTACGCCATCTCTATACTTAATGGCAGGAAAACAAGATTCAAATCCAACTAATCCTCATCAAAATGAACAATTTCAGTTGCCAAATTGATGTTTTCAATAGATTGCATCAGTCAAAGCTTAGGATCACCTCCATTGTCAGTAAAATTCTGACATTTCAGGTGATATTGAATCCACGCCATCTGCAGACTTTATTGCAGCAAACCAAGATTGAATTCCAACCAATTCTCATCAAAATAAGCGATTTCAGTTGCCAAAACGATCTTTGGAATCGATTGTATTAGTCAAAGTTTATTATCACCTCCATTGTCAGTAAAATTCTTACATTTCAGGTGATATTGAATCCACGCCATCTGGAGACTTAATGGCAGCAAACCAAGATTCAAATCAAACCAATTCTCATCAAAATGAACCATTTCTTTTGCAGAAATTATCTTTTCAATCGACTGCATCAGTCAAAGTTTATTATCACCTCCATTGTCAGTAAAATTCTGACATTTCGGGTGATATTGAATCTACGCCATCTACAGACTTTATGGCAGCAAACCAAGATTCAAAGCCAACTAATCCTCATAAAAAGGGTTAATTTCAGTTGCAGAAATTATCTTTTCAATCGATTGCATCAGTCAAAGTTTATTATCACCTCCATTGTCAGTAAAATCCTGACATTTCGGGTGATATTGAATCTACGCCATCTCCATACTTAATGGCAGGAAAACAAGATTCAAATCGAACTAATCCTCATCAAAATGAACAATTTCAGTTGCCAAATTGATGTTTTCAATAGATTGCATCAGTCAAAGCTTAGTATCACCTCCATTGTCAGTAAAATCCTTACATTTCGGGTGATATTGAATCTACGCCATCTGCAGACTTAATGGCAGCAAACCAAGATTCAAATCAAATCAATTCTCATCAAAGTGAACGATTTCTGTTGCAAAAATGATCTTTGGAATCGATTGTAGCAGTTAAAGTTTATTTTCACCTCCATTGTCAGTAAAATTCTGACATTTCAGGTGATATTGAATCCACGCCATCTGGAGACTTAATGGCCACAAACCAAGATTCAAATACAACTAATCCTCATCAAAATGAGCAATTTCAGTTGCAGAAATTATCTTTTCAATCGATTGCATCAGTCAAAGTTTATTATCACCTGAATTGTCAGTAAAATCCCGACATTTCAGGTGATATTGAATATACGCGATCGGCAGACTTAATGGCAGCAAACCAAGATTCAAATCCATCTAATCCTGATCAAAATGAACAATTTCAGTTACAGAAATTATCTTTTCAATCGATTGCATCAGTCAAAGTTTATTATCACCTCCATTGTCAGTAAAATTCTGACATTTCGGGTGATATTGAATCTAAGCCATCTGCAGAGTTAATGGCAGCAAACCAAGATTCAAATCAAATCAATTCTCATCAAAGTGAACGATTTCTGTTGCAAAAATGATCTTTGGAATCGATTGTAGCAGTTAAAGTTTATTTTCACCTCCATTGTCAGTAAAATTCTGACATTTCAGGTGATATTGAATCCACGCCATCTGCAGACTTTATTGCAGCAAACCAAGATTGAATTCAAACAAATTCTCATCAAAATAAGCGATTTCAGTTGCAAAAACGATCTTTGGAATCGATTGTATTAGTCAAAGTTTATTATCACCACCATTGTGTGTAAAATTCTGACATATCGGGTGATATTGAATCTACGCCATCTGCAGACTTAATGGCAGCAAACCAAGGTTCAAATCAAACCAATTCTCATCAAAAGGAACGATTTCAGTTGCAAAAATGATCTTTGGAATCGATTGTAGCAGTCAAAGTTTATTATCACCACCATTGTCAGTAAAATTCTGACATTTCAGGTGATATTGAATCCACGCCATCTGAGCCCTTTATTGCAGCAAACCAAGATTGAATTCCAACCAATTCTCATCAAAATAAGCGATTTCAGTTGCAAAAACGATCTTTGGAATCGATTGTATTAGTCAAAGTTTATTATCACCTCCATTGTCAGTAAAATTCTTACATTTCAGGTGATATTGAATCCACGCCATCTGGCGACTTAATGGAAGCAAACCAAGATTCAAATCAAACCAATTCTCATCAAAATGAGCGATTTCAGTTGCAAAAACGATCTTAGGAATCGATTGCATAAGTCAAATTTTATTATCACCTAAATTGTCAGTAAAATTCTGACATTTCAGATGATATTGAATATACGCCATCGGCAGACTTAATGGCAGCAAACCAAGAATCAAATCCATCTTATCCTCATCAAAATGATCAATTTCAGTTGCAGAGATTATCTTTTGAATCGATTGCATCAGTCAAAGTTTATTATCACCTCCATTGTCAGTAAAATTCTGACATTTCGGGTGATATTGAATCTACGCCATCTGCAGACTTAATGGCAGCAAACCAAGATTCACTCAAACCAATTCTCATCAAAATGAACGATTTGTGTTGCAAAAATGATCTTTGGAATCGATTGTAGCAGTCAAAGTTTATTATCACCTCCATTGTCAGTAAAATTCTGACATTTCAGGTGATATTGAATCCACGCCATCTGCAGACTATATTGCAGCAAACCAAGATTGAATTCCAACCAATTCTCATCAACATAAGCGATTTCAGTTGCAAAAACGATCTTTGGAATCGATTGTATTAGTCAAAGTTTATTATCACCTCCATTGTCAGTAAAATTCTTACATTTCAGGTGATATTGAATCCACGCCATCTGGAGACTTAATGGCAGCAAACCAAGATTCAAATCAAACCAATTCTCATAAAAAGGGTTAATTTCAGTTGCAGAAATTATCTTTTCAATCGATTGCATCAGTCAAAGTTTATTATCACCTCCATTGTCAGTAAAATCCTGACATTTCGGGTGATATTGAATCTACGCCATCTCTATACTTAATGGCAGGAAAACAAGATTCAAATCCAACTAATCCTCATCAAAATGAACAATTTCAGTTGCCAAATTGATGTTTTCAATAGATTGCATCAGTCAAAGCTTAGTATCACCTCCATTGTCAGTAAAATCCTGACATTTTGGGTGATATTGAATCTACGCAATCTGCAGACTTAATGGCAGCAAACCAAGATTCAAATCCAACTATTCCTCATCAAAAAGATCATTTTCAGTTGCAGAAATTATCTTTTCAATCGATTGCATCAGTCAAAGTTTATTATCACCTCCATTGTCAGTAAAATTCTGACATATCGGGTGATATTGAATCTACGCCATCTGCAGACTTTATGGCAGCAAACAAAGATTCAAATCCATCTATTCCTCATCAAAATGATCATTTTCAGTTGCAGAAATTAGCTTTTCAATCGATTGCTTCAGTCAAATTTTATTATCACCTCTATTGTCAGCAAAATTCTGACATTTCGGGTGATATTGAATCCACGTCATCTGCAGACTTAATGGCAGCAAACCAAGATTCAAATCCAACAAATCCTCATCAAAATGAGCAATTTCTGTTGCAGAAATTATCTTTTCAATCGATTGCATCAGTCAAAGTTTATTATCACCTCCATTGTCAGTAAAATTCTGACATTTCGGGTGATATTGAATCTACGCCATCTACAGACTTTATGGCAGCAAACCAAGATTCAAATCCAACTAATCCTCATCAAACTGATTAATTTTAGTTGCAGAAATTATCTTTTCAATCAAATACATCAGTCAAAGTTTATTATCACCTCCATTGTCAGTAAAATTCTGACATTTCGGGTGATATTGAATCCACGCCATCTGCAGACTAAATGGCAGAAAACCAATATTCAAATCCAACAAATCCTCATCAAAATGAACAATTTCTGTTGCAGAAATTATCTTTTCAATCGATTGCATCAGTCAAAGTTTATTATCATCTTCATTGTCAGTAAAATTCTGACATTTCGGGTGATATTGAATCTACGCCATCTGCAGACTTAATGGCAGCAAACCAAGATTGAAATCCAACAAATCCTCATCAAAATGATCATTTTCAGTTGCAGAAAATATCATTTCAATCGATTCCATCAGTCAAAGTTTATTATCACCTCCATTGTCAGTAAAATTCTGACATTTCGGGTGATATTGAATCTAAGCCATCTGCAGAATTAATGGCAGCAAACCAAGATTAAAATCCAACTAATCCTCATCAAAATGAACGATTTCAGTTGCAAAAATGTTCTTTGGAATCGATTGTAGCAGTCAAAGTTTATTATTACCTCCATTGTCAGTAAAATTCTGACATTTTGGGTGATATTGAATCCACCCCATCTGCAGACTTTATTGCAGCAAACCAAGATTGAATTCCAACCAATTCTCATCAAAATGAGCGATTTCAGTTGCAAAAACGATCTTTGGAATCGATTGCATCAGTCAAAGTTTATTATCACCTCCATTGTCAGTAAAATTCTGACATTTCGGGTGATATTGAATCTACGCCATCTGCAGACTTAATGGCAGCAAACCAAGATTCACTCAAACCAATTCTCATCAAAATGAACGATTTGTGTTGCAAAAATGATCTTTGGAATCGATTGTAGCAGTCAAAGTTTATTATCACCTCCATTGTCAGTAAAATTCTGACATTTCAGGTGATATTGAATCCACGCCATCTGCAGACTTTATTGCAGCAAACCAAGATTGAATTCCAACCAATTCTCATCAAAATAAGTGATTTCAGTTGCAAAAACGATCTTTGGAATCGATTGTATTAGTCAAAGTTTATTATCACCTCCATTGTCAGTAAAATTCTTACATTTCAGGTGTTATTGAATCCACGCCATCTGGAGACTTAATGGCAGCGAACCAAGATTCAAATCAAACCAATTCTCATCAAAATGAACAATTTCTGTTGCAGAAATTATCTTTTCAATCGATTGCATCAGTCAAAGTTTATTATCACCTCCATTGTCAGTAAAATTCTGACATTTCGGGTGATATTGAATCTACGCCATCTACAGACTTTATGGCAGCAAACCAAGATTCAAAGCCAACTAATCCTCATAAAAAGGGTTAATTTCAGTTGCAGAAATTATCTTTTCAATCGATTGCATCAGTCAAAGTTTATTATCACCTCCATTGTCAGTAAAATCCTGACATTTCGGGTGATATTGAATCTACGCCATCTCCATACTTAATGGCAGGAAAACAAGATTCAAATCGAACTAATCCTCATCAAAATGAACAATTTCAGTTGCCAAATTGATGTTTTCAATAGATTGCATCAGTCAAAGCTTAGTATCACCTCCATTGTCAGTAAAATCCTTACATTTCGGGTGATATTGAATCTACGCCATCTGCAGACTTAATGGCAACAAACAAAGATTCAAATCCAACTAATCGTCATAAAAATGATCAATTTCAGTTGCCAAAACGATCTTTTCAAGAGATTGCATCAGTCAAAGCTTATCATCACCTCCATTGTCATTAAAATTCTGACATTTCGGGTGATATTGAATCTACGCCATCTGCAGACTTAATGGCAGCAAACCAAGATTGAAATCCAACTATTCCTCATCAAAATGATCATTTTCAGTTGCAGAAATTATCTTTTGAATCGATTGCATCAGTCAAAGTTTATTATCACCTCCTTTGTCAGTAAAATTCTGACATATCGGGTGATATTGAATCTACGCCATCTGCGGACTTTATGGCAGCAAACAAAGATTCAAATCCATCTATTCCTCATCAAAATGATCATTTTCAGTTGCAGAAATTATCTTTTCAATCGACTGCATCAGTCAAAGTTTATTATCACTCCATTGTCAGTGAAATCCTGACATTTCAGGTGATATTGAATATACGCCTTCGGCAGACTTAATGGTAGCAAACAAAGATTCAAATCCATCTAATCCTCATCAAAATGAACAATTTCAGTTGCAGAAATTATCTTTTCAATCGATTGCATCAGTCAAAGTTTATTATCACCTCCAGTGTCAGTAAAATTCTGACATTTCGGGTGATATTGAATCTACGCCATCTGCAGACTTAATGGCAGCAAACCAAGATTCAAATCCAACTAATCCTCATCAAAATGATCAATTTCAGTTGCAGAAATTATCTTTTGAATCGATTGCATCAGTCAAAGTTTATTATCACCTCCATTGTCAGTAAAATTCTGACATTTCGGGTGATATTGAATCTACGCCATCTGCAGACTTAATGGCAGCAAACTAAGATTCACTCAAACCAATTCTCATCAAAATGAACGAATTGTGTTGCAAAAATGATCTTTGGAATCGATTGTAGCAGTCAAAGTTTATTATCACCTCCATTGTCAGTAAAATTCTGACATTTCAGGTGATATTGAATCCACGCCATCTGCAGACTTTATTGCAGCAAACCAAGATTGAATTCCAACAAATTCTCATCAAAATAAGCGATTTCAGTTGCCAAAAGGATCTTTGGAATCGATTGTATTAGTCAAAGTTTATTATCACCTCCATTGTCAGTAAAATTCTTACATTTCAGGTGATATTGAATCCACGCCATCTGGAGACTTAATGGCAGCAAACCAAGATTCAAATCAAACCAATTCTCATCAAAATGAACAATTTCTGTTGCAAAAATTATCTTTTCAATCGACTGCATCAGTCAAAGTTTATTATCACCTCCATTGTCAGTAAAATTCTGACATTTCGGGTGATATTGAATCTACGCCATCTACAGACTTTATGGCAGCAAACCAAGATTCAAAGCAAACTAATCCTCATAAAAAGGGTTAATTTCAGTTGCAGAAATTATCTTTTCAATCGATTGCATCAGTCAAAGTTTATTATCACCTCCATTGTCAGTAAAATTCTGACATTTCGGGTGATATTGAATCTACGCCATCTGCAGACTTAATGGCAGCAAACTAAGATTCAATCAAACCAATTCTCATCAAAATGAACGAATTGTGTTGCAAAAATGATCTTTGGAATCGATTGTAGCAGTCAAAGTTTATTATCACCTCCATTGTCAGTAAAATTCTGACATTTCAGGTGATATTGAATCCACGCCATCTGCAGACTTTATTGCAGCAAACCAAGATTGAATTCCAACCAATTCTCATCAAAATAAGCGATTTCAGTTGCCAAAACGATCTTTGGAATCGATTGTATTAGTCAAAGTTTATTATCACCTCCATTGTCAGTAAAATTCTTACATTTCAGGTGATATTGAATCCACGCCATCTGGAGACTTAATGGCAGCAAACCAAGATTCAAATCAAACCAATTCTCATCAAAATGAACCATTTCTTTTGCAGAAATTATCTTTTCAATCGACTGCATCAGTCAAAGTTTATTATCACCTCCATTGTCAGTAAAATTCTGACATTTCGGGTGATATTGAATCTACGCCATCTACAGACTTTATGGCAGCAAACCAAGATTCAAAGCCAACTAATCCTCATAAAAAGGGTTAATTTCAGTTGCAGAAATTATCTTTTCAATCGATTGCATCAGTCAAAGTTTATTATCACCTCCATTGTCAGTAAAATCCTGACATTTCGGGTGATATTGAATCTACGCCATCTCCATACTTAATGGCAGGAAAACAAGATTCAAATCGAACTAATCCTCATCAAAATGAACAATTTCAGTTGCCAAATTGATGTTTTCAATAGATTGCATCAGTCAAAGCTTAGTATCACCTCCATTGTCAGTAAAATCCTTACATTTCGGGTGATATTGAATCTACGCCATCTGCAGACTTAATGGCAACAAACAAAGATTCAAATCCAACTAATCGTCATAAAAATGATCAATTTCAGTTGCCAAAACGATCTTTTCAAGAGATTGCATCAGTCAAAGCTTATCATCACCTCCATTGTCATTAAAATTCTGACATTTCGGGTGATATTGAATCTACGCCATCTGCAGACTTAATGGCAGCAAACCAAGATTGAAATCCAACTATTCCTCATCAAAATGATCATTTTCAGTTGCAGAAATTATCTTTTGAATCGATTGCATCAGTCAAAGTTTATTATCACCTCCTTTGTCAGTAAAATTCTGACATATCGGGTGATATTGAATCTACGCCATCTGCGGACTTTATGGCAGCAAACAAAGATTCAAATCCATCTATTCCTCATCAAAATGATCATTTTCAGTTGCAGAAATTATCTTTTCAATCGACTGCATCAGTCAAAGTTTATTATCACTCCATTGTCAGTGAAATCCTGACATTTCAGGTGATATTGAATATACGCCTTCGGCAGACTTAATGGTAGCAAACAAAGATTCAAATCCATCTAATCCTCATCAAAATGAACAATTTCAGTTGCAGAAATTATCTTTTCAATCGATTGCATCAGTCAAAGTTTATTATCACCTCCATTGTCAGTAAAATTCTGACATTTCGGGTGATATTGAATCTACGCCATCTGCAGACTTAATGGCAGCAAACCAAGATTCAAATCCAACTAATCCTCATCAAAATGATCAATTTCAGTTGCAGAAATTATCTTTTGAATCGATTGCATCAGTCAAAGTTTATTATCACCTCCATTGTCAGTAAAATTCTGACATTTCGGGTGATATTGAATCTACGCCATCTGCAGACTTAATGGCAGCAAACTAAGATTCACTCAAACCAATTCTCATCAAAATGAACGAATTGTGTTGCAAAAATGATCTTTGGAATCGATTGTAGCAGTCAAAGTTTATTATCACCTTCATTGTCAGTAAAATTCTGACATTTCAGGTGATATTGAATCCACGCCATCTGCAGACTTTATTGCAGCAAACCAAGATTGAATTCCAACAAATTCTCATCAAAATAAGCGATTTCAGTTGCCAAAAGGATCTTTGGAATCGATTGTATTAGTCAAAGTTTATTATCACCTCCATTGTCAGTAAAATTCTTACATTTCAGGTGATATTGAATCCACGCCATCTGGAGACTTAATGGCAGCAAACCAAGATTCAAATCAAACCAATTCTCATCAAAATGAACAATTTCTGTTGCAAAAATTATCTTTTCAATCGACTGCATCAGTCAAAGTTTATTATCACCTCCATTGTCAGTAAAATTCTGACATTTCGGGTGATATTGAATCTACGCCATCTACAGACTTTATGGCAGCAAACCAAGATTCAAAGCCAACTAATCCTCATAAAAAGGGTTAATTTCAGTTGCAGAAATTATCTTTTCAATCGATTGCATCAGTCAAAGTTTATTATCACCTCCATTGTCAGTAAAATTCTGACATTTCGGGTGATATTGAATCTACGCCATCTGCAGACTTAATGGCAGCAAACTAAGATTCAATCAAACCAATTCTCATCAAAATGAACGAATTGTGTTGCAAAAATGATCTTTGGAATCGATTTTAGCAGTCAAAGTTTATTATCACCTCCATTGTCAGTAAAATTCTGACATTTCAGGTGATATTGAATCCACGCCATCTGCAGACTTTATTGCAGCAAACCAAGATTGAATTCCAACCAATTCTCATCAAAATAAGCGATTTCAGTTGCCAAAACGATCTTTGGAATCGATTGTATTAGTCAAAGTTTATTATCACCTCCATTGTCAGTAAAATTCTTACATTTCAGGTGATATTGAATCCACGCCATCTGGAGACTTAATGGCAGCAAACCAAGATTCAAATCAAACCAATTCTCATCAAAATGAACCATTTCTTTTGCAGAAATTATCTTTTCAATCGACTGCATCAGTCAAAGTTTATTATCACCTCTATTGTCAGTAAAATTCTGACATTTCGGGTGATATTGAATCTACGCCATCTACAGACTTTATGGCAGCAAACCAAGATTCAAAGCCAACTAATCCTCATAAAAAGGGTTAATTTCAGTTGCAGAAATTATCTTTTCAATCGATTGCATCAGTCAAAGTTTATTATCACCTCCATTGTCAGTAAAATTCTGACATTTCGGGTGATATTGAATCTACGCCATCTGCAAACTTAATGGCATCAAACCAAGATTCAAATCAAATCAATTCTCATCAAAATGAACGATTTCAGTTGCAAAAATGATCTTTGGAATCGATTGTAGCAGTCAAAGTTTATTATCACCTCCATTGTCAGAAAAATTCTGACATTTCAGGTGATATTGAATCCACGCCATCTGCAGACTTTATTGCAGACAACCAAGATTGAATTCTAACCAATTCTCATCAAAATAAGCGATTTCTGTTGCAAAAACGATCTTGGGAATCGATTGCATCAGTTAAAGTTTATTATCACCTCCATTGTTTGTAAAATTCTGACATTTCGGGTGATATTGAATCTACGTCGTCCGCAGTCTTAATGACAGCAAACCAAGATTCCATTCCAACTAATGCTCATCAGAATGAACAATTTCAGTTGCCAAATTGATGTTTTCAATCGATTGCATCAGTCAAAATTTATTATCACAACCATTGTCAGTAAATTCTCACATTTCATGTGATATTGAATCTACGCAATCTGCAGATTTAATGGCAGCGAACCAAGATTCAAATCAAACAAATGCTCATCAGAATGAACAATTTCAGTTGCCAAATTGATGTTTTCAATCGATTGCATCAGTCAAAAGTTATTATCACCACTATTGTCAGTAAAATTCTAACATTTCGGGTGATATTGAATCTACGCAATCTGCAGGTTTAATTGCAGCAAACCAAGATTCAAATCCAACAAATCCTCATCAAAATGAACAATTTCAGTTGCCAAATTGATGTTTTCAATCGATTGCATCAGTCAAAATTTATTATCACCACCATTGTCAGTAAAATTCTAGCATTTCGGGTGATATTGAATCTACGCCATCTGTAGATTTAATGGCAGAAAACCAAGATTCAAATCAAACAAATGCTCATCAGAATGAACAATTTCAGTTGCCAAATTGATGTTTTCAATCGATTGCATCAGTCAAAATTTATTATCACCACTATTGTCAGTAAAATTCTAACATTTCAGGTGATATTGAATCAACGCCATCTGCAGTATAAATGGCAGCAACCAACATTCAAATCAGACAAATCCTCATCAAAATGAACATTTTCAGTTGCCAAATTTATGTTTTCAATCGATTGCATCAGTCAAAATTTATTATCACCACCATTGTCAGTAAAATTCTAACATTTCGGGTGATATTGAATTTACGCCATCTGTAGATTTAATAGCAGGAAACTAAGATTCAAATCAAACAAATCCTCATCAGAATCAAAAATTTCAGTTGCCAAATTGATGTTTTCAATCGATTGCATCAGTCAAAGTTTATTATCACCACCATTGTCAGTAAAATTCTAACATTTCAGGTGATATTGAATTTATGCCATCTGCAGATTTAATGGCAGCAAACCAAGATTCAAATCAAACAAATGCTCATCAGAATGAACAATTTCAGTTGCCAATTTGATGTTTTCAATCGATTGCATCAGTCAAAAGTTATTATCACCACCATTGTCAGTAAAATTCTGACATTTCGGGTGATATTGAATCTACGCCATCTGCAAACTTAATGGCAGCAAACAAAGATTCAAATCCAACTATTCCTCATCAAAATGATCATTTTCAGTTGCAGAAATTATCTTTTGAATCGATTGCATCAGTCAAAATTTATTATCACCTCCATTGTCAGTAAAATTCTGACATATCGGGTGATATTGAATCTACGCCATCTGCGGACTTTATGGCAGCAAACAAAGATTCAAATCCAACTAATCCTCACCATAATGAAAAATTTTAGTTGCAGAAGTCATCTTTTCAATCGATTGCATCAGTCAAAGTTTATTATCACCTCCATTGTCAGTAAAATTCTGACATTTCCGGTGATATTGAATCTACGCCATCTGTAGAATTATTGGCAGCAAACGAAAGATTCAAATCCAACTAATCCTCATCAAAATGATCAATTTCAGTTGCAGAAATTATCTTTTCAATCGATTGCATCAGTCAAAGTTTATTATCACCTCCATTGTCAGTAAAACTCTGACATTTCGGGTGATATTGAATCTACGCCATCTGCAAACTTAATGGCAGAAAACAAAGATTCAAATCCAACTATTCCTCATCAAAATGATCATTTTCAGTTGCAGAAATTATCACCTCCATTGTCAGTAAAATTCTGACATATCGGGTGATATTGAATCTACGCCATCTGCGGACTTTATGGCAGCAAACAAAGATTCAAATCCATCTATTCCTCATCAAAATGATCATTTTCAGTTGCAGAAATTATCTTTTGAATCGATTGTATCAGTCAAAATTTATTATCACCTCCATTGTCAGTAAAATTCTGACATTTCAGGTGATATTGAATCCACGCCATCTGCAGACTTTATTGCAGCAAACCAAGATTGAATTCCAACCAATTCTCATCAAAATAAGCGATTTCAGTTGCCAAAACGATCTTTGGAATCGATTGTATTAGTCAAAGTTTATTATCACCTCCATTGTCAGTAAAATTCTTACATTTCAGGTGATATTGAATCCACGCCATCTGGAGACTTAATGGCAGCAAACCAAGATTCAAATCAAACCAATTCTCATCAAAATGAACCATTTCTTTTGCAGAAATTATCTTTTCAATCGACTGCATCAGTCAAAGTTTATTATCACCTCCATTGTCAGTAAAATTCTGACATTTCGGGTGATATTGAATCTACGCCATCTACAGACTTTATGGCAGCAAACCAAGATTCAAAGCCAACTAATCCTCATAAAAAGGGTTAATTTCAGTTGCAGAAATTATCTTTTCAATCGATTGCATCAGTCAAAGTTTATTATCACCTCCATTGTCAGTAAAATTCTGACATTTCGGGTGATATTGAATCTACGCCATCTGCAAACTTAATGGCATCAAACCAAGATTCAAATCAAATCAATTCTCATCAAAATGAACGATTTCAGTTGCAAAAATGATCTTTGGAATCGATTGTAGCAGTCAAAGTTTATTATCACCTCCATTGTCAGAAAAATTCTGACATTTCAGGTGATATTGAATCCACGCCATCTGCAGACTTTATTGCAGACAACCAAGATTGAATTCTAACCAATTCTCATCAAAATAAGCGATTTCTGTTGCAAAAACGATCTTGGGAATCGATTGCATCAGTTAAAGTTTATTATCACCTCCATTGTTTGTAAAATTCTGACATTTCGGGTGATATTGAATCTACGTCGTCCGCAGTCTTAATGACAGCAAACCAAGATTCCATTCCAACTAATGCTCATCAGAATGAACAATTTCAGTTGCCAAATTGATGTTTTCAATCGATTGCATCAGTCAAAATTTATTATCACAACCATTGTCAGTAAATTCTCACATTTCATGTGATATTGAATCTACGCAATCTGCAGATTTAATGGCAGCGAACCAAGATTCAAATCAAACAAATGCTCATCAGAATGAACAATTTCAGTTGCCAAATTGATGTTTTCAATCGATTGCATCAGTCAAAAGTTATTATCACCACTATTGTCAGTAAAATTCTAACATTTCGGGTGATATTGAATCTACGCAATCTGCAGGTTTAATTGCAGCAAACCAAGATTCAAATCCAACAAATCCTCATCAAAATGAACAATTTCAGTTGCCAAATTGATGTTTTCAATCGATTGCATCAGTCAAAATTTATTATCACCACCATTGTCAGTAAAATTCTAGCATTTCGGGTGATATTGAATCTACGCCATCTGTAGATTTAATGGCAGAAAACCAAGATTCAAATCAAACAAATGCTCATCAGAATGAACAATTTCAGTTGCCAAATTGATGTTTTCAATCGATTGCATCAGTCAAAATTTATTATCACCACTATTGTCAGTAAAATTCTAACATTTCAGGTGATATTGAATCAACGCCATCTGCAGTATAAATGGCAGCAACCAACATTCAAATCAGACAAATCCTCATCAAAATGAACATTTTCAGTTGCCAAATTTATGTTTTCAATCGATTGCATCAGTCAAAATTTATTATCACCACCATTGTCAGTAAAATTCTAACATTTCGGGTGATATTGAATTTACGCCATCTGTAGATTTAATAGCAGGAAACTAAGATTCAAATCAAACAAATCCTCATCAGAATCAACAATTTCAGTTGCCAAATTGATGTTTTCAATCGATTGCATCAGTCAAAGTTTATTATCACCACCATTGTCAGTAAAATTCTAACATTTCAGGTGATATTGAATTTATGCCATCTGCAGATTTAATGGCAGCAAACCAAGATTCAAATCAAACAAATGCTCATCAGAATGAACAATTTCAGTTGCCAATTTGATGTTTTCAATCGATTGCATCAGTCAAAAGTTATTATCACCACCATTGTCAGTAAAATTCTGACATTTCGGGTGATATTGAATCTACGCCATCTGCAAACTTAATGGCAGCAAACAAAGATTCAAATCCAACTATTCCTCATCAAAATGATCATTTTCAGTTGCAGAAATTATCTTTTGAATCGATTGCATCAGTCAAAATTTATTATCACCTCCATTGTCAGTAAAATTCTGACATATCGGGTGATATTGAATCTACGCCATCTGCGGACTTTATGGCAGCAAACAAAGATTCAAATCCAACTAATCCTCACCATAATGAAAAATTTTAGTTGCAGAAGTCATCTTTTCAATCGATTGCATCAGTCAAAGTTTATTATCACCTCCATTGTCAGTAAAATTCTGACATTTCCGGTGATATTGAATCTACGCCATCTGTAGAATTATTGGCAGCAAACGAAAGATTCAAATCCAACTAATCCTCATCAAAATGATCAATTTCAGTTGCAGAAATTATCTTTTCAATCGATTGCATCAGTCAAAGTTTATTATCACCTCCATTGTCAGTAAAACTCTGACATTTCGGGTGATATTGAATCTACGCCATCTGCAAACTTAATGGCAGAAAACAAAGATTCAAATCCAACTATTCCTCATCAAAATGATCATTTTCAGTTGCAGAAATTATCACCTCCATTGTCAGTAAAATTCTGACATATCGGGTGATATTGAATCTACGCCATCTGCGGACTTTATGGCAGCAAACAAAGATTCAAATCCATCTATTCCTCATCAAAATGATCATTTTCAGTTGCAGAAATTATCTTTTGAATCGATTGTATCAGTCAAAGTTTATTATCACCTCCATTGTCAGTAAAACTCTGACATTTCGGGTGATATTGAATCTACGCCATCTGCAAACTTAATGGCAGAAAACAAAGATTCAAATCCAACTATTCCTCATCAAAATGATCATTTTCAGTTGCAGAAATTATCACCTCCATTGTCAGTAAAATTCTGACATATCGGGTGATATTGAATCTACGCCATCTGCGGACTTTATGGCAGCAAACAAAGATTCAAATCCATCTATTCCTCATCAAAATGATCATTTTCAGTTGCAGAAATTATCTTTTGAATCGATTGTATCAGTCAAAGTTTATTATCACCTCCATTGTCAGTAAAATTCTGACATTTCGGGTGATATTGAATCCACGCCATCTGCAGACTTAATGGCAGGAAAACAAGATTCAAATTCAACTAATCCTCACCATAATGAAAAATTTTAGTTGCAGAAGTCATCTTTTCAATCGATTGCATCAGTCAAAGTTTATTATCACCTCCATTGTCAGTAAAATTCTGACATTTCCGGTGATATTGAATCTACGCCATCTGTAGAATTATTGGCAGCAAACGAAAGATTCAAATCCAACTAATCCTCATCAAAATGATCAATTTCAGTTGCAGAAATTATCTTTTCAATCGATTGCTTCAGTCAAAGTTTATTATCACCTCTATTGTCAGTAAAATTCCGACATTTCGGGTGATATTGAATCCACGCCATCTGCAGACTTAATGGCAGCAAACCAAGATTCAAATCCAACAAATCCTCATCAAAATGAACAATTTCTGTTGCAGAAATTATCTTTTCAATCGATTGCATCAGTCAAAGTTTATTATCACCTCCATTGTCAGTAAAATTCTGACATTTCGGGTGATATTGAATCTACGCCATCTACAGACTTTATGGCAGCAAACCAAGATTCAAATCCAACTAATCCTCATCAAAATGATTAATTTCAGTTGCAGAAATTATCTTTTCAATCGATTACATCAGTCAAAGTTTATTATCACCTCTTTTGTCGGTAAAATTCTGACATTTCGGGTGATATTGAATCCACGCCATCTGCAGACTTAATGGCAGCAAACCAAGATTCAAATCCAACAAATCCTCATCAAAATGAACAATTTCTGTTGCAGAAATTACCTTTTCAATCGATTGCATCAGTCAAAGTTTATTATCACCTTCATTGTCAGTAAAATTCTGACATTTCGGGTGATATTGAATCTACGCCATCTGCAGACTTAATGGCAGCAAACCAAGATTGAAATCCAACTAATCCTCATCAAAATGATCATTTTCAGTTGCAGAAAATATCATTTCAATCGATTGCATCAGTCAAAGTTTATTATCACCTCCATTGTCAGTAAAATTCTGACATTTCGGGTGATATTGAATCTACGCCATCTGCAGACTTAATGGCAGCAAACCAAGATTCAAATCCAACTAATCCTCATCAAAATGAACGATTTCAGTTGCAAAAATGATCTTTGGAATCGATTGTAGCAGTCAAAGTTTATTATCACCTCCATTGTCAGTAAAATTCTGACATTTCGGGTGATATTGAATCCACCCCATCTGCAGACTTTCTTGCAGCAAACCAAGATTGAATTCCAACCAATTCTCATCAAAATGAGCGATTTCAGTTGCAAAAACGATCTTAGGAATCGATTGCATCAGTCAAAGTTTATTATCACCTAAATTGTCAGTAAAATCCTGACATTTCAGGTGATATTGAATATACGCCATCGGCAGACTTAATGGCAGCAAACCAAGAATCAAATCCATCTAATCATTATCAAAATGAACAATTTCAGTTGCAAAAATGATCTTTGGAATCGATTGCAGCAGTCAAAGTTTATTATCACCTCCATTGTCAGTAAAATTCAGACATTTCAGGTGATATTGAATCCACGCCATCTGCAGACTTTATTGCAGCAAACCAAGATTGAATTCCAACCAATTCTCATCAAAATGATCGATTTCAGTTGCAAAAACGATCTTAGGAATCGATTGCATCAGTCACAGTTTATTATCACTCCATTGTCAGTGATATCCTGACATTTCAGGTGATATTGAATATACGCCATCGGCAGACTTAATGGTAGCAAACAAAGATTCGAATCCAACTAATCCTAACCAGAATGAACAATTTCAGTTGCCAAATTGAAGATTTCAATCGATTGCATCAGTGAAAGTTTATTATCACCTCCATTGTCAGTAAAATTCTGACATTTCTGGTGATTTTAAATCTACGCCATCTGCAGACTTAATTGCAGCAAACCAAGATTCAAATCCAACTAATCCTCATCAAAATGAACAACTTCAGTTGCAGAAATTATCTTTTCAATCGATTGCATCAGTCAAAGTTTATTATCACCTCCATTGTCAGTAAAATTCTGACATTTCGGGTGATATTGGATCTACGCCATCTGCAGACATAATGGCAGGAAACTAAGATTCAAATAGAACTAATCCTCATCAAAATGAACAATTTCAGTTGCAGAAATTATCCTTTCAATCGATTGCATCAGTCAAAGTTTATTATCACCTCCATTGTCAGTAAAATTCTCACATTTCGGGTGATATTGAATCTATGCCATCTGCAGACTTAATGGCAGCAAACCAAGATTCAAATCCAACGAATCCTCATCAAAATGATGAATTTCAGTTGGAGAAATTGTCTTTTCAATCGATTGCTTCTGTTAAAGTTTATTATCACCTCCATTGTCAGTAATATTCTGACATTTCGTTTGATATTGGATCTACGCCATCTGCAGACTGAATGGCAGCAAACCAAGATTCAAATCCAACTAATCCTCATCAAAATGAACGATTTCAGTTGCAAAAACGATCATTGGAATCGATTGTATCAGTCAAAGTTTATTATCACCTCTATTGTCAGTAAAATTCTGACATTTCGGGTGATATTGAATCTACGCCATCTGCAGACTTAATGGCAGAATCCAAGATTCAAATCCAACTAATCCTCATCAAAATGAACAATTCCAGTTGCAAAAACGATGTTTTCAATAGATTGCATCAGTCAAAGTTTATTATCACCACCATTGTCAGTAAAAGTCTGACATTTCGGGTGATATTGAGTCTACGCCATCCGCAGACTTAATGGGAGGAAAACGAGATTGAAATCTAACCAATCCTCATCAGAATGAACAATTTCAGCTGCCGAAACGATCTTTTCAATCGATTGCATCAGTCAAAGTTTATTATCACCTCCATTGTCAGTAAAATTCTCACATTTCGGGTGATATTGAATCTATGCCATCTGCAGACTTAATGGCAGCAAACCAAGATTCAAATCCAACAAATCCTCATCAAAATGATGAATTTCAGTTGGAGAAATTGTCTTTTCAATCGATTGCTTCTGTTGAAGTTTATTATCACCTCCATTGTCAGTAAAATCCTCACATTTCTGGTGATATTGAATCTACACCATCTGCAGACTTAATGGCAGAAAACAAAGATTCAAATCCAACCAATCCTCATCAAAATGAACAAATTCAGTTGCAGAAATTATCTTTTCAATCGATTGCATCAGTCAAAGTTTATTAGCACCTCCATTGTCAGTAAAATTCTGACATTTTGCGTGATATTGAATCTACGCCATCTGCAGACTTAATGGCAGGAAACTAATATTCAAATCCAACTAATCTCTCATCAAAAAGATCAATTTCAGTTACAGAAATTATCTTTTTCAATAGATTGCATCAGTCAAAGTTTATTATCACCTCCATTGTCAGTAAAATTCTGACATTTTTGATGATATTGAATCTACGCCATCTCCAGACTTAATTGCAGCAAACCAAGATTGAAATCCAACCAATCCTCATCAGAATGAACAATTTCAGTTGCTAAAACGATCTTTCCAATCGATTGCATCAGTCAAAGTTTATTATCACCTCCATTGTCAGTAAAATTCGGACATTTCGGGTGATATTGAATCTACGCCATCTGCAGACTTAATGGCAGCAAACCAAGATTGAAATCCAACTAATCCTCATCAAAATGAACATTTTCAGTTGCAGAAATTATCTTTTCAATCGATTACATCAGTCAAAGTTTATTATCACATCCATTGTCAGTAAAATTCTGACATTTTGGGTGACATTGAATCTACGCCATCTGCAGACTTAATGGCAAAAAACTAAGATTCAAATCCAACTAATCCTGATCAAAATGAACAAATTCAGTTGCAGAAATTATCTGTTCAATCGATTGCATCAGTCAAAGTTCATTATCACCACCATTGTCAGTAAAATTCTGACATTTCGGGTGATATTGAATCTAGGCCATCCGCAAAATTAATGGCAAGAAAACAATTTTCAAATCAAACCAATCCTCATCAGAATGAACAATTTCAGTTGCAAAAATGATCTTTTCAATCGATCGCATGAGTCAAAGTTTATTATCACCTCCATTATCAGTAAGATCCTGACATTTCAGGTGATATTGAATACACGAAATCGGCAGACTTAATGGCAGCAAACCAAGATTCAAATCGAGCTAATCCTCATCAAAATGAACAATGTCAGTTACAAAAACGTTGTTTCAAATCGATTGCATCAGTCAAAGTCTATTATCACCTCCATTGTCAGTAAAATTCTGACATTTCGGGTGATATTGAATCTACGCCATCTGCAGACTTAATGGCAGCAAACAAAGATTCAAATCCAACTAATCCTCATCAAAATGATCAATTTCAGTTGCAGAAATTATCTTTTCAATCGATTGCATTAGTCAAAGTTTATTGCCACCTCCATTGTCAGCAAAATCCTAAAATTTTAGGTGATATTGAATATACGCAATCGGCAGACTTAATGGCAGCAAACCAAGATTCAAATCAAACCATTCCTTATCAGAATGAACAATTTCAGTAGCCAAAACGATCTTTTCAATCGATTGCACGAGTCAAAGTTTATTATCACCTGCATTGTCAGTAAAATTCTGACTTTTCGGGTGATATTGAATCTACGCCATCTGCAGACTTAATGGCAGCAAACCAAGATTCAAATCCAACTAATCGTCATCAAAATAATCAATTTCAGTTGCAGAAATTATCTCTTCAATCGGTTGCATCAGTCAAAGTTTATTATTACCTCCATTGTCAGTAAAATTGTGACATTTCATGTGATATTGAATATACGCCATCCGCAGACTTAATGGCAGCAAACCAAGATTCAAATCAAACCATTCCTTATCAGAATGAACAATTTCAGTTGCCAAAACGATCTTTTCAATCGATTGCACGAGTCAAAGTTTATTATCACCTGCATTGTCAGTAAAATTCTGACTTTTCGGGTGATATTGAATATACGCCATTGGCAGATTTAATGGCAGCAAACTAAAATTGAATTACATCCAATCCTCATTAAAATGAACGATTTCAGTTGCAAAAATGATCTTTGGAATCGATGGCATCAGTGAAAGTTTATTATCACCTCCATTGTCAGTAAAATTCTGACATTTCAGGTGATATTGAATATACGCCATTGGCAGATTTAATGGCAGCAAACTAAAATTGAATTACATCCAATCCTCATTAAAATGAACGATTTCAGTTGCAAAAATGATCTTTGGAATCGATTGCATCAGTGAAAGTTTATTATCACCTCCATTGTCAGTAAAATTCTGACATTTCAGGTGATATTGAATATACGCCATCCGCTGACTTAATGGCAGCAAACAAGCATCAAATTAAACCGGACTGGGCCCAGGGTACGGAGCAACCATCCGGTGCCAAAGGGCCCCTAAAATTTGTTGGGGCAAGCCCTCTGTCTCTTTTGACCACGCCCTCAAATGCACCGGTAAAACGCTGCTTTTATATGGAAACACCCTACTATGGACCTTAAAACACAAGTTTGGATGGACATTTTTTAGTGTTAAGATAAATTTTTGAATGGCAGCGTGCCTGTGTGCCAAAAAACGTTCTTCGAAGAAAACTGGAAACGAAGAAAAACACATAATATGTATCTCTCCGGCCCCCCCTGCTAACTACCCTGGCTAGTGCGCTGTGGAGGAGATATCTTTCAGTATGGAACTTTCTGGAAATTTGGAGGCGGAATTAAAATTTACAATAGATTCGAAAATGTAACCAATCAAATCACGCCGAATTTAGGCGTTATCCAATGAGAGTTGGCTTATTGTACTACTCAGCCAATCAAATCTTGCATTTGGCATCTGGTAAACAAAAGAAGCATGCTGGAAGTTTCTTGGGAACGCCGCGAACTTTCTCTTTCGCAACAACGCTTGGACGAAACAGGCCTATAAAAACTCAGGCCGGCTTTTTCAGCTTTAATTTTCATCAAGAAGTTCAAGAACCTTGGAGAAAACAAGATGTCTGATGAAGAAGTAGAGACCTTCGCCTTCCAGGCTGAAATCGCTCAATTGATGAGCTTGATCATCAATACTTTCTATTCAAATAAAGAGATCTTCTTGAGAGAATTGGTCTCCAATGCCTCAGATGTAAGTATGAACGGAGTTTTGTCTTTATCTCAAATTCAAGCAAATATTGGGCAGATAAAGTCCTCGACAATGTTCACAAAAGTTCTCTCAGCTAATGAAAGTATAAGCAAGCTCAATGTTATACAAAGAGGGGATATTTGTTGCTTGAATGCTTCCCTAAACTTGGTCACATGCCAAATCCCCAAAGTTAGGCCCAAATGGCTAAAACCGCGTGGTCTTGAAGAATCCAGGGATTGGCACGTTGGAAACGAAATTTGAGAATAGACAAAGGACATTGGGATGAAAAGAGATAGTAGATATTCTCATTAAGAGTCCATCTAGACGCACAAAGGGGAAGAAAAAAGTTTCGGGTGAGCAGGACATATGAGCAGCTGAAATTTTGGCGTGGCTCTACCTAAAGAGAGGTGTCATCAGAGGCACCAGTTTGCATGTTCAACACAGGTGTCGTATGTAAAAGGATATCAAAGGTGGATTCTTTCCTGGAAAACGTCCCTTTGGACATTTATTTTTATGCAATACTGGATGGGTAAAATTTCCTAAATAGAATGGCATCAAACAAGGTGGCATGTTTCCATTGACTGACATTTGCACACTGTCGTACCCCTCGTGAGTCAAGGGGTGTATGTCTGTATGATTCTTCATTAGAGGTGAACAAGATCTCTCAAAACTATTGGATTATTAGTGATCTTTAGAGATTTTTCTCGAAACAAAAGGATGCTGCCAAATGTGTGCAAGATTTTTACAGAGTCATGTGCCATACTGATAAGTTAGCAATCTGGGCATGGAAGATGTGCACCTGGCCATTCTTTTAAACAATAAATCTAGTGTTCTTTGTGGAAATATCTGCAGAAGAGCTTCCGCATGCGCGAAATAGTTAGCAGTCTGGGTCATATACCCCTTAATTCACAAGCCAAATTCTATTTTCATTATTCCTATTTCACTCTTTCATGTGGCTGTTTGAAGCTTTGCTCCCAGAGCAGAATTAGTTGAATAATATCATCAAGCAATTGGATATAAGGAAGTGTTTGGATAAGAGTTTAAGGCCCACAGAAGTAGATATCAAGGCTGCCAAATTTAGGGATCCATTGCAGGGAGCAAGGGAGGATCAAAGTTACAAACATATATGCATGCACACTTTTTACTCCCTAGACATTTCAGTGCCGCCTCTATTACCCTGGCCATGTTGCTGGGTTAGATGGAGAAATAGCTGAATGAATTGATTGATTGTCTGATTGCTGAATGAGTGCAATGATGATTATCTTATAGGGACATATGAGGGCATATTGATTGCTCTTTGATCATAATTTGTGATAGTGGCAGAATCTGAGCATTCAAGTCAGCAATACCACAAATTTCTTATTTTGCCCCCTTTTCTAAAAAGCCCCTCCCTTCTATGCCAATGTTTGAGCCATGCCCCCTCTCTTTTAGAGCCCCCTTTGTATATATATGTCAGATTTGAGAGGTTTGAAGGATTTTCCCTTTATGGAAATAAAGCAAGCTGGGCCATAGTTTTTATCTTGTATTAATTAAAACCAGATAATTTCATTGTTTGTACCAAAGTTGCCCCACATCCTTCCATTTTGCCTGTGTGGTCCCCGTAGGTGTTTGCTACAGGCTATAAGCCTATGCAAAAATTGCATAAGTATAAAACCCTATCGAAATAACTTGGTTGCTTTACTGTATCAAGAAGCCCAAGTGTCTCTTAACCCCCTTGTGGAGTTGACGAAAAGTTAGATAGGGGTTGAGGAACCAAATATGGCTCTTGTCTAAGATGGAAGTGAAGGAGCATGCTCCATTTCTTTAAGCCCTCTTGTGGATGAAGTGATTGAATGGATCGCCAAAATATATAAGTCCCGTGGGTCTAAAGAGCTTCAAAAGTATGAAGACAGAGTTTTCTTGTGTAAGATGAAAGTGAAATAACATGTCCATATTTAGAATACTCCACTAGGCCAGTCTCTTCATTTCTTGTTAATATGGTTAGTAGGGCAGAGGTGTTTGACATCAAAAGTTTGTTTTCTAGGCACTTGATAAGATCAGATATCAATCCCTGACGGACCCAACAGTCCTTGACACTGGAAAAGATTTGAAAATTGAGATCATTCCAAACAAGGATGAAAAAGTCCTCATCCTCAGAGACACAGGAATTGGAATGACGAAAGCTGATTTGGTTAATAACCTTGGAACAATTGCTAAATCTGGAACAAAGGCATTCATGGAAGCGTTGACTGCTGGTGCTGATATCTCTATGATTGGTCAGTTTGGTGTAGGTTTCTATTCAGCATACCTGGTCGCTGAGAAAGTCACTGTTATTACCAAGGTAAGGTTTGATATTCTTATGAGGGACCTAGGGTGAATCTGAGTGCCTATTTCCAGAAGATCTTCGGAGCAGAGAAAGAACTCATCTGGTTTTTGGCGCACATTTTGGCGTAGAAAGGGGCCATAAAACAATGGGCAATTCGATGTCTGATTGTATTAAACAATAGATATATACCAATTATTATTTGGTGCACTCTGGCGCACAAAATCATTGTGCTCCAAAATCTTTGGCGCAGAGCAGCACAGAAATAAACCCAGGTGAGGGGCAAGCTTTCCTTGCAAGTCTCGAGGGTGAACTTCACAACGGTAGCCAGTACTTGTGCTGAAGGGGTGCCCTCCCCTTTTTGGTTAAATATTGAAATTAAAATTGAGCAAAAACACTTGAAGACACATTTGAAATGTGGCAAAGGAAATCATGTAACATGTCTGCCATAATTTGAGATTTTAAGTGCTTTTGAAGATTTCCAGAAACATTTCAGTAGGGTCATGAGCTTTTATGTCATGGCTTTGCAATAACTCCCAAAAAGTTGATGTAAATTGAATCTAGATAATGGATAGTTGTTTCTCGTCATTCTTGCTGTCTGGAGTGTAGCACTAGCCAAGCTTTTCTTAGCCTGCATCAAGGAAAATAGTGTTGGTGTGTACTACTTTCTCTCCCCCAGATACAAAATAGTAAGTCAGGCGGCTGATCAGTGACTGTGCTCACCTGTGTAACCCACCTAAAATGTTCTGTATCCTTTCCTCCTCAGAGAAGTCCTAGAGATCTCAAGTTACATGCCATTAATGATGGTCAGCGCAGTTTTGCCAGGGACCCCTTTTTGAGTGCTTAAAGCAGAGAATCTGTTAATGAGATGTGAAAGTTTTTAAATGTAGCTTGCCAAATGATGATGAATCCCATATTCGCAGTTTCCACCAGATGACATGAGTGTCTAAATGATGGTTTCAACCTTCCTTGGATGTCTGATGGCAAGTCTTAAGACATTGCTTACCATGATTAAGACATTGCTTACCATTGCTTAAGTACATTGATTAACCATTGCGAATAGGACAAAGATAGTACCAAACACACCTTAACAAGGTAGATGCTTAAACAGAAAATGTTTTTCTTTTTTGTCTAATGTTGTGGTACGGTGGAGCCTTTGCTAAATTTCAGGCAGAATAGCTGAATACACTAAAGATGGCAGCGACAGACTTGTTACCAAGATCCATCACAAGATCCATTGTAAATATATATACTTACTTTCTTTTACCTTGTTGTTGTTTAACTCTGTTTATTCTAATTCACAATTGTTGTCTCATAGCACAATGATGACGAGCAGTACATCTGGGAATCAGCTGCAGGCGGATCCTTCACTGTAAAAAGGGACACAGAAAATGAGCCATTGGGACGTGGAACAAAAGTCATTTTGACGTTGAAGGAGGATCAAGCTGATTACATTGAGGAGAAGAAAGTCAAAGAAGTCATCAAGAAACACAGTCAGTTTATTGGCTATCCGATTCACCTTCAGGTATTTTTCACTTTTGTTGACCTTTTTCTTTAGAGACCATATGATGGAAGACTGGAGTTTTTTTATTCCAGTAAAACATTACAAAGACATTAGCTAAATATATACTCTACTTACCAAATTACTCAACTACACTACTAGAACGATACCGCAAGGAGCAACAGCGTTTTGTCTACCCTGCAGCCATGATGTTCAAACAAGACAAAAAAGAACAATACACATGGCTACAACAACAAGCATCTGCCAGACTGGAGTTGATGATGTTATTCCATGTAGTCATTCCGTGATTTCCATCTGATGGTTTGATTTTTTGTTGTACAAGGACTCGTGCCCAAACAGATTCAAAAACTGTTTTTGCAGTGAATCAAGTAGAAAATAAATGGATGAAATTTGTTTAGGAAAATTTGAGTAAGAGTGAGGAAACAAGATGATTGCTATGAGAACAGTTTTTTAGACTGGTAGATTTTTGTTTGTGTGCTATGCCCTTGGATGTAAGAAAAACAAAAATAGTTTATAAGTATATAAGTATTTGAAAAGTTTTTAACAAAATCCAACAAGCAATTGGATGGCACGACATGTTTGTATCTCACACAGAACAACTTGATTAGAGACCAAGGAACTGAATTGATGCCTTAGGGGTTGACTGGACATCCAGAGACTTGACTCGAGTGTTATTTTATCCTACAGGTTCAGAAAACAAGAGACAAGGAAATTAGCGATGATGAGGCAGAAGATGAAGAGGAAGATAAAAAGGAGGAAGAGAAAAAGGAAGATGGGGAAGGTGAGGACAAACCAAAAGTTGAAGATGTTTCGGATGATGAAGATGAGGAAAATAAAGACAAAAGCAAAAAGAAGAAGAAAACAATCAAAGAAAACTACACTGAAATGGAACAAATGAACAAGACCAAACCATTATGGACCAGAAACCCAGATGACATCACAAACGAAGAATACGCTGAATTCTACAAGAGTTTGACTAATGATTGGGAGGATCATTTGGCCGTCAAGCATTTCAGTGTTGAGGGACAATTAGAATTCCGTGCACTTCTCTTTGTGCCAAAACGTGCACCGTTTGATCTGTTTGAAAACAAGAAGCAGAAAAATAACATCAAGCTGTACGTCAGGAGAGTTTTCATCATGGAGAATTGCGAGGAACTCATCCCAGATTACTTGAATTTCATCAAGGGAATTGTCGACTCAGAGGATCTTCCATTGAACATCTCTCGTGAAACATTACAGCAAAGCAAAATCTTGAAGGTCATCAGGAAGAATCTGGTCAAGAAATGCTTGGAGCTTTTTAATGAAATCTCAGAAGATAAGGACAACTACAAGAAATTCTACGAGCAGTTTGCAAAGAACCTGAAACTTGGAATTCATGAAGATTCCACAAACAGAACCAAAGTTGCGGATTTACTGAGGTATGCAAGCTCATCATCGGGGGATGATATGACGTCATTGAAGGATTACGTCTCAAGGATGAAGGAAAACCAGAAGGATATTTACTACATCACCGGAGAAAGCAAAGACATTGTTGCCAATTCAGCATTTGTTGAGAGAGTAAAGAAGAGAGGCTTTGAAGTGTTATACATGGTTGACCCAATTGATGAGTATGCTGTGCAGCAACTGAAGGAATATGATGGAAAGAAATTGGTCTGTGTCACAAAGGAAGGTTTGGAATTGCCAGAGGATGAGGATGAGAAGAAGAAACAAGAGGAACAGAAAGCTAAATTTGAAGATCTTTGCAAGGTTTGTTTTCGGTTTTTGTGCATTAAGTTAGTTGGGTCAAAAAGATTTGACACATTTGGTGGGATGTCTAATAAAATGTATGTGGCTGATATCCAAAACAAAAATGTCGAGGGCTAACTTCGATGAGAAAATTTTGTTTCGTAAAATCACAGAGCTTTGAGGCCCAAAAATTAGGAAAATGTCTGTGAGAGTCATGCATGGGAAGGAACGTTCCACATTCCATTCTGGTCTTTTATTTACGTATCATTGAAATTGAAACTAAATGGCTATTCATCGCTCACAGTGCATGTTTGATGTGGATTTGAATGAGATATTTAGGGCCCCTTTTACATAAGAGACTCAAACCAGTTTTGAAATTGCATCCCTATCTAAGTTGAACTCTGTGTCAGGTCAAAGCCCTTTTAGTGTTTAATCATTATATTTTTACCATTCAGCCATTACTATTCTTCGCGTTACGTTTGGTATATATTTCGCATGTCTTTCTGTTCCCAAAGCGGCTCATACAAGATAAGCTTTGCTTTTTCTCAGTTGTATAAGTTATACAGTACGTTGTATTATGTATTTCTTATAAACAAAGTTTGAATTGAATTGAATTTACATAGCAAAAGGGATTTGTAACTCAAACGGGGGTGAGACTCAACTCGCCTGTTCAGATCAGTTCAAAATGTCTCCCCAGTTTGAAATGTCTCCCCAGTTTGAAGATCCCTTGTACTGTATATAAATAATTCTTACATTAGTGTGAGATGCAGTTGTCTTGGGTTTAAAGGTTATATTAGCCTGTTGTTTTACTTGCCACTAAAAGAACACATCAGTTTCAGACCAGGTTGAACTTCATGTGAAGGAAATGGGAAATAAGCTGTCTGGCAACTATTCAAATCAATTTTTAAGTGTCATAGCAGTTTACAGGCTCTCCATATGGTCTATGACATTTAGCTCATTTGTTACAGGTCATGAAAGAAATCTTGGACAAGAAAGTTGAGAAAGTTGTAGTGTCAAACAGATTGGTTGACTCGCCATGCTGTATTGTCACCAGTCAGTATGGATGGTCTGCAAACATGGAACGAATCATGAAGGCACAAGCTTTGAGAGACACGAGCACATTGGGATACATGGCTGCAAAGAAGCACCTTGAGATCAACCCAGATCACGCAATAATGGAGCAACTACGAGCCAGAATTGAGGCAGACAAACACGATATGTCAGTCAAGGATCTTGTTATGCTGTTATTTGAGACATCACTGCTTTCATCTGGTTTTACACTTGAGGATCCATTCACGCATGCAAGTAGGATACACAGAATGATCAAACTTGGTTTAGGAATCGAAGAGGATGCATCAGGTAAACTCTTTTGTTCTTAAAATCTTGGTTATTGAGTAATCAATTCCTTTCAGCCAGTAGACAAATTTGGCCAAGGCTGTTCACACCCATTTCCAGTCATATGACTAGTCTCACTTCTTCTCTTTTGATTTCTCTAACGTTTCATGCCATGCAAAGTTGTGCCATGAATGCAAAAACTAGAATAATACTACAACTTCCCAAGAGGATGGTCACATGACTTGAAATGGGTAAAACAAACCTTAGCTGATTAGGTCTATGGTTTCTATTCTATCAGTCATTCATGCATAGCTCACTAAAACATAATTAGGGGACAGCCATTTACTGCTCCCCTGTTGAAATCTTATGGCCAGGCCTGGACTTTAAGGTGCTTGCAAATGAACAGCAAAATGAGTTAGGCTGACCCTAAGTTAAATCAAAGGTCATTGTTTGAAGAAGCTTTGGAGAAACTTTTGCAGCCTAGTTTGTTGTCTTGTGATCAGTTTGCAATTTTGAAGTTTTGGTTTTGGACTGCAGACATCAAAATTGAAAGCTCAGTGGGAAACAAATTTTCATAAGAATGGATAATTATATTTCTGATATGATTCTTTGTAAATGTAGTTGCAAAATATTTTGTCAAAGAAGTGGGTTGCATATCAAATGTGATTCAGGGAAATATGTTCCTTAGTGCATATTTTTTAGAGCAAACAACCCTTTGCAAAATTATGTTGTAAACAATGTTAAGCCATTGTTAAAGATTAGGCCAACAATTCTACAGCGAGCAAAATGCTCACAACCCAAGGCTGCTATCTTGATGTTCATATAGATCATGTCTGAGTTTGAGGGTTTAGCCTGATTTCCATATATTCACAAGGATTGCTGGTGACGCAAGGATCACACAAATTTGTGACCAGCAATTGTTGTGTTGAAAAGGAAAATGTCCTGTTCAGTTTGCCGGCAATTGTTAGGTTGCCAGTGATCCTTGAATTTTAGATGGAAAATGGCTGCGATAGCAAGTTTTTGCATCGAAGGAATGCCAACTGGGCATGGATTTTGGTGATCACGGCCTCTCTTTCAAAAGATGTTTCTTTGTTATCTTTAACCACCATTATGGAGATTAGATTTTGTCACCAAAGTCCTAAGAAATGTGCGATCCTTGCAATAAATGGAATCTACATGACACAAGGATCACTGAGAGTTGCAGGCCACAGATTTGTGCTGTCCTTTCGTCACCATGCGATCATATGAAAACCAGGGTTTAAAAGAGCTGAGCATTTGGTACATACAGCAGTTATTTGAGAAGTCTGTTAATTTTTGTTTCAGGACTCGCAGATGTACCAACGGAAGACATGCCACCTCTTGAAGCTGATGATGATGATGCAGACCAACAAAAGATGGAAGAAGTTGATTAAAAAAACTTTTGATCTGCTCAACACAGAAGTGTCTTTCATTTTTGTAAACATGAAGAAGTCTGTTGACGCCCCTTAATCATGGTCCACAGTTGTTCATTTGTTGGGTTTGTTTTCAAAATTTGGGGTTTGGTTTCCCAAAACTTTTCAGTGCTGATCAAATTGCAAAAGATCTATTTCTAAGCCAAATACCTTAAAACACAAAGTGCAAAGTTAACAAAATTTGTCACTTATTTTCAGTTTTGTGGTACAGTATGAACACGGTTGTTCTCCAGTATGTAGCATCACTACCCTGTGTTTCTTAAAATTGTTTTTCAATTTGAGTTCACTCAGAATTTTGCACAAATGTAAGGTTTCTCTCCAGTATGTATCCAAAGTTTTTATGCCTGAATAGATGCTTTTGATCATTACAAAATTCAGAAGACAGCGAACAGAAGTTGGAACTCTTTAGTTCAAATCTTCATTGTTCACAGTGTTGTTGTTTTTGTCCAGTATGTAAGTAGGATAACATGCAAGCAAAGTTTTATGTTGCTAATTATAGATTAACTCTTTTGCACAACTCAACATGAGCAAACTGTGTGTTGATCCATCTATTGCTAATCATGTTAAAGGTCATGGGTCAGAGTTTAATGTATCACAATGGAAAGGTCACTGTGCAAAGGACACTTTCCGTTGTAATTGGTGCTGTCAAAGTTGTTTTGTTTCCCAGAAAAATATGGATGTTTATTAATGAAATATATACACAAGAAATATCCATTCGTGTCGTTTTCCTTCTTTGCCTTCGTAAACAATTATGCTTCGCACGCAAAACAAAATTATTGTTTGATCTGTTTGAAAATCCCAAATCATTTTCTGCATGCTGCAAGCGGAGCCCAGAAAAATCGCGGCTGGAACCGCAGGAGGCTTTTCTTTTTAAAAAGACATTAATCACCCAGGTCCTTTGCTGGAACGCTGCAGTTTTTGACTGTATAAAGATCCGATTTAGCCATAGTTTGAAGTATATAGGCGGAAGCTGCAAAATTGAAGCTAAAAGGTAGATCAACAAAAGTCAAACTTTTGTTTCGCTGTAAGTACACCAGGTTAGCTCCACAATTTCTGCTACTGCCTAGGTTTGATCTTCCGACAGTTGCGGCCTGCACAGGATCGCCGGTGACGTTAGCTCTAAAGATAATTTTTCCAAGAAACGTAAGGAAAGTGTTGTGTTTTTTGGCTGCTGCAACTGGTTGACAAATTTGGGGCAGGAAGCAAGGCGAAGAGTTAAAAAATCTAGTTATTTTGACATGAAATTATAGCCAACAAACTTAGCATTCGGAGAAAGGTTCGACCTCTTTAGGACTCTGGTTGCAAGCACAAAGTATTCAGCAAAATGCGACAAAGGCTTAAAATGCGGCGAAGCAAATTACCACAACATTTGACTATAGGGATAATTTTTTTGCGCAAACGTAGGAGAACTTTAGAAACTTAAAAAAATTTGCTGACTTTGTTAGATTTGTGCATTTATTTGCAATTGGCCAAAGGAGCTTACAGCATAGCTATTTTACTAAAGAATCCAAATAGCTCCATGTTTTTGTACGTTTTGAAGAAATATGATGAATGTTCGAAAGTGTAAAACAGTGATAGAAGCTCTGACGCCACACAACCGAATCTTTCCCGATAAATGTACAAGAGTATTGCTCGATCCAGACTTTAGGTAGAATAGCAAAGGTTACAGGGCATTGAAAACTACAATTTTCTTGCAATGCTTTGCGCATATGGTATTATCAGTTTGTAAGTTCAAAGACTAGGCAACTGGGCTTCAAATCTTATTTGGTGATTTCTACAAATAAGAACCTATTTCAAATTTCAGGCTCGATGGGTTCTTATGGGGGTCTAATTTCAAAATTTCAGCCTGCAGGTTCTTTATCATTAGGTTCTCGTTTAGCTTCTATCTTCAGATTTTGTACCACAAGCCTTTTGTGTGGAGAACAGACCATTTTCACTGCAACTGCAAGAATTTAACAGTTATTGAAAGATTTTCGATCCGTCAGCGAGTCCCCTAAAGGGTCCCTTCATTCATCCAATGTGAGACACCTGCTCTTCAGGAGTTTATTCCAGCATTCCAAGGGTCCAGAGGTCCTGGTCCTGACGTCACAAATTTCGAAAGCGAGGCGGTAAGCAAACGGGAAGAATTTCTTTTCTCTTCCCTTTCGAACTTATCATTAGAGAAGAAGGAAGCAGTTGAGGATCGTTCATCTTCAAGGGGCATTTCATGCTCTAATCATGGCAAGACCAGTCTTATTTGTGCTTGGATTGGTTTGCATTAGGTATTGTATACTATTAATGGAGTTAGAATTAGTGGTTGTCATTTCAAATGCTGATAAGAACAACACGAGTGACGAGGGGGAGTAAAATTTTTGACCGGCCTTGAGAAACTGGCCTAAATTAAAACACCCACGCAGCTTGTTGCATTCCTTGCTAGTTCTTCGCAAGGTTCATAGAATAAAATTTATGATGCGTTTTAGGATATTGCAGAAAATGGCCAGGTTGAATCTCTGCACTGCTTACCTGCAGAGTCTTGTTGTTTGATGCGTGCAGCCATTTTGGCGTGTGTGGGTGTGTGACAGAATGTAAAATTTTAGTGCAGAGAGTCAATGGGAGTTTCACGATTGTTTGGAACACGAAACCAAATTCTCCTGCTTGATTATCGAAGCCAGGGGCCTACTGTGATATTTGCTCCTCCTTTTGTACTTTCCACTGTTTAAGACATTTTGTGCAGCTCAAATTAAAAAATCGTGAGTGATGAGAAACCATGCAACTCCAGACACCTTTGATGCACTCTGCAAAGTTTCCAGAATTTTCTAATTTTGCAAAATCAGCAGTTTGTTCACCAGTTCGGCCAGAGGTTTATCCTTCAATCTTGGAAAGTGCCCTGTACCAAGAATTTTCACAGCTGCAAGGTCCAGTATGGAAAGAAACGAGTGTGCACGGTACATGTGCCATACACAGAGGCCCTGTTTTCTATTGTTTCCTATTGTTTCTAGGTGCACAGGTGCCATGCGCAGAAATTTAACTTTCCATACAGGTCAGCTGTTGCAAATCAAGAATTTTCATTCGCTCAGTCCAATATTGCAAATTTTGAATTGTATACTTTCTATCGTAGCAATGTTTTGGCAAGTGTTGAACAAATGTTCCCACCTGGTCATTTAAAACCGTTTGGAGAACATGCGGAACCAATGCCCCTTGAGGAAATGGAGGATATCCCTGATGCTAAGACGTTCATGGAGAAATATGTGTTTCCATCAAGACCTGTTGTATTTCGTAATGCTGCCAAGAAATTCCCAGCCTATAACTTATGGACTGAAGAATACTTGAAAGAGAAGTACGGAGACTTGGAAATTAGATTAGAGAATAAATTAGAGAAGGAAGGGTACACACCAACAGGAGCGAAGGGTAAGGAGTATCATATTTCAAACTTTCAACAAGTGATGATTCACTGTGATATTTCATATTATCTGATGCAGCAAATTTCAATATCTTAGAAGGAAGAAACCAGAAATATGAAATGTAGTGTAGCTGTATTGTAACTAAAGTTGCAATTGGAGGCCTGAGACAAAATATCCTTGCGGATCACTGTAAAGACTCAATTAAGCCCCCCCCCGCTCTAAGTCTCCAATGAGCCCCTCCCCTTGAGCCAAAACTTTAAATAAGCCCCCCCCCCATTTATGTTGAATTCGAGAAATTAGCAACAACTGTCCATACATTTCATCAGACATGCTTGCATGTTTGATAGTGCTTGGGGTGGAAAATTAGACAGATGACGATGAGTCTGTTGTTGCCCTGTACTCTTTGACTTGATGATGGCGCTTCAGGCAATAGAGACTCATAGTATTACTCTGAAAAACCTGGCCCTATTTAGGCCCAAACTTCGCTATTTCTCCAGTACCAATCAGATTGTGAGATTTGTGAATTACTATTGTTAAGGTGTAAATGTGATAGAATGTTTGATTCAATTGAAGAACTGGAGACACTCCCACGGGATGGAGATTCGAAGCCGTGATTCTTCCATAATTCCATTGATGATTGAAGAAAATAGGGCCAAGTTTTTCACTGTTTCATTATGAGTCCCTCTTGAGCAAGGATTACCGCAGGGATACAAGGGGCTCATTGTCATCAATCTAGTGGAAAATATGTTGAATCTGTGTCGCAGACCCATGGAATCGTATGTCGAATCGCAAAATATGGGATAAAACAAGTGAAAAACTGATCATATAAATCCTTGTCATGTGATTTTGTGAATAAGCCCCCTCTCTAATAAGCTGCCTCTCTAATGAGCCCCCTCTGGATTTTCCGAAATCAAATAAGCTTCCCTGGGGCTTAATAGAGCTTTTAGTATGATTTTGTGGAAATTTTTTAGCAAGAGGAGTGATGTGTAGACATTGTTTCTCCTTTGGATTTCCTCCACCACAGCTGGTTTACACAGTTGTGGATAAATTTGATGTGGGCAGCAATGAGTATTCTTGAATGTGTTACACTGTACCGCAGTAGAATTAATCCACTTAGGCTTCCAGTCTACATGAGACCAATTGAAATGTTTGTTGCCAAGCAAAAAGATCCTCACAGATACCCGTTGCTGATTTTTGTGTGGGTCTTGCATGAAAGGGAAGGAGGAGGGCTTTGGGGAGTACTAGAACCCACAAACCTATACCAAATTAGCAAAATCCAGAAATTTACAAGCAAAGAAAGCCACAGAAGCATCTTCAGTTTTTGTCAGTAATCTTTGATTATTCCAGCAGTCTCATTCCCCCTCCCACTCTTTGTTCCTCGTTTTAAGCAGTTAAAATCTTGTTTTTGATCTCAGTTAACTACATGGACTGTATGACTGTGAAAACTTGAAAAATTAGGGATTTTGAATTAAATACCCAAAGCTCAAGGACAAAATTGGCCACACCTACAACCTGTGACGCATCTCAAAATCTGAAAACCAGAGTATGACTTGAAAGTAAAACCTGAATCCTGAGGGGCTAAAATCGGGCAGACCTCTGAAGAACCCAAAGCCCTCCTCAAGAAGGCTAGTGGTGAGAATATTGATCCTTATAGGTATTCATTTGGTACAATGTAAATTTGCTCCATTCATCTACTTCAAGGACATTTGAATTTGAGTTGATGCCATAATCTTACAGCATTAATCAGCTTCAAGAATATGATCTTACAGGGCCCTTATTGATAACAATACTTATATATAGTGTTGACAAGGTTACCCTGTATAAATATTGCTCTTATTATTATTATCATACAATTGGATGGTCCGACCTGTAAATGTAATGCCTGTCATGTCAGACCATGTAAATTCTGCCCATGTAAATATGCCTTGAACATTTAATTTATCAATTAATTTCTTCATTCCTCTATTTATTCATTTGTATATTCGATTCAGATAAGTTGTATATATGTAAATATGTATAGCTAGGCAAGAATCGAATAAAAATGAATTGACAAACAAATCTTGTAAGCAGTTAGTAAATATTTCTTTTGCTTTTTTGACAGGGGTTGGAAGGGATACAATAGAAGAGTTTATCAATACATATAAAACTCAACCAAAATATATTGTATCTGAGCTGCCATCACCAATGTATAAAGATATTATGGTATGTTTTTGTTTCTATTCGTTCTTACATTTCATTAAATATTTTACAAGGCAATACCTACAAAATTACTCTATTCAGTACTACAATGACATAGTATGTATCTCTTTATCTTGTAGTACTATACATACGTTTGGTGTTATATACATGTTTAGTTAGTCATGTAAATTGTTACATGATTAAAATGCAGAGGATATAAAGGGCTGTTTTGCACAATGTTTCTGTTGGTTCTTACATTCCTACAAAATTACTCTATTCAGTACTACAATGACATAGTATGTATCTCTTTATCTTGTAGTACTGTACATATGTTTGGTGTTATATACATGTTTAGTTAGTCATGTAAATTGTTACATGATTAAAATGCAGAGGATATAAAGGGCTGTTTTGCACAATGTTTCTGTTGGTTCTTACATTCCTACAAAATTACTCTATTCAGTACTACAATGACATAGTATGTATCTATTTATCTTGTAGTACTGTACATACGTTTGGTGTTATATACATACATATTTAGTTAGTCATGTAAATTTTTATTTGATAAAGATGAGGAGGATATAAAGGGCTGTTTTTTTTGCAAAATTAGAGAAATTTCTTATTTCTGTGTAAATTTACATGTTTTGCTAGTGAGCAATGAAGGGAAAGCTTAGCACAAACTAATCTCATTAGCATCTAAATTAATTGTATCTGATTTAAAGAGCTCTTGAAAGCTGCTAATGTTCTTTGGTCCTCCAAAATTTGTACCTAACACAAAGACACGTGTGGGCTACAACATAGGCTGTAGAGATAGCAGGTTTGTGTACGGTGACATCAACCCTCACAGTGGAATTATGTTTGATCACAGGCTTATTTTTCCCAACCACTTGCTTGTAAGGAATCAGCATAGTTAAAAGCTTGCCCAGGCCAAGTTGAAAATACAATATATTGAACTTGGGCACTTCAACAAGTGTGGCTGTATTGTGGAGCCAAGGAAACAATGAATGCATAGGAGTTTTCTATAGCCTTTTTATAGTGACTACAAGGTATAGCTATGTCTGTTCCCTTTATTATCCGAGTATATCGTTAATTCATAGGCATTGCCATGCATGTCATGTGGCCCAGCCAAGAAACGAATGGTTGAAATTGATTTATGGATGAGCTCTGGATCAAGCCAAAGTATTCTTCACAAAGATGCTTTTAACACAATGAATTGCCTCATCAATGGAACAAAAGATTGGAAAATTGTTCTGTATAAATATGAAAAGGATCTTTACAAGGCATATGAAGAAGGGGACCCAGCTGGTGGGTACTCCAAAATCAATGTTCGAAGTGTTGATATGCTCAAGTACCCAAAGATTGCTACATTGCCATATTATAACATAACTGTGCATGGGGGTGACTGCTTGTTTTTGCCAAAGAGTACTTATCATCAAGTGAGTACATTTATTTATATATATCTTTATATATGAGTATATATATATTTTTCTTGAAATATATATATACATATAAAAACTCATAAAAAACACATTCTTTACTAAAGAATGTGTTTTTATGAGTTTTTATATCTATTTTAATTCGCATTGAGAAGGAGCTGATGAGAATATATATATATATAAATATATATATATATATATATATATATATATATATATATATATATATATATATATATATATGTGTGTATATATATATATATGTGTATATGTAGAGGCTCAGAAAATACAACTTCATTTAAACGTTTCGGCCAAAGCCTTCATCAGTTTCCGCACTGTCAATAAATATGCTAAAATGATGCAGACATAGAAAAGTCATTGTTGTCTGGTGGAAGGATATGAAAACTTTGATCAAGATTCTAGGGTTTCGTGAAGAGGTCTTTCACTAAAATCTCCCTTTATTTCATATTGGAGTGACTTGTTTCAATCAGATCAGTCTTAAAATCTGTTTGAACATGTTCAGTGTAAAACAATACTACATGCCAGTGTTATTGCCGCAAAGCCAAAAAAGTTAGATGAAAGGAATTGGAGCTTGCTGTACATCAATCTTTCTTTATATCTGTTAGATTCACCCATTGAGCTATAAATGGATTCACAAGTGTCGCTTGTTACAAACCTTCTCAATTTGTCTTTTGTTTCAGGGAATGTTGATTGGTCTTATTTCAGTTGCCTCAAGACGGGGGCAGGCGGGCATCAATCTTCTGTTATGCCAACAGGGTGAATCTCGACTTCTGTTATTCCATATGTTTAGTTCACTTTGTTTTCAATCCCCAAAAGGCCACACTCACCGACAAATATTGTTGTTAGTTGCAAAGAGCAGTTGCCATGCAAATGGGGAATCATTTTGATTTCTACTTTTCCCCACAGGTAAACTCCCTTCCTGGCTTCAATTTGGCAGTGACTATCCTGTTCTCTCGCTTTGATTATGATAAACCCAAGAACTTCAAAGATTGCAATGCAACAACAGAAAAATTCACACCATTGAATGAATTTGACATTGACTGGATGTTCCCAGGAAAAGGTTTGAGGCATTTTGCCATTTACAGTCTAAGATTCAACTTTGATTTGAGAGGTTGATGGTGTAAAGCTAAAAAGATATCCATTGCCGGTTGGCCCGTCCAAAAAGTAGCGCTGTTTAAAAATCACAAAAACTGGATTACCAAAAGTGACATTGAATTTTATTTTCTATCTTTTTTTG
This sequence comes from Aurelia sp. 4 Dawson et al 2005, assembly GCA_964019985.1. Lineage (NCBI taxonomy): Eukaryota > Metazoa > Cnidaria > Scyphozoa > Semaeostomeae > Ulmaridae > Aurelia > Aurelia sp. 4 Dawson et al 2005. The sequence continues at coordinate 957,239 of OZ026512.1, read as the reverse complement.
TCACTGATTCAAATGAAATTCACGTGTTGTCAATGATTCAACTAATATTCACTTGTTGAAAAACTTGGGAAAGTTACATTTTGTGTATCTATTTCCAGTTGCATGAGACATTTATTTCACAGTCAGTGTCATAAGTGGTAGCTTCAACATGGGGACTGATTTAGCCAAGTCTGCCATGTTTACAGCACAACCAATCAAATTGCTACTTTCTCAATAAGGTCAACCCGCGTGCCAATTTTTAGCGTTTGATCCACTCGTTGATTAGAGTTCGACTTTTCGATGCGAAGCAACTTTTGAGGTAACGCTCGAAATGGCGTTCAACTTGTCTCTTGAAGTTTGAAGGATTGAAGACATTCAATGTTTCTTCAGATTTTTCATAAGATTTTGGTCCCATTTTAGAATCTGTTTTGGTTGCGAGTCCTTGTATGGGTGAAGCTAAAAACATCAGATTAAAAACATACAGTATAAGGAATTGCGTTGTCAGTCTAGCCTGGGCTTAGCTAAGAATATATCTATTGTACTTGAGAACTTTTATGCATACTGTTTCATTTGTAGCTGAAGGAACAATATACTTTTCAAAGAGGTCTGGGGCTGCGCACCACTCTTCTGGAAGATGGTGGATGCTGTGCGCAAGGGAATCCCCTTCTCACTGCAAAACCTGAAAATTCTGACTTTCATGTTTCCATTTCTCAAGTTAATGGTCTTGTTTGTTGGTTTAAAGACATTTGTTTTGTTGCACTCGAGACAAAGCAAAAAGCAAAAGTAGGCCATTCACATATGAAACCACAACAACTCAGGAAATAACATGATAACCTCCCAAAACATCAAAAACTTGATGGAGATAACGTGTGAAGCCATTTGTTCAGTTTGTGAATCTTTGCTATCCCTTTTGTGCCCATTAAATTGAGGTAAATGCTAGATTTCCTACAGCAACTCTTCCCATGCAGCCAAATTTGAGGTTTTGCAGCGAGAAGGGGATTCCCTCAAGCACCGTATCCGCCATCTTCCAGAAAAGTGGTGCGCAGCCCCAGACCTCATTGAAAAGGTCTATACAATATGTGTGTCGATGTTTCTTTGGCCTGTTTATAGCAGTTTTGAGATGTATATAAATATGTATGTAAATTCTTCGTTTCTTTTTTAGGTTACATGACCATGGGATACGGAGAAACTTTTGTGACAAAGTCACAATTCTACCGCGACGCAAAAAGTGGAAAATTGACTTCAAAAGCTATATTTAACTCCTTGATGATGGAGAAAGACCCTTTCACTGGTACGCAAAAACCAGCTTATGTAATATTTATTTAAGGATTCGGTTAACTTTAATCACTTTCTCCAGAGTATGAATGGAATTATCTCTTCTATCAGTTGTGTTGACTGGTTTGAATTATATACATCCCTTATAATTCAGAGCATCTTAAGTCACCATAATTTTTCTTCGAATGCAGGTGCTAAAATCGATGAAAAGTTCGTTGCAGGTGCCCTTGGCGTAAAACCTGGCCAAATAATAACAAAGGAACATGTTCTACGATTGACAAAGGAACAAATTCGAAAAGTTGCCGTGCCAGCACAAGGACTGTTTTCCTCAAACTCTTACGACTATGAGTTCTACAAAATTTCACCCCGTGATATCGCAAAACTCGTTGCGGTGCTCGTAAAACGTGATGGAAACCTCAAACGAAAGAGCTTCGTCGAATGGTAAGCTTTGATTCGCTTTATTGCGTCATGAGAGCACTTTGAACAATTCACTTTGAATGCTTTCTATAAACATTTTAACAATAAGAAAAGGGAGACCAGGGAGAGTTGTTTGTTCTGGTAAATGACTGCCACGGAGCTTCTTCGAATGATAGATTTCCCTCCACAAAAGTTTAAGTTTTAAATTCATGGTTGAAACCAAGATTCTTTGAGAAACAATTCCCAAAAAATAGCTGCAACGATGTCCCATGACTCATATGCCTTGTAACGAAGGGGGACCTCAAATCAAGCAGCTTTGGCGGGAAACTGGGACCGAAAGTATTCATCATTTTCCTTCAGAGTTGCTCGCGGAGATCAGAAACGAAACAAGAAACAAGGAACAGTATGAAACAATATTTGAGTTGACATACAAGATGTAATGCTGCAAGTAGTTCTACAAGTGATGCAGGACACTTCTGAGTTCAAGTAAAGATCTTGCTGCCAACAAAGACATACCTAGAGCTGAATTCTTATTAATTTTTCATTTCTTCTCAGGTATGTTGCAAAATTATATGGGACAAAATTATATGCAGATGCATTCTTTGATAAATTATCTGGCAAAGATGTACAAGAAGTCTCAAAAGATGATATCCTGAAGAATTTTATGAATGCTGCTGAGAGGTAAGACATTTTTATTTGGACCTTTCACTTTTGATCTTTGACTTTCAAATTTGACCTTTCACTTTTGATCTTTGACTTTTCACATTTGAGCTTTCACTTTTGTCCCTTCATTTTCAACCCCTCAGTTTTGTAATGTGAGCTCTAACCTTCTTTCTTTATATTATCTCGTGAGATCTTAACGCAAACATCATTTGGATTCATACTCAAAACAAGATGGCAACAATATATTTACATCTATATGAATTTTTTCCAATACTTTACATTTTCAAAACGGAGGTCAAGCGCGACGGAAAAAAGAATCATGTTCTCAAAGTAATTTCAGCACAATATTTTCAAAGATGCCAAGTTCAGTGATATAAATATTGATTATCAGGACAAATCAGTTTGAAAAGTGATGTAATTTTAATCAGGGCGAATCCAGTTGACAAATCAAAGTGACATAATTCTAATTAGAGCATCTCTCCAAAACTATTTGCTCGCAGACCATCTCCGTTGTTGAAAGAATGCGTTTCACATAAAGTAATCTCTCAGATGATAAAAGGAATCTATGTGCCAATGTCTGTCATTCATGAAACTATGATTTCTCAATGTTTCATTAATCTCCATGCAGCTATAGTGGTGATGATGGTCTGGAAGACTATGACCCAAATGCAAAGCATGCTGAAGAAGAGGACAGAGGAGAGGCTTACATCTTTGTAAAGAAAGATCTACAAAGTGAAGAAAGGGATGAAAAACTTTTGCAAGATTTGAATGCCCTTGTCGAGGAGAAGGTATTTTTCATTTGATATAAAAATTTACAATGACGATGACGAATTGCCCGAAGATACTACCTACCAACTACTATAGGATGTTGCAGCTGCTAAAGCTTCATGGACAATTATATTTGGCAATTCAAATTCCACAGGGAAGGGTGAAAATATGGTAAACTTAGATCGATATATTGCTTGGCACTGGCTTTTGCAGAAATATTTCTTTTACTCAACGCATTGTATAAAACTAGAAACAAGAGAGATTTTCTAATTTTACACTTGGCAAAAATTTGCTAAAAATGTTGGGTAACAAATCTAGGTTCCCAGAAATGAACAATCTTTTCCACCACTGGTAGCGGTTCTACCAGGACGGTGACCAAAATGCTCTAATTTCTCAAGAAGAAAAGAGGGGAAAGGAAAATCAAAAGAAGATTGGAAAAAGAGAAGGAAATAAAGTTACTTGATTACAGTAGGTTGCAATTGGTATTAGACGCAATTTAGGTGGCTGCTGCAATCAAAAGTTGCAAATATATCGCCATAATGGTGTTATTGTTGACTCTTCAACCATTTGATAGATGCATTTGTCAATAAGAAAAAAAGTCTAACTATACTAGAAACCACGATTGTCAGAGAGTGTTGCGCATTGTATTGTTTGCACAGATCCATTCCCTTGTTCCGCAGTTTACACTTCATTGAATTGTGATGCATGACAAATCGGTATATTGGCTTTCAGTCAATAACAAAAGAAGAACAGAGATGTGACGTAAATGTTCTTTCGTTGCCAATAAAAGTGAATTCCAACCATTCCAATACCATTTCAAAAGCTGCTGACCGAAGTCACTTTGCAAAATTGTTGAAAACAGACAGAAAAACATACAAGCATCGAGAATCAATCACACCTAGCGAAGCCTCTGCGCAGGAATAGGTGGCTGCTTCGCAGCAAATAGACCACTTTCACAATGACGTCAATTCTTTTGAAATGCTTCCAGGAACATCACTTGCCTCTCAAAAGTGTGCATTGCTCTCAGCAACACATGAAATTTTTCGGACGTGTGGTTGCAGCATATTGATATGATGTAGATTTCTTGCTGTAAAGGGAATCACATCTTTGCCTCGAATTCAATTCAATTGTGGAATAGGTATATTGAGTTTGAGACTATCACTGCTTTTTGTTTGTCTTCTGTAAAACGGCTGTTCTATTTTCTCTTACAGATGGGAGGTGGTGAGGAGCAGGAAGAACGTGACAACTCACCGGAAGAGGAAGAAGAAGAGCAGAGAGGGTTGAGAGAAGGAGAAGACGAAGAAGAAGGTGGAGAGGAGCCAGAGGGGGCTGAGGAAGGTGCAGAAGAAGAAGAGGGTCAAGAGGGGGAAGAAGAAGAACCCCAAGAAGAAGCAGAGAAGAGCCCGAAAACTGATGGCGGTAAGGCAAAAGATGAACTATGAAGAGAGGTGATTTTTGGGACGAGCCAAACGTAAACTATAAAGCAGAGACTTTAGTTGGAGAAAGGAAAAGGTGAACTATAAAAGAGAATGATGTTAGAAGTCTTGGGCAAGTGCAAGAAGGGGTTGAAATCAAGTGGAATATTTTCGAGGTGCTTTTTCTACGATTAGTTAATAAGTTATTTTTTCTATCAGAAGTAGTGATTGTATTTCAAATGGACATTATTTTCAAGTAGATTCCACACATAAAACCTTAAACACAAGATTTACTGGTGACGGAGAAACTTGTTTTAGATTTAAAAAGGGGTGCAAGAAGGGATTGAAACCAAGTGGAATGTTCCGGGGGTGCTTTTTCAATGATTACTTAGGAAGTTAATTTTTCTATCACAGGGAGATTGTATTTAAGATGCACAATGTTTTTAAGTAGGTTCCGTAGAGAGTGACAGGTAAAATTGCTTGCCAGGCTTTTCAGATGTTAATTGCTTATTTTATTGTTGACTCCAGATTTAGCCATATCATGTGATGAAATATTAAAGATATTATTGACTGTACTCCCATTTTTTTATATCCACTAAAAATTACAATATAAGTTTACAAAGTACCATACAATGATACAATACTTCTGGAACAATGCCCCGAGTAGCAGTTAGGCTATGACTACCCCGAGGTCAGTTTAACACTGAGAAAGAAGCTATTGTTTGTTTATAATTACTAAGTACTTCCATTTCATGTTGCTGCAGCGCTCGAGAGGTGGTTCAGTGTTTCATCTCCAAGGTGAAACTTTGCCTATTATGCCAGTTTTCAATAATATTTGCATGTCAACCCTTCTAAGTTTTACACAATTTGATGCCCCTTTAGGTAGAGATATGGGCTTCTTACCTCCCAGGACATTAGGTTAGTAACCCGCTCGAGTCCCCTCCCTTAATCCCTTTCAACACAGCATTATTGTGATTAAGGACGGTGATCTTGTCCACTTGCTTTTTACAAAATATTTTGTAAGACAGTAGCTGTAATATTTTTTGCAGACATTTGATGTATTTATTGATTTCTCCATGCCATGCTAGAATACAGAAAATGCTTCTTGCATCGCATAAGTCTGTTGCTCCATTTTAATCCACCATTTTGAAACCACCATTTTACAATGTAATGGTACAGTTTCCATACATTAAAAACTATAGAAGCCATATAGCTATGAAAACCATATTTCATATTGCCATGCGGATGAGCATACTGAGTTAAAATCCCATTATTGGCCTTGAATCTCGGTAGGTGCAATGCAATTGTGAAAGGTACACGACGCTCGTCCATAGTATTTCATAGAATACCCTTTTCTCTGACTTTTTAGTTGGCGAAATATCCCTGACCACGGAAAATATTTGAAGGTGACCCACTTTAAGAGGAGTATCACTGATCCTTGATCACTGAAACCTAAAGTAGAAATCTGCACGGTAGAAGTAATGGTTCTGTGAGAAGTCTACCCAGCCTACCCTGCCTACCCTCCCAGTCCCTGGTAGACTCCGCGGTACCTGAATTATGCTTAAAAATCAATAAATTCATGTTCTATTTATCATTTTGCGGATGAAATGTTCCAAATGTGAGCCCGTAAATCACAAAGAAATCCCACAGGTAGAGTAAAGTTTCCGACAAATGGCTATCTGGGGGTGTTCTTCCCCGTATCCCCCCACTGGCTTCAGCCCTTATGATGATTCCCTGCAGTTCTGCCACGGATGGATCCTAAGTTGTGCAAGTAGTTTAAACGTGGTCTGAGCCTACCATTTTGCGTGCGCGTCACTTGCACAAATCGCGGCATTTTCAAACTTCAAAGATTCAACTAAGAGTCATGGAAGATGGAATTTCACAGCGGTCAGTTCTCATTGATGTAGTATGACAAAAGATTGCGGCGTCAAATTTCGATCCTTTTTATTAAGAACATTCGAGGTTTTATGCTCACTTGACTGTAACAAAATGCACAATGCAATCAAGTCTGTTTGCTTCGATTTCTATACAAGAACGAAGCTTTGTCAACCAACACTGTCCAACGAAGCAAGACGTGAATCTGGATTAGGCCCTCTCTCTCTCTTTACATGTGAACGAACGAGAGGCAGTATTTTGGCCTAGAAGTAAGCGTTAACGAAGGGACCATTCCAAAGCACTGTATAGTGAAGACATTCTGTAAATTTGGTGAGAAATTTTATAAGAATACTTCTTTTCGTAACGTGTGGTTTGGTTTTTGCATTTTTTCTGGCACAATGATTGTAAATTCATCCGGCCCGGTCGCTTTTTTATGTCTCTTTAAGGGTGGTAAAGGGGGTGTTAGAATCATGAATCATGGAAATGAAATGTTAAATTTCACGTTTCACGTTAAAGAAATATTGCAGTTTCATGTATCACGTAAATGAAAACTGGCTTTTCACGTTTCAGGAGAGCAAATATGGCCAAATATATGGCAAGTCTCGTTTCTCGAAATACCCTTTACCACCCAATATTTCGTCATGCCATGCAGGATTTCTGCAGGGCTTTGAGGAAGTACTTTAACAGAAGTCTTTCAAGAAGTAGTTCTTCAGGACAGCCCTGAAGAAGTCCTGCATAGAGCAGAACGAAATAATGGTTAGGGCCGCCGAGATCTTTGGGAGGATCAGGGGCAAAACTGAGAAATGAGGCCCCCTGCGGGCAAAGGGAGCACACAATTTTATCGATCAAGCCATTTAGATTGGCTCAAAGTGCATTTCAGAGCATTTCTTGCTGTCAAAGTGTTTAGAATCTTCACTCACGAGGCCCCTTAGACCCTGGGACAAATTCCTCCTCCTGCCCCCCTCTCGGCGACCCTGATAATTGTTTCATATATATTTCATAATTTTGCACATATTTGCTGTTGTTTTTCGTCGCGCGTTGAGGTGTTCCTACTTTCAAACTCTCATATGCATGAAAGTATCGCTCAAGCCAGACTCTAGGAGAATAACTTATACATCTTTGAGCTGACTTTTAGGATGCCGACCTAAGCCGATGTCCCCATTGATAATCATTCAAATGTATCAAAAACCAATTACAAAATCACATTTTGCATTGTTGTCTAGCTTTTACACTTAAAAACATTTCTTCAGATGTATAATTGGTTTTTGCTTAACACTAGATTGAACTTAAAAACAGAAAACCACTGGGACAAAATGATTTTTAACATTATCAGCTCCCCTTTAATATTTCAGGGTCGATACCAGCCATGAATTCTTTGGGGGGGGGGGGCAAAAAACCAAATTTTCTGATGAAAAACGATCAACAACAACAGCAACAACAACAGTTGTAGGAAAACACGTTGAATCTATGGATTATGTACCTGATCTAACTCCCCAGGAACTAAAATTTAGCCATGTTTCGCAATTCAACCTTGAAATCAACACACTTAGTGAATATCAATAAAAGTTGCCACAGATTCAATAATCTCTGTTAGAATTTATGATTTAACACTAATAAATTCATGTTTTTATGTAACATTTCTCCACAAAATCCTCCAAAACTAGTCATTTAAATCTAAAAAATTCCGACAGGAGAGCAAAATTTTCCGACTAATGGTCTCCTGGGGGCGCTACGCCCCCCAGCCCCGTACTAGCTTCGGCCCTGAAAACACCGGTTTTCGTGTTAATTCATATGCTTGGTAGAAATGCTCTCCAGCATTTTCCGCTCTGGCGGAAAAATGCAGCTCTATGGAAATAGGGTTTTATATTTCGCCAAAATTTTACTTTAATGATACAGCTTTATTTTTAGATAAAATGGAGCAATCATAACTCTAACGAAGATAGTCCTCGCTGCTTTTCAACAAGATGTTAGGACTGCTGGCATCCACAACTGTGGATCATTTTGGAATAGGCCAAAATGACTCCTCATTTGTCAAACCCATGGAAAATGGGAAATCAGCGAAGATGGAATCGGACAGTGAATCAGCGGACAGTGATACAGAGGTCTTCAGCCTTCTTCCAAACAATCGTAAGAATAAGCAAATGAAGAAGATTTCAACTGGAATGGATAGCATCAACCTTGGGCCTAAATGCAAGGCATGTCTAGCTTTCCTTGTCATGTTATCATTCGTCGGCACCATAATGCTTGTTTCCATGGCAGCGCTTGGTGAATTTCAAGACCATCAACTCCCAGCGTTTCAGCCCGTGGTTCAAATGAAACATGATGAAGCTAATGATTTCGAGGTTAACGACGAACAGATACGAGGCTATCGCCTTCCTAATGGAATCACCCCACAGTTTTATTCGCTAGCTTTGGACGTGGATTTGGTAAATGCAAGATTCACAGGAGCGGTTGAGATTTCTGTAATGTGTGTGAAAGCAGTGGATCAAATTGTTTTGCATTCGGCATCGCATGTTATCACAAAAGCTGAGATCAAGGCAGCAAATGAGACCGAAAAAGGTGAGCATTGTATTAACCTCATTCAGTATTGTTCTTCATTGCAGTTACTAACTTATAAGGTTAAGACCCCGTTCACAATGCTCCGTTTTCCCTCCGCTTATGTTACAAAGAACGGAGCAATGTGAACTGGTAGCTTCAATGCCCGGGGGGGGGTTATTTAGTATATCTGTCCGACGGGATTGTGCCGTTTTTCAGGATATCGTTTTCGCCTATTTTTTCTAGAACAGGGTAACAAAAGAAGGCAAATTTTCTGGAGCAGGTTGTAAAAAAAATGTCAAAAGAGGAAATTTTGTCACAACGGGTTATTATTTAGTCAAATTTTTTTTGTTTCTGAGTATACTTTTTACCGATGTTTTCTAGAGCAGGGTATCATTTGAAGGCAAAAATTCTGGAGCAGGGTGAAAAAATTTTATTTCGTGGGCACATCCTCGTACAAATTTAGGTCAAGTACCCCCCCCCCCGGGCTTCAATGAAGCAAAAAGAGATACTAAAGCCTGATTAACACAAGGTCGTTTTGGTCATTAGAGTCCTGCAAAAAGACCCAAAATACGAAGACTCAGTGTTTTCGTCCTTTGTCTTTCGGGTCTTTCTGCACGCACGAACTTAATGACCCAAGCGACCTAGTGTGAATCAGGCATTAGCCCTGTTTGTTGCATTGAAGCTAACCGTTCACATTGCTCCGTGTTTTGTAACAATTTTTTCGATCACACCCTTTGGATTGGCTGAAAATGCATTTCAAAGTCAAAATGTTAAATTGTTATTATTATTATTATTATCTATTTATTTAAAGTAGGCGTATAATGGCTAGCTATAAAATAAAAGCTAATTCAAGCCTACTACAAAGTAAAATTGTTTCAAAATAAAAGAAAAATACATATATATCTAACATAAGGATTAATTCAATATAATGCGTGTATACAGATTTTTACAATGTTTTTACAGAAATTTTTAGTATTTACAATGCAACGCATTTATCCTTTTAAGAACCCAACCTGAGCCACGAAAGGTCTACACAGTCTACAGTTACATTCCTCTCCTTTCCAGGTTTTTATTCTCCTTTTAAAGGTGGAGAGGGTATCTGATTGTTTCATGTCATTGGGAAGTGCCTGCCATAATCTACTTCCTAGAAACGAGATCGTCTCTAAGCCATGGCAAGTAGTGCGCGCTTGTGGCAGCAGTAGATTATGGCAGCTTCTTAACCCGTAAGTACTGTGCTTTTCAACAAAGATCTCCTTCATGAAAGTAGGATTGAGTTCCCATTTTGTCTTAGGGAGCTGTCATTTTCAATGCTGGGGGCAGGGGTGGAAGAATTTTTAAGACAAATAGGAACTTTTTCTTACCCCATTTGCTAAATGTAATAAAATTTGCCGCCCCATTTCAAGAACGCCAAAAATTTCATAACCCATTATTGAGTGATTTATCTTAAATCTACATAGAAAACGTGAACCACTATGTAGCGCAATCTGAACGTAAAATAACGAAAACGTAAAGTAAAAAAATTCATAAACAAAGCGCCATCGCCAACTATTTCAAGTATCTTCTTCCTTGCCTGATGAACACATCAGTAAAACATGGAATACTTATAAGAGATATTCATTTTCATTTCAGTCAGATATATGTTCCAAAAATTTCACAACCCATCAAATATTTTGTAGTTTTTGCCAAAATTTTTGATACCCCAATAAGACGAGGCAAAATAATTTGGCACCCCTCCAAAAATTCTTCCACCCCTGTACCCAGCTTTAAAAATGACCGCTCCCTTACAAATTTCATCTGTCTTATTAAAAATCTTCAATTATGAGGCCTCCTAGACCCCGAGGGCCCCCCGGGGGCAAATTGCTTGGGGCAAACTTATCTACTTGGCAGCTTCTATTATTAGCTATGGCTCTACTTCTCGATAATGAAGGAGCCAAAAATCATTTATAAGAAACAGTTATAATGGTTGTAGAATTCATTCAACCGATGATCAAAAACTAGATTTTCTTCCATTTCATATGCCAAAATTGAGCTTCCCTAACATGGTTCACAAGGGTGGTGATAAAAGGTACAGTAAGGTAGGGACTTGAAGTTTGATGTTTTCTTTTCTCTGTTTGTAGAGATCACGGTAACAAAAGTTGGCAAAGACAAGTCAAATGATTTCCTTAGTATGCGTTTATCGAGAACGCTGGAAAGTGGCAAATCATATTTAATATCACTAGAATTTAATGGCGATATTTCAAATGATGCCAAAGGATTTTATCGTCGATCTTTCAAAGCAGCTGATGGGAGAACCAGGTTTGAGATATTATTTCGTCAATCCATGGGCAATAATGCACCATTCACTACCTTGATATTACTGCTTATCTTTGCTGTTTTCTCTCCTGCCCTAGCCGAACAAGCGCCGTAGATCAAATTCAAATGGCCCCTGCGCTTCTGAAGAGTTATGTCCTACACAACATTTTTCCTCGTTTCAAACTTCCTCATAGTTCATCGCCAGGCACCTTGACTACGGTAGAACCCCTCTATAGAAGTGCCCTCCCCCCGGGATCACGTCGTCAGTCTACCCTGGTGTTGGAAAGCACTAACCTGTCTCTCTCTTTCTCTCAGGTTTATGGCATTGACGCAATTTGAGCCACTTTATGCAAGAAGATTATTCCCATGTTTTGATGAACCAGCCTTGAAGGCGAAATTCGAACTCAAAGTCACCTATGACGATAAATTGAAAGCAATCAGTAATATGCCATTGTCAAAGGCTGTAAGTCCTTGCGATCTATTTTTCCAATTTGTTACTCTATTTCTTTGTTAATTTATTTATTCGGTCATTTTCTTCTCGACGTATTTGTTCATTCATTAGCCAATGTTTATTTTTATCAGTTCATAGATTTCTTAATTTGTAGTCTATTAATTTAGCAATCTAATGATTTGTAACTTGATTGATTGCATGATTGATCAATTGATTCATCGATCTATCAATTTATTGAATGGTTTATTGACTGAGAAATGTATTGGATAATAGGTAGGTGAAGGTGAAGGTGAAGGTGAAGTTGCGTTTTTCAGCGCCAAGCGCTGGGATCGCAGAAATAGAGCAGACCTAATCGAGTCCGCGACCCCTTGTCATGACGCTCAAGTGGTGGGGCTCTACCGGGACTCGAACCCACTCCGCCTGACTAGTCTGGCTGCAGTGTCAGAGGATTACACCACGGCGCCACAACACCTTCAATCATTTATTCATTCATCATAGCTATTCTACAAAAGAACCTGGATTGAACGATAGGTTCGATTTAGTGGCGTCAGAGATTCTATCACGATTGTGCACATTTCTCGAAATTACACTGATTTAGGTTGTGTTTGATTGGCAATTCCAAGCCTGTCAAATTCTGAAAACGGTAGACTTAGCAGAGATGGAAACACAGTTCCCAATCAAGCACGAAATTCTTCAAAACAGCAGGTTTCAGATTTATCCTGGCTAAGACGAGATTTCCAATTGAGAAACACGAAGACGAGTCTGGTGCTTGGCAACAAAGAGTAAAGTTGCCGATTACCGTAGCAACGCGAGCAAAGTCGCCTCGTTATTAGAGTTCTGGAAATGAAATCGAAAATCTCTCCAAAGTCTGCCAAACCGTCTGCCTTTTGCATCAGAAGGCCCAGCAGGCCTGCCAAACCTGCAGTTTTCGGAATTTGGGAGTCAATCAAACACAGATCCCAAGTCTTTCAAGTCAACCATTTTCAGAATAGACCTTTTAGCTTCTTCTCCAAAAGAGCCTGGATCGAGCGTTAATTTTATACATATTTATACAAGACGCTCGATCGAGTGGCGTTAGACCTTCTATCGCTATTGTGCACGTTCGAAAATTCTTCAAACTGCATCAAAACAAAGTTCGATTCAGAGTTCGATTCTTAGAGTAGCTAAAAGGTCTATTGGGATGTTATCTTCACAGTTTTACTCTCTTTTGTTGTAGATTCGTTTGCAAAACGGCAAAATAGAGGATCATTTTCTAAAGACTCCAAAGATATCCACATATATGGTTGCATTAGTTATCGCCCACATGGAAGAGAGTCGAATATTTTCAAAGAGAGTCCTCCCTGTAAGTTGTGTTATGTGAATAGCAATGGATTATTAAAACAACAGTGAAGCTTCCACAAAACTGGACACCTGTGGGAACAATTTTATTGCCCGGGGCTAGCCTGCACTTTAGCGGACCAGCTTTAAAAATCGGCAAACTATGTGTCATGGTCTAAGGGTTAGGGTCAGAGTTAGGTTTTGGAAATGGGGCTTTAGGTTAAGTTAGGGTTAGTTAGGGTTAGTTTAGGGTTAGTTAGGGTTACTTAGGATCAGTTAGGGTAAGTTAGGGTTAAGTTAGGATTAGTAGGTTTAGGTTAGGGTTAGTTCCTGAGAGACATGACATAAAGCTGGTCCGCTAAAGTGCAGTTGTCCCTTGCCCGGTATAGAGCGGAGTCCACTGTATGGAGATGTCATCTTCTGTCATGGGACGAAAATATTTGTCTGTTGTTTAGAGGTGTCCGTTGTATTCAGAGGTGTCCTTGAAATCTACTTTGATATAAACCTTGGAAAGGGCTATCTTTCTTTTATTTGATAGAATGTAAGAAAAGCTTATTTTATTTCGACAGATTCGAGCGTCTTCCACAGTACGGTCGTCCAAAGCTGCAGAATTTGCAAACAATGTGGCAAAAAGAAGCATAGAAATTATTGAAAAGAAACTGAGAGTCAATTATCCACTTCCAAAACTTGGTATGCCAATGTTTATTTATTTTGAATAAAACTGAAAATATGTTCAAACTCGAACCGAAATGAGCCGTAAAGCAACGAACTGGATCGGAGATATCTACCGTTTGCTTCTAATTTGGCGAGTTTTGCTAGAAACACGCATATTTGGCGGCAGAAGTATGCAACATTCAGTGAAACGAATGCTGAACAACAATGGCCTTAGAACAGAGCCTTGTTGGACTCCAGAACCATAACAAGTGTTATCTGATCAAAACAGTTCCTTTGCTGTCAATAGGCCTTTACACTATTCTACAAAAGAGCCTGGATCGAGCATTATTTTTACCATTTTTTATACGAGAGGTTCGATTGACTGTCGTTAGAGCTCTGTCACTATTATGCACATTCGAAAATTCTACAGAAGATTTCGAGTACATAGCGATTCAGAATCTTTTTAGAAGTATATCATTTTCTATATCATCTCGTCGAATATTTCCCTTTTATTTTGATGGATCACTTACTGAAGATGTCACACAGGCTGAAAAATAAAACTTATCTTTTAATCTGACAGATGTCGTGTTGGCTCCAGGCATATCTAAAAGACCTGGTGATGGTTGGGGATTGATCACACTTCCTGAATTTGATGTGAATTCACCGTCACAAAAATATAAGGCCACGAAGGAAATTATAGAGCAAGTTGCAAAGATGGTAAGTAACCTTCCAATCCGGGGGGGGGAGGTACTTGTTCTGCAAACATGTAGGGAATTGTCACTGGAAAATTTGAGAATCTATACTGTCTCGGAGTCAAATTTCTGAAAGTGATAACCAATCCCGGAGAAAAATGTTCTTTTAAGCAATACCCTGCCCTCCAGTTTCGTCAACAAAATTGTGCGCTGCCCTATAAATTTATAAGAAATCTATATTTAAAGCACATTCTCTGAATGTAGATGGCTTACAACCACTTTCCTTAGTCAATGGTGAAAAACATGGACCCTGTCATGGAGCCAGCTAGGCAACAATGATACCCTGTCGCGGAGTCCGAATCCAGAATATGATACCCTGGCCAGCACCACGTCCCCGTGCAAAAAGATATACGAATAACCCTCCCCCCTTGGGCAGAAATAGTTGGACAACTTGTTGGAGAACCTTGTCCATGGATTCAATTGGACAAGGAAGCATAAGAATACGGTGATACGTAGACAATATTTGTTTACGTGAGTATTTAAAAAGACCCAGCAAAAACCTTTCGCTAATCTAATACGAATGTTATTTTTATTTCTTTCTAAATAGTGGTTTGAAGGACTGGTTGGAATCAAATGGTGGTCAGACCATTGGCTCGCAGAAAGCCTCTCTATCATTATCCAGAACGAGGTGCTGAAGACACTCAATCCAACATGGAACATCCATTCAATATTCTACATGGAGTACACGCTACCAGCACTGAAACGAGGTCAGTTCATCATGGATGCTACATTGTTGTCAAGGAAGTTGAATTCAACCAGCGGCATAATAGAAAGCTTGAATGAAAAGAACGAGAGAAAGGTAGGGAAACAAAATTGAAAGTCTGTTTTGAGATTTATTCTCTGAAAAGGCAAGTGATGAAAAATTTTCTAGTTGCCCCTTGTATCAGTAACTGATGATGTCTAAAGTTTTCAAAAATTTTTGTTGTCACTTCAACAGCTTTTGAACACAATTCATCACTCTCAACTTTCATCTTTATTTTAATCTGAAAGCTTGAAAGTGATTTAAAGACTTCAGTGCTTTCTTATCATTTAAAAACAACTTCCTTATAAATATTTGTTATATCAGGACCGTTATTGATAACAGCACCTTCGTTGCCGAAAAAGGCAACCTGCATGAATTACTATACCCTAACTATATTACCATTATTATTACCCAAATACAAGAATTTCAGCAAGAAATTAAAAGTACTTGCAAGGTAGACTATGTGTGGTATTTAAATTGTCTCGCTAAGCTTGCTTTCATCTTCCTGTCATAGGGTGCTGCATTGCTGAATATGGTTTTGTCTCTCACTGGCTACAGAAATTTCCACAAGGGTTTACAGGTTAGTGATTCAATTGCATAAGGGCTGTGGAAGTGAATGTTTTCAAACCACGTTGGTGTTAACAATATTTCACCATTAAAGCCTTTTGATAGATAGTTATTTTTCAAATTCAACTTTGTCCTATTTGACGGAAATCTAACACTTAATGCAAACAGTAAGCGCAGGAGAATTTACCTATTCTTTTAAAGTTTCTCGACGTGAACCTCGTCAAGATTTCGAATTTATTTCATATTTTTCCTTGATAGCAACTGCTACTCCAATGCTCATATTTTATTCATGTTTTCTTTCACTAGCGCTTATCGCTAGCGATCTCAACTGATCCCGTGTGTTGTACCCTAAATTATATTTTGGTAATTTCCTACCTTTTTGTTCAAAACCATTATTAAAAACACACTTACACGTTTTGTTTTGTTTTGTTTTGAGGAAAACAAAAACGTGTAAGTGTGTTTTTAATAATGGTTTTGAACAAAAAGGTATGAAATTACCAAAACATATTTTATTCGTTTCTCTCGAACACCAGACGTGAGATCCATTGCCCTTATCATTGCACTTCTTCAGGAATACATGGAGACTTTCAAAGTTATGTTACTCTCAGGCCCCGTCCACACGTATCCGGATCTTTTGGAAAACGCATCTTTTTTATCCGTTTTGGGTTGGCGTCCACACGGAGACGGCGTTTTCGCTCACCGAAAACGAAGCTTTTCGAAAACGCTCTCCAGAGTGGATATTTTTGAAAAGACCGTTTTCCTGTTGTCGTGTGGACGGGTGAAAACGGAGCTTTTCGAAAACGCTGACGTAACAGCGTCAATTTAGCACCAATCAGAGCATGCGCTCGGTTCTTTGGGGATCACGCGAGGGCATGTTGCTTGTCTGTTTTCTTTTATCGAAGTTGTAATGTCGAATATCGTTATCGAATATCGAATTTTACTTTCGAATAGCGAATTTCGAATGTCACAGCGTTTTCGTGTGGACAGGGATATTTTTGAAAACGGTCCTCGTGTGGACGCGGCTCTTTTTTTATACGGATAAAAAAGATGCGTTTTCAGAAAGATCCGGATACGTGTGGACGGGGCCTCAGAGTCTACCATTTAGAATCGGCAAAAAATGGTGGAAACAAATAACAATTTATTAACTTCTTGAGTCTGTTCGTAGATATATTTGAAGCATCACAAGTCCAAGGGCGCATCAGTGGAAGATTTCTGGGCCTCAATGCCGAAGGTAAATTCTACCTTATCTTTAGGCTTGTAAGAATCCTGTTAGTATTTGAGCATTTCGCTGAGACTGCTATAAAAAACTTCATACTAACAGAAATCGCGTTTTGTTGTGAGGCGTCTTCAAGAATAAAGTTATTTTATTTTGCACCTGTACAAGATTCACGAAATGCATCTCTATTTTAATTTTTATCAGCTGTTGCCATTCTTGTCTGCTGTTTCTTGTCATGTATATATCAAGAATCCATGTTTGCGCGTTTGTCAAAAGTTGCCAGGAGTCACTTTATTCTGTCACTTAATTAAGTCTTTCATTTGAGAAATTATTTGCTGTCTTTCCCCTTGCCCCGGGGGTACTCCCTAACTTTTCGTCTTATTGGTCCCTGGGGATATTCCTTAACTTTCAATACGAGAGGGTCTATGCCACTATGTTTTTGTTGGTCTAATGTCTTGGACGCCCCAATATTGCTGCTCAATTCTGGCCATGAATCCACAACATATGGAGACCGAAATTTATTGAATAGGTTACTGTAATTAATCGCTCCAAATTACATGATTCTTTCTTTCATCAGATTTCTGGACCCCAATTATTGATTTTTTGTTTATGCTGTTATTCACAGACCCCAAATTTTGATTTCAGGTAAAATTTCAGACCCTAAATATTGACACTGATCGCCCGTATTGAAAGTTAATGAGTATTCCCTGGGCTCCTGGCCTTGAGATTTATAGCAAATGTGTGCTGTCCTCCTGACAAGTTGTCAGTATTTTGCAGTTTTGTGCATTATGGCTTTTAAAACTAATAGCTGCTAATAGCTGTATACACATTTTGGTCTCATGTAGGTCTGCAAAGTTCCTGCGATAATGAAAACTTGGATTAATCAGCCTGGGTACCCTGTGGTCCACATCAAATATGATCAGAGGAAACAGAAGATATATGCCATGCAGTCGAGGTTTTCTACTAGCAAAGAAAGCCGTAAGGAGTAAGTCAACGGACCGCTACTTCATTCTTAGCAGTACTCTGGAGTACCGAATAAACGGGGGGGGGAGTGAGAATAATCGGGGGGGGGGGGGGTTGGAAATAGTTCAATATAACAGTAATCGGGGGGGGGGTTGGAATAATCGGGGGGTCTTGGAGAAATAGAAAATAGTCGTTTTCTTAGGTAAACACGTCTCTTATATATATATTTATGTGAACAGTGATGTTACTAATACATTTACTTTTGAGTTCTGTTTTTGTTGAATGCACTTCTTGCGACTCTTTCTTGCGTTTATTCAGAAATTATGTTTACTATCATTTCACTTTTCCAAAGATTAATAAAAGGGGGGTTGGAATAACAGCGGGGGGGGGGGGGGTTGGAAAATTTTCAAAAATTAATAAGCGGGGGGGACAATTATTCGGTACTCGAGAGTATATTTCATTTTATCGTAAAGTGAATGAAATCATTTCAAAGGCCAGCATTCAATGTTTTGCAAAGGTAAGCAATCAATCAATAAATCAGCTTTAAAACTGCCAGAAGCTGCTTCGAGAATCACAGCAGGAGACTTCATCGAAACGGGCAAAAGGATTAGATGAAGAAGAACTGCAGTGCGAAGGGGCCGAATGAACTGCATACTTCGAGAATCAACCTTGCACTTTGTAGCATCTTTCATCCTAGTATTTTCGCAAATTTAATAAGTTAGAGATAATGTTCTTAATTACTTTTAGTAAAAGCTTCTTAAAAGCTGTTGATTTTACATACTCATGTTTATGCTCAAATGTACATCTTTTTAGCAGTGCCAAATGGTATATTCCATTGAGATTCAGAACACCAATGAGCAAGCATGTGAAAAGAGTCACGTTGAGGTCATCAAGAGGTACGTAAAACAGTCAATTTATTTTTTTCGGTTCTCTGTTTATTCCAGTGTGCATTATGTGTATTGATAGTTGACAGTTTTGCCTCGCTTATCTCTCCTTGTCTTTTATAAGATTTGTCTCACTTGATCATGTTGTGTCACCGTTTGTTTCGCATTCCAAATTTTTTTCCTGATCCTACAGTCTAATACAAAATCGCTTAATCTTTTAAGTATACCCATTTGCTTTTAGCTATTCTAACAAAGAATCTGAATCGAACGATATTTTATAGATTTGTAGAATTTTTGAATCTGCACAAAAATGATAGAAGCTTTGACGCCACTCAATCGGATTTTTCCTATGAAAATGTACGAAGATATCGTTCGATCAAAACGCTTTTGTCGAATAAGTGAAAAGTCTTTTGTCAACGTTGTTAGGCCTATCAAAATCACAGCCTTGCCTTGTGGTATTGCTGCTTTGTTTAACGATAGAGTTGAATGCTTGTCACCTCCTGAAAATACCTTGCTGTGTATCCATTTTGAGGCTTTCGATATCAGTCCTAAATTCATTATTTTCATGCTCTAGTTTCATTTCACCTGTCTTCGAAATTCACTTGGTTCAAAGCAAACATTGGCCAAGCAGGGCTGTATCGTGTCAACTATGATCAACGTCTCTGGAGCAGACTGAGCCATGCTTTGCTCAAAAATCACACAGTATGTTTATTTATGTATCACTTTTCAGGAACTTTTTGAACATCTTTGCTGTAAAAACTCAAATGCCCTCATTTTGTTTAGCTGAGGATGGAGCAAGCTCGTCTCTAAGCGTACTGACTAATCTTGCACTTGCAGCATTTCTCATAACCATGTATATCTTGTAATCTAAAATAGACCTTTTCGTAATTTAGAGAAAGCGACTGAGGAGAGCGCGGCCCATTCTCACAGCCTTGGTAACCGTTGGAAATAAGATGAATCCCCTCCTTTCGGCTTGCTTGCATCTCCCTGAGTTGTTTTCGACTTTTTTGCACCTTTCCAAAGTCATACAATATTTGTTTATTCTGGTAAGTGTTTTCTCTGGATCATTTTGAGATCTGGTCATCCCCTCACCCATTGGTGAGTGTATTTGAGCTACCTTTTTGCAGGTATTTTTTGTCCCCGGCTCTCAAGCTGCTCAGTTTAGGCCAAGCTGATCAATAGGCCTAACTTCAAATCTGAGTAAATTTGTGCAATAAATTTGGCTAAATTGCAGAGATACTGGTGGCTTTTCGCAGTAACTTCATTCTGGATTCACCCCATCCACCAAAATGTGTCCAAAACACAATGGACACGTGTGACCAACGATATAGTTTTCAGAGTTTGTTTACGGTTACGTGGCCCAGCTCCATTAAAGTTCTTGATAAAGCTGCCCTTTCAAAGCAATTTTTCTACTTACTGGTGCATTGATAAATTCCAGAAGCATGTTTAAATGTTTGTATTGTCATTTTTTAGCCTTGTATCACAAAAAATTAGTATAATATTTGCTGCTCGGTGGCCATCATTTGAGTACATTTTAACTTGCCAGGCTTTCTGGCTTGAAGATGTTATGACGCAGTGGTGTAATCCGCTGACTTTGAAGCCAGAACAGTCAGGGTTCGATACACGATAGGATCCAACCACTTGAGCGTCATGACAAGGGGTCGCAGACTCGGTTAGGTCTGCTATATGTCTGTGATCCCAGGGCTTAGCGCTGAAAACCTCAACTTCACCTTGACCTTCACAATGCTTTTGCATTTGTTTCTATAGACTTTGATTTGTTTCATTTTAGGTCCTCGGTGAGAGAGACAGAGGTGGCCTTATCGATGATGCTTTCACATTTGCAAAGTACGTTTTCTGTTTCAAAAACTTCTCAATTTCTTGTTCATTTCTCACACCAGGATCGTTGTTTTAGAAGCAACCTCTTAGTTTGCCTTTTCTCTGCCATAAACCAGCAACAACTCATCAGATTGACTCATCAGATTGAGTCAACTAATCTGCCCAGCCTGGATATCATTAGAAAGGAGACATATTGTACGATCAGATGGTATCCGTCAAATGGATTCAAATCTTACCATTTCCTGAAGAATCTCGAATTAAAGTGGTTGTGTTTTATGTAAAACACACTGTACTGACGACATTTTTGATTTCTCCAGGGCTGGTGAATTATCCCACAAAACAGCAATGTCCCTTACTTCATATCTGAATAAAGAAAAGAGTTACCTGGTATGGAAGGTCGCTTTGGGACATTTTACAAATTTGGTTGAAATGCTGGCAGGGAAGAAGAATCATTATTGTGTTAAGGTAACTTTTTCTAATACCCCAATGCTATCTCAGATAAGGGGTGGATCCAGCCAGGGGCAGCCTGCAGAAAGGGCGCCCAAAGTATAATTGAAAGTAAACGCACCGAAGGTGCGCGACAACATTTTTGGACTTCTGATTGAGAAAATTCATTGGCTTTTCTACTGAATAACGTCATGATTTGCATGTTTGCCCTACATTCTGATGAGCTTCAAGCTGAGTTTCCTTCGTGAAGAGGGGCAGTTGCCCCCACTTGCCCCCTTAAATCCGCCACTGTTTCAGATATAGTTATCATTTCCTTATTCGCTGTGAGGCACAGAAAAGTAGAAATTGAAAAATTCTCCTTGACAGTTGTCCATCCTCCTGCCAAACAGATTGTCCTCAAGGATCATTCATTTCCTGAAACTGGGTTTTTACTGCAAGCAGCTCTTATTCAGAAGCATTTTCCCAGGATTAAGTCCTCGTTCTCAAAATCATCCGTTGCTACTCAAGCTATTTAGAATTTCTTCAAACTGGAACAAGCTCATATACAATGATGTCTTTATTTTCTAGAAATACTTGTTTGGCCTGATGGTGCACATGATAAAAAAAATTGGATGGAAGGATGAGGGAAATATGCTAAAACAGTAAGTCTTTCATAACAGCTTTTTCCAATGTTTACACTGTCAAGGGACTTCAATGGAACTTAACGAGACACCGGTAGATATGTAGTTACCTGCTACATGGACGTCGCAAGTACCACTAGTGGATTGGTGGCCATCTCTCTCCAGCATTTTCTATTAGCAAACCACTTGACAGATTCCCCGATGTTTGCTTCTGTCCACTCCTTGACATCGTTAAACCATGTTCTGTCTGGTCTTCCTCTGTGATTTTTCTTTACTGTCCCTCTATTAGTGTCTTTTGCATTGCGTTACTTTGTATCATTCGACGAAAGTATCGAAGATGTGTGCCTAAATATAGATGTAGATGCATAAATGTAGATTTGACTCAAATATTTGAATATCTCTTGTTTTGAGAGATTTGCTGGACCAAAATTTTTGAATTAGATAATTTTTGAATTAGATAACATTGTTATCATTATTATTATCAGCAATTTATTTAAAGTTGGCTTTCTAATTTAGAAAGCTAAAATAACAGCTAATTGTGACAACTATAACTGAAAGAACATACATTTTAATTTACAATGAAAAAATACAGAAGATGAAAAATAATCAATCTAAAAACCTAAATCTTTTATAAAAACTCTACACAATCTGCGGGTGCAAGAGTAGCCATTCCACTGTTTTATTTTTCTGTTTAATTCTTGAATTGCACAACAGTCTTTCAAAAGCTTGGAGATGAGGACCATAAAAGGCAGCCTCTATACTGAATATTCTCTGTACCATATATTGTCGTCCTTACTTTCGGCAGCTACCATAGATAGATCCTTATCTTTTTTATCGGGCAACCCTAACTTACTTCTAAATAATTTCTTTCTAATGTCAGTAATATTTGGTCTTGATAATACATCAAAAACTGACTTCAAAGGCTTTGAATTGATATACATTTTGAGATGTAATTGAGTGGTTTCCAGTCTTTTATGATCAAACTTCAAGAGAGACTTTTAGGTGTCCATCTTGAAATATCAACGTAGGAAAATATTTTACGATTCTCTTCTTCACTCTTAGGAAAATTCGACCTGACATTCTGAAGTTTGCTGTTTTGGTTGGAGACAAGAAAGTTATCAGTGAAGCAAAGAAACTGTTTAACAAGTGGATGCAAACAAAAGGAAGGTATGGTAATGCTCTAGCTTCTGATATTCTAGCTGTGAGATAATTGAAAGTTTGCTCGGAATTTATTTCAGGAACATATTGACTTGGTTTGTCCTAGCTATTACTGGTAAAGGGTATCTCCATTCATCTCTATAGACCTTTTAGCTATTCAGCGAAAGAGCCTGGATCGAGCGTTATTTTTATACAGTTTTATACACCAGATTCGATCGAGTGGCGTTAGAGCTTCTATCACTATTGTGCACATTCGAAAATTCTACAAAATGTAGCAAAGTATCGTTCAATTGAGGTTCTTTTTCAGAATAGCTAAAAGATCTATTGTTAAACTTAGAATCATGTTATAAAGCAACGTTTGGAGTAGAAATATGACTGTCAAAAAGGAATACAACTTGATTAAGATGTTACTGTATTCAAGTTTTTTATAATTGCGTTGTAAAGCAAATGAACTTGCAGTCAGCATTGGTTGACGTTATATGCATACTAAACATTAAAGGCCCAAGAACAGAGTCTTGTAGGACTTCTATTTCCTAATCGAGAAGTAGAGTGCTTTTCTTGACGTTACCAATAGATCTTTAACTATTCTAGAAAAGAATCTGAATCGAACGATATTTTGATCCGTTTTGAAGAATTTTCGAATGTCCACAATGGTGATAGAAGCTCTGACACCACCGAATCGAAACTTGTCCTTGAAAATTTATGGATATAGCGCTCGATCCAGACTCTTTTGTAGAATAGCTAAAAGTCTATCGTCTCTAGCCAGCTACAGAATACTTTGAACTTTTATTGGTGCTATGTTTCTGTCCATAGCTACAACATTGCAGAATCTATGCGTTCATTGGTTCTCAAGACTGGAATTCATTTTGGTGGAGACAAAGAGTGGAATTTTGTTCAAGGATTATTGAAGAATGAAAAGACTCAACAATCTGAAAGAGAACAGCTTTTGGCTGCTTTGGGAGATTCGATATCAGCTAAAAAAATTATAAGGTATATAAGTTTTAATTGTATGATTTTGATGAGTGTCTTTTTATCTCGATGTGTTTTTCAGAAATGTGTGTTTAGCCCATAAGCTTGGATTTACCAGTTAACATAATAGCAGTAGAAGATTACGCTAAAGATGGTGGCAAGGAACTTGTGACCAAGATGCATTGGGATCTAATTTTTTTCAGAAATTCCGGGAATGCTGAAGTTTGGCAAAATTAACAATTTTTTGTTTTGTAGTGGAAACATTGGTCAGAAACCACATCCATATACTAGGAGCGGGTCTCAAAATCCCGCAAAAATTATAGGATTGGATCATAACAGAAATTTTGAAATGCATACCCCAATATCACCCATTATTCGCAAATTTCCTCAGTGAAACCGAATAAAGAACGGACCTTTTAGCTATTGTGAAATAAAACTGAATCGAACGATATTTTGTTACATTTTGTTTCGAAAGTGCACAATTGTGAAAGAAGCTCTAACGCCACTTGATCGAACTTCGCGAATAAAAATGAATAAAAATAATGCTCTATCCAGGATCTTTTGCTGAATAGCCAAAAGGTCTATTGTTGCCCTGGGAGTTTCCTTTCATTTTAGCATCTTTTCACCTTTCTCGTAGCCTTCTGGAAATGTCCTTTAACCCAAAGAATGATAACAGAAATGATGTTTTATCCCTCTTACAAATCGTCAGCTCAAATCCAATCTTCAATGTTGTCAGATTGAAATCAATCATTCTCAATTGGGACAAGATTATCAAAAGGTTAGTTTAACGATTCTTGATTTGCTAGAACTTGTCTTACCCTCTCGGGCTTGTATCAATTAGGCAAATGTATCATTTATCGAAGTAAAAATTTGTTCCACTGCAAGCCTGTGTTTATGGGTGGTGAGGGCGGGGGGGAGGGGAGGCTCTTGCTCTGCAAAATCACAGCAGACCACTGGTACACAAAAGGAAGATTGATTGAAAATCTCGAATTCTCACCTGGATTGCGAAATTAACTTTGACGAACTCTACCTCTGCATGAATCTGACACTGGAAATTTAGAGAAATTATGATAAATAAAGCAGTCCTTGGGTTATTACTTTTAGAATATGGTTGGAGATTTTAGTTGTTATAGAATTGTCTTTAATATGTCCTTTGCGTTGTAGGTATCGTCATAGAGAAGGTTTTGGTTCAATTTTAAGAAACCTGCTAAAGGGAGTCACAGACAAAGCAACATTGATTAAGGTAAGCCAGTGTTAACCGATCTCCCTCTTACGTAAACTTCTGTGAACTGCAAAATATTGCTCTTGAAATCGAGTTTTATCCCTTAAGAAATTGTTGACAATAGAGTGAAGTCAAAAAGTGAAGAATACATCAAAAAAATGAAGAAACGGCCACAAGGAAGACCAAGGACGACTTGGATGCAGACAGTAAGGTAGGATTTTCCAGCATCGAAATCAAAATGGACCTTTCGAAAGGAGCACAAACATTGACTAGATTGTTTGAACTGACAATTGGACTAAATCTTTGATCAGTCTGTAAATATGGCAGCCCAAGGGGGGGGGGTAACTTAACATGTTGAGGGTACGGGTATGTGCCGCCCATATGGGTGGGTTTTTGGGTCCAAAATTCTCTAAGCAAGGGTCCCTTTTTCGGCAGATATTTCGGAAATTGGCAAAAATTGACAAAAATGGGTAGTTTCATTACGGCAACTGTCGGAAATTAGAAGAGGGTAGCTTTCTGAAAACCGTGCGGCAGACCCCCGTCCATCCGCAAGTCATGTACCCCCCCCCCCGGGTATGACAGTTAAAAGTTCGATGCTTATCC
This sequence comes from Aurelia sp. 4 Dawson et al 2005, assembly GCA_964019985.1. Classification (NCBI taxonomy): domain Eukaryota; kingdom Metazoa; phylum Cnidaria; class Scyphozoa; order Semaeostomeae; family Ulmaridae; genus Aurelia; species Aurelia sp. 4 Dawson et al 2005. The sequence continues at coordinate 931,616 of OZ026512.1, read as the reverse complement.
CAAACTTATTTCATTTTTTCAGGCCAGAAATTTCATCAAAAGCAAGGGAACAAAAGACATGCAAAAGTCCAATAAACTAGCCCTGGAAGTCATTGAACAAAATTTGTATTTCCGGAATAAGAACACCATGGAAGTAGAGACTTGGATTAGAAAGAAAATGGGAAGGAGGTGTAAGTAAATTTCTTTGGATTTAAACGCTCTTGGGGAAATGAAACGCAATACACCTTTTAGCTATTCTTAAAACAATATTCTCAATCGAATGATATTTGTAGCAGCACTCCATAAGGACCTCGAACTTACGCTCATCTTATTGAATTTATGTTGTTCTTGTTGTCACTTCGGTAGCGGTATATTCATTCAGGCAAGGAGCGAACTACGATATACAATCAGCCTTAATTTGATACATTGATACATTTTGCAGAAATTTTACGAATTCTTGAATTTGGACAATAGTGATATTCAATTGAACATTTTGTGTGAAAATGCATAAAATGTCTCTTGATCGAGGCTTTATTTAGATTAGCTAAAAGGTCTGTTGTTCTATTGTGGGATTTAGAAAATCTCTCAGTTTTTTCAAAGACTTTCAAAATCTTTATCGGAGAGTTACAAGGGCCTCTCAGGATTTTGAAGACCTTTTGAGATTTTGAAGACTTTGTGAGATTTTGACATTTTCTGTGAAAATTTTGAGGTCTGACGATTTTCAATATTCTTCAAGGTTTATTTAAAAACTATATATACAAGATTTTAGAAGTAATTTTCCCCTTGGTGTCAGGTACACACTGCAAGAAATGATGAAATTTCCCCACATTTTTGTTGGGGAAATTTTTGGGAAACGGACACATTTTCCATAATTTCCCAAAGGGGAAATAGAAATTTCCGTTTCATCTCAATTTCCCAGATAAAATCGTCCATTTCCCTTCAATTTCCATCCAAAAACTACAGGGAAATTTTGGTGTTTTTGCTGTGAACCTAATAAATAATGATGATAGAGGAACTTAATTGCGCCGTATCTCCTCCAGGGCTCATAGGTGCATTACCAACTTTACAACGAAAGCAGAAATTTTGACAACTCATCATAGGTTGTCCAAACTGAAATGTCTTCCAAATTAGAAATGTCTTTAAAGTTTTTTAAATGTTTCTACCAAATTTGCTGCCCTTAGTGAATACGGCATCTCGTTCCAGGGGTAAAATGACGAAATGATCTGTCCCCAGCTGTTACCTTTACTCTGAAAAATAAAGGGACTCTTTCGCAATTTAGTATAGAGAAACCTGATCGAGCTTTAAATGTAGTTTTAAACCATGGCTTCGTAAATATTTTAGAATGATTGGTGTAATTTTTATGTGGTAGTTGAGATAAATTTTCGCACTGGATTTTTAGTGGAGGAGTTTTAAGGGATCAGATCAGTCACTATCAATGCAGGGTAGGGGTAGACTTATGACGATGAGTCTCTTGTTTCCCTGTGCTCTTTGACTTGATGATGGCGCTTCAGTCAAGAGAACTCATAAGATAACTCTTGAGCAAGGTTTACCGCAGGGATACAAGGGACTCATCGTCAAAAGTCTAGGGTAGGGTACCGGAAGATATTAAGAGGGGTCACAAAAAATTCTAGGCTGTGAAAGGAGGCCTCACTAAAACTGAGCAAAGTTGATATTTTAGCAATCTGAAACACAAATGAAGACCCGACATGAAACTCATGCCGGCATGAACTCGTGCCGGCATGAAAATGCGCTCTGTTTACATTAGAGCCGACATGAAAGTCATGCCGGCATGAACTCATGTCACCATGTCAACTGATTTGAAACTTTCTAATACGTCATAAAGAAAACAAAAGACAGACAACAATCAACGAAGGCGATTTGGTTTTCATATCGCCCCGACATGAGAAAATTCTGTTTACATGAGATTTTCATCCCATTTTCATGCCTGCATGACTTTTCATGCCGGCATGAAACGGCGACATGAAATTTTCATATCATGTAAACACAACAGTAGCTCAGACCAGCACCCGATATGAAAATTCGTGCCGGCATGAGTTTCATGTCGGGTTTCATGTAAAGGGCCTCTTATGATCTCTGTGAAGTCTTGTGCTTCTCCTCAAATTATCATTGGTATTTTTCTTAAATCTTTAACTGCCACTTTTTACCTTGAAAGCATTTCTGTGTTCTATTTTTACTTCACTTGTCATCGGAAAATATGATTTGTTACTCAGGAGTATGTCATCAGTTTTGATGCAGAGGGGACCATGAAAAATTTTAGCTAGAAAATGAGGGTTCCTTGAAAATCCTTATGGGGAGATGGAGGGGTTATGAAAAGTTTTAATCATTAATAAAAATATCTTCCACCCCCCCCCCCTACCCGGCAGTAATAATGGCAGATCCCTAAGGGAAATTTTAAGAGAGATTTTGTAGTCTTTGGGTAAGTTTTTGAAGATTCTGTGGATAGTATCTGTTTCTATAATTTTGTTTTAGATAGGTTTAACTAGAATTGCTAAATGTATTTCATTATTCCAGATTTAGTTTGAGTATCTGGGGCATCCTTTCATGATTTAAGAAGCATGTCTCATTTTTCAGCAGCTGCTCGCTTTGCGATTCTCATAGCAGAGAGTCGTATGACTGACGATCCTGGCTTTTTCAAAAAGAGTTGGTTCCTTTCCAGATGTCGAAGGGAATCGACATAGTTAAAAAACAATGGGTTTTTGGGCGTTTCTCTGGCCTATTTATAGCAGTTACGAGATGTAGCTGTGCCTCCCCTGAAACCACGTCACATTTGACAAAAATAAGAGTACTTTAGGAATGTATTCTGGCTCAGAAACAAAAAAACTCTAAAGAATATCGAGGCTGTGCGAAATTTAGATAGCGTTCACACGATACAGGCACATTTGACTTCAAGTGAGATCTGCAACATCAGTTTCCTTGTTGTCATGCTGGAACCACACAAATGCGGACCGGTCTAAAACGCCTAAATTAGGCCGTATCGCTCTGGTCAGACCACCGCAAAAGAACGATGAATTAAGCACATCAAAAACTTATTAAGGCCGTGGTCAGTTCACCAAAGTCCTTTTTACTTTCCCAGAAAGCCAGACAGTTACATGACAAATTCTAATTTGATTGAGAATTATTTCAAAATATTGTTAATTTCACTCCCGCTTTTAGCTCTCTTACTTTGCCTTGACCTCAGTCAACTCCAGCCACACAATGCGTAGATAGTCTACAAAACGGAAGGATTTCACCCGGTGGACACACCTGAGGACATAATGCCAAGTTGCGGTGCTCTTCCAAAAGGAGCCTTAGGTTTCGCAATTTGTTTGCGATTCTCGAAATTTCTTTGGATATGTAACCAGAAGAGTTGGAAGAAACATTTCTGAGGACTTTTCTATATTAACTGAAAGACATATTGAGAAACGACACAAAATGGACACGGTTTGTGGAAACTTCAAAGGAAATGTGAATTGCACCTACGCTTTCGTTGCGGGTATCTAGGTCAACTTCAAAACTTTGTTGCAAGTCTTATGAGCAAAGCAAAACAACGAAAGCGAAGAAAAATCAAAGGGATCTTTGTGCGCTTTTTGAAAAAACTACGAGGCCCAATCTCCCTTTAAGTTTAACGTTTTATTCAAGACCGTTGCACAACACGGAATCGATAGTAGTCTGACCGGGGCGATAGTACCCTAGCTCAAATTTTCCTGCCATCACATTTTTCACCGTTTTCAAAATGTGCCGGCATCGGGTGAACAAAGTCGTAAAGTATTGTGAGTTGGGATTAAATCTTTCAAAGCAAAACTGAACCTTACATTTTGATTCGGCTCGAACAGAACGTCAAATACTTTTCGGCAATTCTGCTTTGGGGATTGTTGATTCTTCACTTTTTCAGAACTAAGCGATTTTCCTCAAAATAGGCCTCATACAGTAGTTTTGGCAATTCTGCAAGAGAATCTGGATCGAGCGATATTTAGACTGTAAGGCCCCGTTTTTGTACAAAAACGGAGAGAAAAACCTCCGTTTTTGTGAAAGTGTTCACACTGATCTGCACAAAAACGCCACAAAAACGGAGGTTTTTGAAAATGCTGTAATATCCAACAATGAAGGGATGTCTTTGGCTCCGTATTTGTTATCAGGCAGATCAATGTGAATACAAAAACAGATGTTTCCCCTCCGTTTTTGTACAAAAATGGAGTAATGTGAATAGGTATGGCTTTGATGCAACAGAAACGCATCATAACAAAAACGGAGCCGTGTGAACGGGGCCTAAGATTCGGTTGACTGCCGTTAAGAAAATATTCATTTTGCTCTACAACTAAGTTTCACGACAAAGAGTAAAGAAATTATTGCTAGATGAAGTAGGAGAGACAGAGCTATAAATAAGTAATAATTATGCATGAATTACCTTTAAGTTTTCTTTAAATAATTCACTTTCTCCGCAAGAACTCCGCCTTCGAAAAAAGAATTCTTGAAAGGAATTTGATTGCGTGATCCTATTGTTTACTTTTGGCGCGTTGCTTAAACTCGTCCCCAGGCTCTTTTTCATGACAAAAGGCTCTGGGGACGAGGTTGGCGTTTTCTTTGATCAGTATTAGAAATGGGTAAAAAGTATCTTTTAAGATGAAACAAAGAATCTGAACATGTACTGAAAGTTTCTCGAAATTATCACATTTTGAGCACTTCATGATTTCCTTTTAAGTTTCTTAAAAGGTTCAAGAACAGGCTTCATTTTTGCTTCCTGTACCCTCCACGAAATTTCAAAAAGAAGTTTGTGTGTTGCAAAATGAATTTGCTGTGATTGGGGTCTAATTTTTACTAACCACCTAACAACAGTGGCACCAGCTACTGCATAGCTCTGATCATGAAGTCCACTTCTGGGTGCCAAGGTTGCATGCAAGGAACTTTTGTGAATATTTAAATTGATACAGGCGAAGAAACAAAAGAGACAAAACAATTTATATCAGTAGATGGCTGGGAAAATTTCACACCTTTAGATATACATTGAAAGAAAATTAAAAGCAGACTTTAAAAATTTTTTAAGAGTTAAGAATATTCTCAAACCTGACAAAAGCATATGCTTTTAAGTCAAGTTCTCATAAAACTCTCAAATACAATTTCAAATAATGTTACACTTAATAAAAGCAATACAAACACCAAAATAAACTTGCCCAAAGTCTATGTCCTTAATCCATCTCAATGTTTTCTTTGCAGCTATCCTGGATCTGCCATTTCTTCCATTACAGAATTGTGGATCTGAGATATACCTTAGTCCTTTCAAACTTCACCTGCCTTCAATGTTGGCTCCCTTTCACCTTTTTGCACTTCTAATTTTCACTCCCTGTGTGCAGAAGTTTCTTTCACTTTAATTTTCATCCCTCCCCCTGCAAATTTCAAAGTATTGGCCTTATTAGTTACAGGGTAAAATTACTGCCTCAGATGTTGTGGGTCATAGATCAAGAGAAATAAGTTGCTTTTGCAACTTTTTCTTGAATTACAGAGGCACTTTAGAAGGTCATCAATGAGACAATAAGTACAGAAGATCACTAATTCCAGCCAATTCCTCATGGCCAACTTGAAATACCATTGTTCTAATTGTCAAGAGAGCTAAGGTACCAAAGTCTGTCTTCAGTCGAATGAAAGGGTTGTTGTAGACTACCATATTGAGCCAGAGAGAATGGCAGTATATTCTGCCCCCATCTGAAGCCAAGGAAAGAATGACTAATAATAATTTGGATGAATATGGGCCCAAGGAAGAGGAACAAGGTGGAAATAGAACAACCAAATCACCCCTCAGACACAGGGATGGACAAATCATTGTTATCAAAGATTAATGCTTGTCTTGTTTATATCCCCTTCAGGGTGAAAATTAAAGGCAGGAAAATTTGAAGGGACTAAGGTATGGGGAAGGGATCAGTCAGAAAAACTACTGGACTTGGGGCAAGACGTGCACCCACACAACATGGCTACGCACAGCTCAAAATGTCATGTGGCCCATTCAAGAAAATCTCCTGAAAATGACAGTAATTTCCAACAATTCCTACTGTATTTTGAGAAGTTTTAAGAGGGTAACTGCCCCTGCTGGCCCCATGCTGTGTATAGCCTTGTTACATGATAAAAATTTATTAATTTAATTGGATATAGTGTTCAAATATTTTTTGTTTTAGATAATTGTGCAAGAACTTTGTTCAACTTCTGTGACTTCTTGTATTTCACCACCTTGTGATGCAAGCTGGACCTTTTTCACAACCTGCAAAAAAGGCAGATGTCAGATTCCTAAATGAATACTAATAAGCCACACAGGGGTCTAAATAAATTATGTGGGTTCCATATGGGGCTTAAAAGAGAAGGGCCTTATCAGGGAGATAGCTTATTCACAAAGTCAAACAACAAGGGGTGTTATTGATAGCTTTTTGGATCTTTTACCAATACTCTGTGGAGTCAATATACAACAAATTTACAACTCACACAACAAATATCAGAGTATTATGGGGGGGGGGGTTTTGAAAGAGAGGATGGCCTTTTTAAAATTTTGTCTTTGCAGGAAAGTGTTTATAGGAGGAACCTTGATGGAGAGGGGGGCTAAAGACAGCTTTCATGGCACTTTAAGGGATAGAATGAGAGACCAGCTCAGTTTCAGGAAAGCTCTGTGTAAGCAGCTTTCAGCTCATATACAGTTTAATATTTGCATCATTTGGAAAGACACCTAACTGCAACAATTACCTTTGCCTCATTGTTCTCCAAAATATTTTCTGAATACTGGGGATTAACCATGTCCTCACATTCTTTTTTCAGAACTGTGACCCTATTGTATTTGCAAACTCTTTGTTAAACAGCAACTTCTAAGGCTTGTGAAAATAAAAAGACATACTGGTTATACCTCATCAAAGTTTGGAAATCCACCAGCATCTAATTTTGAAAAGATTTGTTTTCCATTCAATGTTACCTCAAAGGACCCTGAAAAAGAGATTTTTGAATTTAGAAAAATGGCTAAAAGCTTTTTTCTTTATCACAATCAAAGTTGCTTCTGTTCTATTTGAATATTGCTCCCGTTGGGTGGAGAATATAAAGGATTACAACAGGAGTTCTTTCCCTTCAAGATTTTTCCAAGCAGAGAGAACAAAATCCAATAACGATACAATTCTATTTTGAATATTGAAATCAAAGGTGGTACACTGCTTCTGCTTTGACTGTAACACCTTGTTGTAACTCAGTTGCATTCATCAAGTTTGACAGAACGGAACCTGAGAATATTCCTACCAACAGCTTGTAGACCGCCAACAATGGATAACATTGAATGTGGGCCAAAAATTGAGTCATGCATACTTACAGATATATTTTTATGTCATCTCCAAAAAATTCCGAGGGGACTCGGGCAAGGGTATCTTAGGAGGCAAGTTGCCAACTACCACTATTATGACAACATGGATTTTTGAGACCCTTTATTTTCTTTAAATAAACTTTTCTCTAAAACCTGTGAAGATAGAATAATTAACTGTTTACTAATACAAAAGACAAAAGACACTTACTACTTCTTCCAACAGTGCCATGGACATCAGCATTGGGGACAGCTTTCTTTACTTGTCTGGCCAAGTCCCCATAGCGAGGGGCGTACCCTCATCCACCACTATAATATATATACAAAAACAGTTCCAGAACTTTATTGGTTGTTATACATATTTTTTTATGTAAGAAACTATGATCAAAGTTTTTAAGAAATCACTCAAATTTTATTCTCGAGTAAATATCAACTAACCATTTATATTTTGAACATAACAGAACACTGTTTATTGCTGTGTGTAAATGCCAAGAAACATATCTGCGGCAGTGTTTGAGACTACTTTTATGATAATTCATGCATTCAGAGAATGGTAAAGAAATTAAGAAACATTTATTACTAAAATGGGAACATATTCATGTTAAGAAACTTTCAGTACTATGGCCTAGTCTAAGTTTCTTATTGAAAAATGCATATTATAAAACCATCCATTTTTTTCACATGTGCACCTGGAAAAATAATATTAAGTTGTTTTCAAAGTGGAGATCCAGGTGTATCTATTATTGATTAACTGCGCGCCAAGGGATTTGTTTCAATGGGAGACAACACAGAAGAGTTTATAAAAACGAAGAAAACATACATGATAGCCTGTAACATGTGATGGGTCGATGGGCAGGGAACACGAGTCGAGGCAGTCATCAATTGGAGACTAAGGGGTAATCCCACAAAGACCCTTCCCTCTTTTCTCCTTGCTTGCTGCATTTTTTAAAGAGTAGCTTGACTTTCCTATTGACTCGAATACTAAAACAGTTCAGAAAGCGTTTAAGAACGCAGAGTTTACGCCTCGGTACGCCGGGTCGTTCGTGACGATTCATAGTCACGCATGAATGGAAATCTAAACCATAACAAAAACGGATTAGATTCGTTTTGATTCCGACACCTGGACTGATGAATGGAACGACATTTGTTTTGGACAGAAACCGGCCTAAGTAATGCTAATGATAGAAGTCTAACTAAGAGTAGTAACTATCTCACCAATATTCAACTTCGAGTTTAACAGCTGTTGCCATTCTTCTTGCGAGAAATGCGAAACTGCGTGTCGCTAGCAGCTTGCAGCGTCTATTTACATGCAAAATGATTTGATTGAATACAGGAGGCCTTTGCTGAGTCAGGCTTCGTCATGTGGGAACCACAACGTACTTACTACAATTGCTAATATCATAAAAGTTGAACTGAATTACAATAAGAAACCGGCATAACTCAATTCAATGATGATCAAATAATTTTTGTAAAAGTCTGCCCAAGGTACGATCGAATAATTTTTGTAAAACACCCATAGAGTTGTGTGACGTCTATTTATCCCCATGACTTCATTTATCGATCTTTGTACCCTAAAGAAGGTGGGTGATTGTTGAACCAATCCATTTTCTGTAGAACTGAGGGCAGAAGGTCGTCTTTTTGGGCCGATCCAATTTTGGTGAAAAAGGGTGATTTTTGGACCTATAGATTTTGCATCAAAGATCCAGGCAATGAAATGGAATAAAATTTCCTTCAAGCCATTTTGGAAATGTCATTAACAATATCTTTCCATGACGGGTTTCAAAGTTTTGCAAACTTCCAATGCCAAAGCTAGAGTAACAGGACAATAATATTTTACAAAATTTATAGTTTTGATTACATTTATGCCATCGTTACAGCAATGTCATTTTGATAATTAATTTAAAATCCTTACGCACAAAGATTGCTTGTGTTTCATCTTCGTCTATTTTGTTATCTAGTTTTAATGAAAGTTCATACTTCCCAGGAACCAACAGTTCAAGCAAGTCCTAGAAAAAAGTAAAAACAATTCTTGAAGAGCATACAATGGAGCCTTAGAGCATGGCAATTTTACCTTTGGGAGCCCAGAGGCCATTGAAATATTCCCTGGATACTTGGAGTGCAAGATCCCTAAAGGGGCCTCTTAAATTCTTGTCACACCTTGAGTGGAATGAAAGGCTTTAATATTTCTCAAACAAGACTACTTAAGAAACAGAAGATTTTTTATGAATTCTTAGGCATGAAAATCATGTAATGTGTGGAGGTCCTCTATTACAGCAATAAACTGGGGAAGATAGGTTAAGAGGACAGCAATTTCCTAGGTTTCCTAATTATCCTATCAAAATATTTGATCAGTTTCCTATCAATTTGTTACTTTTCCAACATGAAAAAAATTTGAAATGATGGAGAAATCTGCTCCAAGTTTGGATGCTTATTTGGAAGAGGAACCTCCGAGGTTAAGAATTCCCATCTAAATTAAAACCAGACCAAAGTTTATTATCCTGTAAGTCTTATAAGAATTTCTTCAAAGCATCCAGACTCCATTTGAGAATATTTCATGCATCACAGGTGCAAATTTTCAGATTATTAAAGGAATGTTTAAAGGTTACTGATAAGAAGAAATGGCTATAACACAGAGCCTTGAGGAACCCCAAGAATATCTTGAAAACTTACAGGAACACCAATGACCTTGTGATAATCAGATGGCTCATGGAAAACACCCCTTTTCAATTTATAGATTGAATTAAACATCTCACCTCTCCAACATCCAGCTCACAGTCATTCATTGTCTCCACCCCATGTAAATACACTTCCACAATTGAATAGTTAACTCCACCTTTAACCTCTGTCCTTTGAACATAATCAGGTTTCTTTAGGACTTCTGACCTATCAACATCTGACTTTTCACCTTTGCCCTTGTCAACAGACTTCACTTTTGATTCATGACCTCTCTTTGAGTCCTTTGATTCTTTCAAGAATGATTCATTGGCAAGGTTTGTTGCGCTGGGAAGCAAGATTTCTTCACTTCTGCCAGTTCTTTCTTCATGTTTTGCATTTGCTGTAGTGACTCTAGACGCTACATTTTCATCAAATTGGATATTATTTAATTGTTCAAACATTTTTTCTTCAGTAAATCCTTTGGAGGATTCTCTTGCAGCTCTTTTCAAAGTTTCAGGACACATCATATCTAATAAATTATCTTTATTTCCTTTGTATTCATTTTCAAATATTTTGACATCACTGTCCAGTTTGCATTTATTTGCTGCCTCTACATATCTAGGAAAAGAATTAAGAGCCTAAAAAATCATCACCATTATGAAATACACTTAGATGTCAATGTAGTTAGGATAATTGCTAATTGGGGAACACTCTAGCATAAATGTATACATGGTAAATAAACAAGTGCTGAAACGAACAAACAAAATTTGCACAAATTTGTGCAAAATAAGCAAAATTAACTTTCCTTTTACTTTTCTTCTAGTATGCTAAGCATTGCATACACTATTTATTTGTATGTGAAAAAACAAATAAATATAGTACAGGTCTTGCGCAAATAAACACGGATTCTTTACAAAAAAAATGAGGAATTTTAAGAAACCTAAACATACAACAGGCTGGCTAATACAATTGGCTACTTACAGTATAAACCTAGTGTGAGATATCTTCCTTTCATTCTGGTTATTCTCTTTCATGTGTGCAAGGCATGTGCAGTACTGTATGCCTAAATTTGCAGTTATTTACTTTTCTACTTAATTTAGTCCAGACCTAAAATGAATCATTGATGATGATGATGATGATGATGATGATGATGATGATGATGATGATGATGATGATGATGATGATAATGATGATTATGATGATGATGATAATGATGATGATGATGTTGATAATGATGATGATGATGCCCACATAATAGAGCTGGAGGAGCTTTTAGCCATTTGGGATTGACCTTACCTGACAAGTAAATCTACCAGCATTCTTTTTTCTTCTTCTTTCTGCAAACATTGATCAATTACGCCAGGGTTCATTGCCACATCCACAACCAAACACATTCTATCATTGATCAGTTCCTCTCTGAGTTCACTGCATGACATGGGAATAGGGTCAAGTTCTGATTTTGGGGCATTGATCTGTTTCCATTTGACAGCATTGATGTAGAAATCTCGCACGGGAATTACTCTAGGAACCTAAAAATAATGGAATAATGTTGAGATGTGTTTGCTGCAGATTAGCTGTTTTGCAGAAGATCAGCAGATGACTTAAGTCTTCTGCGAATTCCATCCAATTTTGTGGAAAGTTGTTACTGTGCAGACTTTAGTGCCAAAGTTTTTTCACTAATAACTCAGACATTTTAAGTTCATTGTGTTAATGAAACTGTTTTTGGATGCCGTGCATTTGAACCATCTTTGATGGTAGACCTTGCCTGCTCTATGGTGGACACTAGGGGGTGCAAAGGAACCAATGACCTTGTCCAAAAACAATGGATGTTCATGTAAACGTTACATTTCACTCACAAAAATGAAAGTAGGTTCACCCCCAAATATTTACAAGTCTGTTTTCCAGTGCAACCCATGCTGGAAAACATGTATGTTACACCCACCAGACATCTTTGGCACAGTATGGAGCACCATCAAGAACAATAGAAGAACAATAGGTCTAGTGTTTTAGACAACTGGTGTAGCGTAAACCTTTGGTGTATCAAAAACCAACTTTCTACACGTCACAAGTTGGCAGTAGACCAGGGTGCATTCCATGTAAGACCTACGCCGAAGGTACGCCAATCCCTAAGCTTTTGTACACCAGGTATTTTCAGGGAAAGAGAGCTGCTAAGAATCTGAGTAATGATGATTTTAATAAACTTCGATTCCTGGCCCAAATTCTTAGTTTCTTATAAAAGAAATGCATGTATTATCAAAAGAAACTGCCAAAAGATCTAGGAAAACTTCACTTTCATGTCAAGGTAAGTGGATTTTGAAATGCCGTCACGTCAAAAACCGATTTTACTGACAAAATAATGCGGCAATGCCAACAAAAAAGTCAGGTCTACGCCGAAGATCTTTGGGCCTAAGTGCATGAAATGCACCCTCCTGGGCAGTACATCTGACTTTCTGATCTGACTATGTTGTCAGCGTCAGTTTTCAATCAAAATCGATTCGTGGCACGACGGCATATGAAAATTTGCCAACCTTGACGTGAACGTGAAGTTTAATAAGCCCAAAAACAAAATGGTCAACACGGACGGGGATGGGATGGGCCTAAAAATACCTTCTGTGTAAGAATACAAAAACAGTGCTCTGGTGGCCCAAATCCTTGTGCTTCACCCTCTGCTAATGTCTTCTTGATAAATCTATTATATTCTTCAGGGTTCCTTAGCGATAATTCATCCAGATATTTCCAAATTTCTCCAATTTGTTGACTGTTTGGCTTCCCGCTAAAAAGTTTGGCATCCATTTTGAATCTGCGCAATTTGGAGTCTCGTTTCCGTTCAATGACGTCTTTTTGAGGATGATTTCCTTCTCAGCGCCAGTGAACTGCTGCCCCGCATCGCAGCTCCAGTGCAACTCCTTGCCTGAAGTTTTGCGTGCCTTGCAGGTGGATCTCTTAGCCGGCCCTTGTTGTGGCGATTTTCATGGGCCATGAAAATGGTAACGACAAAGGCAACCAACAGGTGGAACCTGCAAGGCATTCTACTTTTAATTAACTATGTTCCAACGGACTCTTAAAAACAAATGTCAACTCTGTATGTGCCATGTAGTTTCCCGGACCAAAAACAGGTTGTCTGATCCAAGGTTAAGGTTGAATCAACGACTAAAGCAACACCATTCACAAGTTTTCGATGACAATGATCGCTTTAACTTAGAAACTTGTAAAGAATAAACGAAAAACGTTCTGGATTGAAATAACCAGTGAATGCTGGTAGGCTGACCGAGAACCGATTAAACTCAGTCAGGTCTTCTCTCAAGCAACTGCATTTACGAAAATCTTAACAGAACTTCGAATTTTAGATATTACACCCTTTCATAGTAAAACTGTCTGTGCGTGCTCTTTTCCCGGCAACTTTACACGAGAATCTACCCAGCTTCTCGTGGTGTAATTTGCAATTTGATAGGTTACTTTCAATTCACCTTGTAGTCGAAATGGACCTTCTAGCTATTCTAAAACAGATTCTATTCTACATCGAACAATATATTGATAGATTTTTGAGAAGTTGACAGTTCTTTTCCTCTTGAAGGGCCGTCTTTGCCTACCAAGTCAGCCCAAGTCAGCCTGCCATTCTTTCTTAATTCAATGAATGAAACTCGCCGAATTAAAACTTGACTGAATATTAACAAAATAGTCGCCTTAATTTAAGAATCGAAATTAAAACTACAATCGAAAAATATGCATCAGCATTAAAATATAACCTAAACAATTTGCTGGCGCTGAACAGATGAGATGTGGATAGAACAATGCATTTTTGAAACAGGAGGGATGAAAAATTCCAAATCGTTTCATCGAGAATGGCGGAGCGGTGAAGCGATGTCTGATGTAGAGTCGGTCGCGGAAGTCAATATCCTTTCTGCATGGACATCAAATTACTTAATAACTATTCTGGCTGAAAAAAACATTTTTATCCACACTTGATTCAACAGGACATGGCCTATAATAGTTACCCATATCTCATCGGTCATGGCACCATTAATTTCAGTCACATTTTATGACTAAAACGATCAGTCAGTGTCACACTTTCAACTAAGATATTATGCATCACTTAGTCTGCTCCAAAATAGATCTGAAACGACATTGAACTCCCTCTTTCTTTTTGAAATATGTGTAAAAACATCAACATCGACGAATAATTTTTTCAAGTGAATTTTCATTGGGAAGTCAAATTTACTGGTTGCCTCAAAACCCGAGGATTTGGTGTTCTCCATCACTTTAATATACAGAAATTCAGTGTAAAAAGAGCCTCAGCCAGTTTTTTTTTAGCATTTCATAAACGACTCAGTCATAGATTACATTTTGTGAAAATCTATTGCAAGAAATGATTACTTGCATTAACAGTGCCACAAGCCATGGAATGCGACCATCAATTTTTTTCTCCGAAGTCATGCATCGATTTAAACCAAAAATATTGTTTTCCAAAGACTTCCTTGCAAATATTCTTGAGCCCTTTGGTCATTTATTGCTCCCAGATGTGTTTCCAGCTAAAAAAGTAACGATACGGTCCAACTATTACTAAAATTCAAGTTTTAAGGCTAAGTACTGAGCTAAAATCCTCTGGCTTTGAGGCAAAATTAATCTTGAATTTCTTGCTCTATAGATCAGCAACCACATGTCAGATTTGCTCAAACTCGGTGCCAAACTCTTAAGCTGAAGTTTCTACAACTCAAATCTTTGAAAAATGGAAAATTTGGATTTATGGCCACTGCACAGTAGCCATTCAAACTGCGTACCCTGGGATAGTTTGCAAGGAAACCATTTCTTCTATTTTTGACATCTCAAATCTATCTTGCAGCAGACTACAATAAATATCACGATATACGAAACACCCCCAATTCAATGAATATTGTTGCGAACATCTAGTAATGACGTAAAATTATCGAAACGGAGAACTACAGTAGTTAACTCAAAAGCATACGTCGTAACTGGAAATCGTTGCCGGCACTGGCAAGTGAAAATATGGACTGATGCCCCAGAAAATGAGTTGGAAACACTGGTTGGAAATCGTACTCTCCTTCCAAGAGGCTTGTGTAGCAAAAAGCTAGCAAAGTAACAGCAAGTCTCTGCGGAGGAGAGTGTGGATATTGGGTTATAAATGAGAATCATTTAAATGAATTATAGTCAACGGTTTTGTAAACCTTGGTTTGACATCAACAAAACTGCTATAGAATGAGCATTTTTCAGTTCACTTTTCTACAAGCAGTGGAAACGTTCTATGAAGCTCCTGGTCTGGCTATATCTTCCATGTTGGGTGCACAATTTTACCGTCTTCCAAGTATACTGTTTTCAGTACAGTAAAAACCCGCGTATAAGAACCTACAATTTTGCAAGTCAGCCTGATTAGGTTCTTATATATTGAGTATTTAGTGGGAAATTAGAATGTTCAGGTTCTTAAATTGGTTCTTATTTCATTCAGGACTTTCAGGTATTTCTTTTGTTCAGATTGAATCGTCAAGCTCGTTGTTAACTGTCAGTTCAGAGGCACCTGAGTTCATGAGGCTTTATTCACAACAGCAGTTCGTCAAAGAATCAGTCATTTTACACAATACAATGAAAAGCTTTCAAAGCACCTTTAGAGTTCTTTGCAATATGCACATATGGTAGTATCAGTCTGCATGGGTTCAATGACAAAGCAACCTATTTCAAATTTCAGGCTGAATGGGTTCTTATATATTGGGGGGTCTAATGTCAGAATTTCAGCCTGTTTGTTCTTAATCACTAGGTTCATATACGCGGGTTTTCACTGAGTTTGGTAGGTTCGGAATTACCACTCAAATATACCTTCATTGCACTGAAGAATTGCATAACCTGAAGAAATAGACCTTTAGCAATTCTACAATTTACTGGATCGAGTGACATTTCACACACTTTTATACCAGAATTCGATCGAGTGGCGTTAGCGCTGCTATCTCCTTTTGTGCACGTTCGAAAATTCTTCAAAGTGTATCAAAACGTCGTTCGATTCAGATTCTTTTTTAGAATAGCTAAAGATCTATGCAGTTTCCATGACTTTTCACTAATTATTTTTCAATATCATCACTTGATTTAGCGCAGCCGAACTCTTTTTGACACATGGTCTTTTTCAAACGCACCCTCTAGTTCAAATTCCTTTTCCACAAACATAGGAAACTCAAGCGAATCCTTGATAGCTTATTTCAATAACAAGATGTGGCCCTATTTTCAGGTCTTGAAAGAAGGCGTGGTGGTGTAATCTATCCGCTGACTGTGCTGCAAGAGCAGTCTAGTGGACAGGGCTCGATCCCAGGTAGAGCATCATCATTTGAACGTCATGACAAGGAGTCGGGGACTCGATTAGGTCTTATCTACTGCTGCTATCTTTTCAAAAGGCGCTAAAACTGCAACTTCACTTTTACCTTCACCGAATACGGAACATTTCTGTTTGCATGTGACATATTAGACCATTGAAATACAAAATAAAAGTTACCAAATTGCTCTGTAACTGCGAGAAGTATTCAAGAACCTTCCTTCAAAATTTGATTGTATTCAGACATGGTGTTGAGAGCAAAATCAGAAAATAAGTTATAATGTCCTAAATCTTGGTTGCCTTAAACTGTGACAAGCCATGGAAACTGTAGCCTACGTTTAGAATATACCTAAGGAAAAGGTATAGCCTTCGCAACGCCGCTTGCTTTTGTGCAGTCCGTGCTTCAGCATTTATTTGATAACAAGGAAAAAGTATTGTTGGAACAGCCAATGGCATCGCTTCCCGTGAAGTGAAGAAACAACCAGATTTGAGGACGGCCATCATGTGACTGAACCTCAGATTTTGCTTTGTTCTCTTAGTAGACTTACACTGTACCATGAAATTTTAAGTACCCTACAGCAGATAATACACATATCAAGATGCAAGGATTCAAACTGCTATTAAAACGAGATGCTGACGCATGCAATACACGATATTGAGTGGCGGTGCGCAGACTATACGTTTTCCTTAGGTATTGTCTGCACTCAGGCTATGGAAACTGTGATTAATTTAAAAAACCCCACAATTATCAAATTCATAAAACTCATTTCAAATCGACGTTTCTTTACCAAACAGACTACCTGATCCACCAAAACGAGATTTACTAGCTTCCAGTTCTCCAAACTGCGGCGTGCTTGCGCTGAGCTTACTGATCCTTTGAGGACTGGTACTGAGTTTACCACTGCTTGGTGACGTCATATTTTCCAAAGATGCTGACGTGACATTCGATAATCTGTTTTTGCCATTCGATTCATCAATGAAGCTAATTTGATATCTGGGGGTTTGTGAGGACATTGGGGTCGCAACTCCCTTAGAGGGAGATCCTGCCCTGGGGGTAGCCCCAACAGGGGTAGCTACTGCACTTGGAGATTCATTAGGTGCTCTAGGGGTTGCCGAGGCTTTAGGGGTTTGCTTCGTATCAGAAGAAAGCCCTTCGTCATCTGAACCAACTGGAGTCGTTATGATGTCATAATCGATTATGGAGTCTCTGTTATTGCTTCCAAAATCGAATTCTCTGAGGTTTGTTGGAGTGTCCGGTGCACTCTTGTAACTCATGGTGTCCGCATCCGTATCTTGGGAAATCGAAGCAATGGTTAGCTCTGACCTTGCACTCATGTATGAAAGAGAGTCATCTTCATCATCAGAGAGGATTATGGGATTTTCTTTTGACAATTCCATACTTTGTTGGAACTTCCAAACTGGCTTCTTCTGAAGATCATAACTATTTTCAAACTCTTTGGAGCTATTCCTGAGTTGTGTTTCTGTGCTTTCTTCCAGGACTCCGTCTTCAGATATCGTCTCCAATTGACCACTGCTCTCTAAAGAACTCTCCATCCATCTTGCTACATCCTCTTTCACTGACTTTTTGAAGCTGGTATCAAACGGCAAATTATCAGCTTCGTTGTCACAATTTCCAGACACCCCAGCAACTGCATCTTTTCCTTCGATAGTGACACCTTGATTACTACCCTCTGCAGTGACACTTTTGTGTCCAGCACCTCTTTCTGCTACCTTAGCAGCTCCATCTACCATCTCTTCCCTCAATTCACCTAGATTGACCTCCGAACTTTGCTCCTTGACCAAATCAATTTCAGTATTCATTCCTGAGACTTCTTGGTCTTCTATCTTCTTAATATCTTCAGAAATAACAGTTTCCACATGCCCATCAGCTTTCAGATCAATAGCAGCACCTTCCAAAACAACCTCTGCCTTGTGATCCATGCCTTGTAACCCTTGAACTTTGTTCTCTTCAACTCTTTCGCTGTCATTTGACCTTTCCACTGAATCAATAGCTTCCTGATCAATTTGAAGAGAAGTTTCAACCTTACCTTCAAGATTTGTATCCACAACAAGCTTATCCATATCACCAACTTTCTGTTCCTGCGTAGCAACTTCATGCTCCTTCACATCACCAGCTGCTGGCTCCTCCATCTTGCTAGCAGGTTGCACATGTATCACTGTATCCTCAGTTGATTCACTTGAAAGTGAGGAGATCTCGGCCGACTGCCTCTTCCATCCGTCTCCATAATCTGCACTTGAGGCTGAAGCATGTTCCGAAACTGCATCACCAAACACAACAGCACTTCCATTTACAAATTCATCTAACATGGGGGGTTTTGTATCATGATTTTCTAAAACTGGTTCTACTGTCCAACTTTCTTGTGGAGCTTCAGACTCCACCAAATCTGTATTTTGTGCCAAAGTTGGTACTTCTGCTTGCACCAAATCTTGGTCTTTTACAATCACACTTGGTAAATCTGCTTGTACCAAACCCTCATTTTGCACCAAATTTGGTATTTCTGCTTGCACCACATCTTCGTCTTTTACAACAGCATTTGGTTCTTCGAGCACTCCTTGTGGCGCTGTCCCTTTTGTCAATTGTGTCTCTTCAGTTGGTTCAGTCACGTCCCTGTCTCTCTGTGTCATCATGTCATTGTTATTCGCCATTTCGTTTATGATTTCTTCCTCTATTGTTGCCAGTTCTTGTTCATTGCTGGCTAGTAAAAGAAATAAATTGTTAATGTTGCAGTATAATCTTGCACTGAACTATGAATAGACAAAGTAGTATAATAAAGTGAATAGACCAAGTTCAAAATCTTCAAATCGGTGTAAAAGGAACAAGGGAAGCCTTTGTAATACAATAGCATCAGTTGCCTTGGTTCACACCTCAATGCAAAGAGATTAGCGAATACAGACAAAGAAATTCTCTCCAGTAGTAATTCAAAGACAAAAGTAGCCGCAAATTTGCTGTGAAACCAGTAGGGCAAACTATCGCTTTGTGCATGCTAAGGGGCCATTTCAAGAGAAGTTATGTGTTTACAAAAGTAACAACAAGAATCAAACAAAAAATAACCAAAAAAATTGACGATTGACACAAGACAAGAAAAATTATTGAGCGGCCTAATATCGATTGTAGAATATCGCTGATATATATAAGGTGAATTTTGGTCTTTGAAGGCCTTACAAAGTGAAGCACATTTTGGAGCAATGCTAAACTTCGAAAAGCATTGTCTGTCAAAAATCTGCCTGCCTGTCTGTCTGTCTGTCTGTCGAAAAAATATGCCGAAACGCATGATTTGTAAATTTGTTTGAAATCTTTTTAGCAGATCCTGGCATCAACCCAAAACCTATCGCCTTTAAAAACAGTTAAATGATCGTAATTCAATTGTCTACCACCAAAGAAAATTTCACTGTTATAAGAAGTACAACGGGTGTCCTAGAAAAAAGTTTCAAACAACTGTTAGTTACTCCCACGAGAATTACAAAAGAAACCAAAACTCTGATTGATGTGATTTGTAGCAATGAGCCTCAAAATATTGTTTCAACAACAGTAATCCCAGCTGGACTAAGTGATCACGAATTAGTTGGTTTTGCACGCAAGCTCCATAATATAAAACATCAACCAAAAGTTATCACATGTAGAAATTATTCAAATTACGTCCCTAGCCAATTCTGTGAGGATTTACAGTCTGCAGACTTCAAGCATGTTTTCGCATCAACTTGTGTGAACAAAGCGTGGCAAAATCTTAGAGAAATACTTCACTATTATGTAAACAAGCATGCCCCATTGGTGTCCAAAAAGGTCAAAGGGAGACTAAGCCCATGGATAACAAAGGATGTCAAATCGGAGATGAACCTAAGGGACAGGCTGCTGAGAAAAGCACGCCGGACAAACCTTGAGTCTGATTGGTCCTCTTATAAACGTCAACGAAACAGGGTAACCAGTTTAGTGAAAAAGTGTAAAAACAAATACCATAAAGACTTGCTGAAGGAAAGTGCAAATACGCCTGACAAATTTTGGGCAGCTATCAAGAAAGTATATCCCACTAAATCTTCTGTGTCTAATACAGGAACCGTCTTCGAAATAAATGGGACGAAAACCACAAATAAGCAGGAAATTGCAGAAAGCTTCTGCAATTTTTTTGCAAATGTCGCAAAAATTTTAAAATCTAAATCTATTCTACTTCGAGACTTTGTGTGGATGAGACCTACTTGGGAAAACACCATGTCTCAAAAGGACAGATTTGTAGTAAAGGAAGTAAGCCAAGCAGCAGTACACAAAGAGTTAACTAAACTGAAACGGAAGAAGGCAACTGGGATTGACAATCTCCCCCCAGGAATGTTAAAAGATGCAGCCCCAATTCTGGCCAAACCCCTAACATATGTGATAAATTTGTCCCTGAAGTCTGGAATCGTACCTACAGACTGGAAGATAGCTAAGGTGATTCCCCTGCACAAATCTGGTTCCCACTCAACTATTGACAATTATAGACCAATATCAGTTCTTCCAACTCTATCGAAAATCCTAGAGAGGATGTTTTACAATCAGCTTATGGCTCACTTTGAAAAAAATGGCCTTCTCTTTACACATCAGTTTGGTTTTCGATCAAAACGATCCACAGAACAGGCGGTGAACTTGTTCCTTGATCATATAAGAGGAGAGGCTGATAAAGGCAAACTTACTGGTGCAATATTCGTAGATTTGTCAAAGGCCTTCGATACCGTTAGCCACTCTGTCCTACTGTCTAAGCTGCCTTCATATGGAATCATAAACACGGAATTCCAATGGTTGACTGATTACTTGTTCAACAGGAAACAAATTGTTCAGTACCAGGGAGCCTTTTCTAATGCCATCCCCGTATATACCGGAGTTCCACAAGGATCCATTATTGGTCCTCTACTATTTTTGATCCATTTTAACGACGCAAATAGAACGCTGAAGCACGCAAAAGTCATTACGTATGCAGATGATACCGTCATCTTTACTTCATCCAGTGACTTCAACATCATCGAAAATCATCTTAACGATGATGTTCAAACATTGGCATCATGGTTTTGTGAAAATGAATTAATAATGAATCTAAAAAAGGGGAAATCAGAGACGATGCTTTTTGGAACATCAAAGCGATTAAATCTCGTTAATGGAAGGCACCTCAACATCAAAGTTGATGGAACCTGCATAAATTGTACAACAAGCTACAAATACCTTGGCGTAGCACTGGACCCCTCTCTGAATTTCGAGTCACATTTTAACACAGTTTACAAAAAGGCAGCTGGAAGAGTAAATCTGCTTCGTCGTATTCGAAGTTCAATCGACTCAGCAACTGCCGAGAAGATCTATAGAGCTATGATAATGCCTGTTTTCACGTATTGTGGCTCAATTGTACTGGGATGGTCAAATTCAAGACTGAACCAGATTCGAAAAATTGAGGAACGTAGCAGGAATATCATTAAATCAAAAGCCAATCCAAGCACCGACTTGCGGATTCCTGCCATTGAGTGTGCAATAAAGAAAAAAGTTTCCACATTTGTATTTGATTGCCTCCAAGACAATGTTTGTGACCCATTCAAAAGTTACTTTGAAAGAAAGGAACACGGTCAAAATACAAGAAATAACAACTTAGCTGTAAAGGTTCCAAGGATGAAAACAGAATTTGGTCGTAAAAGTTTCTGTGTGACTGCGGCAAATGTATATAACAAAGTTCCTATTTTAGCAAGACAGTTAGACTCTAGGGTTTTATTCAGAACACATGTAAATGATTTTATTTAAATGTTTTTAAATATGTACTTAGATTAATTTTCTCCACTTACATTGTATATTTCTTTTCTTTTAGCACAGGACCCTAATGATAACAGTATGTTTCTCATACTGATAGGTTATTCCTGTATAAAAATTCGTGTATTATTATTATTATTATTATTATTATTATTATTATTATTATTATTATTATTATTATTATTATTATTATTATTATTATTATTATTATTATTATTATTATTATTATTATTAACAAAGTCCAGCATGGAATAAAGCATATCTTTATCACAAGATTTTCCTTCTTCTGAAGGGTTTCTTGTGCTCAAAATTTTGGGAAAATCAATATTTAGAGGACTTTTACTCCAAACGAGAGAATATATAGTTGTTTTACTGGAACTCATCCTAGGGGGAAACATTTTTCGGACACCCAGTATACATTTGAAAATGCTTCTTCACCTTTGGCTTGTGTGCTACGGATTGCATATCCTTCTTTGATCATTGTTTCTGCAAGATTCACCTCCTACAGTTAAAAAAGAGACTTTAATAAAAAATAAGGGCAGCTATACAGCACTAGATCAAGAATATACTTGAAAGTGGAAAAAACAGACGAAAAATCAAGCACTGCTCAATAACACTAACATGCAACTCAAAAGCTATTCAAGACTAAATAGAACACATTTGCCCCCCCCCCTTAATAACTTGGAATTACTTTCTCAAATTCTGCTCTGCAGTATTGCTAAGAATTTGTAGCGGTTGTTCAAAAGTTTTTAACTAAACTTGGAGAAAAAATTTGAACAGACCAACAATTACTAAGATTACACCAAGAGTTACGAGGATTTACTATCAATCTTTTGCTGCAAAATTTTGGGGGGAAAGAAGGATGAGAAATGGGTGCCTATTAGAAAGGCAATAATTTGGTGAAGAGCAAATTACAGTACAAGGAACAGATGACTTTACAATATTAGAAAATTACAAAAATTTGGAAGCATGAAATGAGTCAGTATTAGCGATTCATTTTTAATGGGCTTTTAGGATTTCTAACTAATTAAAGCTAATTTAGACCCTCAATCTTTAGCGTGCCTTCTGAAGGATGGCAAGGTAAGTTGCGAGGTCAGGCCTTCAAGGTCATCAGAGTTTGACATCACTTGGCCAAGTTGAACTTCAGTCGCCTGACTAAAATTGTATAAGCAGCTTAGCCACTTAACCCAATAGGTCATCACAACGCAAGCCTTTCTGTTGCTTTTGTTGCCTGGTAACTGACAGAATATAAAACCGTAGACAATTTCGTATTTTGCAACAAGAACTGCCTACCTCATCTTGTTCAGTATCAATGAGTTCAAGGCATGGAAGACGGCCATTTTCTGTTTCATGATAACCAACTATCCTAGCCATCAATCTTGACCACATCGCACAGTGACTGATGTCTTCAAATCTGTTGATAGACTCTTCTGTCCATTTTCCATCTGGAAATAATTAAAACAAACTAAATTACTACAAACAATTAATTATCAAATACTACAAAAATCAAATCAGACCATCTCAGTAAAAAAGCACCATAGGGTTGTGAAATGGACAGAAGGGAGTCTTGATTGCGCAGGCTGGTTTAAAGTCACTGATTGCGTTTTGTAGATTACGTAGATTTATAAATTGATGGCTTTGACTTCGAATTTTGAGTTTTGTCAAGTTCTTTTTGCTTCAAAAATTAAACAAACATTTTGCAACAACATTGCCTATCTCAATCATTTACACAAATGCAGTTCTGAGTTTTGCTACCCATGGTCTGTAAAAATAATTTCACAATATATTTAGTGCAACTGATGCAATCATAAAACAAATTCAAAAATACCTTTTGGCTCTACTCCAAACAGCATGCATTCTCTTGCTTGAGCTTCCAATTCAAGATGCTCAGGCCTACAACATAAAGGAAAATTACAAGTGAGATGGAGGAGGACGAACTTCCTCTTTGTGAATTCCAGTATCAATGACACTAAAATTATAAACTTTCCAAACAGTGCTAACAATTCTAGGCAGTCTGGCAGAAATTTCATCAAACCTTGAGGGAAGGAAAATTATCCGAACCCAGACATGCAGTTCCCAAAAAATTTTTGGTTGCAATTGGTGACAGCCAGTTTCAAAGAGAACTGTTGGGCTTGGATGGATCATTTTTAAACTCGAAACTGCAATCTTGCAAAAGAAGTTACTTTTTCAGAATCAAATCTTTCTTTATAGACCTGTCCATCAACTGACATTTTATAATAGATTAATCACTAGCAAAATGTCCAATTAATCGATTGATTGATTAATCGTACAACATATGATGTCATCATGATGTCACTCATTGGTGTTCATTGATGTTCATTGGTGTGGTGTTTCAGACCTGAATAAAAGTTGATTAGTTGGACAATGTCAGCACAGAACTGATTATGAATGGAAGTTGAATAGTGACGCAGATTCCATTAGTGCAGCAAACTCAACAATTACATGCACCTGATTAGTCGATTATACATATTCCATTTGTTGAATAATCAGCATTCTTCAATTAAACGGTTGGCCAAATGCAATTCGATTAATTGGAACTCCTTTGATTATTCCATTAATCAAATGTTGATGGACAGGCCTAATTCTTAACAGATTGTAAATTTTACTGCAAACTTTAAACAAAATTCTACTTGCAAGTCGAGACTTCTAGAGTGACAGCATTAATCATGGTTGAATTCCGCCAGCTTTCAAGATTGGAAATAACAATAAGTTGATTACATATAAATCAATAAACACTATTCTGAGGCAATAAAAAAGAAAGACTCACTTTGGCACCCTCAAATCACTGAATGACACCTTCCCAGTGTCACCATAGTCAATATAAAACAATTGAGCAGTCTTTTCTTCTTCATTTATCTCCAAAACATTAGCTCTGTACCATTTTTCGTCAAACTGAAATGGTGCAATATACATGTCTCCAACAAAAACTCTACTTGGTGGCTTTTCATTCTGCGACAATTCTGCATTTCCATAATAACTTGTGAGCTCTTCATCCAAAGTGTCCAGTTTTGTTGCATCTGGAGATATGAGTTGAATGTAGAAGTGATTTGGGACGTCAAAAGCGGAGACGTAAACTTCAAAGTAATCATTTGAAGATGGCAGACGGACTGTTGGATATCGTGGTCTTGCTGACGGGGATGGTGATCTTTGTCTCCCTGGAATTAAATGGAATCAATTATTATTACATATACATAATTTTTTTGAAAATATACCAAGAAGTTCAAGTGCAGTCCAGGGCATGAAAACCCACCTGACCACGCGACCGGGTGGTTGCACAAAATTTTCATTTCATACAGTAATGTCCTGCGGGAAATTTGCCAAAATACGCTCCTCCTTGTGTTGCTCCATTTCCCATTAGTCAAAATGAAAGAAATAACATACTAAGTCAAGCAAAAGGTATCTAATATAACCGCCTTATAAAAAACCCTCTTGAGAAAAGGCCTTGTGCACCTGTATTCCTACCAAAGAGGCCTTGAGAAACTTCAAATCAACTTCCTGAGAATTCTTGTTTGAAAGATTTTTACAGCCTTTCAAATCACTCAAGGCTTTCTATATAAGAAGGTGAAGCATCCTTGTGGCTTCTTAGGAGCTCGTAAGAACACAAAAATTTTGCTATGTTGATGTATAAGGCTGGACTTGCCGGAGTCTTGATAGACTTGATAAAGAACTTCCCTTGGGTATTGTCATATGGTTGGACTTCAATTGCATCAACAAACCTTCACAGACTTTTTCAGTTTGCATAGAAATGAGCGGGCATTGAATCTTGAACAAAAGAAACTAAGGCAGATGGACCATAGCAAGAACAATTGAAAACAAAGATTTCTGGCATTCTTGGCCAGAGCTAACCCCTCCCCTTGATCGTATGAGCTTCCTAGAATTCAGACTTCCTCATTAATTTTTCATGAGGCAGAGAACAATACAAGTCTCCCTAACTTTTGCTTTTCTCCCTTCTTTGTAGAGGCTTACTTCCCTTCTCTCCTATGCACAAGTAACTTTTACGTGGCAGTATTTTTTTGGAGGAATGAACAAGGGAGAGACTTGGGCTGGTCCAACACGAAGCCTGTATGTCCTCCTTTACCTGCTGGTTGGACAAATCCAGATTTCTGTGCATTAAGTTTTTCCATCTCAACTTTTTCATCAATAAGTCCTTTTGCATAATCAACTTGTTGTGAATTTCCACTGATGTATACTCTCCTCATTCCATTCAATGTATGATCTTCATGTCTCTCTACCATTATCTTTGCACCTGAATCAGAAATTGTATAGAATTATACATCAATAACCAAAAATCTTATAGAAATAAACATCCCAGTATATATATCATAGCCCCCACCCTCTACAAATACAAAAATCTGTAAAAGATGCAGTATATATATATAAAATTCTGTTGCAAAAAAATTTCCGCTTGAAGCTCATTTTCTAAATCATTTGTAATTCACAAATCGCATATGACCTTTTGTTTTATATTCAAATGCAAACCTTCACACATTGCATGCAAACATTTGCAATGCGATTTTGACCTGTTAGCAATGTTTGATTTCTTGTGAACCTTTGCATGCAAACCATTGTGTGGGATTTAAGGCAGCCAATCAGAAAACAACTTTATGAAACAAAAAGAGAAAGGTGGCACATGCTTATCAAAAGGAGACAGGTTTCATTGGCTGAATAAACAATCAAAATTCATGTGAATAAGGTTGACATGTGTATTGAATTTGCAGGCGTCAGCTGCACAAATCATTCTTGCTCAACCACTGTGTCTAACCACTGAAATGTCTCAAAGAAATTCTTGCTCAACCCTTTGCCTGCCTCACCCAACTGAATTGTCTCAAAGAAATTCTTGCTCAACCCCTACTGTGTCTCCCTACTGAACTGTCTCAACAAACCTGATACACTGCTAATTTCTCTAATTGTTTGTCCCCCACGTCCAATGATCCGCCCACATGCAGCCTGTGGCACAACCACTTCTACTTTTATCAATACCGGTGTCTCAGCAATCAATTTCCTTATTCTCATCTCAGCCGAATGAACTTTTTCTCTTTCGCCTCTGATTTCAAGAATTCTTTGTCTATTTTCATCTTTTTCTTCCCCATCCTTTTCTTTCTCAAAGTCAAGCCTGAAAAAAAAATTATCTAGATGAATGAAACTGGGCAAATAGGGAGTCTATTTCAGAAATAAAACAAAGTTAGGTAAACTAAGCGAATTGTGCACAGAAACTCCCCCCCCCCCAAAAAAAATAAATGCAATAATATCTTTGTTGCCTCAGTCATCCATTAAACTATAGACTTATCTCAGCAGGCAAGATGGAGTGTTCATATTGGAAAATCCTCATACCATCTACCAAGATCTCACCAGTATTCAGATCTCACTGAGCAGGCCAGCCCCCCCCCCCTGCTCATATGAACAGAAATCATATTTTGCATTGAAATTAGGGATAAGGTGAGATCTTGGCAAAGAGCTCCAGCCCAGTAAGGGGGCTGGTTGGCTCACTTTCATATGAAAAGGCTCTTGGGGTAAATTTACAAGTCACACAACATAGTATCGGTCATTATCATTCTTAAAGCAGATTGGAAAATATGTACTGCGTGCGCATGCAGGGATGTACATGGTCTTCCACCTGAGCCGTGCAGTTGCCAATAAACAAAGGATCTATCATTTTAATCTGTTGTGCTCAACCACAAATTTTCCATGCAATCTTACTTAGGTCAGCTCAACTTGCATCCACAAAATACAAACTTTTAATTCTGGTCCCTCAATAA
This sequence comes from Aurelia sp. 4 Dawson et al 2005, assembly GCA_964019985.1. NCBI lineage: Eukaryota > Metazoa > Cnidaria > Scyphozoa > Semaeostomeae > Ulmaridae > Aurelia > Aurelia sp. 4 Dawson et al 2005. The sequence goes on along the minus strand of OZ026512.1, from coordinate 903,804 downwards.
AGATGCCAAAGCTGAGAATTTTGCAAAGTGCACTTGGAAACAGCACAACTGGCTATTGTTTAAAACAATGATTCTATTGTTTTCTTTGTTATACTTGAAATGCATGTGGAAGGAACATAAAAATGCAATCTTGAGACCGTGCTGGGGAAATAACCATGATCTCTTCCCTGTTACTGTCAAGGCAAAAAAGCAATTTTGAACTTTAGAGAAGCAGATGTTCAGTTTCATCATTTGCTGCAAAGGCATTAGTTAGGCCCCCATCATAGGAACTAGGAAGATAGGCCTAAAATGCAAACATTTTAATTCCTTCTTCTTCATTCACACACACCTGGCCCCTGTTTCTTTCTTAAGCTGTCTGATATTCGTCCCTCCTTTTCCAATAATTGATCCAACACAATACTGCGGTACAGCAACTTTGACAACTGTTTCTGACGCGCTTGCCGTCGTCTGTGATGCTGTAACATCAGCGAAGTCCATCTCTTCTCCAACATCTCCACCACCGCCATTATCCAGCTCATTTTCGCTCTGTTTTCTGCTCAGGATAATCAGCAATCCAACTGCACTTACTCCAGCAATGGCGGCTAGGATTATCAGCTTCTGTTGGGTATTCATATTGTGTCTATATTGATGTATTTCGTGTATTACAAGCAAATGAACAAGGAACACTACTTGAGGTCGGCCATTGCTGAAACTTCACCATGCCGAAATGAAGTGAACGATTTTTATATGTCATGGTTGCCAAGCGCTCCTCCGCAGCTTTTCAGCTCTTTCCATCGAACCACAACGTCTCTTTCAGGCACAGATATCTTTCTTTGTCGCAATTATGGGGAATCAGGGGGGGAATCTTGGGATCTTCCTCTTGCGCCAAGGCCCAAGGATGATTTGGAAATAATTTCAAGCTTGCAAATTGACATAGAGACCATCAAAACCTTTCGAAGCTGCTATGAAATAGTCTTCTTGGCAAGTTGTTCAATGATAGAACTGTTTTGGCATATCAAATCACTTTGAGAGGCAGCTAAGCGTGTACCTTTTATCTTGCTTGCAAATGCACTGGTATCTATCCACTGACATAAAATTCTTGATACAAATATATTCATCGAAACTTTTAGGATCCTGTTTACAACTGGTTGTTGGCTTGATAAAGAAACTACTTGTGGGGTAAATAAGAACATCCCATCCAGGGAGCGCTCCCTGATTCCACTTGTTTTTTGGGGCTGTTTGAGAAAAGCCACAGTGTGGGGGGAAAACATGAAGTATTTTTTCATGGTGAAGTATTTACTTGACACGAGAGCCATGACATTCTTAAAGGTGATCGCCTCCCAAAACCTTGAAAGGTGCTTTGATTTGTGAGCATGGTCAGTAGAGCGCTCCTCCACAGCATAAAGGCGGCGGATCTAACAAAATTTTCCAAAATGAGTCGGTTTGTAACATCTCAGGTACAACTGACGTTACAGAATAGAATATGAAAAAAGCAAAGAAGTAATTTGCTACAAAAAGAAGATATGTAAAGGAACTAAGGCCAGCTTAAATGCATCCTACATGTTACAATATTATCAGATTAATTCAAAAGAACAAAAAACAAGACCTTATTCTCTCTTTGCTACACTGGGCTAAACTGTCATTGTAAATAAATACACAAAGCTGTGCTTTTCTCGTTTTAATGTGCAGTACTGAACATATTATGATCTATGATGAGCACTTTGTATCTTTGCGTCACCATCAAGTCAAAGAGCACTGGGAACAAGGCACTGCATGTCATGCAATTCTTTTCACAGGCCTTTCAATTATTCCACAGAAGAGACTGAAAGAGAGATATTTTGTCCATATTTCCGCAAAAGAGGTTAAACAAGGGGAAAGTTTACTTCGGCTTCCCCCGTCGTTCGCTGCGGTTGCACACTGTAGGCTGTTGTTGTTGTAAGTCATGCTCACATTACGATGGGTAAAAAAGTACTGCAAAGTGGCTACTCGATTTGCAGTTACAGATGTGAGCCAAAAATGACTTAAGATGAGAATGATTCATTCATATTTTAACAGTTCTTCGCACGAATAACTTTCATGTCTCCTATTGCGCGTGATGGAACATTCCAAGCAAGAGTTTTCCAGTATAACTATAAGTGCGTGTACTCGTCAGCTAACTTTTAAAGTAAAAACGTATATTGCAAAACCAGTAACTCAGGTAACTCAAAGAAACAAATATTCTTCCATATTCTAAAATCAATAACAACAGTTTCGTCCTGTCCTCTTGTGCCATTTTTTCTCAGTCAATTTCAATGCAAAATTATCAAAAAATCTGTCCCGCAGTGGTAACTAGTTATATCACAAACAGAAATCGATACAGAATATAAATGCTGTTGTTGTTGTTGTTGTTGTTGTAGCTATATTAACCAGAGCAGTCGCCACTGTTACGCAGTCTTAATAAATAACATCTAATTCGCTGTGTGTACTTTAATGTTACACCTAAAAATCACCGCCTTCGTCTTTCTGCCAGCGTCAATAAAATCATCCATTCTGATTGGCTTTAAAAACAATACATTCGCAGCAATCACAGCATTCTCCATTCACACACATCGCAATGACAGCTATGCTCAGCTAATGCTCTTCATTAAATTGTGTAGACAGAATTCCATTGACCAATTTTCTCAAAGATGAAAGAAAACGTTTCTTTGCCTTTAACTGTCTTTAAAAACGTTGCCTTTGCCATCGCAACGTTCTCCATTCGTCACCTTCGCAATGAAAGCTATCATCAGCTAAAATCTGCATAAATGTTACTTACAGAATGGCATTGCGAATTTATTCTCCATAAAAAAAAACGCTCTGCTGCCCATGAGAAAAACAATTCACTTGCAATCACAGTGTTCTTCACTCGTCTCCCTCACAATGTTAAGATTAAGATTTACAAAGATTGTATAAACTGAATTCCATTAACTAATTTCTCCATTATAACAGAAAGAGTTTTCTATGCCTTTAAAAAATGCATTCGCCAGCACAGCGTAACCCAATCTCCTGCTCAGCGACGTGAAAGCTACGTTCCTCTATATATTTGTATAAACAAAATGTCACTGGCTATAAACCTCTGTGCCATAAAAGAAACTTGTCTGCTCCGCAGCCGGCCATCATAACATTCCTCCGCTCTATGTACTATCTCTTCTACTGGGACGCGCCCGGTTCTTTTCCTAATGTACCTTTCCTATTGTATACGGTGCGGAAACAAATCAAATATTCGAGCAAGCTGCCCCCGGTTGCAATAATTCTTTTTACGGTGCGACGATAGCATCGTAATACGGAGGCGGGGGTTCGTCTCTGTCATTTGATGTAACATTCAGCATTCTATATTCTCTCTGTGGATCAGTGTTTATATCGTAAACAAGTTGCGCCACGGGCATCATGTAGATAGGAGTCTGGGTACCAACAGAGAGGTTCCTTGCGCATGCTCCTTGTATCTCTTGGTCGACAGTGCTGGTTGGCCTTGGTCTCGTTTGCAAGCAGCTTTCTTGTGTTTGGGTTGTAATTGAGGTCATGTGAATCGGAGCTTCAATTGATGTCGTTGAAGTTCGCTGTAATGAATTTTTAAAAAATCATTTCTAAAATGGAAATAATGCAAGGAGATTGAAATGGTTGTTTCAAAATGTACCAAATTAAAATCAAATGAACCCCTCACTAGAAAAAGCTACTAATCATTTTAGCAACAGTAAAAACCCTCGTATATGAACCTACCTACAATTCCGCCTGATTCGATTCTTATATATTGAGTATTTAGTGGGAAATTAGGCTGTTCAGGTTCTTGAATTGGTTCTTATTTCATTCAGGATTCTTTTGTTCATTTTTAATTCTTTTGTTCAGATGGAAACTTCCAGCTCATTGTTTACTGTCAGTTCAGAGGCACCTGAGTTCATGAGACCTTATTCACAACAGCTGTTTGTGGGAAGAGTCAGAAATTTTTCAGGATGCAATAGAAAGCTTTCAAAGCATCTTTAGAGTTCTTTGCAAGATGCACATATGACAGTATCAGTCTGTATAGGTTCAATGAAAAAGCAACTGGAGTTTTGATCTAACTTGATGGACTCTACGAATAACAGCCTATTTCAAATTTCAGGCTGATTGAGTTCTTATATATTGGGGGGTCTAATTTCAGAATTTCAGCTTGTAGGTTCTTAATCACAAGGTTCTTATAAGCGGGCTTTTACTGTATTCAGCAGAAGAGCCTGGATCGAGCGTTATTTTTATACATCTTTATACGCGAGGCTCGATCGAGTGGCATCAGAGCTTCTATCACTATTGTGCACATTCAAAAATTCTACAAAATTTAGCAAAGTATCGTTCGATCGCGATTCTCTTTCAGAATAGGAAAAAGGTTTATTGGTTGATTAGATTGGAGGCAAGGTCTTGGGAGTAGAATTTCTTAAACAATGGATGCATAACTTATGTATTGCAGTATTGCAACAGTATCAAGTGTGTGAAAGCATCAACATATCTAGATTTCTAGACTTCGAAATGCAAAGAGACGTCGTTTAACCTGCCCTAAAGAACTACTTTTCTAATTTCTGTTGCCTGACAATTATTTTCAGAGAAGGTACTAGTTAGTATATCGATTTATAGTTCTTGTATTTATTTAGGTTGGTCTAAATCATTATTTATTCATACTATTTCTAGGAAACCAGCGTTGAATAATACGATGATATGATTATTCTTTTTCAGAAAGTATCTAGAAACTTTCAAAATTTTCCCATATATAAATTTTTGAAGTTTTTTTCACACACTCTTTGTGCTAAATTTTGTTTCAAACTTTGCATCTTATCTCGCCCTATTCCAAGTCCGAGTTTGATTGTTTTGCTTTCGTGCTTATGCAAATCAACCCCTAATCAAAACGAGTAACGATAAACAAACCCCTGTCAAAATTTCATACCTGCATACTCTTTCTTTGCTCGGCGTACAGCAGCCAGGAGGAAGCAATAGCAGTGACCATTGAAATAATGAATCCAACGCCAAATAGCACGGAAACACCATAAACAAGATTCCGGAGATTTTCACGTACCGACATGCAGCTTTGGACGGCAGAGAACCGGAGTAATTTTCGTCCCGTATTCTTGTCCGGTACAAAACATTTGCATACTTTTTCATGTGCGGAGAAAGTGCAGTCTTGAAGTTTACTGAGGTTGGAGTTTACGTCAGCGAGGAGATACACGAAGCTGACGAAACAGAACATCGTGCACACTATTGACAAGAACACGACACATATCACCTGAAACGGAAAGCACGAATATAAATACACGAATATAAATACACGAAAATGTCAAAGGTTCCAAATGATAGAACTTGAAGACTCCTTCCTTCTAGTGAAAATAAGTTTAACTTCACAGGGTGGAAAAAGGTAATAAATTCAATCCAAGCTACGGATAACAGGTGTTGGCTTCACGCCTTAATTTTTTCTACCTCATGTGAACTCATTCATCAGGCCTAATCAATGTGGGTGCAGTCGAGCATCGCTCGCAGGCACAAAATATCACTGCACATTTGTTGATGGCACCAATACTGCACTCAAAGTGCTTTCATTGCAGACACGCTTTCATAAATTAAAATCATCAAATAGACCTCAGAAAGCCCTGCATCCCAGAAGGCAGGTGAAATACCGAAAAAGCTCTATTAAGCCCCCTCTCTACTAAGTCCCCCTCTCTAATAAGCCCCTCCCCTCTGAGTCAAAATTTGAAATAAGCCCCCCTCTCTATTAAGCCCCCCACTATTTAGCTACACAACCTTGCACGTTAATTCTAGTATGGTTTTGGATAAAAAATGTGTCGAATTGATGTATTTGGAGCCATAAAATTGTATGTTGATTCTGCAAAATATGGAATAAAAGAACTGAAAAGATACCAAATATATCCTTGTCACTTGATTTTGTGAATAAGCCCCCCTCTCTAAGAAGCCCCCCTCTCTATTAAGCCCCCCTCTAGAAGATCCAAAATTAAACAAGCCCCCCCCCGGTGGCTTCATAGAGCTTTTATGGTAATTCTCTACGTTGCAACTTTTGGAAAGGGTTTTGTTGCAGCAAAATTCATTACCATGAAACTTACCAAACATTTCACTCTGCGTTTGGATGCAATGATCCCAATCAATCCTGTGAACACCATCTATGAATGAACAAGTGATTTGATTATAAAGAGTTTATTCCACAGGAGTGCAAAACTTATCGGAGTGTAGTTAGCTAAATGAGAGCCAAATTAAATAGGAACCAGGTCTAAAGAAAATGTAGATTTGCCCATGAAAGCAAGGTTTCAGGCTAGATTTTCATCGGTAGATTAGAACAGTAATACCAAAACTCGATCGGTTCAAGGATTTTCTTGCACGGTTAGACGCGGGTTAGTTAGAAAATCTTACTGTGACTGGAAAAATAAAGGGGAAGAGAAGTAAAGGGCGAAGACGAAGTTCTTTCATGGAAAGTTTGAGCAGTTTGGTAACAAAGCAAGTGCCAGCAAGAAAACGACACAGATGACTAAGTGAGCTCTGCTGTCAGCCACAAAAGGTAGGGAGCGTTGCGGAGCGTTGGAGAGGCCTGATCGCGTACGTCATCAAACGATATGGCACAAGAGCCGACAGGCTGTCATTTTTGCTAGATTTTTTGGACGTAGGAGCATGAAAAACTTAGGGTGGGTTAGAGTTTGGGTTAGGGCGAGCATGCTGAAAAATTTTCAGTGCCGTGTGCGGAACGTTTTGAGCACCAAGTAAGAGATGTCATTGGTAACATTTTGGGTCGAGCAGTACATTCAAAGAAGAATTCGATCTAACCAATTTTAGAGCTGAATAAGAACGAACCATTCGATAATTGATAGGACACGAGTCGCGGTTTTACTCTTTGCTGGAGACGTAATCACTGTGGTTCTCAAATCAAGTCGTTAGTAGACTGATTGATCTCACAATGGGTTGGTAAGATCTATTTTATCCAGGCCAGGTGCAATGCAGACTGATTTTTTAATCCTTTTTACCACTAAATGAGTGTCAATTTACCAAAACCACAGTTATCGACATAAACAAGGCCATAGGTTTGTGGCGGCCATGAACCAATTGGTTTTTGTGAATGGGCCATGATGGCATGAACTGGATGGCCCTGGGTGTACAGTCAATAGCCGCATATGCAACCCTGCCAAAATAAGAACCTAGAGGCTGTTTTTCCCAAATTACGCACCTTGTAATCAAGAACCTGTTTCAGCTTGATGAAACACAGGTTCTAATTGCAGGGATAGCGAATTCATTTAAAATGTAACTTCTTTCAGACCATGTGCTGTAAGATGTGACCAGGCAATGGTAAAGACGCGGAGGGCCATATATCATAGCGTGCCTTGTAAATGAGGAACTTAGAGCGCCCTCTTTGTAAGATTGGCCAACACAGAATCACTCCCTACTAATTTGCAATTCATCCACCTTGTTGGGGTATGACAAAATATTTACCATCCTGTGGCAAGCAAGACATAAAATTGCTTCAAGTTCCTGTATGAACACAAACGTGAAAATACTGAGCATTTTTAGAGGCACACTGTCGTGGTGCTGATTGGATAAACAAGACAATCAAGAAAAAAGAATTAGACAAGGTTCAGTAATTTTGCTGTACAGTGAAATTCACGAAGATGATAATGATCTGATTCCCTTTATTCTCGAAACAAAGTATGATCCAAGAGCATAAAGGCTTGGTAATTACACCGAGGCCAGAGCTTTGTTTTTGATTTCAACATCACAACTAGCCAATCACAACCACGACAGTGTGCCTTTAAATAGGTCATGTTCTAACGATTGGCAATGAATGCGCAACAATCAATTTTCTATAAATGCGAATGAAACACGCGAAAAAATGAATTCAGAGGATGCTTTGAGCCAATTTAGATTGGAAACCCATGAACAAAATCATCTATGATTTCTGAAAGACATGAGGGAAAATTAAGTTCTGCATTTGTCTCGTATTCAAAATGGTACATGATGAGATACAATCTATGTTTGGTAACTTGCTTAACTTTATAACCTATTTTCATTACGAAAAATGAGGAGAAAGTGCCTGATTCACGAAAAGATATAGTTTGAGAAATTTCCTACAGGACATAATGAATTGAAGATATCCTGCGACCGCCCAGTCGCATGGTCTGATGGGCTTTCACGACCTACACGAGTGGGCTAGCGAAATATTCCTTATGTAAATTTCTAAAGAAGTACTAAAATTACGAAATGTAGACGGTACGCAAAGGCCTTGCTATCCCTAACACATTGAAATGCCATACATCACTGTTGCTCGCCAGCTGTTGAATATTTTCATCACTGTTTCTGTGTGCTTGTTTTGTTTTGTTTCATTTCCGTTAGATCGTTCGTTCGTTATTCAGTTAGTCAGTTTCTTAATCATTGTTCGCTTTCTACTGCTGTATTTCTTCATATGCATTTGCATATCCGAATGAAAGTAATCCGCAGAAAGCTACAAAAATAGATGGCTCGTGTCTCGCGTGTGTCAGTAGCGAGCCTAGCGACATCCAAACAAAATATGAAATAATGTGACAGAATAAGAAGCTGATCTTCACAGTTGATCTGTGCGTTAGGCTGCATTAGATCCATAAAACATAAATCATCGTGTGTAGAGGATGAATAGCCCGGAGGGGGCACTCGGGCACTCCCTTTTTGGCCTAACAGGGGTCCAGTCAGGGTTAAAGAGGGCCAAAGCAAACATCTTGAAAAGTATCCTCAAATGGTAGTATGGTTATATGGAAACATTGCAATGGAGCAACTCCTACAAACAGCAACGTATTCAGTTAATAAGTCCTGAGAAATCAAGCAACGATTTTGCTAAATTAGAGGAATGAGTGTAAGGAGTTTCCTGCATGGAAGAAAGGAAGACAAGGAGATAAAGTTTTGTGTAATTTTGGATTTAGAGTCAACCTGCAATCTACCAGAAGCAGCCGCCTTTCATCAGATCAAAGAACTGCAGCCTCAAAGATTATGCAACCATGTCAAGGAAATTTGGGAAACAGTTGGAGGAGTTTGAATGCAGAAGAGACAAACCATCAATCATTTTGGATTTGAATCTCATGACAGTAGCACCCTTCGATAAAAACACAAAGAATTACGGCATAAAAGATCCATCAAAGATCTCACTTACTTATAGGAAATAGTCTGAAGAATTTCTTGCCTCCTTGAATGCAAGCAAGGAAGATTACGGGACCAAACCATCTTTCATTTTGGATTTGAAGTTATTCTTCAGTCTTATAGAAGCAACACCCTTTGATGAAAGCAAGAAATTACGGCCTAAAAGATCAACCAAAGATCTCACTTAGTTATAAGAAAAAGTCTGAAGGATTTCGTGCCTTCTTGCATGCAAGCAAGGAAGATTAAAAGACAAAGCTTTGCATCATTTCGGATATGTAGGCAAGTCTTCAGTATTCCAGAAACATTAGCCAGTCCTTGAGAAGATAAAAAAATTACGGCCTAAAGATCAATCAAAGATTTCACTCACCATAGCGGCCGTAACGTAGTTCGGAATATGATGCTGAACATGTTCAAGGGATGTCGTTGTCTTCTGTAAACTATAATGTCCAACTGCAAGCAAAGCTCCGTCTAAAAACAGCAAAAACGCGAAGAAAATTGCTGAGGTCTTTGAACAGCATGCAGAGAGAAATCCTTCATCTTTACGCCTCGAAGCAATCGATTGTGGGTAACAGGTGTTTCTGCTTCTGCTCGAATGTTTTGTTTCAGAGTTCGAATTCTCTTTGTTTTTCTTTTGTTTCAAGCGATACATCCCTTCGTATTTCGAATCCATTGTACACCTAAAAACCTGTCGTCTTTATAATTATCTATTTGTTCAGCAAATCCCGCTTTTCTTTATTCCTGAGTTGATCTCCGAACAATTGTTTTGAATAATTCTTTTGATTAACACGATGCGTTCAGAAATAATATCTTGCTCTCAAAATCTTCTCATCAAAAACTCTCCTTTATTACACGAATCATTTTCTGCCAATTTCTTTCAAGAGATAGTCGAGAACAGTTTCTTTTAGTTTAACACTGGAGCTTGAAATTAATCGATATTACCTTTACATCAAACTGTGAATTTCTCATTAATCAGATCTGCTTTCTATTTTTGTTCACAAGAGTTGCACTGCAGCAAAACTGTAATGTAAACACGATTCTTCGGCCTAAAACTCCAGTCAATATGTTTTTATGTATACATTGAAATCACCAATAAAGATAAGAGGACTTTTGCGAGGATGGCTTTGCCTTGATTGGCGTTTGTCAGAATTTGAAATCCGTTTCTTTAGTGATGAAAATCTTTGAAGATCTGAAAATAAGGAAAAAGAACTCGTGAACTTTATAATTCTTACTACCGCGAAAAACGTAGCTGTAGACCAGGGATAAATCAGCTATTCAGACCAGCTATTCATGCCTGCTGTAGACTCTCTTTTACTCTAGGTGCCGGAGCCTCGCTTATAGGAAATCTTTGTCCCCCATCTTATTATCAAGGCTCTGGTACCCAGGGTAACTCTCTTTTATCAATGGTGTTTGATTACCTCAAGCGACAGTCAGAAAACCCCCTTGTTTCCGCTGCGATATCTTTACACTTCATCCGAGAGGTTCGTTTCACTCTTTCTCTCAAAACCTCTTTCCAGATGCTTCAGTCCATTCATTTTCGCTGTTGTCGAGAAGCCTTACCCAAATGTGGAAAAATAAACAACTGCTTGTCAGCAATAACCTTGTTTAAACTTTCCCATGAGTTCGTCAGCTTAGCAGGAATCCTCAAAATCAATATATGAATATCAAATGCTTATTTGGGTAACATGCTTTTGTCCTTGAGTTTATCTAATGGTGCAGTTTAGCTATTTCTGCGTCAATTCAAGGAAAGGAAGGAATTCCGTGGTCAACATGCAGCAGGAGTTGCAATATAGTTTGCCATTAGACTTATGACGATGAATCTCTTGTATCCCTGCGGTAAATCTTGCTCAAGAGGGACTCATAATGAACAGTGAAAAACTTGGCCCTATTCTCTTCAATCATCAATGGAATTATGATAGAATCACGACTTCGAATCTCAATCCCGTGGGAGTGTTTTCAATTCTTCATTAGAATCGAAAATTCTGTTACATTTACACCGTAACAATAGTAATTCACAAATCTCGCAATCTGATTGGTACTGGAGGAATTGCGAAGTTTGGGCCGAAATAGGACCAGGTTTTTCAGAGTAATACTATGAGTCTCTATTGACCGAAGCGCCATCATCAAATCAAAGAGCATAGGGAAACAAGAGAATCATCTTCATAAGTCTAGTTCGGCATCTGAACTAAAGACGCTTCAGCTATCTGTAAAGAATCGGATCGAACGATATTCTGCTTCATTTCATAGAATTTTCGAATGTCCACAATGGTGATTGAAGCTCTAACGCCACTCGATCGAGCCTTGTCAATAGCTAAAAAGTCTATTCCACAAAGAGCTTGGATCGAGCAAAATTTTTGTATATCCTCACACGGAAAGTTCGATCGAGTGGCGTTCAAGCTTCTGTCACTAGCGTGCATATTCGAAAATTCTTTAAAATCTTTTCCTATGCCAGTGAGACACGGGCAAGCCAATAAACCGTTAAAAAGAGTAGCTAAGAATAGGCACGTGGTCTAATCTTATGAACAAAGTAGCGATCTGATTGGATGTGCCTGAAATCCGGAACAGATAAAGCTAAACTGTCTATTCTACTTGTTCTTTCAAGAATGAAAACAAAGAAGTTGGGCACACTTGTAGTGCTGGTGTGAGGCCTGTGTTGACAGAAAGGCGAGCAGACCTGACCTGGGTTGGACGCCGTTAGAAATTGGGCAATAAACAATTTTTGACACATTCCCGTTAAAATGGATTACAAAGAATAATTCTGCAGATATCTTATTTGGTTTGTTATGGAAACGAATAAAGAAGTTAGGCCTATTTGCGGTTAATTTAGCTTCGTAATTTCAACTTCGCTTCAGTGTCTTAGACAAGCTTTAAACTGCCTGGATAAAGAAGAATCTTGTTTTGCTTTAAAATATTAAGGAAATATCAGAATTGATAATTGTTTTTGATTCCCTTAAACTTGATGGTTATTGAGAAGTTAATCAAGGAAGGGCTTCAATGAAGCTTCACGCTCCATCGAAGGATCTTTCCAGTGTTTTGGAAGGCTTCGAGCAGTGATGGAAAAAATATTTGCCTTCCCTGCGAAGCAGGATAAATCTAAAATCCTTCGTTTTTACTTGTTATGCTAAAGATGGCGGCGAGAAACTTTATAATGAGATGCATGTCGCTTTTTAATCGATTTCCTGTAGAAATTAAAACGCAATGCATCTTGGTAAAAAGTTCTTCGCCGCCATCTTTGGCGTAATCGCCTGTTCGAAAAAATTCTGCAAAATATATCAAACACAACAAAATGCTGTTCGACGCAGGTTCCTTTTTAGAAGAGCTAAGAGTCTCTGTTCATTGACAGATAAAAGCCTTCAAGAGTTAGATGGCTGGACGCCGGTAAAAAAAACGTTGATCGAGAGATTTGGTAGGAATTTCATCATTGGAGTTGTTAAGGACAGAAAAGGGAAAGACAAACGCAGTCGAGAAAAGGTCATTAGGGTGGCAGCAGGTATCCCACATTCGATGTTTCGAAATTAATGTTTCATGATTTGGACACCATTCATTGCGAGAATAAGTTTGTTTCGGAATAGCCAGTCATACAGCAAAAGTAGGGCAGTAGTTACCCGACAGTTAAAATCTGAGTAACACGGGGGCTCCTCGGCTCCAAGGGCTATGGGGCTGGACGCTGATTTATTGACGTAGGCAGAAGAAGGAGGAGATAAGATAGGAATTTTATGAATGAAGCTGTCAATAGTAACGGGTTGGGCAGGTGTATAGCCGAACTGGTACAACTGAAATTTGAGTGGGGCTGAAAGTGTTGACAGATAGCTGATCTCAATCGGTTTTTTTAAAGGATATCAGGGGATTTGATATCTGATCAATGAAATTGTGTAGCGGTTTCGCTGGTTATTTTGGCGCCAAAATTATACAGGGAATGAAACTTTTGTAAGGAACATAGCTGTAGTATTCTGGCAAGTTACAAGTTATAATGTAGTATTCTGGCAAGTAAACTTTTCTGCAAGAAAGCTCCAATATTTTAGACGACGAAGCTTATTGGTTACTTCAAGCAGCTTCTCAAATTGGACAGATACACTCGACATGACAGGAAACTCCCATCAAGAACCGCGCAGCAATTGAAAAGTGGAGCGGATGAGTTGCGAGCAAAATGAGGGTCCAGGGGCTTGAATGCCGAGTATTTTTTGGGACCATGCCCTGTAGCATGTCAGAAAACGCATTTTCTCGAGAAACAGCGGCCTTCATATTGCCAATCTACCGTTGCAAATACACCTTTTCAACTAACGGCCTCGTTTTGGAAATTTTTGAAAATTTCTTGATACGAAATTTCTGACCTCGGATTTGGATTCAGCACCCCAAGTTTGGTCTAATTGCAAATTTTCATATTCCTAGAGTCCGTGATTTCGATTTTATGGCAATAACAAGTTTGAGAATTTATAAGGGATTTGACCGTGAAAATCGCTCGGGGTGAAACTTTACACCCTCAGTCATTATTCACGGTCAAATCCCTTATAAATTTTCAAATTAGCTATCCTCACAAGATCAAAATCGCCAGCACTAAGATCATGAAAATTTGCAATTAGACTACAATTAGGGTGCTGAATTTGAATCTGGGATCAGAAATTTCATGTGACACAAGCTAAAGAAATTTTGAAAAACTCAAAAACGAGGCCGCTTAGTTGAAAAGGTGTATTAGTTTATTCTTATTCAAGTAAAATGCATTTGTAGACTTGAAGCGAATAATCACATTTACAAATGAATATCATTTTACTGAAAATTAATTTTTCCTATTAAAAATTCTAGATAAAACTTATTTGATTTGATGAAGATTTGGAAGTTTTAATCGATTTCAAATAAAATAGTTACAACACATGGTCATTTTAACTTTCGCTATTCACAACTGGGGTATCCCAAAATAACTGTGCCCCATTTGTGTGGCAACTGTGGAGGAGCCGTAGAATCAATTATCTCTGTGTTTACGCAGTTGCATAGGTCATGCTTCAACTTAGAGTTTGAGACCTTGTTTGAGTCAATCTGACAAGCGGTCACTGAATAATGGCAGAGAAACGGCAAAATTAGCGGTTGCTTTCAAAAACAGCACTTCTATTGTTCTTCAGCAATGTCAAAATAAAGTAAACTTTCAAAGAAAGAGTTCTGGCATCGTATTTGAAATTTTCCTAAATCGTTTAAAGGGTTAGCAGTGTTGTCTGTTCATGAGAGAGCACATTCTACTTTTGAGAGCATGTAGTGAAAATTTTAATACGATGCTTGAACTCTTTCTTTGAAAACTTACTTTATTTTGGCATTGCTGGAGAACAACAGAAGTGCTGTTTAGTTTTTAAGCAACCATTCATTTTACCATTTCTCTGCCATAAATCAGCAACTACGCATCAGATTGACTCATACAAGGTCTCAAACTCAAATTTGAAGCCTGACCTATATAACTGTGTAAAAACAGAGATTATTGAATCTACGGCTCCTCCACAGTAGCCACAAAAACGGCACACAACTTTTATGGGACACCCTGTACCAGGAAAGAGGTGTATTGCTCTTCCGAAAGGCATTCGAGCATTTTTAAAACAATATAATTTTTGGGAATTTTTGCGGACAACAAAAGGATTTTTGCCAAAGGTGTGCGAGATTCTTACAGAGTGACACGAATGGTCATTGGTCTCTTTCAGCGTCCGTTTAAATTCAATTTTTGTTTAATAGGCCTAGCTGTTAATGTCCATGTGTTCTAGGTCCTCGGAGGCACATAAAGCTTGTTACCAAACGAAGTTAACACCCTATAATTTGTTATTTTTTTGGTTCACAAATTACTGATATTTTTAGTTCAGGGTGGCCAGAAATTCGAGATACTGCAAAAATGGCTTGAGAAAAACTGAAAAACTTTCCCCTAAACGTTTGACGTAAGTTTGTATCCCTGTCTTAAAGTTATGGAAACAGTTTCACAAATAAATTTTAAGCTAAAAGAGTTTGATCGAACGATATGTTTACGCAAGGACAGTTCGATTGACGGGCGTTACAACTTCCATCACTATTGCGTACATTCGAAAATTCTACGAATCATTCCATATCATTCGATTCAGGCTCTTTTTTAGAGCAGGCAAGGGGGTCCATTTCAACAACGAGAACACGTTATCGTTTGCTTACTCATAGCACTGCAACTTTCGCTCCCCATGGTATCGTACCTGTGGTGTTGTAGAGTAATTAGATAAGTATAGTTAAACGTAAACTCATCGTAAATTTTTATACTTGAATAAAAAAAAAAAGCACTGCAACAATTCCACAAACATTTGATACGGACCAGCTAAGAACACGAAACGAAATAAAGACAACAAATTTCAAACTTACCATCAAAATTTCAAGATTTCAGAGAGCAAATTTGTCTTGCAAACCACAGGAAAGCTCAGGAAAGGCAACATGAAGTTTCAATGTTTCGTCAAGCAATCTGTAAAGTAAAACACAAAATTATAAGTTTTTTCGATTCATGAAAAGTTGAAATTAGTTCTTCCAAGGACAGACAAAATAATAAATATGGGGGAAAACGCCGAACAAGCCGTCTTTATGCGACTATAATTTGTTAAATTCTGCGCTAAAATCTTTAGCTTTGGTTGGCAAACAAACTTTTCAGGTTGGTAAATGGCCGTTATGTGACCTGTAAGTGCAAGACAAACATAAACTGTAATCAGAGCAAGAAAGATCACAAAATAAAACAAAACAAAAAAATGATAAAGAAAATAGTAATGATTAAACGATAAAAAACTATAGAAAGTAATTCACATACAAATCTAGATGCAAACTCCATACGAGAAATAAGTTTGTTCCTCTAAAAACATTTGCATAAAATTAGTAAACTCTACTTTAGTTTTAGACCAAGAGCTTTCCCGCGCTTTTCTGCAAACTAATATCAAATGACTTTACAGCAACATTTTGATACAGATCGTAACAAACAATTCATCTGTAGACGTCTAAAGATCAGAAAATGACAGAACTTTTAGCTGTTCTAAAAAGAATTTGAGTCGAACGATATTTCGATACGTTTTGTAGAATTTTCGAATATGAACGACAGTGATAGAAGCTTTGACGCCACTTAATCGAATCTTTTGAATAAATTGTATCAAAGTATCTTTCGATCAAGATTCTTTTCTGGAATCTACTGTTCTTTCTTACCGTTTCGATAAATGCAACAAAGTTGAACAGTTAAATCCAGACTTGACGGCAAACAGGTCTCTGCTTCTTGAATGAAATCACCAACACTGAAAACAGAACTTGATATTCCTGGTCAAATTTCAATCGAAAGCAACGCAAGAGTGAAATTCAAACCCACTGTCTCGTGCCATAACAATAAATCCTAACAGATCTTCAACGATCTTTTCGCAAAGTCTTTTTTATCCCCGTCTAAATTGTCTTTTACTTTTCCATGCGCAAGACATGCGCCGTAAATCCTTTGCGGTCTCCGCACACCAGATAGGAAAGCCACTATGGTTCCTGCCCGCAAGCCCTAAAACCGCGCCTGAAACCTTTCGAGGGTTCCAAGCAACGAAGTATCTCTCGATCAAGATTCTTTCGTAGAATAGCTAAAAGGACTGGTTACATAGAAAAGCTAAATGGGGGTTATAGTGGTCTTCGGGCCACGACCACCCTTTCCTTTGAGTATTAACAAGGGAGAAACTACATATGCTCTGCAATCAGCAAAAGAGGCCCATGGGTAACTTGAGCTTCAAAGATATACGGCGTTACTTGTGTCATTTAAATCGTAAAAGTACCATCCATAAATCCGGGAAAAATTTTGAAAATATGCCCATGCATCCGGAGAAATTTCTGAAGAGCATACCCATAAATCTGAAAATGCCGAAAAATTCACAAAGAAATGCAGTTTCACAAAAGAAAACATACGCACAAAGCTGGAAAACGTACAAAAAATTATTGAAAAACCATACCCATGAATCCGGACTCTATCATGAAAAGGGTACCCAAACAAATAGCATAGCCCCGTACCATGGAGAACTTAATCCCCCATAAAAGATGAACCTTTGGGTTGCCCGCTTGACCACAATTGACTTACACACTTATCGAGTCAGTTTTGACGTAAGGTATTTCTAATTGAAAGCAAAAACAATTCGAGTTATCTTGGGTTATCAGTTGAAATCAAAGCCTGTTAAAGTTCGGTTACCACAAATTAAAAGGATAGTAGCAGACATGAGGTTATTTGAAAGGTTCAACCATCTCTATAAGGTCAACATGACTAAGGCCCCCTTCCTTAAGCCCCCCCCCCTCTGAGCCAAAATCTATAAATATATATCTATATATAAGGCAGTTAAACGATTATCCAATTACCTTTGTTCTTTTGTCAACTATTGTGCATCTAATAATGAAAACAATGGAAAGGCAAAAGGATCATTTCATGTATAATCGGGGTTTCCGACCTTCTGATTGGTTCTAAAAACAATAGCTTTGGGGCTCGCCGGGGCTCCCCATGTCATGCGCATTGGCACTGTTGTTTCTTGCACTGTCCTCAACGGCCACTCTAATTTGCATATTACGTCACTCGAGTAAGAGTTACCAAAGACTTTCAATTTTTATCAAGTTAAAAAGTGTTTGCAGATCAATTTTGATATAGTTTGGGATACTGGAGTGTCCAAAATTAGAAAAATTCTCCCCAACCAGGGGGGCTTTATAGAGCTCTTAAAGCATGGACAACTTTCGATGATAACTGCTTGTGCAAGGGCAGGGGTAGCCAATATATTTATCAAGCTTAGGCGGTTTCTTGGGCGTGATGGGAGGAAACAATTGGGACAGTTTTCAAAAGTTATCTGCAAAATAAGAGAACAAGGTAATATTCAGGAGTCAGCCATTTCCATCCGGTAAACAAGAGTCCAGCCAGACAAGATCAATAATGGATTTTTTAACTATTCTGAAGAGAACCAGGATCGAACGAAATTTTGTCATATTTTGCAGAATTTTTGAATTCGAACAAAAAGTGATAGCCAACGCCACTCCATCGAATCTTTTGTATGAAAGTGTATAAAGATATCACTCAATCCAGACCTCTTTTGGATAGCTAAACGGTCTATTGATTGTGCAAAGACTGGCTTGTGTCAATGACGTAGAAAGACGTGGGGGGGAGCAAGGAGAAACGTTCTCTAAAAGTTTGAAACTTTGCCAACATAGCCAAATTTTACCACCAAAAAGTCTTTTCCTGTCTTTTTATCTGTGGTTCACAACAACAACAACAACAACAACAACAACAACTACTACAACAACAACAACCAAAGCAAGTTTCCTGACCTCAGGTACGCTGCTAAGCAGCAGTAGCCACTACGGGTTTCGGCCGCTATTTCTAAGCCGCTACATGAGGGAACTGGGTCACAGGAATACATGACACGAAATCCACGCGAACATTTATATAGCTTATTGTCAATAGAAGCGTGCTTTCTATTCAAATAATTGTTAAATGTGATTGTCTTAATGAAACTTTAATAACTTGAACGAATTCATTCGCTGATACAAGCAGATGGCGTTTAATGTAAACAATGGCAAGAACAATAGATTCGACAGATAAAACAATAGCTTCTTATTGAATATCTTTTGAAAGTCAACGCTAAAGGGGCCCCAGGGTTCAACAGTGATATTGAAGGGGACTTTCGTTCGGCAGCGTTTCGTCACATTTCCTCTCTTGTGTGTCACAGTTAGGCCAAGCAAATTTAGCTACCCACGTTGACTAAATGAAATTTTCTTGCCACCTAACTGTAAACAAGCCATTTAATTCAAACATAATGAGGGAATTTTGCTAACTGTGGAGACCTGAAAATCTTTTGAAGTTTCATTCATTCTATATTTTCTTGAAAACACCATGTTTTATAGGGCACCCTATGAATGAATATTCGTGCGGTTAACTTTGTTTCATTTACGCTTTCCAAGTTTGAGAACAGGAGTTTTCTGCATGTCATGAATAAATGAGTCATAGAATAATTTGAAGTAATATTATCGCTTTCAGCTTCTCCCCACAACGAAAGATTTCAAGAAAACTCGGTAACTCGGTGCAAACATGAGCGATACACTACGCAGTACACGACAGTAAATCTCTGCATACAAGAACGACATTTTGTCATCTAAGCATGGGTCGCAGGAAACGAAGTAATTGCTAAAAATGTAATAGCAAACATACCTGTGTCTTTATCGTGGTTTCTTCTGCTTTTCTCGGCTTTCCTTTCTTTCCCTGCCTCAGCTCAATCCATTGGTTCTAGTCTGCAATGGCCTAATTCAGTTTCTCTGCAAAAGCGAGGCAGCCCTCGCTTGCGGCTTTGTGATTCAGCGGCGCGAAAATACAAGGAAAACGACGGCAGCCTCACTTTTGCAGAGAAACTGAATTAGGCCATTGCAGATTTGAACCAATGGATTGAGCTGAGGCTGGGAAGCAAAGGAAAGCCAAGAAAGGCAGAAGGAAGATACCATAATAAAGACAGACACAGGTATGTTTGCTATTGCATCTTTTAACAATTACTTCGTTTCCTCCGACATGATCTAAGATCTATGATCTAAGTCATGGCAGTATGGGGGGGGGGGGCGGGCGAAGAACCCATATTTTCCGACGATAAAGCCATCATCAACAACAACAAAAACAACAGCAATGACGACAGTTGTTAGAAGATTCGCTTTTTCTATCCATTTTAAGACTGCTAACTCCTCCGTAACTAAAATTTAGCAATATTTCGCAATTCAAAAGTGCAGTCAACACATTCAGTGAGTATCAATCGACAGTGTGCCGTAAATTCAACAATCCCTGTTGAAATTCACTTTTTAACGATAACAAATCCATGCTTTTCTGCATTAGTTCTCCTCTAAATCATCCAAAAGAAGACATTCAAATCACAAAAACTTCAGCGAAGGAACAAGATTTCCGATAAATGGTCTTCTGGGGGCACTCGCCCCCCTCCCCATTGACCTGAGTGACAATAGCCAGAGTGCAGACTTTCCATAAATAAGTAAGGTCTGCGTAATGACACGAAATTTACTATTTTGAAGAGTCAGCAGAGCAAGAGTCGCCATTTCATTTTGGAAGCTGAGGTTAAAGTTTCTCTGATTTGCCACTTGGGGGCCAATTTTCGCCCAAAACAAACCATAACCACATTTGCTAACCCCAGACTATTGTTCAAATACCTTCAAAAGGTTGAAATAAGGTCCTCAAAGTGTTTGTTTTTAGTTTCTCAAATTATCTACTGCAGAATTAGCTCTAGAGCAATGACTCTAGAGCTTGCCTAGCAAACCCTAAATCCATAATGGCTACTAATGCACCCAGATTCTGGGCGCATTTGATCGAAGTGTATCAGGGTGTTCGTTCGGCTTCGTGATCAGCGTATGACGTAAGAAAACCCTGGGAACGAGGTTGGTGTGTATTCATATTTTCTGCTTAGGCCAGTGAATCGTCATATTATCATTATCGTCATAAGCTTCGTAAACAGGGTGCTCAATTGGGCCAGGGCCATTGATTGGCAAAACCCGGTTTTTCTTGGCTGGGACACCCGATATGATTCAGGAAAACCTTGATTGATGATTGATTGATTGATTGATTGATTGATGGCCACTGATTGACTGATATTCAGCGTATGACGATGACCTAAGAACACCCAGGTAATGAGGCTGAGAAAACAGTAAATCAGGCATCATTACGCAGGCTTTACTGATCTCTGTATATCTGTAAAGTTTGCAAGCAGCCTAAGGTGACAATAACTTCCAAATTGTTTCATCTTCACACTGAGTTAAGGTCGGTTTACACGATCATATTCACATAAAATTTGCTTCACATTTTTGATGTGATCACAGAATGTGATCGTGTAAACGAGCATCACAAGTTGCTTGAAGTTATGTGAAGCAATTAAAAGGAATCCCCGTTAATTTGCCATCACAGATTTTTTATTTGAAGGCTGGTCAAATGGAAAATATGTGATGGCCAATTAAAGGGGATTAATTTTAATTGCTTCACATAACTTCAAGCAACTTGTGATGCCCGTTTACACGATCACATTCTGTGATCACATAAAAAATGTGAAGCAAATTTTATGTGAATATGATCATGTAAACCGGCCTTTAAGAATGTTAGTTAAAAATACTACGAAAAAGCCAAAACAAAACACCCTATTCATCAAAACCCTAAACCATACTCCTCTACTATGAAATAAAAACATCAAAAGCCCGACTAAAAATGAATGATTTTATATCTAAATGATTATAGCGAAATCAATACATTTTAATTCTACACTTTCTACATTAATATGATTAGAGATCTGTGTATTTCTACATTCTGCGACTGGGTGGCCTTCTTCTGTTGGGTGGCCCAAAACAACTGGTCGCTATGATAGCTTCAACAGCAAGCCTATTTTAACAGGGACAGCTGTATTAAATATTGGGCGGTGGGGCAAACTGTAATTCTGCAATATCTACATTCATATGATTAGAGATCTGTGTATTTCTACATTCTGCGACTGGGTGGCCTTCTTCTGTTGGGTGGCCCAAAACAACTGGTCGCTATGATAGCTTCAACAGCAAGCCTATTTTAACAGGGACAGCTGTATTAAATATTGGGCGGTGGGGCAAACTGTAATTCTGCAATATCTACATTCATATGATTAGAGATCTGTGTATTTCTACATTCTGCGACTGGGTGGCCTTCTTCTGTTGGGTGGCCCAAAACAACTGGTCGCTATGATAGCTTCAACAGCAAGCCTATTTTAACAGGGACAGCTATATTAAATATTGGGCGGTGGGGCAAACTGTAATTCTGCAACATCTACATTCATATGATTAGAGATCCGTGTATTTCTACATTCTGCGACTGGGTGGCCTTCTTCAGTTGGGAGCCCTAAAACAGCAGGTCATTATGATAGCTACAAAAGTAAGCCTATTGTAACAGGAACAGCTGTAACAAATATTGGGCGGTGGACCTATTTGTGTTCATAAATCGGTCTGTATTATTCGTCTTTTTCATTTCTTCGTTTGGTTGGCCTTCTTCAAATGGGTGGCCCAACAAAGTTAATCGCTCTCGTAGCTACAATCAGAAGTCTATAAGCTTCCGAATTCTAGCTTTTCTTGCATTTTAGTAAATACTAGTTGGCTCAAATAAGTTGGTGGTCCATCCATCTAAAATCATACGTCTGTCGGAATGATTCGTCAGTTCAACAATTCTTCGACTGGGTGTCCTTCTTCAGGTGTCGGTGCCCCAAGAAATTTGGTTGCTCTCATAGCTGCGCTCAGAAGTCTATTTTCTTCCGAATTCTGGCTTTTACTGCTTTAAGTAAACATCGGATGGCCTAAATAAGTTGGTGGTTAACCTATCTACAACCTACAGTCATATGCTGATACACCGGTTTGGGCCAGGTTGTTCAAAACTCCGATTAGGACTAATCTTATATCAAACTGCTTAACCCGCGATTAAAATCTAACCTCCGATTACATTGGGTTGCTCGAAGTCCGATTAAGGCTAATCAGGGATAAAACTGTGTGTTAAATCTAATCCTGCTCGGTACGTGTATTAACTTCGAATTGATGTATTAAATGTGAAGAAAATGGTAGATTTATAATTTCAAAAATTGACAAAAGTTCAACAAGAGACTAAGAGTGTTGACATTTCAGTATTGCGCAACAAATACAGCTATTATCGTATGGTTTATGGGCGAAGGCCTTTTGTATCACAAGCGGGAACGTATGTAGCCAAAGTAATAATAAGGTCCAGCATGAAGCCATTTCAGAATGCAGACGAAGCCATTTGGTGCTGTTCGTGTTCGAATGTGAGCATTTAATTAACTTTTTTGAATCAATCGAAAGTCAGGAAAGGCATAATCGTAGATTAGTTCATCGTAGCTGTAATATGCCATTCAACATCGATTAGCAAACCAGGGATTAAGTTGGTAAACCTAGGTTTGGTCTAATCCTGTGTTAACTTAATCGGAGTTTTCAACGCCGTGCCCTGGGAATATTGGCTTGCCTATGTCACTGTTAATATAGTGTGGTGCGGCTTATATGTAGGTTTTTATGAAGAAAAAACTTGACGCTATCACAAATTTTAAACAATAGACCAACTGCTTCCTCTGAAGTTCAGTGACCGAAAAAAAAGTTCGGATGTTATTTGAGTTGTGACAATGTTATTTGGGTCAACTTTTTCTTTCTTATGCTGCCTCCTTTATTCAACCGTTGGCTAAATTATTTCTCGAGACTGTTGACCTGATCTACTAGTAAATTATGTTTTCGCTTCGAATTAACACTTTATCACAAGAGCCCAATTTTCCATGCGTTGCCGAGCCAATCTTAAATCACCAAGCTGTTGCGCATTGTCTACTACACGAGTCTTCCTGGATACATTACCATATGATTTTACTACCAGGTGAGTCAATAAAAACGCCCGGCGTTCGAAAAATAGGCTAAAAAATCCTGGTTCCTGCATATCGAAGCAATGAAATTGAAAACCATCTTATTTTATCCCCGATGTGTCAAATTGGGTACAGTAATTTACCCGGTTTTAATCGGCCATTTCTTCCCGTCGAAATAGAGAGATTTTCTGCAGAAAGCCCCTTTTGAAAACCTGCAAAAACGAGCGAAAACAGCAAGCAAAATTTCCCTTTGTTCTCCTTCCTGACAATAATGACTCTTGAATGTGTACATGTATTTTGTCCTCATGAGAGAATGGAATCCCCCTGAATGAGTTATTCACACTAAGAGGAAGACTTTTCAACTCGTCAAAAAGAAAGCACGTGCTGAAAGTCATCGCTGTGAGGTTAACACATTACGGATTTTGCTTGTAATTTTGGCATGTTTTTTACGGTTTCTCAAAGGGGCTCATTTTAGAAAATCGCTTACAGAATCTGAACGGAGTGACGGATTTTAGTCAGAAAAATTTCTAAAAAATAATTGAATGATTAGGTATTGCAAAATATCATTGCGTATATGCCCAGGGAGCAGTAACCTCTCAAACGCCGGGCGTGCTTTTTGACTCACCCCGTACAGTATAAACGCCAAATCTTGTCTATCAAGATATACCAAGCGTAAATTGCAAGTCTTTTATCTAATCTTCTACCAGCCATTTGATGGGGCCTGATACGATGTTTGTCCCGAATCATTTGAGTTTAATGCAATTGCTGCGGAAGCGGTCAAACAGACCTTTTAACGGTTCTTATTAAGAATCTGAATCGAACGATATTTTGCAACATTTTGTCGAATTTTCGAACGTGCACAATAGACCTTTTAGCTATTCTGAAAAAGAATCTGGATCGAACGATATTTCATTACATTTTGCAGAATTTTCGAATGTGCACAATACTGATAGAAGCTCTAACGCGACTCAGTCGAACTTCGTGTATAAAAATGTATAAAAATAGCGCTCGATCCAGGCTCTTTTGCAGAATAGCTAAAAGGTCTATAGTAATGGAAGCTCTAACACCACTTAATCGAACCTCGCGTAGAAACATGTATAAAAAACAACGCTCGATCCAGGCTCTTTGGTAGAATGGCTGAAAGGTCTATTGAAAAGCTCAATTTGATTCTCAAGGCACCAAGCAGTTCTCATGATCAGAAAGCAGTTTCCAAGCCAACCAGCATCTAACATGGCAACCAGCATCTTCAAAAGCAACCAGCAGCTCCCTACCAGCCAGCATCTCCTATAGCAACATGCAATCGCCATTTCAACCAGCACCTTCCACGGCTATCTGCAGTACCCATTACGACCTGCAGCTTTGTTGCAAAGTGATTACTGATACCCCTCACTGATAAGTCGTTTTATCATCACCACTTATAATCTACAGCGACGAATCATAATCACTATGATCTCAAGCGATCACTGATCGATCATTTAGCGATCACTGGGCATCGGTTCGTTAATGGGTATTTGATGCAACACTTCATCAAGCAATTGAAGTGCTCGATGCAACCTGATTTCGATCCAACATGGCGTTTGCTTGATTGATTGCCTTGGATAATCCGGCCCCCAGCCCTTCACAAAACTCAGCCGCAAAATACACAGCCGCCTCAAATCATCCACACCAATTGAGGCGGCTGGATGAGCAATAGTAAACGCGGCTCCTGCCCCGCCTGCAACAGCCGCAACTTGAGCAGCCGCTGCAGCCTGAGCTGATGAGGCTTGCTGCCTCATTTGATCATAACATTGGCGTAAATCAAATATTTTTATATAAGCTTGAGGGTAGATTTTATGAACGGCGTCACCTGGTGATCTTCCGGCTTGCCGGTCCAGGAAATAGCTCTGCACGAAGACACTCTGGTCGCTAAGACAACGCACCCAGACATCTCCTTCGCCGCGTTTGTCAAGCTGGATGCCACGGCCTAAAAATATAAGAAAAGGATTGTGAAAACTCTCGTTAAGTCCAATAACTGAGTTTATATAATTTTTAATCTTGCTGTAGGCAAATGACCTTGCCCAAAGGCCCACGGGGACCACTCAACACATGTACAGACGGAGAGGCAAATCCGATATTTTTTTGAGTGAGAACATTGCTGAAAGTGATAGAGTGAAAGTGATTTTTGGGTCCAAATGATACTGGAATCATGCGACTTTTGATTTCGACTGTGCTGCAAAATAAAATTGAAACCATCCAGTGGATGAATTTATCTATAAGCGAGACACAGTGACTGTTGAAAGCAATTAACCCTTTCACCCCCGGAAGGGCCATATGGCCCAACAGTATTTAATGAGAACTGCGAATTTTTCAGGGGGTAAAGCATTTGGAATTATGATTGATTTGAAAGGTTATGCACATTGCATTTATCTATTGCCTACTGAATCACTGATTATGATACCTCCTGGAAAACGACAATCTACATTAGGTTTTCCTGTTAAGCTTAATTTTAGCCGGGCGTGAAAGGGTTAAATTAATTGTAAATGAACAGATTTAACTTTTCAGAAAACGTGTTTTCCATGAGTAGTGGTGATCAATTATTGGTTTCATTATTTTGACAGTTTAATACAATTCCTTCTGAAAGTTAACTTGTCACTAGAAGCAAATGAAAATTTGTTTGTTCAATTTGTTTGTTTGTTTCAATCTCAGTTTCAATCTCAGTTTCAAGCGTGTTTTGCAGCACAGGTTCCTCTTCATTTGAAATTCCATCAGCACATTCAGTTCCTACATTAACAGCAGCATGTATGCTAGCAACTGTTGGAATGAAAAGCAAAATATTTCTTTTTTATATTCAATATAAGAATTTACAATGACAAATTACCTATGACGCTAGAATAGAATTGGAATTACCTCAGCAGGAAATAGTGTTCCAGATCCTCGACACCATCATTTGTTGGGCACAAAGGTTTCAAAGTATCCCTGAAGCTATGCTTAAATTTGTGAAAACATAGTTTACTGAGTTCAACACGTAGCTACATGTTAGCAAAGGCACCATCATTCTATTTTTTTGCCTCAAATTTAGTCAAAAATATTTTGAGCTTTTACTCTTCGTCAATTTAAAACAAGACCAAAATTGGTACGGAGAAAACAGTCCTTGCAAATAAGGCCGCATTATCATTCCAAACTTGGGCTATCTATAATGATTCTTTTTAGATATCGCTAACTTTATATCTAAGTGACTTGTAAATATTGTACCTACTACTTTCCTACGTAATATCATATATACATCTCTAAACGTTGGAATCAATTAGCTACTTTTTTATTTTAGCTACCGTATTTCATAATCCAATTGATAATAAATTGATAATAACATAACATGATAATAACATTGATAATGATCAATAAATTGATAATAACAAATAATGATAAGCTTTACACGCGGGCAAGGCAGATACAAGCTAACTATTCTGATTTTTAAAAAATTTAAAAAAAAAAGAGTGCATGTCATAAACTTTAGTACACTTACCTATATGTAATAGTGCCTTTTCACTAGCCTCTGTTCGATGAACATTAGACAGCTGACCGAGGCAGAATCTGTTGCCGCCATTTCCCGATGCATCGACATACCCATCTATGATAACACTAGGACATTTGGCGGGAACTTTGAAAACTTCACCAACTTGCTGATCAAGTTCGTAGTAAGCGATCGAGGACCAATATTCTGGTTCTGTTAACGGAAATTGAACAAACTTTTTGAATTAAGAAATAGAATAATTAACTGCTGAGTTCACGAATAGGAACTTCGTGCTAAAGTTAGTATTACCTTAACTTGAATCATAAATAATGTTGTGAATAAAATTTGATAAGTGTGTTTTTCTTCCAGAAATATTTATAGTACGTATCGCAAGGCAAACTACACATTGCTTCCCTGACTGAGGTCACCACCTTGCCTGACGAATTTAACATCAAATCAAAATAGAACTTGACACGTTTAAAGTCGAATAAATTTGAATCAATTACGAATAAATTTGAATGAATCATAGTTTGGTTCAAAGTGGAAAGGCTAAAGCCTTTTTTGCCATTTTCTTCTTCTATTTTTCTCACCATTGGAAATATCTGTAAATCAAATCCATGAAAATTCCTTTACTTCGAGCCATTCGAAATGGGACTCAAACCCTCACTTTTCCACATTTCATAAACAAGTGACATGTGACATGGCTTTGGGGTAAAATTTTGGGGAACATCTTTTTTCACTATTTTCAAACTATTACTTTTGCTTAATGCTTAGATAAGTCTGCTTTCTGTCACGACAAAAATTATCGCAGCAGTATAGAAAGATTTTTGATAAATCCAATAAATTTGGTCTTACAAAAGTTCGAGAAATCCACCATCTTCTACAATTTATAACTGAACATTATGGCCTACTTAATAAGGTAGCAACTTACGTTGATGCCTTGATAATGGTCCAGCTAATTGGCCTTGGGTCGCCTGTGATGTATCCATGTGATGCGATGACATCGGATTATCTGGTGCCCCTGTGGAATACAAATTACATATTAGAAATGTGAGTAACTACCGAATAGCTTTGTGACGAGGAAAGGCGTTAAGAAGGGCAAACTAGATAGTATAAAGGACAACTGGAACTGCAAGGCAATCTTGCTTTTATTTCAGACAATAGAGGCTTCAATAGATTCTTCTTTGCGTGTGAATTTACAATGAAACTTGACAGAAACCCCGAGTTTTACTGTAGAGGCCTAGCTAAACTGTACGTCAGAGTTAGGCCTCTACAGTAAAACTCGTTCATCTTCGATGTAAATCTTCGTAGCAAAACGATGGTTTTCAGGCACTTAAAGGAGGAAGAAGGCCCACTTCTCGAAGAAAAGTATTTGAGGCATTACAGAAACTGTAAACTCTGAAGTAAATTCAAAGGCGACTCACAGAAACTTATGCTGGGCATAGAATGCGATTTTGAACATTTTTATATGAGAGATTCAATTGAGTGATATGATATCTTCTAGCACTGCAGTGCATTTTGGAAATTCTACAAAAAAATGTTCGATCCAGATTATTTTTTAGAATAGCTAAAAAAGCCACTCACAGCAACTTGTGCTAGGTATAGAATGCGATTGACTTCCCATCGAATGTTGCGATTGAGATGGTGGCATCGATGAATGAGATTGAAGAGGGGATGACACAGGCGTGCTTGGATGATTGCTCCAGCCTGCGTGACTACCTGTAAACAAAATCAAAGGAAATCGCTTACATTCTGCATAAAGTTCTCCGATCAAATCCACTTTTACTTGGTTTTAAGCGATGCAGAGATTCGTTATTTAGAATTTCCTCCCCACAATCTTAATTGAAAACGTCCTTTGTATGTAACTTATATCATGATAGCGTATACATTAAAATCGGAAACTTTTGAACGGTCAAACTTTGCGACAAAATTCTGTCCGAAATCATATTAAAAACGATGCCGGGTAATACAGGTGAATATTCCTCCTGTGGGACGGCAAATTCATCACGCGGGAAATAGCATTTTGTTGAAACAGTCATTTAAACACGTAATTCCTTCAGCTGCCAAATACAAAATACATATATAAATACATAAATAATGAATATATATATAAATAACATAAATGAATAAATACATTAATACAGAATAAGTCACTTCAAGAATATATACAAGATACTGAGGTGTGAATGCTGTTCTTCCACGGAGTCGAGTTTTTTGTTTTCAGGCTCTATACAGTTCTTTAAGATTTCTTTTGCATTGATTGATCAAGGGGAGCTCTCTAATCTCAATTGGGATGTTATTGCAAACGCTAAGACCGGTGTAGTGAAAACCTCTTTTTGTTCTCTTTAAATTGACTTTTGGAATTTCTCGGTTCCTACAATTTCTGGTAACATAGCGAGAGATCTGACATCTTTGCTGAAATATATTCCACAGGTTTTCCACACATAATTTGTTGTTCATTTCGAGCATCAGGATATTTCTCGAGCCATTCAGTGAGCGCAGTGAGTAGGCCCACTTTTTAAGGGTAATGTTATGAGTCCCTTTGACTGAATAATACCAGTAAATCAAAGAACGATAGGAAACAAGGGACCAAAAGGCGTAAGTCTAGCAAACACTTACTGTGAGGCTGGTGAGATGAACCTGACTGTGACACAGACGATAAAACGCTTGAAGGTCCAGGTTGAGACGAGGCTCCGTGCAACGCAAGTGGTGTATGCGCAGCTGATGATGACGTCGGTGATTGTAGAACGGAGGGTTGGGGATGAGTTGATTGGCCTAATGATGTCATCAAGCTCGACGAGCCAGAAATACTGGATGGTGTAGAATGGCTGGAAGATTTGATATGACTAGAAGACCCCATGTGTGTTGGTGACGCTAGGTGCCCGGATGATCCGAGGTGGCCAGCGGCAGATGGTCCAATGTGCCCAGATGATGATGGTCCAATGTGCCCAGATGATCCTAAGTGCCCAGATGAAGAGCTCAGTGATCCACTAGGTGTAGCAGGACCTAAATCGCGATTCATGTGTCCAGAGCTGCCAGATGCACCCATTAATACACCTGCACCACTTCCAAGTGCACTTGTGCCATGTTGGCTTCCATGTGGAGTGCCATGAGATGACCCATGTGATGGACCATGTGAAGGACCATGTCCTGACATGTGACTCGGATGGTGGTCATGAGGACTTGACAGCATGGGTGGGCCACCAGAGTGACCATGTCCTGGTGGTGGTCCGTGAGAGGGTGGCCCGTTTATAAGTGAAGAACTTGGCAGTGGAGTTCCTGGATGAGCTGGTCCATGACCACTATGCCCGCTGTGGCTACTGTGCCCTCCATGGCCGTGGAGCCCTGGTCCGACACTTGGTGGCCCAGCTGAATGTGATGAGAGGTAACTGTCACCCATTGGGTGGCCACCAAGTTGACCTTCAAACATAAAGAAGAAATTCAGATTGTTGGAATAACTTTGTGATTGGCAGAGAAATGAGTAACGGTCAAATAAGTATAAACAAAAAGAACTTCAGTATGTTTTTGATTGTCTGTCAGGCAATGGCACTATTAAATCTTAAAGGTATAGTAGGTGCAGCACCGCTCAATATTGCGTATTGTATGAGTCAGTATTTCATTTTAGTAACAGTTTCAATGGTCCATGCTACTTAGCGTATGTGTATTGTCCATCGTAGGAGTCCATCGTAAAATTCCAGAGTATTGTGTTGTTAACTTAATTTGCCTAGAGAACAAGAGATTTAAAGGCAGTCTGTCACGCATTTGATTTGGTGATTTGGACAATACGAAGAATAGAAAATTTGAATGGCTGCTAATTCACTGACTTTCTCCGGCCATAGAAAGTCACGACGATTAGCCCTCCTTTGTTTCAAATACACAGATTCACAACAAAATCTGTTTTGTTGAGCTCTGACTCTGTCGCGGCCAATCAGAGATGTGACAGACTGCCTTTAATAACATGACTGCCATTCTCAAATCTGACTGCTTCCACGTTTCGCAGGAAAGTGATGTCATTGGCAGTTACAACAATGCCTTCTCTTTGTTATGAAATAAATGCTGAAGTATGCACTACACAAAAGTGAGCGGTGTTACACAGACTGTACATTTCTCTTGGGTTCTTATAGTGGCTCTTATAGTTAGTTCATTGCTGAATTTTTGACAACTTCATTCAGTGGTAGCATTATGAGGAAAGCCCAAAAGTTGGCCAAAATTGGCAAAGAAAACTGGCATGAAATTAGTTGGAGAAACCTTTAGATTGAAAAATTACGTTAAAATCCCCCCCCCCCAACTTTTTTCAGATTTTGCAGAGGTGGCACCACCACTGACTTAATTCTTTGTGCTTCAAGTAATTGCTTATGTCAAAACACCAAGTCCTGGTTTGGAGGTGGAGGCAAATTTGAAACTTAACGAGTAATACTTCAACTCCCGCCTGTGTTATTTCAACAGTGTCATAGCCTGTGTTACCATAGCTACAATAGGTTTACTTTGGTTGTTGGATTCAACAACTCGTTGCAAATATCAACATTGGTAAAACTAAAAGGTCTGTTTGTCAATGGATAGAACATACAAAAATATATACATACTTAAGTGGGGCATATGGTTTGGTGATGTCATCTGCTGTGGATGAGGGTATGGGCTATAACCATCAGGCGCCATAGTGGGTCCTTGACCCATTCCAAGGGACAATTGACCTGTGGAAGCAAATAAGAAAAAGTAATGATGGGTGATACCTACAAAGCTGAGATTAGCATTGCAATTACAATCCATCCTTTATTTTTCTAAGATCAAATTTTTAAATCAAGATACCTGGATAAGAAGGGGTGGGTTTAAAGTCATCACTGCTAGTTGGGCTCAGAGCTCCACTTCCATCTGAAAGATGAATAATAAAGGTCATGCATAAAACTGAATACTTTGCAGCAAAGCTTGCGATAATAAAACAAAATAACAAAATGATAATAAAGGTAATAAAGAATTATCTCACACAACCATCACAAAAAATAGAAAAGTATATAAAAGCACAATTGCTAAGACCAGACATTTTGATTATCAATTAAAGGTAACAAAATTATTTCAACATTTATGGAACTGAATTCAAAAGTCCAAGAGAGAAACAGATGTGAAAAATTGCCCTGGCAGAATTTAACACATTAATTTTTATTAGGCTGTCTCTTACAGAATTGAAATCATTCTCATGAAATCAGAATGTTCTAAATCACAGTATCAAGGTGACAAATCCTCAGGGACAGATCCAGCCTGAACTTGAAAGAGGGGCAACTTGCAGAGAGGTTGCCTTGGAGGGAGCGAATGGGTGCTGAAGGCGTGCAAAGATTTTTGACTCCATTTTCCCTCAATGATTTAGTTTTTCTGCAAAATAACATGCTGGTGTATGATTCTATGTCCATTTTAACCCAACCAGAATAAAACAAGTGGATTACTGTCATTATGGGGGGGGGCACCTTTCTTACCAGAAAGGGGGCACCAAGGAGAATATCCCCTACAAAGGAAGCATTGCCCCCTTAAATCCGCCACTGCAACAAGTTTACCTGAATCCACTTATATGTGATGAAAGAAAGAAAGTTACCTGAATGAGATGAGATTGAAAGACCAGAGATATCTGAAAGAAATTGGATATATAAATGTGAAGAAAGGAGGGCAAATAAAATGGCTTCATCATCGTCACATGAAGCACCAGTAGAGAGGACTGACCTCACTATTTGCCAAAGTTTGACTTTGGTTGCCAATTAAAAATCTTGCATGCTGAAATATTTAATCATTGCCCTTGAATTCTGAGAGGTATGCTATAAAATTGTTGTCTCTCATAAATCTCATCTGCATTTCATTTTATAAAATGTATATTAGAATACTGTCTATTTCCAAGCAGAAAAGTGGAGGAGATAGGAGGGGCAAGTTATTTTTGGCCTGATGAATTCAGGACCTTGTAAGCATCTTATTGTAAGTTCTTTGACATCAATGTCTCTTTGCAGGCTGTCCCCAACTTGCAGCCATCAGTGACCAGCACACTCGCCTTGTGCGCATTTGTTAAAGAGCATGCGCAAGCGGCAAACGTGCATGTCGCTGACCAAAACTAGTGAATTGGAGATCAGCCTTGAGACAAGTATTAAAGTGTGTTGTTGCAAACCAAATACTCCTTCATTATACACATATTTCTTATTCTATTTCAACCCACATCTGTTGGAATGAGCTTAAGGGCAACTCCATGCTTACAAAACAAAAACTCTAATTTTCAAAATCATTTTCTTATGACCAATTTTGAAAAAAGCTATCCCAAGTCTATTTATTTCTTCCAAAAAGACATTGTCATCTGTCATTCTTTTGGCATTTTCTCTTTCATCTTATGTTTTGCTGTAACATAAAACTCCCTTCAGAAAACATTTGACAGAACCAACGTTGATCTAACAATACCTCAAAAAGACCTTCCAATGAATGAACAGCAGGTGTGTAAAATATACTAATGACTGTAATAAAGGCAAGTTTTTTATTACGTTCAAGCAGTTTGCTCACTTTCTTTGATACAGACAAAAATGTAACGTCTGTTACAAACCAACTGTAATATCTGTTACACAAAGTTGTCATTTTAGCTCAAAATGGAATGATCTAAAAACAATAGGCAATGGTTTTAAAACTACATGTTTGCATATGGAACAACTTTGTTATGCATCAAGAAAAAGAAAATGTCAATGTTCTCTTTTCATCGTTATGCATAACAAAGTCGTTACATCAGATTTTATGGTAGTTTGGTCTCAAAAAGCGTATCACAGTCAAGTGACAAAGTGTTGCAATGTCCACTATGGTCAAAATATGCTCTATAAATAAATAAGAAGAGAATTGAAGATGATTCATAAAACAAAACAAAGAGACTGCTCATTAATGTTGAATTGAGAAACTTAAAATCTGTCTGAAAAACCTAATGCGAATAACTTGATACTTAGATCTGAATTGCGAAATGAGATTGACCTGTAATGTCTGTTTCATGGAATCACCCTCACAACTTTATGATTTACTCCTAAACAACAAGAAATTTCCCCTAATACATACCAGGAGACACGACTCTTTCATAATGATATGGATTGATGCAAACATTATCACATTTCAAGTCAAATGCATATTGGCAATATGAGACATGTTTTAATTCGTTCTTGTGTAAGTCAGGCCATCTCCATATTCTAAAAAAGAATGAGATATTTGTAACATCATAACATATTTCAAAGGAGGGCATCAAGAAAATCAACACCAAGAAAAATGTATTTTTTGCCACTTGACTACACTGCAGATCAAATCAGCAGTCCATCTTGCCCTTGGTAAAAATGGGGTCTGTATTTAGTCTGCAGCAAATTTAACCAAAGATTTTTGTGAGTTAAGCTTTAAGGCCATGTCCACACATATCCTTGCCTTTTTGAAAATGCTTTTTTCATCCATCTAAAAAGAGATCTATGTCCATGTGAGAGCGTTTCAACAATATCCCAATCCACAAGAAAAATGCTCCAAAATTTGAGACTTAATATTTGATAATGAAATTTGACATTTGATAATGATACTCAACATTCAAACTTCAATATGAGACAACAAACAAGCAAATTGCCCTTGCATTGTCCCTATAGAACTGAGCGCATACTCTGATACATAGCAAATTGATGTTGTGATGTCAGCGTCCTTCAACTGTCCACACAAGAACATGAAAACATCATAAAGGAATAAACAGTGTTCTGTTAGGTTGAAAACACAAATAATGGTTAGATATTATTGCTCAAGAATGAAGGTGGGGGTCATCAATGGGGTAGAAATCCGCCGTTCCACGCGATTTTTAGTTAAAATCCGCCGTTCCGGTCATTTTTAGCCAAAATTCCGCGTCCCGCCACTTCGTTATCAATGATGGCACAAAGTAGTATTGTTAGATAGACATTTTCATCCATCCAGGTGGAAAGAGGAGGAGAGCGGCAGTTAAAATTCTTGTGTAAAGCTTGGAAGTTATTCTCATAAAGCTGACTAGAAAAACAGAAATGTGACCAAGACATTTTTCTACCAGACAACAGATGAAAGATTCACAAATCCATAAAATTTCATAACAATTCCGCATTCCGCTTATCATTTTCGAGAAAAATCCGCGTCCGATGGGGATTGAGAATTCTGTCGCTCCGCCGAGAAACTGCTAAAATTCCGTATTCCGTGACGAATTTTCTTCAAATTCCGCTGTTCCGCAAACCCTGATGACCCCCACATGAAGGTTCAACGATCTATTTGCTATGATATCTATGCTTTTAACTTTGAAAAGTTTCTTCAGACATAGTTCAAGAGTTTCTTAAAACTTTGGCCATCTTAGCACTTGTTTCTTACAAACCATTTTCTTATAAAAAAATGTGTAATTCAATTTACCTTGAATAGATAACATGTGGGAATCCTTTTCTACCAGCAACCTGCAGACGTCCATCCAAAGTTCTCTGAATTGTGACACATTTCGTTGGATGAGCACCTCCAGTTGTTATTGATGTTATCAATGCATCCAGTTCATCCTGAAAAAAGAACGCAATGTTTCTTATGAAATTAAGTTTCTTACAAGCAGTTTCTTATAAAAAAATGTGTATTCTGCACATCTTCAAAAATTGATGATTGCACTAAAGATGGTGGCTAGGAGCTTTTTACTAACATGCATTTCGTTTAAATTACAAATTTTTAACGATTCTATAGGAATTTGATTAAAGAGCGCAGTGCATCTTGGTCAAAGTTCTTCGCAGCCATCTATGATCATTGATTGAGTATTCCTTGTAATGGTCATTTTAACTTTCCTCAACAGAGTACAATTAATGGAACTTAAAATTATGGAAGTTGCTGTTGAGGGGGGCTGACCCCACTCCCTAGCCCCCTAAGTGTCAACGGTTTATCTAGACCAAGGTACAGGCTTTAAAATCCTAGAAATACTGTACATGCAAGGAAAACCCAGACAAAATTTGTCTTCCCACAGGTTCTTATATACCTGCCATGAACCCAAATAACAATCATTGTTAAATTCATTTCCATGATGATAAAATCTAGGCATGTCTAGACAAAACTCACACATGGCTTTTCCCTGACGTTAAGCCAGAGACAGACAATAAAAAATTCTTTAGCCATGCTTATGTCTGGGTCGGATTCTGGAAATGGCACATACACATTGTCTCGCCATATTTATTCTTGAGTCGTTCAACGGTTTTTTAGAAAATAAACACATCATTTTTGAAGTTTTTATAACCCACAAGAGACCTTTACTCTACAAAAAGACGCCAGGCTCCAGCCTAGATAGAACACAACGATGCTTTTACAAATTTTCGTAAGGTGTTCGATCATAGTTCGACCAATTCGCTAGGGGTTCTAATAACTATTGTGCACATTCGAAAACTCTACAATAAGTATAAAAATAACGTTCGATTCAGATTCTTTTTTCGAAAAGAGGATTCTTTCTCAGAACAGCTAAGGTCAATTACTGGGAAGGTCTCAGACAGATCTTTCAATGCTGTGGACGATAAAGGACGGTGCAAGTGGGTCATATCTCTGAACTTTGACAAATACAGTATTATCAAAGCATAATGATATAATACCTTTTTCTCTTTTAGTTTCTTGACCAAGGACTCAATTGCTCTTTTGGCGAAACTCTCCGACTCTCCACCTTGTCTATGGCAGATTAAGCTGTGCACAATGCTGAGACAAGCGTCATTACTGCTCGGTGTTGGGATAGCCATTTTCAAATGCCCACCAGCTTAGGCCCAATAACTACTCGGTTATAGCAACACCACTTGAAAATTCGATCTGAGAATGAAGCCTTTGTTGGATTGATTTATCAAGGTTTGTGGCAGTTCTTTAGGTTTTCATTCGGCGTTTTCATTAATTATTTTCATCTCCTTTGCACTGTTCAAGCGGGAATTCCTTCGCAAAGTTCCGACGATACAGCGCAGATGTGATGTCTAGTCATAATATGGTCTCGAGAGGGCGAGCATGAGTGGGACATTTCGCTAAAACATGGACCAGTGAGGAACGAGGACTCTGGATCGAGGAATCTCAGCTTTGGGCTCTGGAATAAAGTAATTTTGAAATTAAAGACTCATGGCTACCCACAATCCTTTGTTGCTCCGAAGTCAACTTTGAGTACTCAGTTGCAAGATCTTAAAACAAGTTATAGCATAATTCACACTCACGACTATGTCAATCAAAACAATCATTGTGATTGTTGAGCAGTGTCGAAACAATTTTTGAGTCACCAGAGAAATAGCACAGATTTTAATTTCCAGTGCGAAGGAGAGCTAGTGAGGAGAGCTAACAAGCTGTTTTGGCTGCCCTCCTTCGCAGTGGAATAGAAAGTCTGCATGTATGCTATTAGAGAAAGAAACTGCAAATTACAAAATTCTCTCTAAGCCTTTCAATCCGGGTAGCACAGTCCCTATTTCTAAAAAAATTGAGCCCGTAGCTCCTTATAAGCGATCACTTGCTGGAAAATTTGTGAGTCACCGCAGACCTTTGGGAAATGGTCATTAATACTAGCTTCATGTCAAGGATCCTTGATCCACATGTTCCCACTCTGTGTTTTGTATCAAAAAGTTCCCATGCGCGAAAGTTTTGGTTTTCCGTATTTGATTCAGGCTGGCGCCAAGAAAGATTTTTGACAAGAAACGAGTGAATAGTCTTTGCAAATTGTTGTCTTTACGCTTGAAAATCGAGTGGCGAAAATATCCTAGACACCCGACTGTCGCCAGGTGACGTCATTTCGATTCTATTCAAATTCTTCCCGTCTGGAACCGGTTATGTCGCGCCACAACGACGGCTCCTGCTCTCCTACGCATAGGAAAACTTTCTACAAAGTGGACTGCGATATTCCAGGCAGCAAATTTTGATTGATGTCAGCTCCGTAAATCCAGCCAATCCAATTGCATAAAAAAGCAACTTTATACTTTCCCCGTACTGACGTTTCTTAATTTTCGGGCGATCTTTGAGTGGAGATTCTTATCAGCAGTTTCTCATAAAAGAGCACATTTGGGTATAGAACTTGCGAATGTGCAAAAAAATGTGATAGAAGTTCCAACGCCACTCAATCGAGCCTGCATAGAAATGTGAATATAAACATAAATCGATCCAGACTCTTTTGAAAAACAACTTAAAGGTCGATTTTTTAAATATGAAACTAGGATCAGGCCATAGTACTAAAAGTTTCTTAATTTCACATGAAATTTTGTCCATTTTAGTACTAAAAGTTTCTTAATTGGTTTCTTATTTTTTGAATGCAGAATTATCAATGTGGTTGCTAACACTGCCACAGATATGATTCTTGACATTTTAAAACATCATGAAGGAATAGACAGTGTTCTGTTATGTCGAAAACACAAATGTTTAGATAATATTGCTCAAGAATAAAGGTTCGACGATCTATTTGCAATAATATCAAAGCTTTTAACTTTGAAAAAGTTTCTTAGTACTTCTTAGACATAGTACTAAAGTTTCTTAAAATTTTGGCCATCTTAGAACTAGTTTCTTATAAACCAGTTTTTTATAAAAAAAAAAGTGTAGCCAAAAGTATCTCATGTTTGCAATAATTACTAATTACTTAAAATATTTTTCCCACATTGAGCTTTAAAATATTTTTCTCACATTGAGAGATAAACTGCTAGATGTGTAAACTTGATACCTATGCTAACAGTTCCAGAATTCAAAGAAAATTTTGAGGGTGTGTCAAAAGTGAACAACATCTGGAGAATAAAATACAAAATATTGCGAAACTAAGAATATTTTACATCCCATCTCATCCTGATCTCATAAAACAGGAGCACATGACCAACACATGCTATAAACATTCTTGGTTATCCACCCAGTTTTTGTCAACTTTTGCCATGGAGGCATAAGAAGAAAGGTAATGTGTAGAAAATACCATGTTAGAAAACCATCTGTGAACTGTACAAAATAGCAAACCCATAGCAAACTGCAACTTTTACAAAAGTTATATAGACATTTCTTGAAAAGATATAACAAAAACTTTACTGAATAACCTTTATATGAGCCGTACAAATAGAAAACTGAGCAGCACAAGTAGCCTTGAGCATCTTACAAAAGTCAAGAATGTGTTGTGTCTTTTATAAATAATGCATGGGCTTCAGGACTCCTTGTGATGATGGATCCTGGCGAGATAAAATGGCCCAGCCTACATGAAACCTCCATGGAGGAAAAGGAGTTATCTTTCCAAGAGGATAATAACAGACTAACACCTGATTCACACTAGGTTGTTTGGGATATTAGGATTGTGCAGAAAGAACCAAAAGGCAAAGACTTATAGTTTGAGTCCTCTGTCTTTATGGTCTTTCTGCATGATCTTAACGACCCAAACAACCTAGTGTGAATCAGACTTAAAGAAACTACAAAAAAACCTGATACAGATATTTAGCTAAGTATTTTAAGACAAATGTTACTCATATGATAATCCTAAAATGACCAATAAGGATGCAGTTGTAGGAGTCCTAAAGCCCATGATATCATCTGTTTAACAAAAATGATTAAGACAGAAACTACAAAGTGCTCCTATGGTTCCTTTCTTACATTTTTCCTGAAGCTCCATAACCAGATGCACCCCTTTTTGTTCTTGGGAGTTCATCAACTTCTTTCAATTCTGGTAAGAAAATTTTTTCAATTACTAGTTGTGCAATTCTTTCTCCTTTTGCAATTGTGTAATCTTTTTCAGAAAAGTTGAACAAAAGAACACCAACTTCTCCTGTGTAGTCATGGTCAATTACACCAGCACCAACATCAATGAAGTGTTTTGAGGCAAGTCCAGATCTAGAAATACAGGAAAATAGTTTTCAGTTAACTAAATGCATTTTAGACTTGCAATAGAAAGTTTAACTGTTTGAATTGACCCCCTCCTCTCTGAAGGACATCATGTGGTAATATTTCAGACTGAGTTCATTGTAACGGGATCCTATCTACAGTAATTTCTGCAGAAGAGACTCCTTCTAATTTTAGCCCCCTAAAAATGGCTACTTGTCATCAAAACCATGTTATCCTTCCCTCAAAAATCTTTTTGGTGCACTTGGATCAAACAGAGCACTGACTTTGCAGAAAAAAGGCTAAGACCCATCTACTTAGGGTTTTCCTTTCTCCTTAGGGCTTTGGGGATGAGTTGCCCCAACCCCTAAGATTAATTGTCCAATTGATCTAAATCTAATAATAAAGTTTGAATGGAGGGGTAAGGAAGATTAGATGACAAATGGGGGGTTCCTGAGGCAAAAGGGTGTTTCCGGAGGTTTCTTTTATGACAACAGGAAAGGTAAGAGGTGCTAAAAAACTTCCAAGGGCGTAACTCCCAGACCCCTATTGTTTTCGCCCCCAGTGTCTGGCAATTGACACAGACACTGGGTTATGTCCATTGTGAAAGAATCCATACCTGGGTGCTATTCTGCCATAAGATCCATGAGGAACAGTGATTGCCAGTTTGGTTGAAGCTAAGACTTTGCCCTTTGCAGGAACCACTGTTTCACAAGCACTGTGCAAGTCAAATCCTGTACGAAAATTGAACAATATTTATGACAGTGGGTGTAAACAATTTAAAAAATATCCATGATGTTTCAGGTAAAACAAAATTAATTCAGAAGTTTTTTACTTCCGATTGAGAAGTAACAGGCAGTCTTGAAAATATTCAAAACAAACTGAAATTCTTTTGGTGGATAACTTAAATTTGGCTGAAAATGAACAATAAACAGTGTGCACTACTGAATCATTTACTTGGCAAATTTAGGCCCCAAAGGACAGGGAATCGAAAAAAGTTTTTAAGTAATAATGTTTTGCATAAATTTCAAGGGAGCCCTCTCGATAAACTGGCCCTAAGAGCATCAACCTTTAGAGACCTCCTCGCTTGATGAAGGTCAGCTCAGCTGACAGCTGGTTCCCAAAATCATGCCGAACAGCCGTATCGTTCTGAGCTTCAAATGAATAGGCCTAAATAATTAATGAAACTTCAACGAAATCTACCTGCTGCACTTGACGATCCCTTCACAGGAGTCTTTGCATCTTCACTTAATTTCTTAAACAACAAAACAGAGCCATCTGTCACGTCCTTCTCTTCTTCAGTCACGCCATTTTGCGTACCGTTCTTCAAACAGTCGACGCCATTTACTTCTGGCTTAGGCCCTCCATTCTTCAACACGACGCCGTTGCAACCATTCATTTCTTCCCTTTCAGCTACTTCAGGCATGATTCTTGCGATCTTTGCTGCTGGCTCGGACATCAATCCTTTCTGGACGAGCTGAATTGGTTTTCTTGCTGCTTGCCCCGTTTTTCTTGAGCACTGCTTCTCTTTGAATGAAATGTGTCGGAATTTGGCGGGAAATATAGCAATTTTCCCGCCAAATTCCCACGTGCGAGCCTCATTCTCATTAAAATCTCGAAATCAAACTGCATAGGTAAAAGAACACCTTGAGCTCTTTGTGGAATTTACGGGACTGCGTGTTGATCCACGGTAAATTTTAATTGAATCCCCCACTTTGAATAGCTTGATGGTATGTTAAACAACTTGGAAATTTAAATAAAACATTCAAGAATAAAATTAATCGTACCTTGAGCAGAGTTGTTC
This sequence comes from Aurelia sp. 4 Dawson et al 2005, assembly GCA_964019985.1. Lineage (NCBI taxonomy): Eukaryota > Metazoa > Cnidaria > Scyphozoa > Semaeostomeae > Ulmaridae > Aurelia > Aurelia sp. 4 Dawson et al 2005. The sequence continues at coordinate 862,247 of OZ026512.1, read as the reverse complement.
TGAAACACGACGTTTCGAGCTGAGCCCGTTATCAAGTCAAACAATAACTTGGAAATTTAGGCACCTAAAAATTTGACTGCCCATTCTGCTACCTACAAGGAGAAACTTCAAAAAGAGGGAACACTTTTTCCCCCAAACGTTCATGGATTTGTAGCCTGTGCGTAGACCTATTATTCAAAAGAACAAATCTCCTTTCTTCACTGGAAAACAGGGCCTGTGCACTGGCTAGGTCATTTGGTAAATTCAAGAGAAGAGATAACAGCTTTCTGGCAATAGCTCATTGTGTTCCAGTTCCAACTTGGTCATATTCTGGTGTAAAATGTCCACTATGTGAATAGAAAATGAGAGAAAAAAAATTCCAAATTTTTTTGCTCTACCTACTGCTTCATTAAAAATATAATCTACACCCTCATAAATATAATTAATCAGATGAATGCTTATTTCCACTACACTCCATTCTTCTCAAACAGTGAAAACTCCTTTATTCCCAAAGAAATGTTCACAAAAAGCTTCAGCAGATTTGCACCTGTCACAAGTGTAAAAGACTGTAATGTTTTAGCCTTTCAAAAAACCTGTGCATGCTGACAATCTACATTCTACATTCTGACAATCTACATTCTGTAAAGCTAAATGAGTTTCGTGTTGGAAAGTTCCTCAAAAGCTAAAGAAATATCTAACAGTCAAAGCAGAAGAAGTGTATCATGTAAATTTGAAGATCATTTGCAAATATATTTTCATGATTGGATAACCGCTTGAACACTGCTTTGTTACTTATTTCCGTTCTATATGAATACTGCTTCCGCTGGGCGAAGCATATGTAGGATTGCATAGGAGCTTGTTTCCTTAGAAACCATGATTAATGTGATATTAAATGATTTCTTTATGCAGAGAAAACAAAGTCCAATGAAGATATGATTCTGTTTTGAATATTGAAAACATAGGTGTTATGCTTATTCCACTTTGACTGTAAGCTGAGACAAGCATTCACAAGTTATTTGAATTTCCGCACACATAGATTTTAATTTCACTTGTAACCATTGGGAGTATCATTGGAGTTCAATGGACCATCTTTAGAGAAGAAAGAGTCATTCTTGTAAGATACTGATTCTTGTTTATCAAGTTCAGTCTTGGCCTCTTTTATGTCATTGTGAATTGCCTCAATCAATGCCTCTGAAAAGAAAAATTGAAAAAAATGACATGACAAGGCTTTTAGGATCAGAATAATATGCAATTTAATCTCAGTTTGAATTTCCCTTCATAAATAAATAGGATACAAATATTTGTGCTACAAACTGAGCTTTGTTTTACGGGAGGTTTTTCAGCTTAAACCCATTATCAAGAAATCAATTCATTAATCAATCAATAAATCAATTTGGGCTTGGACACATGATAATGGCTCTAACATTGAAATTTTCTATAAAAACCATCTGTTCACAGCACAATTATATAACTGTATGTGTTTATTTTCAATGAAGCATTGTGAAAGGCATACAAGGAAATTGGTTGAGCATACTATTCTTTATTGGACAGGATTACAGATTTTGTCAAATAGACTTCACAAATTATCATTGGCGCTAAGACCTTGACACGTTGGGAATGTTTGACTTATGTTAGAACTATCTTGAACCACAATTGTCAACAAAACAAAATAAGCTATTTGTTGTCTAATTATTAAGGAAATATCAAAATAGTACTTAAATATGGTTTGAACAATAAGATCTTAATTCCAAAGTAAATGGTGAAAGATAGTGACTATCTAGATACAGTATGTGCTTATCTTTCGCAAGTTTCAGGTTGGAGGCAGCCAGAGTTGTATTGTCTGCAGGTTGTACAGTAGGATGTCAAAATCATGGTGGCAAACAGAATCAGTTGCAAAATAATTTAATCTAACACGGTCACAGGAAAACATCAGATTTGGCCATATGCAATACCCAAAAGCACAAAAAAAAGTTTATTGTTTATTATTATTTGCAACCACCTCTAAAAGGACCGTATGGAAATAAGATCAACTTGATCTTTTGATGCTATCCCCACCACAATGTATATTTAGGGGTGTTTTAGCTTATTTTTACCAATTTTGCAATGTACATTGTATATCTGTAACTATTTTACATATGTACTATATACTATTTTTATGTAATGTATTTTATATTAATCATTGTCAATATTTTAACATGTTGTAAATTTTACATTACATACATACATGTTACATATATCAGTTACAAAATAATGAATATATGATGCATATTCAGCAGCTAGCAGCCAACCAGGATTTCTCCTTTTTCGATGCAAATGGAAACATTTCTAAATTCTCAGGCAAAATCAAGAAAATTAGAATACGCCACAGCCGGGACTCGAACCATAGATCTCCTGCTTTCTGGGCAAGTATTTTATCTAACCTTTAGACTACCGTGGCAAACCTTAATTCTCTCGATTTTATATATATTTATATATATATATAAACAAGAAATAAGACACAACATTCTCATACCAAGTGAGTCATAATTCTTTTCTGGCCTGATGTATCCAAGTATAACAAGCTTCAGTTCTGAACCATAAAAATCATCTTCAAACTCATGAATTAGATGAGCTTCCTGTACAATATAAGACATGTTAGACAGAGCAGAAACTGCGTAAAATGACGTCATCAAGCAATCTGAGATAAGGAAGTGTTTTGATAGATAAGCTTTTTCAAATGATAAATCAAGAGTTTTAGGTCCAAGGAAGAAAATACCAAGTGTCGCCTGATTTTGCGATTTGTTGCAGCTCAAAGTTATGAGTTTTTGCGCATGCGTGCGCAGTTTCTGCTAAAAAATCAATATACATAATGTAAAAATCTTGAGAGTATTGATGTACAATAAAGATTTGAATCTACATTCAAAGTTCACGATTGATAGAAACTTACTGCTTTAACTTCTCCACTAAACTAATCTCTGGAATACAGAGCAGCCCTTGCTCACATTAACCTGGCATGGAGTTTTCACATGATAAGAAAGTCAAAAGGAAGCCATATGAAAGACTGTAAAGTTTATGAAACAAGAATACTAAGGAAGGAAGAACATACATTTTGGCATGCCAGTGTGGTTGCCTGTCTGAAATGGGATTAGATCACAACATTTGTTGACAGAAAGAGACCAAGGTATCAGTGACAGCGCCATGGGGGGGACTGGTGGGACATGTCCCCCCAAATCCCTAAAGTCAGCAAAAATTGTCAAAGAAAAATGGCATAAAATCAGTTGGGTATACCTTTAGAGTGAAAAATTTAGTCAAAATTCCCCCCCCCCCTCCCTACTTCTTACAGATTTTGAAGAGCTGGCACTGCCACTGAATGATGTCTGGTGGATTTTGAAAAAAGGTTCAATAATGAGACCTTGTTTCTTGAAATAAGCTTACCAATGATTTTTTTGTATTTTTGTAATATGGATTCCATCCAATACTCAATACAGTTTTGTAGATTTCACCTCCATCAACATTTGATAGACCATAATAAATTCCTGTTGTCATGGCCGCTGGAAGATTGTTTACTACTGATTCTGGCATGTTAGCTGAAAAAGATGTCAATAAAAATTAAGTTGAAATATTAAGTAAATGAAACAAATTTCTAATAACTGCAGGGAATCATTCATTTTCTTTAGCTTGTCCAAATCTAACACTCATTGAAGATCTACTGCTGGCTCTAACAGCACCCTGTTTGCTCTGAATCTTAGTTTGTCGCAGCACAGTAATTTCATGTATATTAGATGAAATCCTTGGATAATTATGATCGTAACATATTGTATATTCCCTAGAATTTTGATACATTATAGAAATGAAGGTTGATTCAAAAAGCTTTAACCTTTGATAAAAATTGATGATAAACAAAGAAGAAATAATTTCTGACACTGATAGCAACACAGATTTTAAAAAGTTTGAAAAATTCATCCTGTTTCAGCTAATGATTTTCATTATGTAGCCATCATGCTGGGAAGCCAGATATTATCAAATGGTAATCCATTCATCAGCTCACTGTATTATTTGTAAAGAAGAAGGCTAAATAATTCCAACCGCCGATCATGCATGGTGAGTGTATCTTCAATCGTACTTACCAGTGGGTATACCCAGCTCTTTACTTCCACGTCCAAATCCTTTCACTACTTCTCCCTTTGCATAAAACGGCAGGCAAGCCATGATTTCTTCTCTTGTTGATGACAAACAACGAGCAAGAACTTGTGGCGTCGTTGGTAGGCCGGAAAATGTTCGATTGGGCCTAAGTGGTGAAAGTAATTCTGAAAACTGTCTTATGAGTCGTGTCATGTGCGTACGACTTTCTCAGCGTTCTTCTCGATCTTATTGGTTAGGATAAAATAGCAAATATGCCAGAGATGGTTAGCAAAGTTATCAGAAAACCTCAACTTTGCAGCGGATGTTTGTCGGCCATTGCGTAATTTCTTTCCTTTGAGTAAGTGAGAGTCGAGAAGGAAATTTTCAGAAACGAGGCAGGCATCGATCTATTGATTGATTGATTAATTGATTGGTTGGCTCTTTGATTGATCAGTGTGTTCGTAAAATGGGGGCAGAAAATAAGGAATTTGCAACCCTAAATACCAACAGGAGTGGAGGGTCAGTTGATCTAATGACTACCGTTTCCCAACTTGAAGAAAGAAATTCAAATCTTCCAAGTCATTAGCAACTATTTTGGTTTTCATCCAGTAATTTAGTCTTTAAAATTCCCAATAAGAGTAATAGGCATCTTTTCTACCTTTTGGTGCATTCAGATTTCATTGCAACCTTGCAATCATTTCTTATCTTTAGAGGTAACCCCCTCAAAAATTTGGTACAAGCCCTCCCTTTTCTCCATTTGCTGCGCAGCGACCAGTTGCTGTTGTTGCTTCCTTGTCGCTTGGAAACTGCTATTTGAGAAGACTGTTTGCAGAGGTTCGCGAATTATGACCGTGTTTTAGGCGTAATTTCTGCAAATTCCTCAGCGATAAAGACCCAAGAATAACAGTAAAAGATGAAGAGAGTGTTTACCGTTCCTGAGAGAGTGCATGGTGGGACTGCGGTGAAGTTTTGCTGGCAACAAGCACAAGGAAATTATCTCGCAGCGACAGGTATACATTTTTAGGCCTAAAAATTTGTTAAGGTGGCAGTTGTTGTTTGCAAAAACAAGGGAAAATTTTTTGGGCTCTTGAAGAAACAAAGCGATTTGCCTTTCTGAACAATAAATTTCATATCGCTTAGAAGTGCGCTGGATCAAATCAAAGAATGAGAGATTGCAAAAAAACATTCCTTGTTGTGTGTTGTGACACACACAAACACAGGACAGGAGGATGTGCAGTAGTAAAAAAGCTTATGCAGTGATGAGGTGAAATGCAAATTTGCTTGACCATTGAGCACAAGAGAGGAAAAAATAGCATGGCATTGTGAGCTCTAACATCAATTCACTCTCAACAAAGCTGAAACACATTGGGTCAGTCAGAACATCAATTGGGTCAGCTTTTCATAGCCCCAACATTTTGTGTAGAGATAATAAGACATAAAACATCGCTAACTTATATGTCACTTCAACAGTTGTTTTGAAGCTTCTTAGCATGTTTCACATGTTATTTCTCTGTCAGGAAATAATCGCATGGTGACCATTTATGACAGACATGGAGAATTACGAGATGAAATCATGTTACCAGGACAATGCACAGGAATGGCATGGGACAAAGATGGAGACACATTAGCTATCATCAATGACAAAAATGGTATTTAAATTGATTTTTAAGAAATTTTATTCCATAATCACTGGATAGACTTTTTCCAACAAAGTCCTCTTTTAGTTTTCTGAGATATAAAAGGCATAGAATAAAGCCCCCTGTTCATAGAGAAGGGAAAATATAAGGAAAACAAAACAAAGCAATTTAAATTCCTTGTAGACATTAGCCTCTGCTACAGAGAACAGTTTGGTTTGATGCTGGTAGCAACAAGTTATGAGACAAGATCTTAAAAGAAAATAAACATGAAATGGGACTTGATGAATAAATCTTAAATTTGGAATCATCCCTTCAAGCAGCTTTCTAAGGTTTTCATTTTCAGGGAATGAATAGATTGAAATAGAAAATAAGGCCTTGGTGGGTCATAACATCTGGAGGGCACGGGTACGTGCCACCCATATGGCTGGGTTTTTGGGCCCAATATTCTATAAACAAGGGTCTCTTCTTAGCAGATTTTCTTTAAACATGGGTGAGTTCGGCAGATATCGGCCAAGAATTGTTGAAAATGGGTGTATAAGTTACTGCAAAAATTCCAACATAATAGTGGCAAGCTTTAGAAATAAGAGGAGGATACTAGCTTTTTGAAAACCGCATGGCAGACCCCCCATCTTTTCACAAGTCATGTACCCCCCTGGGACAAGGTTCTTTTTATCAAGTAAGTAATTTTCCCATCAGCTAAAATGTATGTCAAGGATTTGTCTCCATATTTCCTCTGTTTATCAGCTTATTAGCTTGTTTTGTTCTTTCTCAGGTATCATATCTCTATGGGATGCAAATAGCCAAAAAACATCCTCCTTGGAAAGTGGGTTAAGGGACATTCTTACATTTCTTGTTTGGGCAAAGACAAGCCAGGCTTTAGCAGTTGGAACAGCCAAAGGGAACCTTCTGTTTTACAACCATCAGACTTCAAGGAAGATCCCGGTGTTGGGTAAGCACACAAAAAGGATTTGCTGTGGAGCTTGGAATTCTGAAAATTTGTTGGCACTTGGTTCAGAAGATAAAACAATAACAATAAGCAACATGGATGGTGATACGCTCAAACAAACATCTACAAGGTATATCCACATTCAATTTTTTGAATTTGTACAAAGAAAAGATCCTGGAAAATTCATCTGTGCTGTATATTTTGAGCAAACACACCTTCAAGTTTAGTTTGAATTATGTTTTACAGGAAAATTATTTATGAGTGAAAGAAAAGTCATTAATGAGTTTTCTTTGTTTTGTGTATATACATAAAAACCCAGACAGATACAGTACAGGCCATTCGTAACTTAACACTTACGAAATTCGTAAGAAGTCGTGCGATGTCGCACGAAATCGTACGACATCGTGCGAATGAAAGCGAGTTTCGTAATGCGAAGTCGCACAGGAAACCATGCAATCTCATACGAATGAAAGCGAATTCGTAATGCGACGTCGCATACGAAATCACGCAACCTCATAGGAATGTCAAAGTTATTCGCATACGAAGATTAAAAGGTTATTTGCATGGGGGAATTTAGTTATTGACAACTTCATCGAAACTTCAGAATGATAGTAACTCACACGTCATTTCAACGTTGGCATCTGTTATTCTCCGTTATTGTTTACTTACGATAAGGTTTTTACAATCGATAAAGTTTTCGATGTGCCCGTCGAATCTTTCAGCGTTTCTATTTGTTTCACTGTCAAGCACTTTGTTGATAGGCTTTTCAGGGAATATTATGAATGAAGTTGAAGTTTCTTTTACTGTAGTTGATGTTTATACACTGAATTGAAGTCTTCAAGGATTTCAATTCTCAGCAGCTTTTCCCAGCTCCTTCGTGAAATACTCACTGCGTGTACGGGAACTTCCCGAATACGATTTAAGTATCGAAAGATGAATGTGGCAGAGCGTGTTTGGTGGGATGAAAAGTGGCAGAGGGTGTTATCCTCATGAGTATCAATCATATTTTAGAAGAACCCCCAACATTCTGCAGTATCTTCGGCAAGGGAAGTATACGCTCGAAGTATACGCGTTTGACTTGATAACGAGTATACGCTCGAAACGTCGTGTTTTTAACATCTATGCTACACTGGTACTTAAATCTTTCATTTACAGTATTGTCGTTTAATTTACATACTAGTACCACATGCAACATCTATATTTTGTTGAAGAGAAGTATATCTTGGGAATACAGTGGACATTTTTAGATCCATTCTCGCGGCCTAACCACACCTGTAACCGCTCTAATTTCTCCAAAATAGCTGAGAATTTGGCACCTGGCTCTTCCTCCTGGCTGCAGTGGCGGAGCCACGAGGGGGAAGAATGGGGTGTCCGGACCATCCCACTTTTCCAGAACATAGGTCCTGAGATTCGCACAAAAACGTGATAAAAGCTTAAAATTGGTCTCACAGAAGGGGTAAGTCAGATCAAGTTTTTATCATGTAATTAAAAGCTCTAATCAATATTCTTGGCAAATATGGACCCTAAATTTTGCAAAAAGGGCGTTGCCTGCGTTTTCTACGAGTCTGAAGGACGTGCCCATGCAAAACTTTTCTGGGGCTACGCCGCTGCCTGCAGGAGACCTTGGTTGCGTTTGCACGACAGATTGATACTTGCTTTCCTGGTTCAGTAAACGCCTCACAAAGTTCAGTCACCGCTGAGTTGTTGAAGTTGATAACAATGCTTGCTTGACAACCAAGACAGGGTGCAAGTCCGCCCGAAACCCTTGAAAGAAGTCGAACTCGTAAAGGTTGAACTTTGAAAAACGAAAGAGATAAAACAATCCAACTCTAAAGCTCCATCTCACTTGGTTCTCGATCAGGAAACTGTCCGTCCCCAAGCCCTCTTCGAAGTGTGATGAATTGTGAAATTAAGTTTCTTCGGTTTTGCGTGTTTCCTGATTGCCCGCTTCAAGTGGGGCCATATCATCTCAATCGGATTAAGGTCTTGAGTAGGTGACAATAATGAGTAATAAAAATTAAGTTGTCATAATCATAAACGATATCCAAAAGTGATTTCACTAGTGTCACATTGCATTTCATTTGGGACTTTATCAAATGTTGTAAACCTTAGAACAATATCAGAAGAGTGCGAAGTGTAACCAGAGTCACTAACCGCGTTTGTAGTGGGGGAGGATATGGTTCTTGTCAAAAGCGCCCGATGTTACCAATTTTCAAAAAGGGTACAAGAAAACAGGAAATTGAACATTGGAAGTGTGAACATTGAAAAATTTCGCCTTGGTACTTTATGGATACTTCCTTAAAAAAAGTTTAACTATATGACCTTTTTCGTTTACAATTCTTTTTACAATGAAAGATATATCATCACCTTTATCATTATCAATGATGCAGCGTTTGTCACTTGTAATGTATTTGAACTTGTATTTTGTTTGAATGTATGTATTGTTTATAAGAACTAAGGATTTGTGCCACTACTGAAAAGTTTCTTAATATTGTCAGATTTGGTGCACTCGAAGTTTCCCACGAGTTCCCTACAGGGGGCTTTGGGGGTACTAGAGCCCGCAAACCTAGGCCAAAATTGGGGAAAACCCGAAAATCTGCAAGCAAAAAGGCCAAAAGCCGAAACTGCTTTTCTGAACAAAATCTTCAATTTTCGGCAGTAGTTTTTGATTATTTTCAACATTTCCGTTTTCTTCAGGGACTCTCTGGGCCTTATTGTAAGCATTCGAAAGCTGTTTCTTCGATCTCAGTTGTCTACATGGACTGTATGGATTCGAAAACCGGAAAAAATAGGAATCTTGAATGAAATACGCGAAACCTGAGGACAAAAATTTGCCAAACTCGCAACCCGTGTCACATCTCAAAACTCGAAAACCTGTACGATTTAAATGTAAATTCCGAAACCCAAGGGTTAAAATTGGCCAAGCCCGCAACCCGCGAAACCCCAAAACCCCCCACCTGAAGTTAACAGTCTTTGTGTTAAATTCCTGTGCCCTCGTGAACATTTCAAAACAATGTTTTTTGAAGCTGTTCAATATTTAGACATTGCTCAAGTATCTCACGAGTAATGATGCAGGAAACAGGTGAAAATAGAGTGAAACTGAATATCAAACTTTTTGCGAAGCAAATCCCAGAGCTCTATCGCGCTTAGTTAATTGCCTTCCTCCATTTTAGTGTCGATAAAACCACAGTGATGTAAGTTTAGAGTGGATTTCGACCACCTCAGGAATGATTCTGAATTAGGCCAGTTTCCTCATATATTTTATAGAAACCTTGACGACTAACTGTAACTCCGTTGTCTGCCTCAAACTTTCATTTAAAGTAAACGTTTCTGAACTTTGTTCTCACAGCCTTTGCTCTGTGATTTCGTACGAAAGTAGTCGACGATTTCGTACGAAAGAAACGTTCCATTTGAGTTTCACTGTCGCGCTTTCGCTCCACGATTTCGTACGAAAGAATGTTGTGCTATTCTTTCGTACGAAATGGTACGGCTTCGCACGAAATCGTACGATGTCGTGCGACATCGCGCGACTTCTTCGGTGCGAAAATGAATACGAATGGCCTGAATGAATTCGAATATGAATTCGGTTACGAATGGCCTGTACAGTAGGAGCATTGTTTTTAACCTATTAAGTGTAAAATCATTTCAAGGAATTTCAGTGACAAAGCAAAAAAACATCAATTATGTGCAACCTACAGAGGGCCCTTGTGAAAAGTAATCTTGCATGATTGAGGTCATCCTCTCTAAATATCTGTTTATAATTATGAAGCCTGCAGTATGTAAGTAATGTATTAGCTGCCATACTATAATGTTAATGTTTCTAAGTTTGTATTGGATAAGTTTTCATAGAACAGTTTCTATCTTGAAATGAAACTAGAACTAACAGTATTTCATGCAACTGGCTCTAAAATGAAAAAGATTGTTTTAATTTGCACATGTTTGCTCACAAGAAATCAAGTTGGCTTATATAATTTTATTCACTTGTAAAAATGTTGCTGTTTCTTTTTCAGATATGAGCCATCTGGGATCCAGTTTTCAGTCATGAAAACAGATGAACGTTCTGGAATGGGTGAAACAACAGTCAGTTTGGTTGTTGGAAAGAAGACCCTTTATTTGTACAATATTAATGAACCTGATAACCCAATTGAGCTAGCTTTTCAACCAAGGTGAGTACCATTATATTCAGCTTGTAAAGCACAAGGGATTGTCTCCAATGATCTACATTTTTGAGAAGCACAAAACATTTCTTGAAATAACCATACCAGCATAGGTTTCAAGTCTTTGAAAAGCTGGGTGTAAAATTCATTGACCTATTTCTTTGAATTGAACAGCTTCAAAGAAACTTGAACTATTTTACAGTAAATCTGCCACTGGACACTGTAATTCTGAAAATCTTCAATATTTGACACAAATCCAAACATTCCAAAATTGACACAAAAATTCCAAAAATTACTTAAAATCATTGTAATTTGTAGACTTGTTTATAAAAGATGAAACAATTTTCTAGAAAACCATTCATGGATGCCTACAATATGGTATCAAGCAAAATTCTTTCACTCTGCTAGTTTGTGACTTAGAAATTTGATGACATCACACCATAAAATGAGCTGAAGTATGTAATAGACTGTGATTTCAACAAATATTCAAGATTTCTGAAAAGTCCAATGGTAGAATTATAGAAAAGTGGCAAAAGTTTTTTCAAGTCATTCAGATTAAAGAAATAGGTAATTTTACAGCAGAAAATGCCCTTGCATCATTGGAGACAATCCCTTGTGATAAACAAATTATCCCCTCCCCAAATGGTTGAAGGTAGTAATGCTCAGCGCAATGATTATTGATTCCTTTGATGTATCATTCATGATTAATTGATTCTTTAGATATGGTTCCATCAACGCGTACAAATGGTTTGGTGATGGTTACATCATGATCGGGTTCTCCGCTGGCTATCTTGTTGTCATATCAACACACATGAAGGAGATTGGACAAGAGTTATTTCAAACACGTGATCACAAGGATTCTCTTAAAGATATTGGAATCTCGTTATCATTCAAGAAGGCTGCCTCGTGTGGAGATAATTGTGTCAAAATCCATGATCTAACAGATATGAAGGAGATATATGCAATCATAACGCTTGATGATGCCGGGGGTCAGTTGGATAAAATGGAATGGACAGAGGATGGCCAGTTGCTCGCTGTTAGTACTGAAAAAGGTAAGTCAAAGAAATGAATTAAACCCCCTGGTTTTAAATTTTATCAACAATAGAATGTGAGCAGAAAGTCTTGCATGTTCTTTAAAACTCGACAAAAGCTCTTTTTTGACTTTGTGTGAAAATGACCCACAAAACTTTTCCATAAATACATGAATACATATGCCAACGTTTTAAACGCTGGCCTTCAGTTTTAATCACCAAAATAATAACATGGATTTTATGTGGACGTGCTATGAATACAGTCATAAGTTTCATTGGTCTGGCTGGATTGGATCTTTGGTTCCAAAGGTTTGAGCGATTCTCTACGTAACACCATCACATGAAATCTTGCGAAAGTTGCTGGAGAATCTTGGTAAGAGATCTGCAGTCTTTATGTTCACAAGAAATTATTAATGCGATAATTACCATCTTTGGAGAAACTGATGCAACTCACAATGAAATTTATTGATCATTGGAGCATGACACTTTGGGTGCGTCCTATCTAATCTAACTCTCGTTGTGTTACCAACGATTTCTAGTAAATGGTTACGATATAAATTTGATTTCAGGAGCGATTCATGTGTACCTTACAAAACTACCAATTCTTGGTGATGCTTTTGGCACAAAAATCGCATACCTAACATCACTTAGAGAAGTGACAGTTGTAGACGAAGTGAACCAAGAGAGACAGATGAAAGTACCAACACATATTGAGCCAAGTTTCATGGCAATCGGACCTTATCATTTGGCTGTTGGTATGAATAATAGAGCATGGTTTTGTACTTTTACTGAACAAGGACCATCTGGGTTCAAGGACAAGGAATATCTTGGAACTGTCATTCAAATTCAGGTAGGATAATTGATTTAAAGTCATACTTTCCTGATCATATTGGGATTTCAGTTCAGGGACGTAGGAAGCATTTCAAACTTGGAGGGGCACGACACTTCGAGGGCACCTTTTTCTTAAGAGAAAGGGGACACTTTCTAGAAATAAAAAGGGCACTTCTTTGTTTATTGCAAAATCTTGGGGGCACGTGCCCCCAGTGCCTCCTCGGTTCCTACATCTATGTTTCATTTTCTATATATTTTGCACGGGGCTTAAATCTGCTTGACCGAGAAAGGGAATGGTTGCTGGAAATGAGGAAGATAAATGTAGGTGTTGTAACTGGAGAAACTTTAAGGCTTCTGGCTTGCCTTCTTCCTCACGATAACAAGGGTTCTTTTTATTTTCAGGTGAATCACGAATATGCATCTGTTATGTTTGACAACAAAGTTCAGATTCATTTGATCGATAATGACGATGGTGAACGAGATGAAGAGAAAGAAACAAAATTATTTCCTGATGGTTAGCATTTCTTTCTCACATGTCTTCTTTTCCCTTGCCTTTCTTGCGCAAAGGATTTTTAGCAAATGAGAGATATCTTATACATTGTTCAGATTTTGCCGTGGATCATTTATTTCTTACACACCATATGCAAAGCTGGTTCATGGATCTTGGGAAAGTCCATGGAGATGCAAACTTCTATTTCTAGTGCCCTAGTCATTTGAATGAAAATCAAAAAGCTCAACAATTATGTGTTTTTCTTTTTCAGGCAATGACAAGAGCCAGATCCTGTGCAGTGGGCTGACTTCAGACTTCTTAGTCTACGGAACATCGGCTGGAGACATCAAATATTTCTACTTCGAAGACTGGCAGTACGTCATCGAATACCGCCATACCGTTGCAGTCCGTAAAATATTCCCCGGACCGGTCGGCACACGTGTTGTCTTCATCGACGATAAAGGAGATGGCTTTGTTTACATCCCTATCAACGATATGATGCATGAAATTTCAAATTTTCCGCCAACGATTCGAACTGTTTTATGGGATAACTGGCTACTGGATAAAGGCGTCTTCTGCGCATGTGATGATGAGAAGATTTTCTTGTACGTGTTTTCAAAAGACACGATAACGGGCGCGCAATGCGTGTTAGCAAGCACGACAAAGCTACCGTATGGCCACAGCCCGCTTATGTTATATAACGGAGAGCTCACGTGTCAGACGCAAAGTGGGAAAATGACGAAGACAATATTGACCATATATGGTGAAAACACGCAAATAGCTGACACAAATAGGGAGGAAATAGCTGAAGGCCTAGATCAGGCGTTGATTATGAAACGATTCAAAGATGCTTGGAGTATTTGTTCGCTGCTGAATGATAAGGAGGCTTGGAAGAAGTTTGCGAGCGAGGCTGCTAGGAATTTGGATATTGATCTTGCAATTCAGGTATGACTTGCTTCAAGTCTGAGTGCTTTGATGATACCCCCTTTTTACTTGTTCGAAAAAAGAATTGCAATCGAACGATAATGCATTTTGAGGAATTTTCGAATATGCACAATAATAATAGAAGCTCTCACGCCACTCAAATCGCATTTCGCGTATAAAATTGTGTAAAAATGCTCCACGATCCGGGATTGTTTGTGGATTAGTTAAGAGGTCAATTTCTTCTGCAAAGAGAGTACAGTTTAAGTCAGGAATGAATCAGAGGCCCTTTGCTCGAACTACGGGTGTGATTGACTGGTACCAATTCTGAAAACGGTGGACTTGTAAAGTCGGAATTCGTATTTGATTGACTCCCAAATTACGATTACTCGGGTTTCGCAAATTTGAAAAGCCTGCTCAACTTTCTGCTCCAAAAGGCAGAATCTTTGGCAGACTTTGAAGAGATTCTCGTTTTCATTTGCAAACTCTGAATAAGAGGCGAATGTGTGCTTGCGTTGATATGTAATCAAGTCAGTGCAAATTAGTTGTCAAGCACCAGACTCGTCTTCATACTCTTCGACTGGAAACCTCGTTTTCGCCAGGATGAATCTAAAAAACCTGCTCTTGTGATGAATTTTGTCTTTGAATGAGAAATTTACTTCTGTCATTGTGAAGTCTACCGTTTTCAGAATTTGATAGCTTTGGAACCAACAATCAAATACACCCTTACTAAAGGATAGCCCAGTATTTTCTTAGGAAGTGAAATGAAGTCCAGTGCGATGAATTTCTCAGGGAGGGATTCCTTGAATATTTCACATTTTCTCGAATTGGTATTGACTGAAAACAACACCAATCTTACTTCTGTATTTATTGAAGAAACTTAAAGTATCTTCAACTCTTTACATCTAGGTTTACAGAAAGCTGGGAGACGTTGCAATGGTATTATCATTAGAGAAAATCAAGAGTATTGAAGACAAGAATCTATTGGCTGGGAATGTTGCAATGTTCCTTGAAGAGTTTTCGATTGCTCAGGAGCTGTTTCTGGCATCTGGACACCCTGTTGCAGCTTTAGATATGAGGCGGGATCTTCTACATTGGGATCAGGTAGGTTACTTCTACATCCACGCACAGTTAAACCAGCAAGTAGCTAAATTTGGAAGTCATATATGTTCTACCTAAGTTGTTTTGGTCATGTGATGAATTTGCAAGAGCAATCGGCAAACCTAAAATTCTCTAATTTCAGGCGTTGGAACTTTCAAAGACACTTGCACCAACAGAAATTCCGTTCATCTCGAAAGAATACGCGCAGCAACTTGAATTCATGGGGGATTACCCAGGTTCGATGATGCACTACGAAAAGGGAATCACCAGAAAACCGGAACACAAAGAACATGATGAGTCGTGTACTGGTGGAGTGGCGAGAATGGCTATTCGAATGGGGGATATTTGCAGAGGAGTGAATTTGGCCATGAAATCAACTAGTAAACAATTGAAAAAGGTATATAATAAACGTTTTAGTTATTCGAAAAAAGAATCTGAATCGAATGATATTTTGATACTTGTAGAATTTTTGAATGTGCGCAAAGGTGAGCTTTAACGCCACTTAATCGAATCTTTTATATAACAACATATCAAAATGTTGCTCAACCCAGAATCATTTCTGGAAAAGCAAGGGGGTCTATTTGAAACACTTACTTGTGTCCATACTATCGAATTCTCTTTGTTGGCATTGCCATAATTTGACGTCGTAGCTGCGAAAGAAATACATACAGACTTAATTTTGAAATTGACAGAGAGAAAAATACTTGAATGACTATAATTTATGAAGAAGTAAGCTGCTTTTTGATTGCACTGACACCGGCTGAGTCAAAAAAGAGGCCCAGCGTTTGACAAAATACTGCCCCCTGATATTCAAAGCAATAGTATTGAAAGTTCATCGTCATCATTTACTTTACTTAAAGTTTGCTTTTAATTTAGTACATGATATTAATTCATTCTAACTGCATAGTAAACTATTTAATAATATGATAAATATACTGTATGTATCTAAACAAGCAGCGTTATAAACATAGTCTTCAGGTGCACTTGTCACCAGTCCATGATTTTGTTTGATTCTTAAATGCTGCAAGAGATGGACTTAACTTGATTTTGTCACTGAGTGTGTTCCAGAGAACTGTCTTGTTTTATTCCCGATATATCCAAATAAGTTCAGTAAGCAGTTAGATGGGATTTCTGATTTCAATCATTTTTATGCTGCAAGATCATATCACGATAGAGAGTCTACGATCGCAAAGGAACCTTAAACCTATATCAGCTGTTATCAAAGAGAGAGAGTTAAAATTTTTTGGCCATATTAAACGATCATCACTGGGACTATCTAAACTGATCCTAGAAGGCCACGCCAATGGTACAAGGAATCGAGGAGGACCAAAATGTCGCTGGATAGATGACATCAGTACCTGGATTGGGTTACCATCTTGGGATTCCGTAAATGCCATTGTAATGGACAGAGTGCGATGGCGAAGTTTGTGCTATAATGTATCGTATTCTGTATAAGACGGAGTAAACGAAATGATAAATCATTTTCATCAGTTTAGGAATGTGAATTAGGAATGATTTTGATCATTTTAGGAATGTGCAGTCCTCCTTGAAAGCATCAAACAATACAACGAGGCTGGAGCGTTATTCGAGGCTTCTAATTCTTGGGATAAAGCCGCAGCAGTTTATATCAAAACAAAACATTGGGCTAAAGTTGGAGAATTAATGAAACATATTACATCGCCAAAGTTGTTGATTCAGTATGCAAAGGCGAAGGAGGCAGATGGGAGGTAGGAAACAATTGAAATGTTTGTGACACCACAGGCAATGCCTGCGGCGTTATTATATTGTTGCTGTTGCTGTAAATATTGATACTTGTTGTTTTTGTTATTCATAATCATGGCAGACTAGATTAGACTGATGACGATGAGTCTCTTGTTGCCCTGTGCTCTTTGACTTGATGATAGCGCTTCAGGCAATGAAGACTCATAGTATTACTCTGAAAAACTTGGCCCTATTTAGGCCCAAACTTCGCACTTCCTAACGTACCTATCAGATTACGAGATTTGGCAAAGATCAATGATGTCGAATTCTTGATTCGAATGATGCAGCTGACTAGGTTTTGAACAAAGTTGCTACGGCAGGTAGCTGAAGTTTTCTCTGGTTTATTTTGGTCTTAAAAACATGGAAAATGTAGCGTTGAAAGGCTCATTTTGGACTTACCAGGTAAAGTGAACTTCCTTCTTCAGATTTATATCAGGTTTCTTTGATGAAACGCCTGCTTAACGTGGTTTTTATTGCATTTTCGTTCCGAGGAGTGACCGTTGAACGGAGCTACGGCAGTCGTTCGTTTCTGATTCGATCGATCGAATCATGCTCGAATGCAGGATATAGGGCCGGGTTTTTCACTGTTTCATTATGAGTCCCTCTTGAGCAAGGTTTACCGCAGGGATACAAGGGACTCATCGTCATGAGTCTAGGACTCGACAACTCTTGCTCTCTTTCGTTGCACAACTTTACATGGTATCAGGCATGTTGTGAACCATATTTTCAACATGACTCAACATGATGAAGGAGCTCGAAGTACAGCCCATATAGGTGAAGCACAGCCAACTTCTTTCATCTCAAATGTTCCATTGCCTCCAAGACTTGAATTGCATGGGAACCTTGCCCAAAACTGGACAGAATGGCGGCAAGTCTGGACTGCATACGAAATTGTAACCAATGTAGCAGCACAGTCCAGCCCCTTTCGTGTTGCTGCCTTTATAACTTGCATCGGCCCAGATGCACTGGATATCCACAATGGACTGGCATTGTAAAATGAAATTGATAAGCAAAACATTGACAAAATACTGCTTAGGAGAGACAAATGTCATTTATATCAAGATCCAGCCCCGCTACAGAGCCAGCGCTGCCACAGATCAAGCAAGAGCCAGCGCCCCCACAGAGCCAGCGCGGCCACAGATCAAGCAAGAGCCAGCCCCGCCACAGAATCCAAAATACTACTTTACTGCCCTTGTCAAGCTGGAATCATGAATTCTTGTGTAATGTGCGTAGTACAAGTTTACAATAAACACCAAATATCTTCTCCAAGTCCCCTACAATGTTAGCTAAAGTTGAAATAAGTTTGAAATTTAAATCATCTGTTTGCTTCATTGAAACCATATATTTCTTTCTCGTAATGAAGAGAATTTAAAATTTAGATTATTAGAACGGAAGCCACATTTAGCTGGAGTGAATGAAGATGAAGGTAGAATTGTATTTTTCACCGCCAAGCGCTGGGATCGTAGAAGGAGAGCAGACCTACCCATTGTCGAATCCAGAACGAGTCTCGAACCCATTCTGCTTCACTGCTCTGGCTTCTAAGTCAATGGATTACGCCACTGCGCCACAGCACCTTCAAAGCAGCTAAACTTATGCGTCAAAATTACTATGTCAGAGTCTAGTGAAGCCAGTTTTATATACAATTCAGCTAAAGTTCATGTTTCAAAAAATTCATGAAACAAAAATACATGATTAGTTTCCGTCTGTGTTGATGAAGCAACAATAAGAAAGACAAAAACGCCGTTTTTATGTGTTTGGTGTTCTTGGAGTGAACTGGGACTGGATTGTTTTTCAGCGGATGAATATTCAGGCAGCTTCAAGCACTGTTTGTGGTACTATACAAATCTCCCGTGGCATATGCCATACCGAAGTATACCTTGTTTCCTTGTGTCTCATGGAAGTATCTACTTTCATTTTCTACAGGTACAAAGAGGCTGCATCGGCGTACGAGGCTGCTAAGGACTTCGACAGCGTCATACGAATTAATCTTGATCATCTTCAAAATCCAGAAGAGGCTGTGCGAATTGTAAACGAGACTAAATCAGTTGATGGCGCAAAAATGGTTGCTAAGTTCTTTCAAAAGATGGGAGATTTCGCGTCGGCAATTCAATTCCTTGTATTGTCTAGATGCAACGATGACGCATTCTTATTGGCTCAGGAACACAGTCAGATGGAACAATATGCTGAGATTATTGGAGAGAACGCCACAGCAGAGGATTATAACAGCATCGCATTGTATTTTGAGAATAAGAATCAGCATTTCTTGGCTGGGAAATTCTTCTATCTATCAGGTGAGTTTTTCAATATATAGGGTAAATCATCTGTTAATAGGTCGATTGTATCAGTTGATCTTTGCATTGTTTCCGCACTAAAGCAAACAACACAGCAACATACAATGATCAATGCAGAACTGGCAAATCAAGATCCTTATTTTCAAATCCGTTGTCAGTAGATTTTGACAGACAGGTTATACCTTAGCTACATATGCTGATTCATTTAATTTTATTTGATTTTAATTTTTCATATTTCTGATTCATCTAATTTTATTCATATGCTGATTCATTTAATTTTTTAGAAACTTTCAGCACTGACCCAAATTCTTTGTGTAACGTGTTAAAGGTAACGGGTAGTCTTTAAAAGAACCTGAATATATTCAATATTATTGAGTTAATTATTCATTAGTTTTGTAACATTATGGTTTAATAATAATAATAATCGAATGTTTTAACAGGATGACCTATCAGTATACTATATACTGTTATCATTAGGGTCCTGATATCATTTGGTTTTTGATATAATGGTTAAAGTTATTTCCCAAGGAAAGTATATTATGATCAATGTTTTTGAAACGGCAAGTCCGGGGGTGATGAAATTATTGTCAAGAAGCAACCTTACCAACTGTTGAACACCAATCATGAGTTCTTTCCAAGTTGTGATGTCTCCAACCTTATCAGGTGATCAACTAATCAATTTATCTATCACATCTGTCACAGAGCAATACGCAAAAGCTATGTCTCATTTCATCCAATGCCCTGCAAGCGAAGAAGGCGATTCCATTGATTACGCCATTGAAACAGTTGGAAAAGCAGAAGAAGAGAAATTGACTCATCGACTAATTGATTATCTTATGGGAGAGATGGATGGTGTGCCTAAGGATGCTAAATATCTCTTCAGACTCTATGTGGCATTGAAAAGGTATGCTTGTGTTAAAGGGAAAGGGTCATGTAACTGTAAACAGACCCCTTTTCTCTATGATCTGTATTGTTGCCCACACGTGGCTACTGTGCCCTGCACAGACTTTTGGTGAATGGGGTGAATGCACAAGAGAATTGCTTCCGAAAATGCACCAATATTTCTGCAATGCTACAAAATATGAGTGTTTGGTTTATTTCCCTATAAAATTCAAGAGTCCATCTTCAAAATAACATCTATATTTTGAGAAAAGTAGTGGAAAATCTCCGTGATATGGACTATTAAAAATAATTCAAAATCGTCGTTTCGAAAGAAATTTGTGTACATCACGTTACCCAGCTCTTTAAGGCATTTGATATTAGATGCTTCTTACATCAGGAGTGCTGGATTTTAATTTGCATTCTTGTGGAGAGCTAGCCCTTCCAGGAGGGCTGGAGTCATCGGCTCTAATCAGAAAGTGACATCTTTTCTTGCCGCTAAAACTTGGATCTTATGGTTTTCTGATGTACATTTATAGCTACTGTATACATTTTTATGCCAACATTATGAAAAAGTGTTATTAAAAATAATAGTTATTGGAATCAGCTTCCGTGACCTCTGGAATCTGGAATTGGACCGTGACCTCTAAGCGAAAGGTCAATCGTCGGCTAAGGCCAGCCTTCGTGACCTCTGAATCTGGAATTGGACCGTGATCTCTAAGGCAAAGGTCAATCGTCGGCTAAGGTCAGCCTCCGTGACCTCTGGAATCTAGAATTGGAATCACCTCTGTCTTTCAACCTTTCGCTTCTAACTTTTGGCTTCTAACTTCTCTTTTTCAGATACAAAGAGGCAGCTCGCACCGCTATCATCATTGCTCGTGACGATCAAGAGGCTGGTAACTATAGAAACGCACATGACGTCCTTTTCAGTATGTACAGGGAACTAAGAAGCAGAAATATCAAGATACCAACAGAAATGGTTCAGAATCTGATGCTCCTGCATAGCTACATCTTAGTAAAGATCCACGTTCGCAGAGGCGATCATTCAAAAGGTGCAAGAATGCTGATCCGCGTAGCAAACAACATCAGTAAATTTCCAGCTCACATAGTGCCGATTTTGACGTCAACGGTGATCGAATGTCACCGCGCGGGCTTGCGGCATTCTTCTTTCAGTTACGCAGCAATGTTGATGCGGCCAGAATACAGATCGCAGATCGATCTCAAGTACAAGAAAAAGATAGAACAGATTGTCCGCAAGCCGGACAAAACTGAAGAAGAAGAACCAACGGATCCGTGTCCATACTGCAGTTACCCAGTTGCACAAACGAAACTAGAGTGTCCGGAATGCAAGAACAATCTTCCGTATTGCGTTGTAACCGGACGTCATATGATCAAAGATGACTGGTGTAACTGCCCAAATTGCTCCTTCCCAGCAGTTTGCTCAGAGTTCAAAAACCTTCTTGAGGGAGATGACACAAATTGCCCGATGTGTTCAGAGAAAGTCACGATAAACAGCCTGAAACCTATTGGAGATCCTTCTATGTATTTGCGGCAAGATGAAAATGATGACAATAATGCATAACACCCTGGGTTCACGTAGGAATGTACAGTTTATCCATGTGTAAATAGATTTGGAAAGGGGGTTAATGTCATGGCAAGAATTAGCACTAGATTTGAATGTTATTGGTATCTAGAGTATGGTTTTGCTTCTAGATCATGCCTGGGCCTCTTAGCGTAAAGTGCCCATTTAGGTCCTCTCCTGGGGGAGCAGCACTTGCCTTGCAAACGGTCAGGAGTCTACCGCCCGGTTTTCAGAGAGCTACTCTCTTCTAATTGCTTAAGCAAATAATGGTTGCTGCTTTATGGCAGAGAAGAGGCAAAACAAGTGGTTGCTTCAAAAATAGCACCTTATATTGTTCTCCAGCAATCTCAAAATAAAGTAAGTTCTCAAAGAAAGGGTTCTGGCATCGCATCAAAATTTACTGAATATCTTTACAAGGTAGAAAGTGCTCTCCTATGAATTGGCAACTCTGCTAACTATTTAGAATATTTAGTAAAAATTTCGATAGAACGCTAGAACTCTTTCTTTGCAAACATTCCTTACCTTGACATTGCTGGAGAACAATAAAAGTCCTGTTTTTGAAGCAACCATTTGCTTTGCCTTTTCTCCACCATAGATCAGCAACCATGTGTCAATTTAACTCGTATAAGGTCTCAAACTCTAAGTTGAAGCCCGAGTTCTGCAGCTGCCTATAAACAGAGTAATTGAACTTGCAGCTCCTCCACAGCGGCCACACAAACAGGGAGCAATTTTTTGGGATACACCGTTGATTTTACAGAAATTACCCCCCAAAACCCCCAAATACCCCCAAAGAAATGATAATGATTTAGAATAAATGTTGCATCGTAAAAAGTTGTTGAAATATGTCTAATGAACAATCGATACCAGAAATGTATGATTCGTTGATTTCAATTATCTCAATACGCCTTTTAACTTTTAACTGAACTCAACATTCGAATGTAAATCGATTTTTCATTCATGGTTTCCTAATGCCCGTGATCAAAATCAGGAAAATCCAGTTTGAAACCGTCAAATTGCATTCATGCGAGGCAAATTAGGGTGTGCTTGACGCTGTTCCTTTCATCACTTGTCATTCTTTCTTGTGATTGGCCCAAAATATTTTCTTTCGATCCCATGACTCGCAAACACAATGGTTTACTTAAACACGTGACTTGTGGCTAAATCCACGTGACTGCTAGACACACTCTGCTAGCTCACCATGGTATCACGTGATCAATAGACTTTATTGTCTATCGCAAGTCACGTGATCATACGTTTGAGTCTAGACTGATCAGGCTATCAGTGAAAACAAGAAAAGAAACCTTTGAGTGCTACCTGGTGGCTGCGTGAGCCGTGAGGTGAAGTACACTCCCAGTTTTACTGCACGCAGAGCACATTTCTGAAGCGATCACAGCAAGAAGACTGTTAAAAGAAGCAGTGGTGAGTACTAAAATGAATTTCGAAGAAATTTAGGCCGTCAACGGTCCATTTTTATCAAAATCCAAAGCCTTTCTTTCGGGCAATCCTTTAGGCCCTTTTTGTTTCGTAATGACGCAGTTTGTTTTCCAAAAATAATTTGCCAAACTTTAACTCAAATTTGCAGCAATTGATTGCGGAGTACTTACAAGCTTTTCATGAAATGAGGTTTGCTCGGCTTTTATTTGCTATTTCGCTCCGTTTCTGATGATTTCTACTAGTTCTTGGCTGTGGTGGCAACGAACAATGGTAGCAAGTGGAAAGGGACCCGTTGATCCCCGTTGCTGATTGCTCAACAAAACAGGCATCACCAGGTTTAAAATGGCTGCTGCTGTCTGCCTGTTGCGGTGAAGTTGCTGTTTTTAGTGGTAAGCGCTACGATCAGCTGGTGCATTTCATGCACTTAGGCCCGAAGATCTTCGGCGTAGACCTGATTTTTTGTTGGCGTAGCGGCGTCATTTTTTCAGTAAAATCGGTTTTTGGCGTTACGGCATTTCAAAATCTGCTTACCTTGACGTGATTGTGAAGTTGTCCTCGATCTTTTAGCAGTTTCTTTTGAAAATACATGCGTTTCTTTTATGAGAAAGTAAGAATTTGGGCCAGAACTAGAAGTTTCTTAAAATCATCAGTCTCAGATTCTCAACAGCTCTCTTCCCCTGAAAGTACCTGGCGTACGAAAGCTTAGGGATCGGCGTACCTTCGGCGTAAGTCTTACATGGAATGCACCCTGGCGATCACAGTCGATGAACCGGCGCTAGGGACGTATCTTGATGACTTTATCTTCTATCAATGGAAGCTTTTCCCGCCCTTTGGTGGGTAAGGACTTTCTGTAGAATGTGATAAGAAAGAATCTTATCAAAAACATTTTTGGATGAAGCAAAGGTATCGTGGCAGGGATAATGGATAGTCATTCAAAGAACCTTCATTTCATTCAGACAGAAAAATGGAAGCTGTCTGTCTGAGCTGACTGAAAAATGTCCAGATGAATTTTTAACCAGCATCTGTTTTTAGACAGAAACAAATAAGGCTCAATAAATTTTCTTTGTACCTTAAATGGCAGTGTTCACCCAAAGGCGAATAATGCCTAGAGTATTGCACACAAAATTTTTGGATTTCAAACATCTCTCAAAGTTTTCAAGGATTTCTTAGATTTCCTGTGAGATTTCCAAATGTGTTCAAAGATTCTTAAGGGTTTCAAAGACTTTGAGATTTACAAAGAATTTTGAACAGATTTGTTAAAGTGTTTATCTTCTATGGGGAGATTTCTGGGATATATTGAGATTTGTAAATGATTTTTAGGATATTTTTGGGACTTCTAACATTCTGTGAAGATCTTTGAGATTTTCAAGATGCTTCAAAATCTGTTGGATTTTGGAAGATTTTTAAGGATTTATTACAAAATTTAACATGATTCTGGGGTGATTTGCCATCAAAAACCAACCTACAATAAATTAAGAATGTCTCTCTGATCTAAATGTTTTGCTGCAATCAGTTTTTCTTCTTTTGCAGTGAAAATGTTACACGCAGGTACAAGAAGAGGGGCATCCACCCTTCTGAAGTTTGCAAGACCTGCAGTATGCAATAATATCCCAACACGAGCATGTGTGGCAGCATCTGCCCCTACACCCCCAGACCCACTCCCTGAGCCCGTTCCACAAAATGTTCCAATCAAGATGACTGCTTCGGAAGCTTTTGTGGAGACACTTTTGGCACAAGGAGTGACAGATGTATTTGGAATAGTTGGTTCGGCATTCATGGATGCACTTGATTTGTTTCCTGAGGCAGGAATTAGATTTATATCAGTGCAGCATGAGCAAAATGCAGCTCATATGGCTGATGGATATGCGAGAGCAGGGGGAAAACATGGAGTATGCACGGCACAAAATGGTCCAGGTAAACAAGCAGATTTTTAGGCTTTCCATTTGCAAATTAATTGTGAAAATATGTAAGAAGCATTTCCAGGTTGCACTCACAAGAGAAGTTGCACGTTTTTCCCCAAAAAAATTCAATAGAATCAAACCAACAACAATAAAACAATCTAAAGATATCAGATCTTCTAAGGCAAGGATAATGAAGTCCTCTCATAGCAACTATCTATTGATGAAATGTTTTTAACAAGTACAATTGTTCCAAATTCGATTTCATTGCATTAACCATCATATCTTGAACATCAGAACTTTGGCAGAGGAAATATTTATCTTTAAAAGCATTTGCCAAACTTTATGCAAAAGGTTTTTTTTTGTTTTGCCAAAGAAAAGAAATGAGGCAATCCTGTCATTCTTTCAGATGGTTGCAAAGGGGTTTCTCAGGACAACATGACAGAACATCTTTCTTGTTTCAAAACTTTGTCTCAAAGATTCAGCAGTATTCAAGGTTGCCAGCAGACCATATAAGATTTCTCAGTTTGGTTACAGGGATACAGGATTTCATCAATTTGATAAATGGAAATCTAAGATTATAACCCCCATTTGCACCCCTCTTTTTAGGTAGCGTACAGCTAATATTTTGATTTTCTTCCAGGGGACATCACATGTCAAGTCCTGTTTTAATGGTAATTTGATATTGAGAAATTTGCTCCTTAGCCCACCCCCTCCTATTCCCTTACCCCATTATCCCCTGTTCATCTCTAGTTCAGTAACTGTATCTTTTTGTTGCATTTTCATCTCCCCTGACACATTTTTGATTACGTAGTTCATTTTGGAGTCTTTAACCTAGGAGCTGTGTGTAATAACATTTTGGTACATTTTTTAGTCATCTTTTGGTGATCCTTTTATCCTATGAGGTGATATGTCAGTAACATTTTTGGTACAGTTTTTGTTACAAAGTCCACTGTGTAATCTTTGTAATCTGTGTAACCACAAAGTCCTCTTTGTAATCATTCAATCTAGGAGCAATGTGTAATAACGTTTTGATACATGTTTTGTTGCAAAGTCCACTGCGCAATCTTTTTATCTCTGGACCCATGTGTAATAAAATTCGTGGTACTCTCCTGGGCTCTTGTAACATAAAGACAGTTGGACGTTGCTTTCTATTACGTTGGCAGCCCAAATAGATCATTGCCCCCCTGAGTCGAACATAATGCTTGCATTTAGTTTGCAGCGAATCGGCGCAAAGGTTGTTGTGAGTTTGTTTAAAATACTAAGTCTGTGAGACAGGCTACCCCTAGACTTTTTATTTGGAGTTTTTTAGCGATTTCTAGGACTCAATGTTGGCAGTTCTTGGTGCAATTTGTTCTCATGAACAGGCAATTCATGGTTTATTTTTGGTTAAATGTTTGAAAAGATGCTGGAAGGAGATTACTTCTTTTCAATAAATAAACAAACAAATTTGCAGGCCTCAATCCTATCAATTCTTTGCACACCATGTGCTTGGTTTACTGGGGGTTTACTATTCATACCACGTCAATCGATCAGGCACTTCGCTTTTGAAGGCTTTTCAATGGTACCTCAAAGGTTTTATTGAATATGACTTGTCAAGCCAATGCTCGAAATAAACATTATCTCTATTCAGCTGCTTTTCAAGGATTTGCTCAAATACATTAATTCTTCCCTTGCTCAGAATAGCTGTTTGTAAACCACGAAATCACGAAATCACGAAATGAATAGCGAAATAGCGAAACGACATACTTTGTACCAAAATAGATTTTTGAAATATGAAGTAGAGTAGTTGTTTATTTGAAGTTGTTTATTTGAATGAATCTAGGCCAATTTAAGAAAAACTGACCCAGTGATAGGCTATCACAGATTCTGGGACGAATCCTCAAATCTAAAAATAGATGTTTCTTGGCCTCCTGTAATTCTTATTTGACTTTCATCATTTATTCTGCAGAAGTAGTATTTCAGTTCTTTCAATCAAGTTAACAGCTATTTTTCTTAAAGATGTTTTCAAGCATCACAGATTTTGGGATGAATTCTCACATCTAAGAAATAGATGTTTTTTGGCCTCCTGTAATTCTCTTTTGACTTATATCATTTATTCAGTGCATGTTTAAACTTGGGCTCGTGTAAACAATGTAGTTCTTCCCCAAATAGTGGGTCCAGTATGTGGTGTTCGATATTCGCATAACAGCGCGTTTTTAGTTTTGATGTTAACCGACCAATTTTCTCAGCCATAACCGTAAGCGTAGCTATTTCGAAACAATCCGTAACCGTTAAAGGGGCATTTCGCGGGAAAAAGCGGGATATCGGCGAACTGCGTCGTTTGCATATAAAACGAACATTCATATCATTATCAACATTTCCCGATATTTCTCCACCTTGAATAAAGCTCAAATCGGCCACAAACGACAGACCGAGAACTCAGACATAACCTCGCATTTGATTCCGAGGCAGATACCGAGAATTGTCGTTACAGCCGATCATTTCTCTTGGTCGTAGTCGATCGTGGACACATCAATGAACCAATTCAACAGGATTTTCAAACTCAAATCTAAGAGCGACACGCAACAAACCCATCAATGCTCGCCGACGACTAACCGGCAGGCAATAACGAAAATTTGCAACCTTTGTTCGCCAACAACGAAGCACAAAAATAGTAGGGTATTAAAATTGAAATCGGTCCAATGTTTTCCTCCATATCTTGCCTTTGAGAAGTGCGACGATTTCTGAGGGCTAACAAAATTTGCTTTTCGATCGGGATAACGATATAAACCTTTGCATGCATTTGATTTTCGCGGAATGCCCCTTTAATTGTACTAAACTGTGGAAAATTTTCGCTAACCGCACTCAAATTTAGGCCAAATCCGTATATTCGCAAAATATAGAATGGGCTCGCACAAAAGGGAAATAATATTGCAAACAGTTGATCGCAACTGGTTGATCCGGTTGCGAAGTGGACCACATAACGTCGATCTTAATCATATTTTAATTTGCACCCTTTCAAAGTTCAGTCACTTCAAAGATAAAACAATGGTACTATCCACAAAGCATGGCGGGTAAGTACTCGGTCTCCTAAGCAACGTATGCTCCGTTTGAATAGCTTCTGCGGAGGAGCTTTTGTTTTAGTAAATCAGACAAGAGATTCTATCGAATCAAATGTAAGGAAATCAGAGCGCCCTACAAAACCAAAGTTGTCCCATCTCATCTCCGCGAAACAGGGTCTCAGACTCTACGTTGAAACAATAGACCTTTTAGTTATTACAGAGGAGCCTGGATCGAGCGATAATTTCGTACATTCTTATGCGAAAGATTCGAATGAGTGGCATTAGAGCCTCTATCAACATTGATCACGTTCGAACAGTCTTCAAAATTTAGCAAAATGTCGTTTGGCGTAGATTCTTTTCTTAGGTCTGGTTCTCAATATGCTATTGAAATGAGACTTCCTCTACAGATGCTGTAAAAGTGGGCCCTAACGTCTAGGAGGCCCTGAAGAAGGACTGCATTTTAAGTCGATAAGAGTAATTTTTCTGTCCCCTTGATAGACAGAATGGGCTAAAGTTTGTTTACACCCATTTCCAGCTATGTTATCAGTTTCTTGAAAAAACATCTTTTGATTTCTCTAACATATTTCATGCCATGCAAAGTTGTGCCATGAATACAAAAAGTAGCATAGTGCTAAAACGTCTCAAGATTATGGTTACATGATTTGAAATGGGTAAACAAACCTTAGCCAATTAGGTCTACTGTA
Organism: Aurelia sp. 4 Dawson et al 2005; assembly: GCA_964019985.1. Classification (NCBI taxonomy): domain Eukaryota; kingdom Metazoa; phylum Cnidaria; class Scyphozoa; order Semaeostomeae; family Ulmaridae; genus Aurelia; species Aurelia sp. 4 Dawson et al 2005. The sequence goes on along the minus strand of OZ026512.1, from coordinate 833,460 downwards.
AAATGAAAATTGGGTCGATAATTAAAGAGCGATTTGATGGAATTAAAACAGCTTCTGCTTAAAGAGGGCAACCCTCCTCAAAGAATCAACTATGAAAATATGAAATATATGTGGAATAATTCTAATTTTTTGTTTTCAGGAATAACAAACTTCGTCACCGGAATTGCCGCCGCATATTGGGCACATTCACCGGTCGTTGCGATTACACCAGAAGCGGGAACTGCGACCAAAGGTCTTGGCGGGTTTCAAGAAGCAGATCAACTTCCAATATTCAGTGCTATAACAAAATACCAAGGCCATGTCAACAATCCCAATCGTATGGCAGAGATCACCGCACGAACATTCGACATTGCGATAAACGAACGTGGGCCAACGCAACTAAACATCCCGCGCGATTATTTCTATCATGAAGCTGACTATAAGATTCCGTCTCCAGTTCGAGTGGAAAAATCCGCCGGTGGACCGAACTCATTAGCAGCTGCTGCGGAATTGATCCGTGCGGCAAAAAATCCTGTGATTTTAGCAGGCGGTGGTGTTGTCATGGGTGAAGCGGTGAACGAAGTCGCTGCTCTTGCAGAATACCTTTCCGCTCCAGTGTGCACGACCTATCTCCATAACGACGCATTTCCAGCCAATCACGGGCTATGGTGTGGCCCACTTGGTTACCTTGGACACCAAACTGCCATGAAGACTATTAACGAGGCAGATCTAGTCATTGCACTTGGAACGAGGCTAAGCCCGTTTGGTACGCTTGCTCAGTATGGATTTGATTATTGGCCAAAGAATGCTAAGATTGTGCAGGTAAGGAAACGTATTCTTCTCGCTACCCTCATTCATATGTATTGCATAGTTGTTTGGGCCTGTCTTCTGAAAGAATTCAGGAGGCTGGAAACATGAATGGTCACAAGGGTGCAAGAACACTTGATTATTCCAAGACTTGACCTTCATTCACCTTGGAGAGGATCTTTGGGACAGTTGAAACTTCTCCTTTGCCCTCTGTTTTTGTGTTTGAGCAAAACAGTCCTCCTCTGCTGAATCAGAAAAGAGTCACCTTCCTTTGTTTGTTCCCTTTTTCCTTCAAGTTTGTGACAACAGGGCTTCCCTTACTCTTGGGTTTGTTCTTTTGTTACCTGGAACTACTAAACTACCCTTCAACTTGGATTGAATATAATTTTGCCAAAAGAGATGATAAGGGTACTTTTGCACAAAATGTAGATGCGTGTTCGATACCAAGGTTAGGACTTGGATAAATCCGTTTTATATGTCATTCGAGTGCATGTTGTTTATCTAAATACTGTGATCAAAAGGGATCGTGTCCATAGATTACTAAATATGTCGTTACTAAATATACTTAGTCAATATAATGATGGAAGGGGCCAAGAAGCCACGGGCCGTTACAACGTTTGTTTCTATGCCATGAGTAGTTAAATTTCACAACCATGATTCTCTTTTCTCTGTTTGCCCCCAAAAGGTCGAAGCTGACCCTAGACGCATCGGCCTTGTCAAATCAGTTGATGTTGGAATAAATGGCGACTGCAAACTAGCAACCAAAGATCTGCTGTCTCGTTTGCGATCAATGTCTGACGTCACTGCTTTGTCTAATGTGGAAGAGAGGCTGCAGAAGTTGGGACAGATTCGAGAAGTCTGGGAAAATCAACTGGATGATATGACGGAAACTTTAGAGCGTGCAAGAGATGGGAAGATTGTACCGAGACAGGCATTAAGGGAATTAGAACGAGCAATGCCTAATAATGCCATGGTATCTACTGACATAGGGAATGTTTGTTCAGTCTCAAACGGATATCTTCGTTTCAACAGGTAAAAGTTGTTTTAACATTACGTTCACACGATGCCGACACATTTTGAAAACGGTGAAATATATTATTTTGCAACTTCTTCTAATATGGAAATAAAAATTTGCCCTTGGAAGCCAACAGATGAATCTTGAATGCAACAATGAACTGTATCTTCTAAACAGTACGCTTTGATTGAAGACTACGCATATATGCCTACTTACAACACCCAAACCCCTTCTGTATATGTTGGTCTTGGTAGTTCTTTGTTTTGTAATCATGTAATGTCTTCAGGAAGCTTGCAACCAAATAATCGAATATTCAAGATTTCTGAAAATTCCAACAATAGAATCATAGAAAGGTGGCTAAAGTTTTCGTCAAGCTATGCAGTTTAAGGAAATAGGTCATTGAATTTTACACCCGCCTTTTTAGACCGATTTAAAGATTTGGAACCCATGCTCACACCAGGATGCTTGATCGGTGAAGGCGACCCCCTTGGTAAACTAGTTGCTAGTTTGTTTATCTATTGAAATATTTCCAATCAATGAATTTTAATTCGTTTCCAGCTCTCCGAGTTTCTTTGCTGCAATGACATTTGGTAACTGCGGATACTCCTTTCCATCGGCAATGGGTGCCAAAATCGCACGACCTGACAGACCAGCAATTGCTTACGTTGGAGATGGGGCATGGGGAATGAGTTTCAATGAAGTCCTGACTTGTGTTCGAGAACAGATCCCTACTACTGCTGTTGTGTTTAATAATGGACAATGGGGAGCAGAGAAGAAAAACCAGGTAATAAGTCTCTTCCAGGTCGGGGGGAGTTTGTTGGGGAAGGAGTTTCAATGAGTTGCTAGCTTATGTTAGATTAAAGATCCTTACTAAGTCTGTTGTGTTTATTAGTGGACAATGGAGAGCAGAGAAGAAGAACCAGGTAATTAATATCATAAGATATATTAGATAAGCGAGGTGTATGGAGTCTCTTCCAGGTCGGGGGGAGTTTGTTGGGAAGGAGTTTCAATGAGTTGCTGGCTTATCTTAGAGAAAAGATTCCTACCAAGTCTGTGGTGTTTAATAATAAACATTGGGGAGAAGAGAAAATAGTCTGTTAACTGTGTAAGGTATATTAAAAGAGCGAGGGATATAGAGTCCCATACCCCTTCAGACGGATTTTGTTTATTTGATTTAGAAGCCGAGCAGATGGCATTATAATTCTCGGGTATTTAGGGCTTAAATGAAACAATTATGTCACAGCTCCTGAATCAAGTAAACAAAATCCGCGAGACAGCATTTTAGATTTACCCTTTTTCTTTCGTTACAGGCATATATTTTCTCTTAAAAACTACCTTTCGCTTGTACAAGGCGAGAGTTTGCACTACTGGTTTCGGGGCAACTTTTGCGGCCGTGTTTGTTTTGATGTACAGGTTGAGAGAATCTCCTTTGTCTGCATTCGCTAATTGCTTCGAATTGAAGTGTGAACCAAAGCAACTGATGCTGTTGTATTACAAGCCCTTGTTGTCGTAACAGGAACTTAAATTCTGTGGGTAACCATAAGTTTATACCCATCAGATCTTTGCCAAGAATTTATGTGTTTTAAGCGAGAAATGTTAGTTCGAATGAAAGGGCATCAGAGAGATATAGAAATGTGCCAACAGGAACTTAAAACCAAAGAGGAAGAACATTTACCCATAGGTTTCGATCAACAAGAAGTTTTCCAAGAGATTGATTGTTTGACAATTCCTAGCGTTATATAAACTGCAAAACTGCATTGCTAAGGGAAGCAATTGATGTGGTCAAAAACTGTATAAACAGATGAAGTTTAAACTCTAAATGTGGTTTGACTGAGGACCAGTACACACCGTTTCCAGTTTAATGTAGAACATTAAACAAAACTACATCGAAATAAAAAGAGAGGATCAATGAGTAGACTGCAGATAAATACACCTTTGAAATATGTCGCTGACTAAAAGCATTATTTTTCTAATAAATCGAAAAAGAAAAGGCCACGATATAAACGTCGCTCGTCGGATCCGCAGATGCTTGCGATGATGGATAAGGAATAAATTGTAGGTAGTAACACCGCAACACGACGAAGAACAACAGCAAAGAATGAGTCGATTTAACGCGTATTTATTTGATTATATATGTTTTGCCAATATTTCGTCCTGCCATGCAGGACTTCTTCAGGGCTGCATGGCAGGACGAAATATTGGCAAAACATACATAATCAAATAAATACGCGTTAAATCGACTCATTCTTTGCTATTGTTCTTCCTCGTGTTGCGGTGTTACTACCTACAAATTATTTTTCTAGTTTGTATAAAATATAATTTTTGTAAAAAGTTGGTTTGAATTACTTTTATCTCAATACTACTAAATACCAACTTCAAATATTGATATTGATAGATATACAATTATACAATATGAAAGAATACATATTAACGATTTTTTACTGACAAATACAAACAAACGAAAATAGAAAAAAGAAAGGACTTCAAAACAGTGGCTGTGTGGCGTGAAACAAAGTTCTTTTTACATTCATATAAACATTTTACAACAAACATTACATTCTGCAAAACTTTCTAATTACTTTCCAACACTACAGGGACGACACCATGGGGAGCGAAAGACAATGACTACCCCATGGCCAATATATAAAAACAAGCAAGTTATCGACCTACACACAACGATTAAAAACTAATGGATACTGCACTAGATTCTGTCTTTCTTTAGATGTCAAGTCAGGGTTGCGATAATTCTTAACAAAGGTTTTATCTAACTAGGTCAAACTTAGACAAATTGACCCGTTTTGTGAATGAAATGTAAAGTCAGTTTGAGTGTACTTAACTTCATTTGAAAGGTTTTACTTCTTTTAACTTACCTTATTTATATTCATATTTATATTTATATTTGTATTTATATTTCAATTTATTAGGGAGGGAGACCCTTCAACCAACTAGTTGATTTACAAGGGGCCCTCCATATAAAAACTTACAAAAACTAAAAAAGTTAAAAACCGCTAAAAACTATTTACAATGAATACAACTAACCAAAAAATCCTATCTATAAAAATAAAAGAAAAGTACCTAAAAACAAAACAGTCAGTCCATCATAAACTATGTTTGAAAATATTTATAGAGGATGCCTGTTTGGTCTCAGCTGGGAGGCTATTCCAAAGTTTAGCTCCGCGAAAAGAAAAACACTTCAAAGGTTTTAATCACCATATAGCAAAATTTGTAGTGTGCAAGAATAATGCAACAAAGGTTGCTGATTTCAATAAAAGGTCTAAGTGCAACCGAGACCCCAGCGAGAAGAAACACAAAAGTCATAATTTTTTAGCGGATCTGAACGTCTGAAGCGTGCAAGTACAATATTTGGATCATCTAAATTTCTCTTTGCTGTTCCTTCAGGTATTGTGGTTTGGTGATCGTTACATTGGAGTTCAACTGAGCAACCCATGGAGTTATGCAGAAATAGCGCGAAGCATGAAAGCAGAGGGGATCACGTGCACACATCGTGATCAGATAGGAGATGCCCTGAGACAAGCAGTCAGGAACCAAGAAGAGGGGAAGACCACCGTCCTCGAACTGATGTTCACTCGAGAACTTGGAGATCCATTCAGGCGTGACGCAATGAAATTACCCATCAGGCATTTGGATAAATACAAAAGAACAATCCAGGTTTCAGAATCTGCAACCGGACAACCTTCGGACATCTAAACTACGTGGACTGTCAAACCGGACTGTACGGGTATCTACCTTGCTTTAACTTTGTTTTTCATACTGCTGAGGAAATATCATAGCAATTTTTATGAATTTTTTAAATTTTATTTCGTTATGCTCTTCATACACCAGTATCTGTCTATTTGGTGTTGAAACAAAAGTGCAATATGTTTGCTGGGCTGAAAGGGAATGGACATAACTACATCCCTTAGCCTCTATAAGTAAGCTAAAGAAACGCTTACACTCGTTGCCTTCTTAGCTACACAATGAATCTGCAAGTGTCGAAGTTTTCAAAAATAATAAACTCTGTTCTCATTTTGGCCCAGGCCGGCAATGTTGATTAAAAGCTTTCCGAATTTCCGCAGGTAACTTTCCTCTAACACTCCATTCACACTGACATAGTTAAACCAGCTTTATCTAAACCAGTTTAAATTCAACCAATCAAATGACTGGATTTGTTGGATTGACCAACCTGAAGAAAGCCTTATTCGAAAACCTGGTTTAGTTTAAGCTGGTTTAATTTGCAGTGTGAATGGGGCATATGGCTACGAGCGTTTGATTTTATTTCAAAAAACAAAAATTCGAATAATGGATTCTTTATGGCAAATAATGGAACATCAAATTCGATTACAGTTGCAGTTGTTTACATTTCGAAGAATGACGATTTACCAGGTTGAAACTCTCATACTCAACCCCAAATCTGTAAGAGTTTGACGTTTTTAAGTGCTTTTTGTCAACCATCATGCATTGCAGCCCTTTTAGTGTGAGTGGTATAATTTTACGGAAGGGATGGATATTTCTGTTGGCATTTTCCTCAGCAAACGGAGCATATATTTGTTTCATCAGCCTTTTTCTACCCAGCATTTAAGCTCTCTGATTATTTGTATTTCAATTGATTGATTGATTAATTAACTGATAGATGATTGCTATTTAAAGGGAGACAATATACTTTTTAGCTATTCTACAAAAGGGCCTGGATTGGGTGGTATTTTATACAATTTTATTCGAAGGATTCGATTGAGTGGCGTTAGCACTTCTATCGCTATTGTGCACATTCGAAAAGTCTTCAAAATGGAAACAAATATCATTCGATTCAAGTTTCTTTTTTAGAATAGCTAAACGGTCTCTTGCAATAGTTTCTTCCTGACTATAGATGTCTTTCGTAGCTGGTGCGGTCATTGTAAGTTTCATGTAGATAGATTTAGGCCCTGTTTATATGGGGAAAAACACGTCACCTGCCAGACCCGTAGCTGACAGGCGAGGTAAATTTCTGTCACTGTTTTTGTGAGATTTTTCACCTCACCTGTCAGCCCCTGGGCTGAGAGGCTAGGTGGAGTGAAGTTTCTCTTCCGTGAAATCAGAATGAACTGACCAATGAGAATCAAGGAATAATTTCATTTCACCTCACCATACCGTTGGTATTTCGTTTATATTGAAAAATTTCACCTCACCCAGGTGAGATTTCATCATGAAAACGCAAAATGAAAAACAAAGGATTCTGTTGGAAGGTGGAATCTGACCTCTCAGCCCAGGGTCTGGCAAGTGACGTGTTATTCCTCATATAAACAGGCCCTTAGGGGTTGTAGAAAATAAATTTTCTTAATGATTAGAGATATATTTCATTTTACACTTGTATATTCAAAACGAAAAGTACGAAGAAAAAATGTTGTCTTCTTATCACACTCTCTTTTCTAAGTGGCAGCGCAATCATGCAAGAAGAAAATAGGATAATCTACTCGAGACAAGATAGGATCCCAACAGAAGATTAAGCAATTCTTACCCCCTCACCCTCGTTTGAAGTCTAAATTATAATGCATATGATAATATAGTGCGTGCCGTGCTCTGGAGAAAGAGATGGGCACCAGAAGTCGTTTTCGTTTTAGAGCAAAACCTAAAATCATGATTTTGATATAGTTGCAGATTGTCCTACACAAGTGGTTCCCCATCTTTAATAGTACCAACAAAATACTGTCCGTGCTCACCATTTGTCCACGTTTGCTGACGAACATAGAATTTTCATGAGAATATGTGATAATCTTTAATCTAATGAAATGGTTAGAGATTAAACTGTTTAATTTAAACTTTGTAGACAAACCCTTTCCCCAATTACCGAAATTGTTCAGGTATAGGGACATATCTCTAGCATACATTACGAATTCTCGAATTAAAAACAACCAGAATCGAATCTTTCCAATTCTTTGGAAAAGAAAGTTCAACCTAAGTAGCTATGTACTTAATGCCTTTTTAATTGTTTGAAATGACTTTGTGTAATTTAAGAAAATAAATATCGCAGATATACGGAGTATCAACAGTTGTACAAGCAGGAGCAGTTACTATTTCGACGGCTAGATTTCGCAATCTCCATTGCCATTTACATGAATTGTTTCAAATGACTTGGTCTAATTTAAGAAAATAAATATCGCAGATATACGGAGTATCAACAGTTGTACAAGCAGGAGCAGTTACTATTTCGACGGCTAGATTTCGCAATCTCCATTGCCATTTACATGAATTGTTTCAAATGACTTGGTCTAATTTCAGAAAATAAAATGTCGCAGATATACGGAGTATTAACAGTTGTGCAAACAGTTACTATTTCGACGGCAAAATTTCACAATCTCCTCTCAAAATATCCTAGACAATGCCTGGTTCTTTGCACGATTTCTCAAGATACGTCATAAAAAGGTTGCAACTGGGCAAACGCCTTGCTGTGTTCAAGTGTCAAGTTCTCCACATTTCGACCTTTGCTTTCTCTCTGAAGCAATATGATCCATTTGAAGTAACAGGGTGATTTCACTGGGTACTGTCATTGTTAACAGAACTCGCACGTCATAAGCTGGACTTATCTCGGTTTCTGGGGGATTTGCATATCTCATGAGAAATCAAAATGTACTCGTGTGATCCAAAAAGGGTGCCAGTTCCTGAAGGTTCAGACGTCACTGCCAACTCAACAGTAAACGTAAATTTTTTGGTCAAGTTTGCACGTGCAACACAAGCCATTGCCCATGTGTGATTTTCTAAAGCCATTCTAAAAAAGAATCTGAATCGAACGTGCACAATGTTGTAGAATTTTCGAATGTGCACAATAATGATAGATGTTATAACTTCACTCGATCGAACCTCGTACTTAAAAATGCATAAACATAACGCTCGATCCAGGCTCTTTTGTAGAATAGAATGGTCTGTTGCAGAAATATTGCGAGGCCGATGTTCGACCCTTCAACCTTCGTTTGCTACTGTCCACTGAAAGTGTCCACTAAATTTGCGGTTCGGTTCTAATGGTTAACATTGCACTTTGAGCAAGGAGAACAATGATATCCAAAAGTAATAGCTTGCTACCTGCTCGGATAGCTGATCCTTGTGTCAAGATTGCAACACTGTTCTTCTTCGCCTCCTCTCCGCATGCTACGAGGAGGCTCGAAGAACTCCAATCGGAGTTCGCCGAGGCTCCTCCAATTCTTATTTCTCAGTGGACTGCCGTGTATTAGCTTTGGTACCAAAGTCTGAACGAAATAAAAGCACCAAGAAGAGACGCAGAACGGGAGCACGTAGTAAAAGTCTTCCAGTCAGTAGAACGGGTCCAGGTCAATGCTGCTTTTGAGGTCAAGGGTCTATGTTACCACCACAGCAACCAGCATTTGAAAATGACACGTTGAACCAGCGGCGGAGGCAGAACAGGCTGAGTGATCAAAGGCACAAAATTGAGTGACTTTAGTCAAACGTGCAGATATTTGCTGCTGTTAATCTTAACGTTAAAAGTCATCCAAGCTTACAATTTCTTTTCTCAAAACCAACAGACTACCCTGTGTACCAGAGTCTCTCTGAGGAAAATTTTCCTTTACAGACAGTCTGGTATCCAGGGTGCCATCTTGGCCGTCTCGTAACGATTTTGTATTGACCGAAATTTTCGAAATTCTAATCACAAAAGGTTCGAACGATGGGTGTTTATGCATCTGTATGTGCCTTCGATCATTCTAAAACTGTATATTTATAGGCCCTAGGAATACTACAAGAAATTTCTGCCCTACAACATTCTGGAATGTTCCATCCATATATGAATTCAAAATCAAATGGTTATAGAAAGAACAACAGGGAATGATGTCGTGATCATTCGCAACAGGCGCTGAATCCAGTCCCAAAATATTCTGGCTCAAATTTTACCCATGAGACTCAAATTCAGATAAGTTGTTTTTCACTGATCAAATTGCGCAAATCGGGAATTATTCTTGAATTAAGTCTGACCCTTTGACTTGGTAGCATCTTCAGAGCTAAAGTCCTGCAAAAACTGACACCTACAGAATGGCCTGATGACGTAAGGACGGAAACCAGCATGAAACCTGACCTGCCAATCAAAGTGTATAAAAGAATAGGAAACCTGTGCGATGTCAAATCATTGCTTTGTTTTGAATAGGAGAGGCTTCACTTCGTTGAAGGAAAAGTTCGCGATCCTCGAAGGTTAAATTCAGCATCTGGAGATTTAACAAGAGTTTGAGGGCAATAGAGAGCAAAGAGAGTGAAAATAAAGGTTATCGGAGAACAGGAAGCTTTCAAGTCGAAGAAAACATTCCAATTGTTGAACTAAAAACCGCGAAAAGATTCTCTTTGCCTTTTCAAACCGCCAACGGGTGACACGTTGCACGTAGTAACCTAACACAGCCTAAATTCATTGAAGAAAGCAAAGTTTGCAAGTTTCAAGAAGATGGAAGGTTTAGTTGAAATTCACAGGTCACAGATGAGTCTTCACAGCATTAACAGTAGCGCAATTGGCAGCGAGAAATCAAGTTCAACGCTGTCTTTGAAGAAATTGTTTGCGAAGAAACAACATGGAAGCCGTTCATACAACTACCTTGGTTCGCGTGCCGAGTCGATTAATTCATGCAACACATCATCAAGCAAGCAGACAAACACGTCGCACAAGAACCAAAACTTAGCGAAATCCGAATCAGCGCTTTCAACGACATCCAAGATCAGCAGATGGAGTTATTCTACCGACAGATTTTCAGGGCCTAAACACGTCCCGAAGCCACAGACTTCGTCAACAGAAGCGAAGAAATCAAACAAGAAGGTCGCCCCCGCTGACTACTACAAAACGAAGGACTACCATGATTCATTCTGGGCGCAAGCATATGCATTTGGGGGAAGATAGATTGGCGTCTCAAAGGCATTGTGATAGTCTGGATGGACTGACATTGGGTTCCGCTCTAAATTTCTGTAAATAAAATGTAAGTTTATAGATCTCGTTCACTGGTAGACAGGTTGGGACATGGCAAAATTGCCTACGTTGCAAAAATCCCAAAACTCAGCTGTAACGTTCATTTCGCACTTTCATTCTTCAGTAATTTCCAAACCTTTTTCTTAAGTCGGAAATTAGTTGAGTAGTGGGCCACGTTGGCCAAAACGTGGTACAAACTAGGGAGCATGCCTTAGGGTTGGAAAGAGGAAGTCCCATCTTCCTCTCTCTGCGGGTAGAAAGTGGCCGTGTGTCGTGTCACGACAAAGTTTCTGTCCGTCTATCAAACTGACACGAATAGCAACAGCTTTTTAATTTCTACTGATTTTATTGTATTCTGCAACATAAAATGTTGCATTTACTTTTTGGGGGCGTTTAAAAGATGCAAATTTGCAAGAGAAACATGCATGCATGTTTGTATCTGCAAAGTAATTTTTGCAAGGACACTCCTAGCATGCAACTTTTCCTCTCTTTGTTTTTGTGTGTTTGTAGTTGTGCAGGCATTCGTGAAAATTAAACCACTCTCTGTTTATAGATATAAGAAAACTAAAAGCAAGCTTTGTGCTAATGATTTGAATAGAATGCTCCCAGAATTTAGTCATGATCTGGACATGATTGTGAAATTTGACTGGATTTAAGTTTCTGATCCGCTCAGAAATGTTGATCCAAAATCATCAACGAATTGAAATTTGCCTGGAGGTAGGATTGCTCAGGAGCCTTCGAACTTGTTTCATGTTTCGGGAGAAGAGAGCTGCTTATTTTGTTTGTTTGTGTTGGCTTCATCCTTTATTTATTGTTTACATAATTATTTTCCCGCCATTACCAGCCCCTTTTGTCTTCGATCAAAAATAGCGGGAAGCAGAAAGCAGAAGCCTTTATCCTCGGAATTTGCGAAGTTAGCAACAAACTCGAAGGAGGAAACAGAATGTAAACAAGCCATGTAAACAACACAAGGAATTTCTTTGAAAACCTCAACGAAAGCACATCTCAGTTGTACCGACAATTGTGCTATTCAAAATTAGCTGTTGGTTTGAAAACGATCGAAAAAGAATCGCAGAGGAAATCGTGTGAATTTTTTAAGTCGTGACAGACGATAAATTCAAGACGATAAATAGATGTTTGGTCGCCCCATGTGGCCATACAGGATAGGCAAGCGCTGTGTTTTCCTAAAACTTGGCTGTCATCAGAGTTTTATTCAGGGGGCGGAACACGTAGTTTCGTGTTGTTTTTGAGCCTTGATTGAGTCAAGATGTGTCAAATAATCAATCAAGTGCTATTTTGATTAGATTAGTAGTTGATTCAGACAGAAATCACTGCCTTGACCTAGATATGGTTCCTGAAGGTCTCCCCTGTTGGTTCAACTATATGTGTGTGTTTGGATTCTGTGGTATTCTAATTTAGAACTCCAAGATCAAATGTTGCGGACTTCCAAGAGCCCTCTTTTCTGAGCCCAGGAGTAGCTACACCAATTGTGATACCCACAAGAGCTAAACCCTGCTGGCAAAACTTGAAATTATTTCTAAACCCTTGATTCAAATTGTTTGGTAGAGTAGATATTACACAGATTAGTTATTTAAAGCAGGCACAACCCCATGCTGCCTCTCAAAGAAGGGTAGGTGGTAGTTACCCCTTTATTGCATCAGCCAGCAGCTGCGAAATCAGGAGGAAAGATGCTCAAGTCTGCAGTGAGCAGAGGGATGTTTGCCCCTTTATTGCATCAGTCAGCCCCTAGAAGAAAGGGTTCTTTGCAGGCAGCAGGACTTCCACCCCCTGATTAAATCCAGCAGGCCTTCTTTCCTTTGCACCCTCGTAGAAATGGTAGCAAAGTCTGAAGGAAGCAGATAGACTGCCACCCCCTTATTGCATCAGCTTCCTTGATACCTGATACATTTGTTTACTACAATCATGCTAAAAGTCTAGAAATAAGCCAAGTCTGAGGGGTGGAAGGTCAAGAAAGTGCTTAGCTCATGCCTGAACACGAAACACAGGATTTACTCCAAGGTCATGGGTTCCATGTGAAGAATTTTGTTTACAAGTTTGAGTTGGATGGTCTTGATTCATGATTTGTCAAACAGGAATATTGTGGGTTTGGAAAACTGAAAGGGATGTTGATATGAGAGTAGACTGGAAGCTTTCAGTTTGTCAGCTATGAGGAAGGAAGAGAATGAAACACCTGATAGGTCTGAAGTTGTTTGGGAATTTGGTTTTAGAATTTGGTTTCATCAATCCGAAGGTTGTCAAGCTCAATGTTTGAGTATTCAAAACTGAATGGTAAGGTTGAAAGGTGTCAAAGATGGATAGATTTCAGTTTGTCAGCCATAGGGAAGGGAATGAAATGAAATTTTAATGGCTCCATTAAAACTTGATATATGAATAGTTGTTTATGACTTTGGTTTTAGAATTTGGTTTTTTCAATCCAAAAGTTGACAATCCAAATTGAAGAATATTATGTATGTTGGGGCTTTTCAAGTGAATGAGAAGATTGAACGGTGTCAGGATAGATATAGCCTTTATTGGGTCTCTCTTGGGAACTTGATAAATCTTCAGAAGTTTGTTTCATATCAATTCTAATGTTTGGAGTCAGAATATTTTGGGTCTTAACGTATCAAAGATGGATAGTGAGGATGGAAGGAAATGAAACTTAAATAGGTCCATAAGAAATCTGATACATTGGTAGTTGTTTAAAAGTTTCATTTTCTAATTCATAAGGTTGTCAAAACCAAAATAATCCAAGTTCACAAAACTGAAAGGATGCAGTTGAAAAGACCAGGCTGTCAATTTGTCAATGATCAGGAAGGAAGAGAGAATCAAATTTCAACAGATCTGATGAAAAACCTGATTTTCTCAATGACACATCATCACCTCAATGAGTTTCCCACCATTATAATCATCATCATGATTCTAAAATTGATACATATGGTGATTTTGAAACACAAACCTGTTTATTCTGGTCTGTAATTCATGTCTAACTTGAAACCTCATGCTGAGCAGCAATATTTCATTTGCACCTAGATCCCCTGATGAGAGACAGATTTCCTACAGACTTTAACCTTTGTGGCAAAGCAGTAAACAAAACTTGTTCCATGATCTGTCCCATAAGCAGGCATCCCCTTTGAAAGCACAACCTGAGTTGTCTGCCAGTCCTTGCCATGTCTGCAATTGATTACCAGTTTTGTGGATATTAGAATGTAAGGATTCACAATTTTTATCCTGTATTTATTTTAACTTATTTTGAAGTAGTTTTCATTTTATTTGAATAAATTTTTTTGAATGGTGATGATTCCTTTAAGTAGTTTGTTTCACATACTAGTCAACTTAAAAAGGCTCACCGGAAACCAGCATGCTTTGCAACCCTATTTGTAAATGTGATTTAATTTCATGGTGCATGAATTTAATTTTGTGATATCAGGATATCAGCTACTAACTTACCATAGCTAAATTTCCAGATGTGGCCATATCTCTGCTTCATGTGTTAGACACTGTACTTGATGGTTAGACGAAATCCTTGCAATCTAAGAAAAACAAAACAAAAATTATCGTAATGCATGTTGGTTGCAGAAGAGCATATTGTAAATGGTAGACAAGTATTTAGGGTACATCTCTTTTCAAATTAGACCTTTTAGCTATTCTAGAAAGAGTCTGGAGTGTTATTTTTATACCATCCTAGATGCAAGGTTTCATCAAGTGGGGTTAGAGCTTCTATCACTATGGTGCACAATCGAAAATTCTACAAATGTGTCAAGATATCGTTCGATTTAGATTCTTTTTTGGAATAGCCAAAAGGTCTATTAAATTCCGTACTTGAGTAGTTATCTAGGCCATCTGTTGAGCAAACTCAAATTTTCAAAATAGAATAAGAAACTAGGCTCATATTTGCATCTAAATTTTTGAATTTTGAGATACTTTCTCAGTGCTATACATAAACAGTTTAACTGTAATTTATAAGCATTTGAAACAACTAATTTGCTTTTTAGATTAAGATCTTCACCTGGGGCTTTTCTCTGAAGGCTGTAAAGTTTTGAACTGAAGAATTTTGAACCAAAGAAGAACCTTTCTCGAGCCACAGTTTTTGCACTTGTTTTGTGGATGAAAAATGTGAAAATTTAACCCTGCCCCGATCTAGCCCAACCAAAGATAAAGAACTGGCTTTCTTTATCAGTGGTTTCGAAAACTTTCTATCAAAATAGTTTTTGTCATTCAAGCATTCCTTTACCAAATGTTTGATTGAGTTTTGTTTGGGCTTCTTTAACTTCGGTGACGTTCGAAAATTCTGGAAAAAAGTGAGGAAACGTCATTCGAAGCAGATGTTGTTAAAGATGGCTGAAGATCGATCGTCCCCGTGCCCTGACTACCCTAGACTTGTTCCAGAAACCTAGAAATGAGTTTGTAAGGGGATTTATAAATTCGACTTGATTAACTTAGACATGTATATATATATATATATTGTAATTCTTTTTGAATAAACACGAATGAATGAATTGAAAATGTGAAATATTGTGAAGTCTTTGATGTTTCAACTCTGAGATCCAACTGAAGCGAAATGGTTTTTTAAAGAATTTTCAAGGTTTGCCTATTTTGAAAGTCGGCTTGTCCAGAATTGTGACCCAAAATGTTTGTTTTGGATCAAGCTAATATGAAACGCGCGTCGTTCAAAAATGTTTTGTTGCAAAGGTGTCCTTAGGCTGGTACGCGGAGCTAAATCAGGCGTAGAAACAGAGGAACCCGTGAAAAGTCTGTTCCCTAACAAAGTTGATTCTGAACATAGGCAGCTTTAATGTCCCTGTCCCAGACCCGTTACACTGAATAAGGAAGAGCAATACTGTGGCGAATGTCGGATTTGGATGGAATGTAAACAACATCGATCTTTCGAATCTCATTCGATTTCAATTGCGAACAGTTCGAATAACGAAGCTGTACCAGATTCCTTAGCAGAAACACAAACTGAAGCACAATTGAGCTGCTTGCTCCAATCCTGAAAACTGATGGAGGAAAAAGGCCTATTGAGGCGAATATTGGGGGCTTTGGTACGCATGGCACATACACGTATTTTTGTAATAAGAAACTAAGAATTTAGGCCAGTACTGTAAGTTCCTTGAAATTATCAGATTTTCAGTACTCGGAGTTTCTTTCGAGATTCTTAACGGTTTCATAGCAGTCTTCGTGTTTACATCCTGTTCCCTTATGAACATTTCAAAACAGTGCTTTTTGAAGCTTCTCCAATGTTTAGATATTACTCAAGAACCTGCTGATTGTAGACTGTTGTGTCTTGTCGAAATAAATAATTTCTGAACTTATATTTTCTCAGTACTGGAGTTCCTTCATTTTTTGGCGATCTGAGAGTTAGGTTTCTTATAAGCAGGTTCTTGTAAAATAATATGCGCCGCATTATAAGATTAACAAAATTTCACTGTGGTTCCTGGTTTATGGCTTTCTTTTACTCAATTACAATTGATGCCTTCCAGTTTTCATAAAGAAGAGCGTCGAGTATTGGATTCATTAAGCGTTTGTAGTACTCATCAATCTCTGAATGGGGATTTCATGAATGAGGAGCGAGTTTGCAATGAAAATTTGTCAATCTGTAGAGTAAACACCAGTCTAATAATTATGAATAATTTATAAGAAACTGAATAAATGAAATATTGTGATAAATTATGCATAAACTCATGAAAGATGCATTAAAAGCATTTTTTCTCAGCATTCATTGCAAATGCAGGTGGCGGTGACTTCTGCATTTAGAAACTCTTGACTTGTTGCTGATGAGTCTTCACTCACGAGAAACCAAAACCCCATGATTTGCAGATATGAAAATCTGCTTTTTCAGCTCTCCAAGCTCGTGGCAAAGCTGAAATACAATAACTGAAAAACTGTAAATACCGAAGGTGAGTGGTTGCTGAGAAGTCTTCACGTGAGAAGCAAAAACCCCTTGATTTGCAGCATTAAACATTTTCAGCTTGTCTCCATAATCTCTGGGCAAAAGAGACTTCCATCAAAAACTCAGCCACAGTTGAGAAACTCTAGTATTGGGAAAAAATTACACAAGGAATAATTTCAACCAAGGAAATCCTAGGGATGTTATGTTAGTACTGACCCAGATTCTTAGTTTCTCATCAAAAACATGCATTAAAACACTTTCCCAGTACTGGAGTTTCTTCATTTTGGCGATCTGAGAGTTGAGTTTACAGAACACAAGACGTTTCTTGTAAAAAATAAGTGTACGCTCAAATTTCCAATCTGTTCATCAAGACGGAAACCTTCAAAGCTTCACAGTTTCATGCCAGGCCATCCTCCACTCTGTTTCTATTTTGAGGCAAGCCTTGAGTCACGTCTGATTTTGCATGCAATAATTTCAAATTGCGTGTCCGCTCTATTACGTCATTTTATACGTCATACGTAATTTGCTAGTATCCTATTTCTGTGGTAATAACGTTTTGTGGTTGCTGGTAAAGTGATGCTGTTTGTCCCTTGCTTGTTTACGTGTAAACAATGACGTCAATATGATTGCCCAGCACCGTTAGGCGTGGTGCGTGGGAAGTAATTATGTGCCGCATCATATTGGGGTTTTGGAGGCCGAATGTTAAAAACAAATATCCTTTCTATGTGATCAAGAAATAAACCTTGCGAAATTATTTTCGTTCGGTCTAAAGACATTTTGCTGCAGTTTGTAAACATTTTTAGAATTTTCGAATGAGCACATCAGCAATAGAAGTTCTCATTCTAATCGCACTCGAAGAAGCATTCTTATCAAATTCGATTCCCTTTGATTCGAAAGAATGGCGTGGAACTCGCCACTTTGATCAGTATTTTGGGCATTCAAAACTTCCTCAAAACAACAGAGCCTTGACAAGGTAAAGTATCCTGCCCAATAAACTTTACAAGCGAGAAAGGTCCACATTTACCTTCCTTTTCTCCACGCCAGTCATGTTTCTTCTCACTACTTTCATAAGCTGCGACCTTTTCTCTTTGCTTCGATACAAAAACGGTCTTCCTCTTCTCTCTAAAATCCTCAAAAACTGAAATTCTTCAAATGAAGCTCCCATGTTTCAGGCCATTTCTCCCTCTTTCGGTTGCTCAATTCGTCCTTTTTGCTGACGTGATAACTGAAAGAGTTTTGGCGCGAAAATCACTTGTCTCCAGTCCCTCGAAAAGCCACGTAGTGGCCAAAGCGTTCCAGGGTTTCGGGGTCGAAGTTTTCTGAGGTCAAAGAACAAACAGGTCAAGATTTGAAGCCATTGTTTCCGTTGTCACCTTTTTGACCTTTTGTAACGAGATGAGAGAGCCAATTCAAATTGCTGCGAACACATTTTCGGATTTTGTCCCTAATATCTGATCGGTCAGTTTTTCTGTGAGAAACTAAAGACGAAATCTTTCAAAGTTTTCATGAACAGTTGTAATTTTCGGAGTATATTAGGAACATTTTATGTCACCAAAGACGTCGTTGGCCCAAAAATGTGGTTTGTCTCCAGGCCCCTTTACCGAACATCAAATGGTCCCCCTTGGGAAATTTACACGTGATCAAATGGTTCGTCCGTTATTTCACACAAGGTATTTTCACGCATGCGTGATTTCATTCATAACAAATCTCAGGCGCGGAATTCGGACAGTGTAGTGGTTTCTTTCAACGTGTGAAGTGCCAGCGAAGATTGCTCACACCAAGTTTGTTGTTATTTAATTGAGTTTGATTGCCATCTTGCTGATCTCTTGGAGAAGGTGGAAGACAGAAGACACAAGATTGCTTGTTGCTGGAAATCTAGGTAAAAATTCGTATAGATTGCGTGAAATCAGCGGAAGCAAGAGAGTGTTTAGAGCGAAGAGGAGACTGTAGGCCTGGACCACGTTTCTGTTGGAATTTTGGAGGACAAGAGGCAGCACATTTGCTCAGTGCAGTGAATAAAATACAGGATAGAAAATAGCTAAGAAATAGTGCCAGAAGACATCGGAAAGACGTGCAGTTCTCAAGATCCTTGATCGGAGAAGGTACCACACATTTTCGTGGTTTGTTTTCTGAGAACCTTTGGTGGGTAGGTAGTGTGCAGGAAGGCAAGTGGGGCTTGTAAAAGAACAAAGGCGACACCCAAAACATGCCTTTCAATTTCTTTAAGAAAAATAAGAAGTCCAAAAGTAGAGCGGAAGACTCGCAGAAAGGTGAGGTTGATCATGAGGAAACTGAAAGCTGCATTGAAAGTAAAAGAACACAAACTGAACCTGTAGATGTGCCGGTTACTCGTACTCGATCAATAGGACATGGTCCAACTTTGTCACGAATGGGCCAATATTCTGGCTCGCGGGCATCAAGTATTGGACGATTGTCACTCGCGTCAGGTATGACACATACGTCATCAATTTCTACAGCTTCAACGACTTCGAAAGCAAGTGCAAAGTCTACAAAGTCAAATTGGAGTTATGACGTAGATCGATTTAAAGGACCTAAAAATCTCCCAAAGAAGATGAAGAGTGGAGGGTATCAGGACGTTTGGGCCCAAGCATATGCATTTGGCGGGAGGTGACCAACAAATTAGGAATATGTCGACAACTCATAAATGATGACTGTGCAAAATACCTGGATGGTTAACTGTAAATAGGTTTATTTCTTTAGATTTAAAGAGCTGTTGTCACCCAGAGTCCTTTGTAGGTATGCTGAAATTTCAGACTGTTTGACCATCAAAAGTCTGCCTGTGTGGAAACCAGTTGGAAACCATGCATGGATCTGCACTACAATTGTTGAACTGATTGAAAAGTTTCTAACTTTGTTGATCTTTTTCACAAGTTCTGCTTCTACGCATGCCATTTGACTTGGTGAATGAGCCCCTGCCACTCTTATAAACCCCCATCTGGAGTGTCCAAAATAAAATAAGCCCCTCAGGGGCTTGATAAAGCTTTTATGGTATGCCAAACTTAATTTTCAAATAGTCAGATATTGTGGTGTGCCTACAAAGGACCCTGGGTAAAACTTGCTCTTTAATCCATATGGATGGGAAGCGGATACTCTCAAAAGAAGGACAAGTTTGGTGATTAATGGGGTAGGCCCCCTGGAATCAAATCAGATAGCCTAACCAGCATTGATATTTCTCCTGCTTCACACAATGAATTTAAGGACAGTCCTGTTGAAAACACATGAAAGCACAAAATGTAGTTGAAAATATTTCGGTGTTGTCTCAAGGAAGCAATTGCTTGGTAAAGACAAGTTTCAAATTCTTCAATGTAGAGTTTGACAAATAACTAACTCAGTTATGAGAAATCTTGGATAGTGAGCCATAACAGAGACCAAAAAAGGTAAAATTTGAATGACAAAACAAGGTCTTGTTGTTTTTCAATATGTATTGTAAACACAATATAATTTATCAGTAACCATAGAGAAGACTGTGGTCATGGTTGAAATTATGATCAACCTTGTTCACAAAAATACCTTTGGCATTGAATGATATCAAAATTGCAAACCTTAAGACCTAGAATAATTGGAATGGTGTAAAACTTTAGTTTTGCAAAGGGAGCTTTCTTTTCAAGGATTGTAGTACTTTGGTACCAATTCCCTATTTTGTGGTTCCATTTTCCCCAGTCTTCTATTTCACTTCCCCCAGTTTTGTGTTGCTACCTTTAGAGGTCTGTTGTTTTGTAAATTTAATCTAAGACAGTTTTTGTTGAAAATAGGTTTTAAAAGATTCATTAGAGGGTTGATTGTGTGACAGTTTGGTACAGCTTGGATACTCCGAAGCTCAGTATTTCATCAGCCATGAGGCAAAGGACTTGCTTTTCAGTTTAATTCTTTCTAGTTACTTAACACTTTTCAACTGGAACAGTTCTGTTTCAAATTTTTGTAATACTCCCAAGCCCCCTGTCTCCTATGCTTTTGGAATAAAAACTCTAAGTGCAAGAGAACAACACCCCTGTCCCGTTCCAAAATCTCTCTTATTTGAAATCTTTCAGAGATAGGTAAATAAGTTTCACAGACAAAGTTTGTTTACTAAAAATACTATGTTTGTTTTGAAAGAAAAAAATGAAGGAACTGAAGGCAGCTGAAGCATGAGTTGTTTACAAAATGCTTTTTTGTGAGTAAATAAAATAAAGTGACTCATTCAGGATTTCCAGCTGTGAAAATATTCTTCTGTTTTTATAACTCATGCTTGGTTGGTGTCATGCCAATTATTTATTCACGTGAAAATCATGACTGTCTGCATGCAAATCATCTGACAAATTTTATCCAAAACAAACTGGGTATGCCCTTTTGCTATCATGTGTCCGCCAATCATGATGCCCATGACTGGAGAGATAAAACTTGTTGGCAAAACAGGTCACTTACTTACCTGCTAGAAAATAATTCCTCTGGACCAAAGGGGCTTTTTTGATTACCTGTGCCAACAAAAAACACTAGCAGTGTCTCAAATCCTTGTATCTTGAATAAGAAACAGCTTACAAGGTAAAAACTATTATGCTCATTTGTTCCTGTAGCATATCACTTGGACAGTACTGGAGTAATTTCCAAGCATTGGCAAGCCTTCAAAAATGTTGTTTTCAAATGTTCACAAGGGCATGATAATTTTAACAAACTCAGCATTGGCCATACTTCTTTATTTCTTGTGAAAAGATTTTTAGCCAGACAATTTATCCTATCAACTTGAAAAAGTGACCATTTTCAAAAGTAGTTTTAAAGTAGTGAATCTTTCAAAGAACAATGTTAGTAGGTTATGATCTCTTCCGTTGTTTGCATAACTGATGCTGAAAATTGTGTTTATTTAATTTCATTAACGGTAAAGATCTATTTTCATAGTGAAACTGTAAATATTATTGGTAGAGTTAACTGTCTTGTTAATGATCATATTTAAGCATTAAAAACGCTTATTTTTTGGATGTTATCTTTAAGATTGAAATAGTTGTATCAAGAACAAAAAAAATAAGAACCTACGGACTGATTTTTTGAAGAAAGGCACTCCCCAGGGGGGGGACTACCCACTGGTAGGTAACAAGGGGTCAGACACAGCATATGTTTGAAAACCCGAAAAGTGTACTGAACTTGGGAAATTTTTAAACCCCAAAAAAGTACTCATTACTTCATAGCAATTAAAACTAAAAGTTCCGTAGCTTTTTCACAATTGCGTTGTAATATTTTGGTAAATAAAACAACTCAGCTTGGCACTCTCATTGTCAATTTTCTCATCAGCAACTCCAAAAATATAATGATTATGGCCCAAATAGCGTACCCATAGGTGTTTTATTGTAGTCTGCTAAAATCTACATATGGTTCAATGCACAAAAATGGTGTGGATCTACCTTGAAATTAGGACTCAAGTATGAAACCTTGTGGTTAAAAGTTTCAAAATGGTTATAGCATCTTATGACTATGGTTATAGCTGTCTTTTAGATAACTTACATAACAACTAAACTTTTGAATTTTGACAATGCAGTATCTGGAACTGTTTTTGAACTAAAAACCAGTCTATTTGAATCTGCCATTTGACATCTGTAAACAAGAAGGATTGTTTTCCTGATGATCTAAAAGTTTCAAAATAGAATTTGTCGATGTTTCTAAACAACGTTGGTTGTTGCAGTGATCAATACTTAATTGATTAGTTGACTGGTGCACTGATGTTTCAATTTCGTCATGATCACATGATCAAGTATTCGAAGAGAGGTTTTAGCGATTCTGATTGGCTAAGCCCTGGCGGTATCAAGTGATGCAGATTGCCCATAATGGCTGCCTCGCAGCTAGAACCAAAGTTGGGCCTAAGTATGGCCTAAGTTGAAGGCAAACTTTGCACGGGAATGATGGCTTTCTACGAACCCTGAAGCCTGCGGCTTAAATGTTTGTAAATCTGCACTTTGGAAATGAAAATTCTTCAAGCTTTGTTGTACTGACTTCGCAGGTTCGACGATGGCCTTTGATCGAGGGTTTTATGCCTCTGAATACATGATTATCCCCCCCCCCCAGACAAGTCAAGAAGATGTCGAAACAGTTTAAATCCTCTCTCAAGACGCTTAGCTCACAGTCGAATCATATATAATCGATGTACTATCACTAAAGTTCAAAGTTACTACTCCTGTAGCCAGGCTTTCTTGCTATCCCGACGCCTAAAATTTTAAGCGACTCTAGTACTATTTCTGAGAAGCGTTAAGAAGCTTTTTAAAGTTGAGACCATGGATATCATGGCAAATACATTGTTGAACCATTACTCTTGAGTAATGCCAACAAGCTGTTAAATGTAGAGTGCTCGTTCAAAATATACAAACTTTTCACATCGTTTTCGCAGAGAGACTAAACTAGAAGACACCACATTACTTGTTGATCTGGGAGCAATTTTTGCAAAGAAAACTTCAAAAATAGAAACTCATACTTGAAGTGATCGAAATGAATTGAGGAAGCAGAAGTTTCATTCTAGTAGGCATTTCAAATCTCGTCATGCCATGTGAGCTTCAAAAATTTTTCCATGGAGACTGTAAAACACGGAAAATTACGAAGATTTTCTGTTTGTTACAGCAATCAAACACATTGAAATCTTTCTAATAGAGACAAGACAAGCAAAACAAAAAGTTTCCTAGGCCTAAATCTACCATCTTCGCTATTAACACGTATCCATTAGCAACTTGACAGGTTCGATTGTTCCAAATCATTGAAGCATGGACAAGAATTGGCGCGAAAGCTGATGTCACCACCAAAAATGGCTGCCAGCAGCGATGCTGAAGCTGTGGCGTCCTCAAACAATATCGTGAAAATTCAGCAAAAGACACAACTTTTTGAAGCCAAGAAATTGAAAGATTTCCTGTCCTAAAAGAAGGCTTTAAAACTGCAGGAAGGAAAACAGAGTTTGCGTTGGTTTAGCAGAAGGGCAGTGAAGAAATTACTTTTCTGCGAAACGATGAATACATCATGTTGATATCCATGCTGAAGGATACGCAAGGCAGAGAATGAATTCAATAGGCCTATAAATACTGCGCATGATTTAAAATTGGAGGTAGAGGATTCAACGTCTTCCTACAATTGCTTCGGAACTAGCAAAGCAAACGGAGAAGATATTTTCAATTTGTTTCCAGTTATCTCTTAGAATCTGGAATTATATTTTGCCGAGTTGTGGAGTTGTATTTCAATGATCTTATTCAAAGAGCAGAGAGATAACCGACAAAGATTGTGTTCTGCTGAAAAATTGTTGAACAGAGTAGAATCGTGGATGCAAATGTGCAGGAATTCAAGGAAAACAAAGAGGAACATATCATTTTTACGCATGAAAACTAAGACGTGAGAAATTGGAAATTGTTGTTGGAAGGCCTAGCGGTTTATCAGAGAGCAGAGTGGGCACAAGAGAGTTCGAAAAGGAAACTTAGAAACAATAAACAAATCCAGCAGCCAAGGAGATTAACAGTCAAAGTTTTAATATAACATTGAAAGAACCTGGTGAATTTTATGCACACGGATATGACAAAGACCTGCCGCAAAACTACACAGATATTTCCTGTCAGTGAGAACAATTATTAACGTATAGAACCAGTAAGTGATTCACTGCTCTCAGGAAGGAACAACGCTCTACTGGAAAAGGAAACAGTTCAAAGCAGAACTGATTGGAATAAATGTCTTTTGACCTGTCTTCTATTGCACGAACGAGACCTTCTTACTAAAAACTGGCTGTCGGCTAATTTTTACGAACTGAATAACATCGAACAAACTTATCGAACGAAGCCCTCCAAATAAGAATCAACTGTCGTATGAAAGTATTCTAATTCTCAAAGGCTTCTTCCGTGACAGAATTTGCCGTAACGCAGTAACAACGCAAGGTAGAAATCTGTCACTAGCTTTACGTTCTTATGGGTTTTCATGGGAGCAGTACTAAATACCGCGGGTGCGGCTGAAATCGCAGCAGAACTCGCGTGTTGTGCGTGTTCTTCAGTGTGCGGGTTTATTTCCAAAGATCAAGCGACTCGTGCAAAACTTCGATATATTACGCTACTTCTTTTTGCGACAATCATGTGTTTTGTGACACTCGTACCGGGCATGCGTCGAAATGTGGACCGGATACCGAAACTGTGCGGTAAACTTGTAACTAGCGAAACTTGTGATAAGTTTTTCGGTTTCAGTGCTGTTTATCGGATAATGTTATCTATGACAAGCTTCTACGGGATACTAGCCGTCTTTACATTACGGATTACACGTGCGGATAGTCTCCGTGCAAAATTAAATAACGGATTTTGGATCATAAAAGCAATTTTACTGATTGCTATAATGACGAGTACGTTCTTGATACCGAGGAAATCCGAGTTCTTCCGAATATGGATGTATGTTTGCCTCATCGGCGGGTTCATTTTTATGCTGTATCAAATCATGTTAGTGATCGACTTCGGACACTCATGGAGTGTTTCATGGGCAGAGAAACTGGAAACTAATAACACAAAGTTATGGTACTTCGCAATGGTCTTAGCAACGCTGTTGATGTTTATCGTTTCCTTGGCAGCAGTTGCGTGTTTTTATTTCTTTTTCGCGGGTTCACACGCACTAACAAAATGCAAAGCAAATCTATTCTATATGACATTTATCGTCATCCAATGTTTCCTAGCAACAGTGATTTCAGTTACACCAACAGTGCAACAGGAGCTTGCAGGAGCTGGTCTTCTGCAGTCGTCTGTTGTTGTTTTGTATACGATGTACTTGACTTTCAATACACTGTCCACCGAGCCGGATGAAGTGTGCAATCCACTGGGCAAAGTGATTCTGGACTATGATAAGATGAGTGGCATAAACGGAGAAGCGTTATTCGGATGCTTGTTGACATTCGCATTGATAATCTTTGCATGCACTGTGCGTGCGCATACATCACACCTTGGAAAATATGGAATGGCACTTTCGGAATCCGAGGAGTACGCATTCTCGACATTTATTGGGCAGCAAAGTAAACAAAAGGCAGTCCAAGACAAAGAAAAATCGGAAACATCTCTCGACAATTTTGTTGGCTATAATTATTCTTTATTTCACATTATCATGATGCTGGCATCATTGCATTTACTGATGATACTAACAGACTGGCATTCTCCTGAGCAGAAGTCGTACATGCGAAGGCTCGTCAAGAATTGGGCCTCGGTTTGGGTTCAAATGGCATCGAGTTTCATCTGCATTTTGATGTATATATGGTTCTTAGTTACTCCGCTTGTGAGAAAAATCTGGGGCCCATTATTCGGTATACCGATCATGGATGATAGTAGCAAAGGACAGGGTTTCAAAGGTATGACTATCAAAGGACAAGACACAAACGTCAATGGGGCAAAGGTCACTGAGGAAAAGGTAGTGTTGTTGAAAAGTAAAAGTCAAAATGGTTCTGAGAAAGATAACAGCAGAGATAGGTTACAAAAAGAGGATTTGAAAAGAGATTTGAAGAGGTTTAAATCTGTTGAAAGTTTGAAATCAGCTGTTTCTTCGATAACTAAACGGAAAAATCGACTTAAACGAGAAGGAGAGAGCAGCACTTCTCAGATTTTAGAACAATCACAAGATAGATCGAGAGAAACCTTGATTTCTGAAAGTGAAAATAAACACAGATATGAACAGGAGAAACGTAAGACGGGTTTACAGCGGTTTGGATCAATAGAAAGCTTGAAATCTGGGATTTCAGCGATTTCCAAGGCAACAAACAATGTCAAGCGAAAGCTGAAAACAAGACTCAAAGAGAGAAGCGCAAAAATGCGTGAGTGCAAAAGACGGGGCACTGCGGAGGGCGTAGCTACGGATCGAGAGATCTATAATGGTAACGAAAGCACTGTTTCTAGGGTAGATCAATCACGTGAACATATTGAACGTCCCAAGTCGAAATTAGAACAATTACGTCATCCGTCGATCTCTGATAGATCAATAGACCAGAAAGAAGAACTAGAGACAAGAAGTAGGCACGGTAGCCCCGCTTTGAAGCAAGAACAAAACTTAAACGAGGTTCTACGTACTGAAAATCATACGGAACGACTTGAAGTAGCAGACGAACGCAATTTACGGACGTTGCATTTTGAAAATGACAATATACAAGGAAACCCAGACAATTTTAAGGCACCACTACACACAGATGGTAACAGTGGCGGGGAAAGGTTAAATGCAGCAGACATAGGCAATACTAGGACTGCACCTTGCGAAACCAGAAATGCACCCAAGCATGACCACACAAATTCTAATGCATCAGATTACTCAGCGAGTGTATTCAAGCAGAAAGCGCAGAATCCCGCAGTAGCGAGAGACATTCTGCGTTTACAATGGAAGATACTAAGACTTCAAGCAAAGGTTGTTAATATACAGGAGAAAATAATGCGAATACAGGCGGAGGATGAAGCTGCGAAGGAGAACGCTCATGCAGCGGTAGAAAGAATGGAACCACCATTGGGACAAAGTTCAATAGTAGCTGGAGGTGTTTATTCTAAACGCCATGAAATCATAAATAATCAAATTAGAAAGGAGCTTGGATAATACTAATGATTATGATTATCATTATGATGTTAATAAGGTTTCACCAGTATTCATCAACTAATTGATTAATCAATGATGACTCAGACTACCCTTAGAGAATACACTTTTTCAACTAAGCAGTCTCGTTTTAAAATTTTTCAAAATTTCCGTAGCTTGCGTCATCTGAAATTTCTGACTTTATTTACATTCAGCAACCTAATTTTAGTCTGATTGCAAATTTTCATGACCTTAGTGTTACCAAATTCAATTTTACGAGGATAACAAATTTGAAAATTCATAAGGGACTTGAACGTGAATAATAGACGATTACGCTAAAGATGGCGGCGAGGAACTTTTTACCAAGAAGCATTGTGTTCGAATTCAGAATCCTGAACGATTCTATAAGAATTCGATTAAAGAACGCAGTGCATCTTGGTAAAAAGTTCCTTGCCGCCATCTTTAGCGTAATCGCTATTACTGAGGGTTTAAAGTTACGTCCCGAACAGCTTTCACGGTCAAATACCTTATAAATTCTCAAATCCATTATCGTGATAAAATCGAAATGGCATACTCTACGAATATGAAAATTTGCAATTAGACGAAACTTAAGGTTCTGAAGCCAAATCCAAATCCATGGTCAGAAATATCATAGCAACAAAATCCAGAACGATGCCGTTAGTTGAAAAGGCGTATTAGACTGATGGCGTATCGTGGTTCGCTCCTTGCCTGTGCTGATATGTCGCTACAACTAAGACTCATGTCCTTAGACCTCCAGGATATGGTCTAAGTCACCTGCTATTTTTCTCAAAACCAACAACCCTAAAATGCCAAAAGTGGTTTTCCTGGAGTGCTACACTGTAAACAAAACTATAAGTAATTATATTGACGTTTTTTGAAGCTATTTAAGCAAAAAATTCCTACGTACAAGTGATTTTGTGTAATCCTGCTGCTCTTAACTCGAACAGTCAGCTTTTATCACTGTTAGTTTCACAAACTGTGTGTAGAAGTGTAAAATCGTGGAAGACAAAACTATCAAAAATTTAAACGTTGGTTAAATAAAACTGATGAATAAGATCCTCTCTTAATAAATATATCGTTCTATTCTTCTGTTCACAACTTAAGTCAACAATATATCAAATTTAACTCACAATTCTTAATAGGCAGACTCATCAGTTGGCTGAGTTTCTATCATCAGTTTCTATGATAAATCAATTAGGTTCCAATAAATAAATTAGGGGTAAAAATTTTCTCGATTGCTAAACAAGCTGATGTGTGAATTTGTCAACGAGCACAGAAAATTTGATATAAATAGAGAGGTAACAACATTGAAAATTCCAAAGACTCTTTGACGAGAATGACCTTCTCGTGGAAGCGTTTAGAATGGAAAAATATTTACCCCTTTTTCGTCAATAGTAAACTCAACAATGTAATAAAATTCTTTACTCTAAATCTGAAATAATTTCAACTGTGACAAATATATCTTCAATGAATGATATTTCCAATAAATAACTTAACAAAATAAATAACTATTTAGAGCACTACTCTCAATGCTTTACTTTCACAAATAGAAACACAAACTGAAATAAAATTCTTTCATACTGTCGTCCGTGTCTTAAGTGATTTGATCTGGAACTGGCAAGGCTGTGTTGGGGGTGTTAGTCCCGCAGTTATCAGGAAGGAAAAAATACAGAAGAAGGAACTTTGAAAGGAAACATAAATGTCGAAAAGTATTTTAATGTCATGACTTACGACCTTCATCTTTTCATACCAACGTATAATCATTGGCCAATAAGAAACAAGCATAGCAAGTAGGCAGCCAATCAAAGCAATTTTTCTTCGTCACATGACTTAACATCCTTTGATCTGAGCCAATCTAGGCAATCGGTTAGTATCACATGACTTTGACAAGGCCATTGGATCATATAGTATTGCAGTTGACGTTCTTTAATGCTCTTCTGTGTCGTCTTGGTGAGGTACGTATCCGAGTTTGAATTTTCCCGCGCTTTTTCTGTGTAACCATATTTGGTATGAAGACAGTGTTTTCTACTATTTCCTCCGGCATCTTAATAATAGGCCTGGGGTAAAACAAAATTGGAGTTATGAAATGAAACTTGTACAACAAAATACAAGTTTCCTAAAATCATGGGTGGGAAAGATGGTGGGCTTCGGCACCAATGGGTCCAGAAATTTTTTTAGGTTTCCGGGGAAAATTGAAAGGAGAAAGGAAAAGGGATGAATACAGAGCAATCAAAAAATGAAAAGTCAATTCTGAAAACATGAAACCTATTTTATAAGAACCTCTCCCAGTTTCAGCCTCTGAGAGGTTCTTATCCAGGGGGTTTAACCCTTTCACCCCCGGAAGGGCCATATGGCCCAACAGCATTCATTAAGAACTGCGAATTTTTCAGGGGGTAAAGCATTTGGAATTTTGATTGATTTGAAAGGTTATGCACATTGCATTTATCTATTGCTTACTGAATCGCTGATTATGATAACCTCTGGAAAACGACAATCTACATTAAGTTTTCCTGTTAAGCTTAATTTTAGCCAAGCGTGAAAGGGTTAAAATATTGAATTGCAGCCTGAAGGTTCTTATATAAAGCAACCTCTTTCATGCGGGTTTCTACCGTACCTCAGCTCACTCTCAGGCGCCAACTTTCTAGGTTTCTTTTTTTGTCACACCATCACTTTCCCTTTTATCTTTAGCTCTCTTCTTTGCTCCTTTTGCTTTCCTTGGTAGTTTTGGGGGCAACCCCACAACAACCGTTTTTGTATGAGGCGGTGTAACATCAAAACCCTCATTCCATGAGCGATTATGAACCTCATTCTCCTTCGCAGTGACAGGCTCAATATCCTTCGAAACCACAGTTTCGTTTACAGCTGTCTCGGCAACAACGGTTTCGGCTCCAATGCCGAAAGGGTCTTCTGGGATATAAACTTTAGTTGGGAACAGGAACGAAGCCAGGAGATCACTGTTTATCAAATCTTTCGCAAGGATACTTTTTGGTCCTTCGTTATTCCATGAATTGCCATGAACAGCCTGACGACTTCTGATCTGAGAGAAGTTTTTCAAGACTCGCAACGCTTTGACATCAGGATCTTCTACAATAAATGAAATGAAAATTTCAACTCTACCTGAACTGATGAGGGTGCGACGAAACGCGTTTGTGGTTATTCAACGCTGTTCTTTGTTGCAGTTTCAATCTTATTTCTGTCCTTCAGGGTTTAAGATTACTTCGTTTTTTCTTGCAGGATTCAATAGCTGTCTCTCCAGTTACAGGTTTAGTTTGGTTACGTAGGTAGGTAATCATATTTAACGTGGCTAGCCAGCGAAAGTCTGAGAGACTTATTTCCAGGAGGGGCCACGGATGTCTTACCATCAACCCGCCGCAGCCAATGGCCGCAGCTACCAGATTTCCCTCGCATGGCTCTGGTCGACCCGGGCTAGAGTTACGGACAGCGACCAAACTGTCCAGCGTGGGATTCGAACCTCGGCCGTTCTGACCTTTGGTTTACGAGTCAGTCGCCTTAACCACTCAGCCACACGGTTGTTGTTCGTTTACAGGAGTTAATAGTCTTCTTTCTACAGAATACGATGTTTTGTTGCGTTTATGGGTTTAGTACAATGAGTCCCATATTCAAGAAAATTTTTCAAACTTTGCACCAGAAAATTACCACGAAGGTTTTGGTTTTCATTTGTTCTACAAGAATTTTAAACAGCTTTCAGCAGCAGCGAGCCTTTACAGTGAATAACCTTAGTTAGAGGAAAGTTTCTAGCAAGTCAAAACTAAATTCTGAAAGTTTTTCAAGTGCCAGAGAATTTTCGAAAATAATAGAGTCAAACGTAAGTCCGCTACTCTTCTGTTCTTAGATTTAGACGTCTTGGATGCCACATCCAGAAATGAGTTGAAACCGAATATACGCTGTGAATCCGAATTATTTTCTTATTCATTTCATTCAAACGAAAATAAATTCATTTATCAACAACAAGGAGTCAAGAAGTTAAAACTCAAGCAGGCAGAAAGTAGTAAGGTCAGTCTAGCAAAATTGTCCTTAGGCCACAAGATATTTCAATCACATGAAATTTTAATACTAAACTTTCAAATAACGTACAACAAGGTTTTTGGGGGAGGGGTGTGAGGGGGGATAACACAGAGAAAGTTTGCTGTCGACCTGCGAAAGCGCCACGTTTCATTGGAGCTTTTATACTATTTTACGAATGTGCCTCATTGGAATTTCTGCGTGGCATTCAGAAGGGGCAGCAATTATCAATTCTCAACAAAAAGCAGCTTTTGCTCTTATTTTCATACATTCTTTCCCCTTTTGAATAATGGGTCTCTTCGAAGGCTAGTCATTCTACGGTGTACTTACCCTCCTCTTCTTCAAGTCTATTCCCATTCCATCTGTACCTTTTCCATGGCTTCTTGTTAACATCAAATCCCATCACTGTTGAAACACGTTTCATCAAACCAAGCCCTTCACTGTCTTGTCGAACAAATCCATTGTCTCGTCCATTTCTCTCTCCATTATCAATTGACACAAGAGAACAATTTTCATTGTTATTATCATTGTTAAAATCAATATGATCTTGATGTCTATTGTTTCCTTCACTAAGCACAGTCACGTGACTATTATCACGTTCGATAACTGTCATTGACAACGGATGATTGACAGCTTCCAGCTGATGATTGACAGTCTGACTTCCATAGATATTGCTCTCATAATCAATTGTTTGGTACCATAATGGACTAGCCTCGTTGCCGTCAGGGATGTCGGAAGTGAGGCAGGCTACATTGATTTTTGGTGGCGTGAGTTGCACAGGAGATTCGTAATTCAGTCCTCGCAGTGGTGATGAGAGACATTGGGCTCGGGAATTCGTGTTTGGAAATGAATTGCCTTTCTCTGGAGTTAGAAATTTAGGAACGGTTGCTTGGTCATTTGGTATGCATGGTGAACCCTGTAAATAGAAACAAAGGTTTTAAATGGCCTTAAGTAGCGGACTCATCTAAATAAACCATGGACGTACAATAAACTTGTATCATGTAAGAAAAACACTATCAACTCCTGTAAAAGAACAGTAATAATATAAGATAAACCTGTAACTGGAGAGAAAGCTGTTAAACCTGCAAGAAAATAAGTAATCAGTTGTCAGAAAACGTTATTACACAAAATGCGCGTTTCTTCTCAAGCTCATCAGTTTGATTCATGCAAAGAACGGACAAATGAGCTTTTGTGCTGGTTTTTAGAAACAAATTCACAGCTAATCTAACCTAATTTGATCTAATATAATCTGATGTGATCTTGTCTAATCTAAACTAATATAATCTAATGTGATCTAGCCTCATTTAATCTAATCTAAATATATAGTGCACTTCCCATTATTAGTATTTTATACTAGCGATTAGTAGGTTATTGTTTATTATTCTCTAAAAATTTCAACATTAAAAAATAAACTGTTCAGCAGTGCCGAATTTTCAAACGTTTATACATTGAAAAAATTTGCTTATTGTAGTTTGCTACACCAAATTCAATACAAGACACGACCAGCGATTTAGCCTTGATCAGCTTGAAGATATAAGATCACATTTACAGATTTACAGACCACAGATCTACGACGAAATTAACAGCTTTTAGCTGCTCTGAGAGTTTGGATCAAGCAATGTTATTACACATTTGGCAGAAATCTGACAAATTTTCGAATGTGCACAACAGTGTTAGAGGCTCAAACGCAAAGAAAGGGTTCTAGTGTCGTATTAAAATTTTTGCCGAATCTTTCTAAGGGTTGGCAGTGTTGTCTAGTCATAGGAGAGCAACACTGTACCCTTCATAAATGTAGTGAAAATGTTAATACGATGCTGGAGCCCTTTCTTTTGAAAATTTACTTCATTTTGACTTTGCTGGAGCACAATAGAAAAGCTGTTATTGAAGCAACCACTTGTTTTGCCTTTTCTCCACCATAAATCAGCAACCACTTGTCAACTTAACTCACACAAGGTTTCAATTTCTAAGTTGAAGCTTGACCTATGCAACTGTGTAACAACCGAGATGATTCAATCTACAGCTCCTCCACAGTAGCCATACAAACAGGGCACAATTTTTTGGGGTACCCTGTAGAGTAATTTAGTAATATGTATTGTAAATTTTCAGCAAGATGTAAAAGAAACCACTCACCTTTACGTGCATATTGACCAAGCTTTCAAAATTCTCCAGTAATTCATCAACATAAGTTTGAAACGTTTTCTTTACATTCTCCGTCGGCTCTGAATGCCCTTTGTCCCCTCCTTCTGCTCCTCCGAAGCACAAATCAAATTCATGAATATTCTCAGAATCATCCGTCAATGAATCGCTGAATGAAACTTGTGAGGACCAATTCAAATTGGTCCGTTGACTCCCTTGTGACAGTACCAAATCTGAATGTGCCTGACTGTTTGAAGGGGACCAAGTCCCGTCTGTTGATATCTCAAGTTCTGGACTGGTTAACCGATCTAAATTGGAAACCTCTGGCAATGTGCCTTCCTTCTTTGTGACGCTACGAAGTCTTGATTTGCGGTCTGGGGTATTGCATACTTGGGGAACCAAGAATTCTGGTTCTTGTTGTTGCTGTTGTTGCTGTCGTGTGTCTGGCATGTGAGGAGCAAACGCTAATTGTTGGAATGGATCCATGTCATTAAAGGAATCAGAACTTGTACCTTAAAAAATCAGAAAGATTAGCTTTAAAAACAAAACACAAAAATAGAATGAGGGGGCAAAACAAAAGCAAACAACATGCAGACGAACAAACGAATATAATATCAATAATTGCGCTACGAACAGGGCTTTGTGGTATCTCTTTGTATACCAAAAAGCTCTGTTCGTAGCGCAATTACTAATATTATATTCGTTTGTTTATCAGTGTAACATTTTGCAGCACGCACAAAAGAAGTTTGTTTAACATGCAGACAATAAGCTATGGTAGCTTGCAACCAAGGGTTTTTTTGATTGGCAATTCATAGTCTATCAAATTCTGAAATATTCTATCAAATACCGTATTCGTAAGGAAATGGATAAGTTAATTAAGGAATTCCGTTTCCAAAATATTTCTTACTTACCATAATTAGCAAGTGAAGATTCATTGACACTTGCAAAAACTTTAGAAAGTAAATCTGATACAATTTCTGGGCTGAATTCGTTCATTAAACCTGTGATAAAAAATATGAATGAACTCAAAATTAAATATGTTTAACCAAATTCTCACATCCGTCATACCTCTGGGAGAATTTGCAAACAAAATCTATAACTTATAACCTACGCAAAAAAGTTTTATTCGAACTTCCTCAGCGGTCTTTCATTGAGAAATATAGGATAAAGTCCCTGAGATTTAGAGGAGCTATGTTGTCGAATACCCTAAATGATGACGCAAAGAAGATAGAGTCTGTTGCAGCTTTCAAAAAGAAAACTAAGACTTGAGATAGAACCAACTGCCTTTGTAAAATTTGTAAAAATTCCTGGGGAAAAAGGAAGTAACCATAAAGCAGGCAATAGACAAGATGAGACATCATAAAGATTCTCAAAGCTTTACTCACTTCTAACTTTGCTTTCCAGATCAAGTATGCACTTTGTAGCTGTGACAATCAAATCTACCTATGAAGGAAAGAAGTAACACCATCATCATCATCTCTATCAATATCATCATCATCATCATCATTACCATCATCATCATCATCATCATCATCATCATCATCATCATCATCATCATCATCATCATCATCATCATCATCATCATCATCATCATCATCATCATCATCATCATCATCATCATCATCATCAACGCTATGTAGTGCTGGTTATAAAAGAATGGAATGGCAAGAAAAAAAAACAATTCAAAACTTAACTATTCAACCTAGTTAAATGTGTCAAGAACAGAATATAAGAATGAATTGAAAACGCTAATCACAAGTATACAGGGTGTCACAAAGTAATTGTTCCCCGCTTGTGCTGCTACTGTGGAGGAGCTGTAGATTCAAAGATCATGCTTCAACGTAGAGTTTGAGATCTTGTTTGAGTCAATCTGACACGTGGTTGCTGATTTATGGCAGAGAAAAGGCAAAACAAATGTTTGCTTCAAAAAAAGCACGTCTAAATTGTTCTCCAGCAATGGCAAAATAAAGTAAGTTTTCAAAGAAAGGACTCTGGCATCGCAATAAAATTTTTACGACATTTTTCAAAAGGTAGAAAGTGCCGTCTTATGAGTAGAAAACATTCATTAAAATAATAATAAGCAAATTCTTTAAAATAATAAGCAAAATTTTAATGCGATGCCAGAACCTTTCCTTAGAAAAGTTACGTTATTTTGACATTACTGGAGAACAACAGAAGTTCTTCAGAAGTTTTTGAAGCAACCACAGATTTTGCCTTTTCTCTACCATAAATCAGCAACCACTTTTCAGATCGACTCAAACAAGGTTTCAAACTTTAAGTTGAAGCCTGACCTATGAAAATGTGTAGAAACCAAGATAATTGCATGTACAGCTCCTCCGCACCAGCCAAGCAAACGAGCCACAAACTTTTTAGGACGCCCTGTAGACCTTTTAGCTATTCTACGAAAGTGTCTGGATCGAGCAACATGTTCCTAAGAAAGGTTCAATTAAGTGGCGTCAGAGATTCTATCACTATTGTGTACATTCGAAAATTCTACAAAACTAATAAAAAGATTCTTTTTTAGAATAGAGAAAAGGTTCATTGCAAGAGGCATACCTCTTTTGCTTCTTCTGACATTCCAACAAGACTTTTTAGCTCGAACAAGTAGGACACAATTTCAAATTCTTTGCCCCTAATGCGAAGAAAGTCATTATTCAATCAAACATTGAGCAGCAAAAATTCAAGACATTACTGTGTTATGCCGGATCTCCACTGGGCGGACAAATGTCGAGGCGGAAAAATTTCCAGTAATCTAATTGGCTAATCGAATTGCCGCTGCGGAAAGGGGCAAGGGTGCCCTTTTAAAGGAACAATATATTTCTTTAACAACGTTCAATTCGATATAATAAAAATCATGAATTTAGCCCTTAAGTTGAAGAATCATTGCAACTTGCATTTGTCATACCCTAATACGCAAAAGAGAACGTCATTCACATTAGGTAGAATATTCTTCACAGCATTTTTAACGAATCTAAAGGATGTGGCCGAATCTAAAGGATGTGTGGGAAGGACCCCAGATCCACCCAATTTTTCGGTTCGCTAACCTCCATCGGTCTAGAGTGCCCTTGCTTCCCCTTTGACTCCCTTGCCCTAACAACACTCCGGCGTACCTGCAGAAATATTGATAAATGAAATGAGAAAACTCTACCTGCTCTCTTCTACTCTAATGTCTTCAGTTTGCGCCAAAAATTTTACAAACTGTTCGTTAATTTTGTCTTTGTCTAGAAAACGAGAAAAACGAAATAAGAATAAGAAAATAGCCGAGAAAAAGCGAACCGTCATCATATTTGATACAAATAAAATTTAAGGATCAAAACTTTTGCGAGTTCAAGTCCAAACAATTCTTTAGCGTACATAAGATCTTCAAGCTCCGAATGTAACATTTATATGCGAGTAAAATTACGTCTTTGAACTTTCTGGATGCAAGCAAACTTACATCGTTTCCTCGAAAATAAAACTGAAAGACAGTAACAAAGTGAAGAGCTCCAAACAATAGGTAGAGAAATTAGTTATATAGTATGAATTAACAACCAGAGGAGAAAGAAAACAACGACAACATACCACATCTTTGTTTTGCTAAATCTGGAACTTGCTGGTCTGAAGACATTGGTACAGGTTCTGGTAAAGGTTCAGGCATACCATTCATTACTAAGTCCGGACATTCCACGTGGCAATCTACGAGAAAGTTGACAGTTAAGAGAAATTTTGCAGCAAAATGTGAGAAAGCTTTGTGTTGTGTTTACGGTCAAGATCAAGCGAGAAGAAAACAAGACTTTTGATACTTTGATTACCAGGTTGATCAGCAATCAAAAATGATCAGTGATTAGATTGATGGGCATAGGTTAAAGGTGATGAAAACAAAACTTTTGATACTTTGATTACCAGGTAGATCAGAAATCAGATATGGTCAGTGATTAGATTGATGGGCATAGGTTAAAGGTGATGAAAACAAAACTTTTGATACCCTGATCACCAGGTTGGTCAGCAATCAAAAATGATCAGTTATTAGATTGATGGGCATAGGTTAAAGGTGATGAAAACAAAACTTTTGATACCCTGATCACCAGGTTGGTCAGCAATCAAAAATGATCAGTGGCTCGATTGATGGGCATAGGTTAAAGGTGATGAAAACAAAACTTTTGATACCCTGATCACCAGGTTGGTCAGGAATCAAAAATGATCAGTGGCTCGATTGATGGGCATAGGTTAAAGGTGATGAAAACAAAACTTTTGATACCTTGATCACCAGATCGATCAGCAATCAAAAATGAACAAAGATTCGATTGATGAATGGTGTAACGCAACGAGCCATCATTCTTCTTGATTTTTGGTTCTCCTGAAAATAAAGAAAAAGTTATTCAAACATGACACATTATCCTTAACAAACTATCCCATGAGGTCTGATTGACTAGTTTAGCGGAGATCTGATCCAAATCACAGCTTTTTGTGTCACTCAACAAAGATTTCGTTCGTATGAATTGCTAAATTTCACAAAAATCCTTATAAGATTTCCATGAAAATGATTAAATTTCCTAACTTATAAAATTTCTTTACCAAGAGACAGTAACTGACCTCTTCTCTTCTTTCTGGAACTGGAAATTTTACGATCTTCTTCATGCTTATCCTCAGTATTTGAGCCACTCTTCTTGTCCTTTGACATTTGATCTACATCATCTGACATTTGACTCATGACTTTTAAAGCCTCACCTTTTGACACTAATCTTGATACGCAAATTTTCGGCAAACCATTACAGTTCCTCTTAAAATGGCGTGTGCTCGGATATGTAAAGTTTGGTCGTTTTTGACTTGCTCTGTTGTTTGTGAACAAAAGCTCTTCTTGGTATTCTGTAGCTCTGCTTTCAAGAATTTGAAATCCGGGATAACGAGTTGGTGCAGATGACTTTGATGGTACAAAATCGTGCCACTCAGACCCCATTTGTGTCACTGGAACTTTACTTCTCTTTGAAGGCAAACCTAAATCTTGGTTTTCACTGACTCTTTGAGAACCATGACATATTATTTTATTCACACGCATTACTGAAGTGGAGGGAAGATTAGAACATTGAGTCTTTGATTCGTTACTTGTCATTTGGCTTTTATTTACGTTAGATCCTAGATGAACAATGGTAACTGCTTCTGTTGTTTTGGGGATCGTTTCTCTCGTTGTGACCCCTCCGGAATCCACGGTGGCCTCTGTTTGACCCGGCTCTGTTGGCGCTGAACTCTGACCTTCAACCTCCTGAGCTGCATGATCTAACACAACTTTAGCCGGGATCAAATAACAAACTTCGCCATTTAGAAAGAACTTTGTAGCTCTAACTAGTAAGTTTTTACTCAGATTTTTCAGATGATAATACTTGATATTGTCAAATTTGTGTTCATCCTGGTTGTCCTTCGCAATCTTCATTTCGCCTTGCTCTTTGTGTTCATAACTTATGATTACACCCCTAATGCTACTCCGAGTCTTGTCCTCATTGCTCCTCCCAATGCTTCTTTGACCTTTGCTACTTTGGCCCTTGCTTTCATTGTTATTTTGACCCTTGCTACTACTGGTGTCAGTATTAAGACAATTAATGGCTTCACTTGTCACAGAACATGGAACAACTGCATCAGTATTTGTTATCTCTATTGGCCTTGCAGAAATTTGATACCGTGGTGCACTCACAGGTGTTTTGGAACCTCTTGTCCAAACTTTTACAGTATTAGGAGTGTTCATTAGCGTAGGGCAAGTTTTTGGTACTAAGATACCCATTGGTTTGACAATCTGGATCGGAGTAACAGCTGCAAATAGAAAAGACATGATAAAATTTCTTTCCTACACATAGAGGGAAATTACTCCACCAAACATATCCTTCTTTTGCAAAATTTACAATTCAAAGAAAATTTGTGAATGTTGCACCTATTCATTTGAAGCTTAACAAAATCTTTTGGGATACTTGTTTATTCAAAGTAAGTGCATACATCATTTACCTTGAGAAGCACATTTTCCCTAACGTGACAAACAGGTAGCAAATTTTCTGTACATGGATCAAACTCAAAGTTTTACTCATGTTGTAATGGAAACGGTGTGTACAAAATTAGTGTACACCATTCCTGTTACCGCATGAGAAGCACATTGACTGAAGGTGTTGCAGGGCACTGGTGTAATCCTCTGACTTTATTGCTACAGGTAGGGCCACATCACTTCACTGTCATTAACACTTAGCTACATCTGTAGCTAAATATGCTTCATTAGCAAGACAGCTTGCATTTCTTACAAATCAATACATGACCTGTCAAACAATACAAATCAATGCATGACATAATCCAGACTACCTGTCAGAATCTTTACAAAAACTTGGCATGTGATAGGAAAAATTTGAGAAACACCTTAACTGATCTCCAAGTCCCACTAATGGAAAAATGAAACGGTCACCAAGCTTTCTCATATCGTGGTGCTGGAGTCTGGAACCACTTAGCTTTGGAGGTCAAGCAGGCATCCTCTTTCCAAGCATTTAAAAACTCTTTAAACTAATTCTCCATTCCTTCTTTATTGTTCATTCATTATTGTAACTAGAACAGGGTTTTAATTCACATAACTTAATTTGCAAGGTTTTATGCACAGCCCCTTGAAAAGCAGTCCTTCTTGACTGACAGGCTAACCATGAGTAAACATTTGACATGAAATGAAATTGAAATTCAAGTTCTCAAGTGCATGAGCATCTGCTTACAGGCACAAAATACCACAATCCATTAGTTGCTTGCAATATCTTTGTACTCTTAAGTGTTCTGATTGCAGGCATACTGAAGGCACATTTTGCCCACCAATTTGCTGTCAGGCTCAAAATGTTTTTATTGAGGTCTGGTGTCGCAATTATCAAATACAATGGATTCTGTTCTAAACTTGACCCAGGCCAGCACTTAAATGTGCCGATTCCTTTTGATGTAATAAACTTATG
Source organism: Aurelia sp. 4 Dawson et al 2005 (assembly GCA_964019985.1). Taxonomy (NCBI): domain Eukaryota; kingdom Metazoa; phylum Cnidaria; class Scyphozoa; order Semaeostomeae; family Ulmaridae; genus Aurelia; species Aurelia sp. 4 Dawson et al 2005. Next base: position 793,207 of record OZ026512.1, on the reverse strand, counting down.
CATATAAAGTTACCTTTTGGAGTGGAATGGTATCCAGCTATCCCATCTTTCCTTTCAAATTTCAAATCTGCAGCCAACGGCTCCCTTGGCAAGATTTTGGGAGGTATTGGGGCAATCTTTGGCAACCTTGCAAACTCCTTTTTACCCTTTTGAATGGCAGCATTTCTTTTGTTTCTTTTGCGCTGTTTTTGCTTCTTGTTGAAATCTTCTAATGGATCTTCTGATATTAGTGATGGTGCAGGGGCATCATGGATACCCTGAAAAATAGGGACACTACTGGTGACTCACAGAATTGAATTCCTAGCCATGGTTGAAGTATTACGATGATTATTAAAAAGCCACTTTTTGATGAGCTATCTCGCTTGGCAGATGGTAGGTTGAAAGTCTTCCTGTTGACATATTTTGATTGAATTTATACAGCATGGCCTAAATCTTTGCATTTCATTAGTTAATCCTGCTTGACACCATGTTTGATACCTCTAAGGGGACCAGTGTTTTTAACTTGTATTTAAACTTACTATGCAAAATATATTGTAAATATTTCATTTATTCATTCATTTATTTATTCTTTTATTTGATCTTTCCTTTTCTTTTAACCATTGTAATTTTCTTTTATTTGTGGCAAATTTATACTTACTTACTTACTTGAATACAATAATGGTACTTATAAACTGCTGTGAAGTCTATGTAAATTAGTTGCTTGAAGCATGCTATATTTATATTCAAAGACTGAATTCTTGCAAGAAGTGAAATTTGTAAATGTTAATTAATGGCAATTCTCAACAATATTCTCTGTATGCTGCAAGATGAGCTCTGATTGATAAATAAAACAGATGAGGTCCGCATTAACAAGGAAGGCATGCTTTGACTGTACATAAAAACAGAGAACAGCTGATATCACTTTCTCACAAAACTCTAGGACAATTAAGCTTCTGAATTAAAAATATGCTTACCATTTTCTCTGAAGTTTCTAAGTCAGGAGTGGATGGAACAACAGCAACCCCAGAATCATCTGAAAACCTTACTCTTCTGGAACTGGATCGTGTCACCCTTGGGGTTACAGTGGTCACTTCTGGTGTAGGTCTCTGATGGGATCCCTCAGAGGGAACATTTACCTTTAATGAACCATACATTTTTGCTCTAGAAAAAAGAGAATGTAATGTATACAGATATTGGCAACAAAGAAACAATAAAAAAGATATTAGTGCTGATGAAAAACAAACAAGAAATAAATAAAATAAGAGATGTTTTAGGACACTAAGGCCTTTCAAGTTAATGTTATCATCAAAGTGAGACTGACAATCTGAATTTAACATTTTCTTCCTCAAAATCATTAACCACATACGATATTCTGTTGATGATATTCTGTTGATGTTAATGATATTCTGTTCTGTTTTATTTATCTACCCGTCAATAGCTGTATTAAGTATACATTTAAAACCATGTACTAGGCTTTTGATTAGGAATGAAATCTGAAATCTGAAATCATACGAAGAAAAACTATTCAAAGCAGGACACACAACCCTCACTTGACACCTCAACCCACTTACATTTTTATTGTCTGTCACTGTGTAACATATTGATGTCCATTATATAAGAAAAAGTTCAGTTCAGATTGTTAGTGACACTCTGATAATATCATTAACTTGAAAGGCCTTGGTGTGCTACAATCATATCTTTTTTTGTTTATTTCTTGTTTATTTTCCATCTGCACCATTAGATATAATGCAAATTGTAAATCCTAATTAATTAAGTTCTTCCCTACTTTAATGGTTCTATAAATCCAATTAATCATAAGAATCTTCTCAAGATCTTTTGCTGTGGTTTCTCTCACCCTAAACACACAATGGCGTAGTGGGCCTAATATAACTTAGACCATTGATTGATTGACCTTTGCTTGTGGACAAATAGGAAATAATGGAAAAACCTTTTATATATCTCACTCATTTTCAAAAGCAAGCTCAAGAAACATGCCTAAGCAGCATAAACTTTCTATTTGTTCTAATGCTAGCCTCAAATTCTCCTAATACTTTCTCAAAATCTTTTGCTGTGACTCCTCTTCCTCCGTGTGTGGGCCTAAAAAGACGTCGATCCGGTTGGGTGCAACAAATAAAATCTTAGAGCTGCCCGTGTACACCCCAGTTTCAAAAATAAACACAAGAGGCATGCTTGAATAGTTTTAATTGCCTATTTGTCCTAACCCATACCTCAGTCTCTCATGAAACTTTCTCAAAATCTTCTGCTGTGATTTCTCCTTCCCTCACAACGTCGGCCATGTTTTCCTTCTGAATTTCTCCCGCCAAAACTTTGCTTCATGTAAGACTTAGAGAATATCATGGAAGGAATTCAATTCAATTACCCAAATGACACTGGTCACCAGTTCTCCTTGATAAAGTCGAAAGAACAAGGGCACGAGGGGAAGATCCGTGATCTAAAATGCGAAACACCAAGTGAATAAAAATTTCCAGAGTCTTTTCGTAAAGGATTCGCGGAAACAACAAGATTTTCTCAGAACGTGGATAAACAAATATCTAGCTTGATTTGCGTATCATACTATCATAAAGATTTTTAGCTTGAATATCGGAATTAGCTTAACCTAGGTACCAGAGTTTAGTAGCCAAGGTCCTTTGTTGTGTTCGGTATAAAATATCCCAGTCATGTCATTATCTGTTCTTTACATGAACCAAACTGAGGAGTGTGCGACAAAACGTATATTTGGTGTGATGATTTCAAATGATAGCATTGTTTGTAAGCGATTACCTGGGGATTTTCTTGCAGGCTTAACAGTTTTCTCTCTTGCTACAAGCTTATTCTATATTTTGATTTTTGTTCTTTACAGGAGTTGACAGTGTTTCGCTGCAGGTTACAAGTTTATTGTATGTCCGTGGGTTTATTATGATGAAGCTATTTTAAAATTGCCCACCACAAATCATTTGTACATTGGTTATGGCTCATGTCATGTCCTTGCCCTTCTAACAAATGGGCCATAGCGTATAGGGCGGTCTTTTGGAGATTTGGAATGGGAAATTTTTGTCAGGCCAATGAAAGGGCCAAAAGGCAATTGCCCACCCAAGTTTCTGAATTACAAGAGGTCCTTTGTCACTCAGACGTTTCTTTTATCAAATACTGCTGGGCTGTTTGACATTAACGTAAGAAAGCAGCGGTAAAGTCTCACCCAGACACACAAATTTCCGCAAATCTACGAAGCTTACGTTCGACCTGCAGCACAATGAAATATCAGTTCCAAGATTACTGTTTAGGCATCTCACACAACAAAAGACAAAATCCTTGGCTTATTCCTTGACCAACCCACAATATAAGAATTAGCCTCCAACTTTGTATATTTTACGGCATTGACAATCCGGGATTATAAAGTGAGCCATGTCATTTGACCGAGGATCTCAACTGTTTTTGTGGACAATAGATGAGATGTAAAGACTGGACCGTAGCGTTGGAATTGGAACCTACTGCACTTGCAAAATGAACAGAAGTTGCTTGCCAAAGTAAATATTTGTTTGTTTTGGTATGTGCCAAAGCATAGAGACCTTTCAGCTATTCTGAAAAAGAAGCCTGGATCGAGCGTTATTTCTAAATATTTATATAAGCAAGGCTCGATCGAGTGGTTTTAAAACTTCTATCATTTGTGTAAGTTCGAAAATTCTGCAAAACGTTCCCAAATATTTAGGGTTTTGCCCAAAATAGGCCTTAGGTAGCAATGCACTTTGGAAAATATTGCTCAACTAAAGATATCATATCAAGTCTGCCAAGCAATGTTTTATCATAGTCACCTCTTGTGACTATGGTTTTATAAGGTGGCAAAAGGGGAAACTTGGGAAAACGCGTCTCTTTGCGAGGAAATCTTTGTTTGCAAAAGCTGTCTCGTAGGCAGGGTTCAATGTTGCCTGTGTTCCAGAACACATGAAACTTACCTTTCTTTTCAAGTAGTCTAGAAGACAGGCTAGGGTCAATACTAAAAGCTATGATCAATGCTATAGGCTCTCTGAAAACAAGAAATCTTGATGTTGACCCTGTCAAAAGCTTTAGAATAAGATAATAAATCCAGCAAACTGTATCAATTCTTCGGAATTCGAATATCGAACAAAGACCATCGAGTGACAATAGGTCTTGGCTGTATTTGGTTTCTATCAGACAACAGACCAACGGACCTTTTAGCAATTACAAAAATGAATCTTAATCGAGCGATTAATACACTTTGAAGAATTTTCAAATGTGTATAATGGTGATAGGAGCTTTAACGCCAATCAATCCAGCCTCGCGTATAATGATGTATGAAAATAACGCTCGATCCAGGCACTTTTGTGCAGCAGACTTTGGGTCAACTAGGGAGGAGAGTCTGCATGCAGGCTGCGATCTCAGATTTTTCAGAAAAGAACATTTATTCAAATTCTAATTTCCACGAGGCAAACACAGCTGCTTTGGATTCTGGTAACACCCTCTTCGAAACATGACCTCTTCTACACGTGCTTTTTGAACAATTAGCGATAGTTTTGTTACCTAATTTTGGCAAGTCAGCACAATTCCCTCCCTATATTGTCACTTTTTGGCCCTATTCTTGTTTTATGTGCTAATGATTTGACCAGGTAAACAAAATCCTCTCTGTGTTTGAATCATTTTTCGTCACCTCAAGATATTTCCAAAGGTCTTGAATTCCCATTGCTCCTGAGGACATGATCATTTCAATGGTTGAAGCACACGTTCAAACTACAATATTCTCTCCTTGGCAGGGCGAAAGGATTAGTTTGGCCTCAGAGGGTGACATAGAAGGACTGGTCTGAAATAGATTTGGTCAATTCGCACTGCTTGAGGGCAGAGAGTGGTAATCAAAAAGCAGTCTTCGAAAGGACCGTTGGCAAACAAAGTGGCTTTTTGCTGATCTTGGTTTATCTTGGCTCATAAGATTGGCTTCCAATTTTGTGCAAACAAAGAGGAATACTTCTGGAAGGTATTTTTGTTCGCTGTTCGACATAGATCATTTGCCGAAAGGGAACCCTAAGGGAGAAAATTGTTGGCACAAAACAAGATCCTTTTTGGAACGAGAGCAGATATCGAAGTTGAGGGACTAAGTTTTGGCACAGCAAGCGATCAATTGAACAGGCAAAGATCTTTAAAACAAAACTTAGAACGCAGTGGTTCATTGATGAACAGAGGGATTGATGCTTGATGCAAGCATATAACAGACTGCAGCAATCAGAGGCTTTTTATTCTTGTGAAATATACACACGTTTTGCTGAAGGTGATTTGAAGTTCAGAATTGGTTAAAATTTTGGGGGAAAACAATCTCAAGAAGCGGAGTCAGATCCAGATATACGACGTTATTGGAAAGAATCGTATGGACCAAAATATTTTGAGAAATTTGGAGTTTTTAATTCAGAAAGAAAGATAGAACTGCCTGGTCTTTTCAACGTTGATTGGAGAAGTGACCAATATTTGTGACGAAATTTTTTTGGTGGCTGACTAAAAGGTGACATCAGGGAGTGTCTCAGGGGTAATATAACCAAAGAGAGTTGTCTCAGGAGTAATATAATCGAAGAAAGGTGCCAAGGTTGGGAGGAGCAGAACAAATCGACCAAGATGACGCTTTACAGCATTTTAGCAGTCCTCCTCACAACAACGATATATTTTTCAAATGGCTTGCATACCTTGAGCATGAGCACGAAATGTGAAGATCTTCATGAAAGCATGTGTAGTGGCCTCGCATACAATCAAACATTCTTTCCAAATAAACTAGAACATCTTAGCCAGTACGAGGCATCACGATTTTTCACACAGTATCATCCTCTCATCAAAATCGGTTGCTATGAAGACATCAAGCTATTCCTTTGTTCTCTGTTCTTCCCAGTTTGCACTTCGGTAGAAGAACCTATTCCTCCATGCAGAAGCCTTTGCAGGAAAGCAAGAAGGGGTAAGTGACGTCCTCGTTTCAGCTAGCTAACTAGAGTAACGTCACCCATTATGCCCATGTCGTCGCGAAATTACAAATTAGGTTAATTGAAAAAATGTGTGAAAGTTTGAATCAGGTCAATTAATTGTAAATATGGTTTTGAAGATGGGGGTAAGAACGACCTTTTTGCTGGCCGTCACCATTTATGGCCTCAATTCAAACAAGCCAAGCTACGCCACTCTGCAGAGAAGATCTAAACTAAGAAAAACAGCTTAAATTCGCTACAATTATTAATTCATGGACGAACAGATTCCCAACAGATTAAACTAAAAATTTCAATAAGACTTAATCTAAACTTCGAGTTTTGTCAATTAAATTGCATGCTTCGAGTTGTTGTAAATCCCGTCTTTCTGCATGCGCAGATAAGTTTTGAGCTAACGTTTCGAAAATGTGAATAAAGGTAGACGTCATGGCCTAAGATCAAATTAGAAATCACTTTGCTTTGGTTTTAGTGTAGATTTCTTTTCAAGATAAATGATTTCTGAAAAATCAAGTCAGATTAAACGAATTTCAAGCCGCAAGGCATTGAGCGAAAGAAGAGAAAAGGAATTTAGACAGGAACAAGAAATTGACGAATACTCACAGAGTCGATTAAACCATAGTCACAAAACATGTCCCTGAATTATCTCCTCGGGTATTGACACAATTGTCGGTGAGTTTTAGTGCAGATGAAATTATGATAAAACTGACGTGAACAATGATTATCCGTGCAACTCCAATCTTTGTACTTGTTCCCAGTCTCCTGATATTCAATTTGTTTCTAATCGGTTATAATGGGTGATCGGCCATAATGGGCGACGCTACTCTACCCAGGTATTATTTTGTCACGATCCATTCTTTCTCGAAGGGCAAATCGATCTATGAAATTAAAAATTCCAGAAATGTGAAAATTCTTTCGTTCTCGCAAGATGCGGATCCTCCTTTGGAAGAAAAATTCACATCTCGTACGAAACGGTACTGTACGGTCCTAGCTACTAAAGAACCACACAGCATTTTATCCAAGCTTTGATGAAACCAATGTCTATAGCAGTTCAGTTCAGTTCAGTTCAGTTCAGTTCAGTTTCATCATTTTAAAATTCCACCTACATACAATGCATTGAACGCAAAAAATATTATTACAAATAAATTTAACTTCACTAACATACAACAACAATACTATTAACTACAAATAAGGAGAATTGTATGCAAGGGAATTTCTTGAGGAGGAGCTCTCTCAGTAGCTAGGCTAATCGAGGAGAGAGCACCCCCTGGTTTTCTTAATTTCACCCCCCTTTCGAAGTTAATTTCACCCCCCTTTCGACTGCAGACTTATTATTTATCATCAAAATATCTTCTTCTTGTGTGTTGTGCAAGCAAAAGAGCATGGATCGAGCGTTGTTTTGTTTCGAATGGCGTTAAAGCTTCTATCACTATTGTGCACATTCGAAAATTCTGGAAGATGTAGTAAAGTATCGTTCGATTAAGATTCTATTTCAGAATAGCTAAAAGGTCTATCGTACAAAGATATAAAAAACTGAATATGGTAAATGGAAGCACTTTGATGCGAATTGAAATGAGCAAACATCAAGCTATCCCGCCCAAAAGTCGAGCTTATTTCAATTCAAATCAAAGTGCTTACTTTTTGCTGTACTTGCTTTTTTGTCTCTATACCATTGCACTGCATGCAACTTGATCCTGAACATGATATTACATTGGCAGTAGGGCGGTGCAGGAATTGTCTCAAGTGGCAAACCGCACGCCATTGTGATTCCTAATCTTAGACATGTTGACAAAATAGGGTTGGCTTGGCCCTCCTTTGTCAGACCCTCTTGTCTTAAACTGTCAGCATTGTGGAATTGAAAGATTAATATTATTGTTCAAAATATTGCATTTAAACTTTGAGTCATAACATTTTATTGTGACAAACACTTGAGCTGCATGTTTTCAATCAATCAAGGAAGCGAGTAAACAGAATAGGCCCAAACAAAGAGTCTTGTAGTACTCCCTAACTTCAACTCATCTTGTCTTGCTTATCAGCATTTGTGCAGTTGAAAGATTAACATTTATGCTCAAAATATTGCATTTAAGCTGTGACTCGTAACTTTGTGTTGTGACAAACACTTACTCTGAAGGTTTTCAATCAATCAATGAAACGAGTAAACAGAATTGATCCAAGCACAGAGTCTTGTTGTCATCCCTAATAGACCTTTTAGCTATTCTACAAAAGGCCTGGATCGAGCGTTATTTTTATACAGTTCTATACACCAGATTCGATCGAGTGGCGTTAGAGCTTCTATCACTATTGTGCACATTCGAAAATTCTACAAAATGTAGCAAAGTATCGTTCGATTGAGATTCTTGTTCAGAATAGCTAAAAGGTCTATTTAAACCATATTGTCTTTGCCTGTCTATATTTTTTGAGTTGAAAGATGAACATTGTTTGAGGTAGTGCATGTAAGATCTGGTTTCTTCCTTTGTGTCTTGATCTGTTTAGGATGTGGAGTGATGCCAACACAACCCACTTTAATTTATCCTTCAGGCTGTCGACCAATAATGAGATTGCATGGATTTGAATGGCCTGAAATATTCCGTTGCACAAACTTTCCAAGAAGATCTGATGGAGAACTTTGTTTAGAAAGACCAAGAGGGGAAGAGAAGAAAAACAAGAAGAATAAAGGATAATATGAGGGAATTGGGGCCTGATATGGAAGTCTTACAGATGTGGCAAGTTTTTTAACAAAGTGGTGAAGACTGGTGAAGACTGTTGACACTAAAGTCTCAGACATTTCTTGAAAGTTGTCGTTAATGTATAGTTGTTGAAGATTTTATATTGAAAGAACTTTTAGCGAGTTAGAAGGATGTTTTGCTGACGTTAAACTTTGAGATGAATATACAAGAGTATCCGGACCTTTCTACCAGCCATGGAACAGACCATAGCGCAGACAAGGCGTGATGAGAAGAAGATATGGGTACACCATTTTGATTTGTGCAAGTCAAAGTCTCCCTTCTCAGGAGGAAAATTTCGTTATGAAGAGAAATAACTTGATGTTAAAAGAGCGTTTAATTTCCCTGACTCGGTGTGAAGTGAATAAACTCAAAATCATAAGTGCCTCTCCACTCTGAAATACATTAAAATTTGAAAAAGTTTGATAGCAATGCGTGTAACACATAGCATCCTATGCGAAAGGAGTCTGGGGCTGATACTTGCCAAAAAGCGCGCGAAGAATTTGTTGCTGACGCCATTTGCTTAGATGCAAGCTCACGTCATCTTGTTTTGGTCGTTTAATGTTATAAAGCTTCGTTTCATTACAACTGAAGATAAAGTTACTGAGTTAAAATGGAATTGTAAGTGCATTCTTTGTTTATCATCATTATGTTAAATTTCTCTTTTGAAAAAGGGCAGACGAATTGTGTTCTACATTGCAGGAGAGGACGTCATTGACGGTTCGATTATCGAACAATTGACGTATGGGCCTAGTTACATTCACAATAACAGAGAGATTCGAATGTCGAATGTAACAATAATAGATTATTCTAAGGCATTCAAAAAGGCATTCTAAGCTGATTTTAAAGCTCGATTGCCATGCTTCGATCTCTATTGTTTGCATTCGAAAATCTACGCTGTAGTTTCACTATAAGGTTACGCTGTAATAGGCCAGTTTCAAACTGTCGCTCGCTAACCTGGACCTCTAAAAGGGAGAGTTTCTTGTTTCTTGCAAAAACCATACTACGCAGAAAACCTTGTGTGTAGCAAAAAAGTGGAATATTAAAATTGAAAACTTTTAGACGTGAAAGTTATGGGAAAACAACTTCGGACAAAAGTTTTCGGACCTTTTTTTTGAGAACTTCGGACAAAAAGCCAATCTAAAGGGCGTGATCGAAAATGTCTCTGCTCGCTTCCCTCACAGGGAGCCTCATTATGCAGTTTTGTCCCTAGGCCGCAAAAACTCTCGGCGGCCCTGGCGAACACACTGGCAAACAATGATTAATCAACTTTTTATGATACGATTCTTTGTGCTTTTCTAGTTTCAATTTTATTTAAAACTTTCGGACGAAAGAACTTTCGGACAATTTTTTCGAGCAATTAAACTCTTAGACAAAATTTGTCCCAACGCTTAATCGTTCGAAAAGTTTTTGATTTTTTAATGAATGTTTCTTTTGGCTGGCTTCGAATGAATCAGTAGCATTTGACATCTCCTGAGCAAATTGCATTACGTTCCTATTTAGTGTAGTGTGATTCAGGGCAAATTAGAGCGTTTCTCTTTCCGCTTAAATTACCCAATATGTCCAACCTGAAGAACGTGTTCTGTAGTACTTAGCATCAGAAATAACAATAATGGCATACTTATTACTTCTGTTACGACCAGGCGCGTGTTTTTCACTATGTTAATATCATTGCTTATATCTTCAAAATTTTGTTTTGCTTGCTTTTGCATCACTCTCTTTCCTGTATACTGTCAAGTGCCATCTTTATTTTTCTGGAATTTTGTTTTGTTTGTTTTCAATTTATTTTGAGTGGGCTTGTCAAGATTTCTAGCTGCTGAAAGCTAATTTAGGCCCACTGTGCATGCTGCATCCACGCATGGGACCCCTGGTGTAACATGCCTTCCGAAGGACGACGAGATGAGTTGTGAGGTCAGGCCTCCGAGGTCACCCATCCGGAGTTTGACCTCACTCGACCAAGCTTAACTTCAGTCACCTGACGAATACAGCACTATCTTTATGAATCTATATTTCACATGCATAGCTTGAGGATAGCAGTTCATGATGGTGGAAACATGGGCTGAAAAGTCTCGTTTAAAATGAACCGTGTAGCTATTTAGCAAAGGGGCCTGGATCGAACGTTGTTGCAGAGGCTAACGCCCCCCCCCCTCCCGCCTCTTTTAAAGACATGGGTTGAATTTTTTGCAAACTGAGAAACTGTTGTTTGGTGAGGTGAAGTCGTATGTTTTGATGTTTTCCTGAAGAAGCCACGAGTTTTAGTCAGGAGAATCCCATAACCTGGAACTCTTGATGTAAATTTTAATGTCCTCAAGTGGCAACGCTTCTTTGGTCTGAACTAGGAACTTTATGTTGTCTGAAAGTAATACCGTAAACGAGTAAACGATGTTCACTTGTAAATGTTAAGCAGTCTACTTGAATGAGAACAGACTTCTTTTCAACAGTAAATTGTTGAAACAGGCTGTTATGTCTCACGAAAAAGCGTCTTCCAACGTCTTAAAGTGAATGACCTGGGGTATTTAGCAAATGTCTATAAATACGACAAAGAAACACCCAATCCCTCCATTGTTTTCGTTGGCTCTGCTTTCTTTCGCCACGAGCTAGATTATCAAATACAGTAGGTTATATATATATATAAACTTATGCGATCTCATCTTTTAACTCAGGCTATTCACTTTAAAGAGAGTGGTCTCAAAAAACATTTTTCCGGGGGCAAGCAAAATCAAATGCTGTAAAGCAAAACTAGAGAGAAATATGAATCTTTTTTATCTTTACGTGGGAATGCAAAATGTATAATCCAAACCTAAATTTGTCGCGTGGATTATCAAACTGGGGTTCCTGTAAACCGTGGAACGACATAACGACTGATAACGACATATCAAGATGTCCATAAATGGAACTTGTGAAATCTGAGCAACAAAAACAAAGTGAAGACTCTCACAGTTCATTTTTATTTTAGCAGTATTATTCACGATCATTGATTTAAAAACACTTTCAGAAGAAAATGATAAAACATGTAGTAACAAATAAATTGCAAATTCTATTCCTATAATTAGTTTGCTTACGATTTTTTAACGATATTCGGAAACAAAAGATCCTAAACTAATGTTTTCTCGGCTTCTAAGAGAAGATGATAATTCATTTTTGCATTTAAAACATGTAAAACTACAAATCACCCCTCCCACGTAGGTTGGGTATTCTAAATATCTCTTACATCATTAATTACAATGCAACAATTTAATTGGATTTTTAAGATTCTTGCTAGTGAGATCGTTACTGTATTCAAGCACTCTTTCATAAGAAACTGTTTACAAGAAACTCAACTGTCAGATCACAGAAAATCAAGACATTAAAGCAATGGCAAAATATTACTTATTGAGAAACAAATTATCTTGATGAAGGAGATCCTCAGAGACCTTAGAATATCTTATTTCGTTTTCGCTTGTTTCCTGTATCGAATTACCAGGGAAGGTACTTGCGCAAGGCTTCCAGCTTCTCTTACCTCGAGATCGCAAGGTCTAAATGATAAAAAGGCTGCCAACACTTTGTTTTAAGATTTTGAAACATCATACTTGCTATGGAACCTTACATGAACTCGTAAGAAATTCCGAGTACTCACAATCCAATGATTTAAGAAACTTTCAGTACTAGCTCAAAGGGGAAGGAACAGCTCTTTTGCCTTGACACGTGCTGAAAATCATTACAGAGCAACAGGAGAATTACAATATAACATCCCACATGGTTTGATATCCTTACCGTATACTTACAAATCGTTAGCTTGAAGCCAAATTGAAAATTAGGCCATTAAAGAATACCACATATCGATTCTAATTAAGATTATTTTTGACTAATGATGCAACGAGGAAATTAAAGAATCCATTTAGAAGTGAAGTGAGTATGATCGGGTATAAAAATCTTAAGAGCTGGATTTTTGCCATTCGCCGTTTGGTTTTTGCGAAGCGAAGAAATTGGAAGGGGAAAGAGTTGGGTCACGGCACCATAATGATGAAATCAACATTGGTACTGGTCGTTTTGGCTTTAGTAAGTAAATTTCCCTTGCATATTTTTTAATTTGCTTCCTTATTCATGTTTTAAATTCTCTTTTTTTGTTAACTGGTATAAACAGAAATTCCTTGCCTGTGAAGTTTCTAACCTTCAAAGCTTCGTGAACAACAAAAATTTCCAGATTTAAGTGACCAACTTAGTCGAAATGAAGGCCTATTGCTTTACTGTCGTTACTTGAAAAGACGTGAACGAGGCTCGTTTCATGTCTCTAGCAAGTTGAATCTACTTTGCCTTTCAATCTGTCAACGATATCCGAGTTTTATAGAACTTTCGTCACTTTCTTAATTTGCTATTCTAAAATCTTCTGTTCCAACAATTCTTTAATAGAATTTGAGCTCAAGGCTAAAGTTATCCTAAATGGATGAAGTACTTGAATATTTGGTAGTCTTAATTAGAAGTTTACAGATTGAATGGGAAGATTGGCAGTCGAATTCCTATCAAATTTCAGATGGTTTTAACATTTTAAAGCAATAAATCTGACACTGAAGATGCACCTTAACCTAAACTCATTCTCTTTTCATAGGCCATGGTAAGAATAGAATGCGGTGGAGTTTACTATTCAAAACACCGTAAGTTGAATCGAATATTTGCCCTTTAATAGATCTTTAGCTATTTTGCAGACACGGGCCTCGCGTTCACACGAAAATGGCACATTTTTTCCGGTAGATTTTGAAAACGTTAGATTTGAAAACAGAACTCCAACCGGCACATTTTGGAAACGTCAATGTGTGAATGTTTGAAAATGATGAAAACGAGAGCATTTTTGGACGCTTTTGGAAAAGAGACTGATTCTTCGGATGTAGGTATTTCTCTGGCATCAAAATCTGGCAATGACTCTGAGAATCTGGCAATTTTTACCGTCAAATTTTGTATTGTTTTCAAACTGTTCTGGCATCGTGTGAACGCTGGCTCAAATTTTCCTACTGTCATATTTTCACCGTTTTCAGAATGTGCCGGCATCGTGTGAACATAGTATGAATCGCTGCTCTCGTTGTCTCGAAAAGTATTGACCATTTCAGGCCTCACTTGTTCAACAGCCATAGATTCTGACGGTGATAAATGTTGTCCAATCGCCATGAAAATCAAGTGGTCCCGTTGAGATTGACAAACTATATGATTCGGACGAGTAATTTGGTGAATAGTAGGCTTGTAGTTTGGATCTCAACAAAAGAAATACCCGAAAGCCTTTAATGAAATGAGAACCAATTTAAGAACCTGGAGAGCCTCATATTTTCACTAAATACCCAATACATCGTACATCAGAACCTAGTCATGTTGACTTGCAAAATTGTAGGTTCTCATACGCGGGTTTTTACTGTAATTGATCGATTGATTGAAGTTGGATTCGACGATTTGTTGACTGGTAGATTGATTGCCTGATTGCTGATTTAACGATCATCTCGCTGGTCGACGGAACGATCAACAGATTGAAGTTTGATTTGACGATTCATCGATTTAATTAACGATCAATTGATACATCAACATATGACTGGTTAATGCACCTTGTAGTTATTCTGCAAAAGAGTCTGCATCAAGCGTTATTTCTATGCATTTTATACACGAGGTTTGGTTGAGTGGCGTTAGAGCTTCAATCAGCATTGTGCACATTTGAAAATTCTTTAAAATGTTATGAAATATCGTTCGATCGACATTCATTTTTAGACTAGCTGAAAGGTCTATTCACAAGAATGATTCCATTCGATTAATAATTCTCGATTCTTTCTTCAGATTGCAAGAAACCAGGCCATTTTCCAGATCCCCACAATTGCCATGCCTTTATACAATGCGATGAATGGGGTAAAGCTTTCCTTCATTACTGCCCGAAGGGCACTGTCTTCAACCCGTACATCGATGTTTGTGATCATAAATATAATTACAAATGTGGATCTTATATTCCTGGACACAAGAAACATGGTTATGGATACCTCAAAGGAAATCGTAAGTGTTTACCCCCGTATTCTTTTCAATATTTCTGCAAACATTGTTTTCGTTGACGAGGTCGTATTGGGGGGACAACGGGATATAATATGGCATCCAGGGAAATTTTTGGTTCAAAACTGTTTTTTACGCGCTGAGTTGTTTATCATTTTGTGAACAACATTTTACAGTCTTGAAAATGTCATGTTTCCTTGTTTGTACTCTTGTCCTTACTCGAAAGTAATTTTAAACAGAAACGTTCTTTTTGCTCCTTTAACAAAATCTTTGCAATATCAATTATGACGCAACTCGTATCTTCTCTTTCCCTCGCTTTGTCATCAAAATGATTGGCTTGTTCTCATAGATGCCAAGCCTGTGTTCTTTGATTTGTTGACATCACTTGGTCAACAGGGACTCGTAATATTACACTTAAAAAGTGGGCCCACTTTCTCAAAATGGCCTAAACAAGCGGAAGTTCTTGTACGCTCTACAAAATCACTTCAAAGTCTAGTCTAAAGAGCTTGGACTTTGAAAAGCAAACTTTTAGTACAAAGAATGAAAGGTAATCTTCCTCCGTAGAAGCAAAATAGATCTATCAAGGCTTCATCGACAGTTTTTGTATGCAACAACAATAACAGTCTGAATAGTGCCTCGTGAATCGTTGAAAGCTATGTGCTAGCAATTGATTGGTGAATACACAATCGCTCTACGCGGGCCTAAAGTGGGCCTACTTCTTAAGCGTTGTATTGGCCAAGTGATGTCAGCAAATCAAAGAACGTAGGGAACAAGGGACGACAAGGAACGACAAGTCTAGTGCATCCCTAGATATCAAGTAAATTTTGTTTTATTTGCAGCCTGTTTGTACAAGCATGGTGCACTGTTGCCGTACCCCAAGAACTGTCATTACTTCATTCACTGCTCACATGGCATCGGTTACATAAAGGCTTGCCCTAAATTTCTTGTTTGGGACCCATACTGGAAAACGTGTGATTGGTACCATCCCAAGAGGGACTATCATTGCCATTGTAAGTACAAGTCTAAGTTTTCGACCTGACCGTCGAACTTTATCAAAACTCAGTCGCTGTTATGGAATGGCCTGGATCATACAAAGCACCATTGTACACTGAAATAATGTTATGACATGGCTTTTGCTCGAAGCAAACGAGACTATCAAAAATAACTTAAGTTGCCAACAAAGTTGGAATTTCCAACTTCGACATCACTGTTTGGCTACGCTACAAATAAGGATCGAGCGATGTTTTTATCCTTTTAATATAAAAGTTTCGACTGAGTGACGTTAAGAGCTTCTATCACTGGTGTGCACATTCGAAAATTCGACAAAATGCATTATCGTTCGATCTAGATTCTTTTACAGAATAGCGGATTTCTTCAAGTTTCAATGAAAATTGTTAACCATCTTTTTTCTTCTTTAGATGATAGAAAGCATGGCTACTACTAAAAGGACATTTGATGCACAAGTTTCCAAATTTGATGAAAATGCAGCATTAGGCGTCACGGCGGAACATTTAATAAATTTGGTTAGTTTCAGTCGAAAAATTCTATTCGTACTTGTATTTGAAAATTCACCTTTTCTTTTTCTTTATGAAAAGCAGTATAGTTTCTGAGTTCTTGTCACAATCTCTTGTCTCGCTTTTCATCTGAGCTGAGCTATTCCAAAGAATGCTATCATTGTGGAAAAAGTTAGTCAAGACAGTGAAGACAGATCTGGGTTTGGCTGCCGGCATTTTAGTTGTTTAGCAAAAGGATCTGTGGAACAGAAAGAGTTTTCTTGTAAATATGGGATTTTCGAATGCAAACAATCGAAGTTCGACCATTAATGAGCCGTCGATTCGAGTCGAATACTCTTTCGAATGTTCGGTGGAAATTGTCAGATTCAAACCGAAAGAGGAAACGAAGGTGGAAGCACTATTGCGTGGCCTGATATCAAATTTTATCACTCGACTTTCTTTTATAGTCTATCTCAAATTAGATATCACCTGCAAATTCCCGCGAAGAACAATAGAAATGTTTGCAAAGGATTTTCGCACTATTACAAATCTCAGGTGGGGCTCGTTTGGGGCTGACCTCGGTTAAGACACTGCATTTGTTATCTAATGTTTCTGTTATTCATGGCTTTTAACCTCCCCAGCCTTTCGACTCGTGTCAAATGCTCCTGCGAATGACTTGTTGGGTGGAAATTGACACATTCGACCCGAAAGAGGAAATGAGGATAGAAGTTCCACTACATGGCTTGGTAGCAAAGTTGATAAGCACTTGACTTTCTTATCTTTGGAATGCAAGGTTCTGCGATCAAAATTCCAGTAATTCTAAATCGTACTTAAACTGCAGTTGCGTTCCTAATGGTTCTTTTATTCGTGGCCTTTTTGACCTACCTACCTTTCCTGTACCACCCACGCACATGTAATAAGTCGATAAATAAAGACTTTAGTGTCGCATTATCGGTCTTTGATTACATTTCTTGTACATGTTACTTGCACTTTCAAACATTTAAACCTAACGTTAAAACCAATCCTTTCCTATTCGTGATCCATAATCTCTGACCTTCAACACCAAATAACCTTTTCCTGAACTACGATTCATGACCTTTGAACAGCTGACTTTACAAACCAAATGGTTTTTATTTACTACCAAAAATGGAGCCCAAATAGGTCGTTAAATCTTAAACTATTTATGCATTATTGCTTTTGAATCGCTAACACTGCTCGAGCAGGAACGAATTGGAGAAATGTGGATGGAACATTGCAGGGGTGGAGAAGCTATTGTAAATAGTTCTTCTTTCGAAAGTCCAATTCAACATGTTAAAGGAGGGGAAAAGCTCTGAGTGAACTGAGAAATTAAATACAAAAATAACAAATATATAATGCTTGCCGGTAGGTTTCGGCAAGATTCCATATCCGGGACATGAAAAAGCAGAAGATATTTTAATTGCCTGAAAAGAATGGGAACGGATAGTAAAAATTGTTGGCAAGCGTCATTTGCTAGTTTTAGCATAAAACATTCGCGATCAGAATTTTCCGCATCTGAATATTCTACAAAAGAATCTGAAGCGAACAACATCTTAACACATTTTTTAGAATTTTCGAATTTTCGAACGCAAAAATAATGATAGAAACTCTTAACGCCACTCGATCGATTCTAACTTTTATACAAGACGTTCGATCGAGTGGCGTTTCAGCTTCCATCACTAGCAAAATGTCGTAGATTCTCATTCTTTTCAGAGGGTTTATTCGTGCGAAAGTTTAACAATCAAGATCGGAAAAAATATACAAAGTTATTTTTCACGTTTGCAATAACCAGTTTTACAAATATTAGTAGGTTATTCATTCACATGACCATTGTTTAAAAATTCGAGAATTTACAATTAAATACTTTCTACTTTAAATGGCTCTATCAAAATACGTATATTCACACTTTTAAACAAAAATTAAAAGGAAACAAAGCAGGGAAATAGGCCATAGGCAGAGAGGATCACAGAATTTTGGCGAGGAGAGATGAACATCAAAGAAATCTCGAAGTCCCTCACTTGAAAAGAGAAGCTTCGACTATTTTGGGTTATTCAACGTGTTTAATTTTGCTACAAATAGATTTTCTTTAAAAAGATTGAGCTTCCCCCCATTACGCCATGTTACCATTAAAAAGCAAAGCAAAATAGAATGTTTGCATGAATTTCTGAAAATTCAGACGGTTACAGTTGCCGATTGTGTCCGTGTATCTTGCCATATGATGTTTAAGAATTAGAACTTTCCAAATAGCTTAGAGGATCCCAACGTTTTGCATGGGGTAACGGTCATTTAATGGATAAAGCTAAGACTACTTGGAAGCAATAGGACAAGTTCACATAAACATGTTTCTTTCAGAAGAAAAAACCATGTTTTGTCTCTTCAACTTGATGAAAGCAATGTTTCTGCTCAAACTGACGCACAAATGACTTAGATTAATGTTTGGTATAGTTGCTCTTGGCAGTCTTGCATGCTTGATAAAATCACTTCCAATGTTCGTTTCCTGGAAATCAGTAAGGAGCAGTTTTGAAGTGTCCCTATTGCGTCTCTCCTCCGCAGCTATGAGCAAGTTCTTAAGTTCTCTTAAGTTCTCTTGTGAAAATTGAGAATCGTGTATCACTTCCGGTATCAATTTCTTAGAAATTGTCATCAGATTTCTTGGAAAAGCTTCGAGGATGCATGTTAATTGTCAACTATTTCTTTCAGTTCATCATCTAACATTTCATCTTCTGGCACATTTCGATGATTCCTGGAAAGCATCTTTTCTCCTTTAAATTCAGTTTCTGCATTCCTCTTAAAATGTTGTTTCAGAATTTCAGGTACGTCTTGAGCTTTGAAGGTGTCTTCGGTGACATCATCAAGCTCTGCTGCCCTCTTACTGATTTCTCGCCTCGCTCTGGCGTACTGAGCATCACTTACAGGGAGGTCTGGAATCGAGGTGATGGCAGTTGATGCCCTTTTGGTAGCATCAGGATGACTCTTTGCATATTCCTTGATTTCACCACGGATTGACGTCGTCAGCTCTGAAATAAAATGGTAGGATTTGAGAATCGAATTCAAAATCGAATCATTCTACTAATGAAAAAATATGAAAGAACAAAACTGCGAAATGAGGCCCCTTGCGAGCGAAGGGAGCAGAAAATTTTGTCTATCACACCTTTTAGATCGTCTTACAGTGCATTTTAGGGTACTTCCAGCAGTGATAATGTCAAAAATCTTCAATCACGCAACCCCTTAGGCCCCGAGGCAAATTGCCCCTCCTCTCCTGCTATGATACAAATGAGGAGCATTTAAGTTCTTGCGGTAACAGAGTTCCAAATTTAAAGATAGTTCACTTTTCCAACGTCTTTCGTTTTCGACTGTCCAAATTAAAATGTCTAGAAAAATTTGTGCCAGAATGTTCGACCTTTTGTTCCTTCGTGGGCTTATTTTCAACGTTACTTAAATGTTCAACAAATCGATTGTTTAGCTGACGACATGTCTTTCCAATGTATAAAACTCGACATCTTGTACATCGAATGCAATAAATAAGGCAGAATGTGGAGCAGGTGAAGGACTGGCGCACAGAATCTTACCTTCGAGTTTGGCAGCAGCAGTTTTTTGTATCTCACTTCTTAATTCTTTCATTGTTTCATCTTTCTTCTTTGGTGATGCTTTCAAATGTGTTGCAATGTCATCTTTTAATGATCTGACTGAATCTTCAAATCCTTTTATGGTTGACTGTTCTTTGTATAAATTCACAACAAGGTTCATTAGTCTTTCTACTCCTACAAAAAAAGAAGCAAGATTTTAAAGCCTGAAAGTTTCTTTATGTTCGTTTTCTATACTAATTCATATTTCTAAACGATATCCCAACTTATAAATTTTATTCCTCCAACAATACTTGTTCCAGAGGGCGTACAGCTCAAATATTTAGAGGAGTGGGTGTAAGATTCTATTGAATTTTTCTTTGAATTAAAGTGCTTAAAAGGAACCTTTGGTGATTTAGTGTAAACCTGTGGTGGCAATTTTTTGATATCTTGATTAGTTAAAAATGGCAGCATTTAATGTTTTGAGGCTGTGTCTTCATTAAATTTCTAAATCCTAACCTGGAAGAGCTACAGATTTCTGATTCCCACCATACTTTAGGTTTTCATAAACCACGTTTTTCTTGAAGGTTGCATCAACTTTCCTCAAGTAATTCAAGATTTATTATGATTTTAATGTTTTCATAATTTTCGATGAATTTTTGCAAGGATAATCAAAATGCCGCCATTTTAAACATACACAAGATATAACAAATTGCCACGGCGTATTTACATCAAATCACCCAAAATTTTTTCAAGCACCTTAATTAAAAGAAAAATGAGATACAATTTTATACCCACCTTTTTAAATATTGAAAGCTACATGTAAAATTTCCACAAGAAATTAAATCTGTGTGAACAGCCTACCTTTTTCAACATGACTTCTCAGCTGTGTATAGTCGTTCTTATCCTCAGCAGATCTCTACAAAGCACAGTAAACGTAGGTCGGTTGAAGAATTCTTCTTATAAGGTTCTATATTTCGTACACGATAACTAACAGACTACAATCCAGGCTACAAAAGCTGGCATACAGGCAAAATTCAGTGTGCTTTCATGATGTTGCTAAAGATATCAAGGCGAAAACAAACGCTTAGAGCCTTCTGATCTCCCCTCCGCCTGATCCAATATTAACAAGGCCGTATGGCGTTTGATTTAAGCAACAATAAAACATTGGGAGCAGGGGGTACGTAATCGGAGACAAAAGTAGCGCCATTTTGTAATTTGTCCCAAGCATTTTGGCCAAGATTGTAGTCCTGGCGAGATCAAACAAAATATTTCAATCTTTAAAGTTCTGTCTCAGGCGTTTGAGTTTTACCTCGATTCAGCGGTCTACTGTCTTCAGAAGCGAGGGGCAAATCACTGATTTTTTTTCGTACACCCTTCGTGAAATCACAAAAAAAATCACACACAGAAAGCACCAAAAATCACAAATCACTGAAAACTTACTGAAAAATCACACGAAAATATCACTGAAAATCACTAAAATCGCAAAAAAATCACAGAAAAAAATCATGTGATTTCGAAATCACAAAAATCACGTACGCTATTTTGAGAAGTGATTTGCCCCTCGTTCAGAAGGTCAAAGATGTTACTAAATGCTTCATAACTGAACAATTTTGGATATATACGAGTCAGCGACCTACTATGTCCTACATGTATAAGTCTTATGCTAGACTTATGACCTAGAGTTTCTTGTTTCCATGTACTGATGGCGCTTCGGTCAACCAAGACTCATAACATTACTCTGAAAAATCTGATCCTATTCAGGCCCAAACTGTGAGCTTCCTATTGTACAAATGAGATTGCGAGATTTGTGAATTACTATTGTTACGGCAAATGTGATAGAATTTTCGATTGGATTGAAGAACTGATAACTTTCCCACGGGATTCGAGATGCGAAGCCGTGATGCCTTCATAATTTCATTGATGATAGCAGAAAATAGGGTCGGCTTTTCAATGGTTTATTATGAGCAAGGTTTTTACCAACTCATGCCATAAGTCTAGTTTTATGCCCCAAAAATGCGATAACAAAGATATACAGCCAATGAAGAAAAAATTAAGCACTGTGATCCATAAGACCATACAGATATCGAGAAAAATTCACTAGTAATACCTTATCGACGTTAGCCTCTTTTTCAACATTTGTTGGAATATAATCCTCTCCTGCACCATCTTCTGAGCCTCGACTTGATCTCTTCAGGTGCCTCTCTGTCATTTTCTCAGCCTCAGTTTCTTCGCTAAGGAGTCTTGCGAAATCGCTCTCTGTAGAATCTTCCTCGTCTATAATGAAAGAGATTAAAAGTTAAAAGTTAAAATACGATACAAAGCAAAATCAAATAAGAAAATTTTCCTCTCTTTTACCATAAACCAGAAACTTATCCAATGGTCACTCTCTGTCAAGAATCCCCCTAATCCAAAATAAAGAAAACTGAATTCTGAGATAGACCATGAGACGGTGCAAAATCAAATATCGGGAAATGCAAAAACAAATTGTCTTCCTCTTTCCAAAACTCTCAACGTTGCTCCCAAGTCCAATTCAGTTACGAACAAAATTACAGTCTGGTCATCATTACCCTATTTCGATTTTGCATCCCATCAAAGAGTCATCCTGATGATGCGACTCCTCAACAATGAATGCATTTCCAAAGCTCTCTTTCCAAGTCCAAACGATGATGGCCCTCAGTTTCTTAAAAACTCCAGAAAGCAGAAAATCGGTTGAATTCAAACATCATTCCTCGAGTTAGGACTTTCGGAACAGATTTTTGGGAGGGTGGGGTTTGCATTCGTCTTGATGTACCGAGTAGTTTGCCCCCAAGTAGTGGCTATTGGGGTAGTCCCCCGTCCTTGTAGTATTTAGTAGAAGAATTCGTCGGTACTGTAATTAGCCTGGCAAATTCTTCCAATGGAATGAAAAAGCAATAAGAACTGACCTTCTCTAGCTTCTCTTTTGATAGGAGGTAGCTTTTTATCTACATCTAAATGTTCCCCTCTGGCTGCCATTTTCTTGACCCCGTCCACTTCCTCTTCATCTTCCAAAGATCTCCTTTTACGAATCGAAAACGATTTTTCTGCTTTTACAGAAACTGAGTTGAGTTTCTCCGTCTTTCCCTCGGTAGCCTTCGCGTCTTTTGGTGCTGTAGTGTTTTTTGCTGCAGGAGATGAAGTCTCAATTGGTGCAGTTTTTGCTGGTGCTGAGGTAGCTAAAGAGAAGAGATTTGTGAAAATTCAGCAAACAAAAGCATCAAACTCTTGCAGAAGTTTGGTGCATACTTAGACATACCCAAATCGACTCTGTGCTGTGCACATCCACAAAATACAGGGCTCGCCTTGGAAAGTTTTCTTAATGTTAATAAATGGGGCCTACATGGGTTCAGGAATTACAAAGCACGAATCTCTTTGACTGTAAAGTACGTTACAATCAAAGAGAGAAACCACCGATAACTTTAATTCGAACTGTTGCGGTGGCGCATCACGTGATATTGAAGCGCGCGAAATAAAACAATAGAGATCACATCAGCAATCACGTCAGCAAGCAATCGTTGAAACCTTTTCGTGCTTTCGTTTTACGAATTTTCGAAGCTTGAAGAAAGTGTTTGATGAATCTATTGTCTTATTTCGAGGTAAATCACTTTAATTTATTGTTTTGATTCGATTTAATCGCTGTCAAATATTGAACGTTCCATTCGGAGTGAATTTAGGCCTTTTTCGCCAAGGTTTAGGCGAATGAAGCCTGATGTTTTGGCAAGCTCAAATTTAGTGTTATTTGAATAACTCGGTCGGTTGGTCCTTCTCTTGTTTAGCGAATTAAAAAATTTCTGATTTACGTGAGTGAGAAAGCGAAAGGGATTTTGAAAAGCTCATTATTTGCCTGATTTGGGTTTGACCACAACTCCGTGAGATTTCCATTTTAAGTTTGAAGCAGTCAAGGATATTTCAGGCCTAAGAAGTGAAGCAAGCAATAGAGTCCCAAAAGTATCGATTCTTTTGTTTTGAAAAAAAGCTTAACGAAGCGAAACAAAGATTGGAGTCTCTTGTGACGACAGATAACCTGAGCCCATTTTAATACTTTTTGCAAGGGCGATCTGCAATAGCAACTTAGTAAGGTAGGCTAAGCAAAATATTTCATAATTTGAATGGTAAGATTTTAGCATAGGAGATGCTCTCCCCTTGATTAGTTTACCTACTGAGAGAGTTCCTCCTTAAAGCCTGGTTTTCATTAAATCGTAATTCATCGCCGATCATTGTCTTGGAGCATCGCCGATCATCGGCGATCATCGCCGATGCTGTAAGACAATGATCGGCGATGAATTACGATTTAATGAAAACCAGGCTTAAGAAATTCCCCTCCGTACAAAATTCTATGTACCCTTATTGTAAAATTTGTCATTTATGTTTGTCATATGTTGTAATTTGTTATTTAGTTATGGTAGTGTATTTCAAGAGATTTTTTGTATGTAGTGGAATTTTAAAAAATATAAAATGAACTGAAACTGAACTGAACAACTGAAGCAGCGAAATTCAGACACGATGATCGTATGGGGGTCAAGCACGGGGGTCATGCTTTTGTTTAATTTACCAGATTTTGAAGCTCGATCCAAGCCTCTTTTTTAAGAAGTTAAATGGTCTATTATAGAATGAAGATTTGAAGTACAAAATTTACCTGTAGAATTTTCTGGTGTAACATGTCTTGATATAGCATCAATAAGACTATCGTTATTCGAAGTTTGATTTGTTGCAGGTTGAGTGGCATTGGTTGGAGGTATAGTTGCATTGCCTGGAGCTGTTGCGTTTGTTGCCTGTAAAGATATTTGGTAAATTTTTACATATTTGTTTTGTCTTTAACACATCACTTAAAAATATGCCTCGCAGTCGCCTTTTCATTCATTCCTAAAAAGAGTCTGGCTGGAGCGATAGTTTTATAAATTTTGATACGAAAGTTTCGATCGAGTGGCGTCAGAGCTTCCATCAATTTTGTGCACATTCGAAAATTCTACAAAATGTGTTAAACATCGTTCGGTTATGATTCTTTTTTAGAATGGCTTGAGGGACATTCCTCAGTCGACCGATGACAATTGGTCCCTTGTATCCTTGCGGTAAACATTGCTCAGCTGGGACTCATAAGGAAACAGTGAAAAAGCAGACCCTATTTCTGCATTCATCAATTGAATTATGATGGAATCACGGCCACGAATCTTGAATGTTATCAGTTCTTAAATCGAATCGAAAATTCTATCATATTTGCAATAACCATAGTAATTCTAAAATCTTGCAATCTGATTGGCATTTTAGGAAGCTGAGAGTTTGGGCCTAAAAAGAGTCAGGTTTTTCAGAGTAATGTCAAGAGTCTCTGTTGACTGAAGACAAGGGGACAAGGGACTCTAATTAATAAGTATAAGATGTCAGTGGCTAGTAATAACTAATTGCTAGGCAATGCTAAAAAGAGTATATACATATATATACGCTGAAGTTCACACATATTTCTATATTTAAAGTTTTGACTTAGGAGGGTAGCACTTTAGCATACTTATGAAGATAACAAGGTAACAACATATAAAATCTGAATGATATAAAAACATGATAAAAATCTACAATGTAAAAGCGAAATCAATCTCAAACTATGAAAAATACATGGTTCAAATTTACAATTAAAGAAAGAAATTCATCCCTAAACAGTTTCCTTGAAACGACTTAGAAAGGAGGCTTGCTTTGATTCATCCGAGAAACTATTCCACCACTTTGCTCCTCTGTAAGAAAAAATTTTTTGGACATATTGGTAGTGTCAAGTGTGAGGCTATAAGAGAAGCCTTGTGAGTTTGTTGGGGATTTATCGTATGCAGCACACCATAACTAGACAACCTCAAAGTCTACCATTACGATCTTACCTCAATTTCTTGTGGGTTCCTAGCCACTGCTGGAACTTGCTGCCGTTTCTTCGCATGAGATCTCTTTTTCGCGTGTCCGGTTGATCTTTTGATCATTTTAACAGGAAGAAGTGGTTTGCGGACATCGGACACGACGTCATCATCGGACACAGATCTTTTGCTCTTGTCGTCAGTCTTCAATGCATCGTCCTCGTATTTTTCGATGAATTCACCGTCGCCTGAGGCACCTAAGGCCATACGTTTGTACTCGAATTTTGGTTTAGCTAAAACAGAACCACAACTCATTAGATTTTATAATGGCACTTTTTCAAGGCACTAAAAGATACTTCGTTTGGCTAAAACAGAACGAAAAATCATCAGATTGTATAATGGCACTTTTTTAAGGCACTAAAAGATATTGACCAGGGACTTTAAGGAACAAACATATGTGACTTCTGATCTTAGTCCCCCGAAGAAATGTTTAATGGGGGAGGGGGGGGGGTCTACTTGGCTTGATGATGGACCCGTAACGGTACTTCGAAAATAAGATATCATAAGAATAAGACCCGGTAAAGAATACTTTTTCTTATCCAGAAAAATCGGTGTGCGTCACTTGAATGAGTAACAAACAGATGTTGGTCCAATAAATCAGATAAAGGCATCAAAATATTCGTTGACAATTTCACCACTTTAGGGAAAAGGACCTTCTAAAGGGGATGCATCGAGATATGTAGACCAAGTCAAGGTTTGAGCATCAAATATTTCCTTTTGGGAGGGGCAATTCCTTTGTAGGGGACTGGATTCGAAAGGGGGATCGTTGTCAGAATACAGGCTATTTTTTGGGTGAAAGATCCACTGAAATATTGATTCGAAATCCATTCAGGTTTCAGTAATCCAAAAAGATTTGTTTGTGTAACAAAAAAGTGCAAAGCCAAATTCAAGAAGAGACATTTTTAGCACTCAAATTTAAAAATAGTTTTATCTCTATTTTCTGTATAAATCCTATTTTTGGTTCGGAATAAAAGAATTTCTTTCTTAAAACAGGTGTAGACTTATGTAACTAAAGAGAAACGAGATTAAAGAGAAAGAATAAAAAATAAACTCACAATCATCGCTTTCAAAGTCATCATCATCGTCATCATCAACACTTCTGATTTGTCTTCTATAATCAGCAATACCACCGAGATATGCAACAAGGAGATCTTTCCCATTGTCTAAATCTACCCAATCACCATCGCCTGTTTCTATTGATCTCTTCTCCTTTTCTTTGTGTTTCGAAGGATCAACCAGTGGAGTCTTTCTCATCAGTTTCCTGGCAGCTGTGAGAGAAGAGAATTTGAAGTTTGATCACAACAAAAGTTGTACGTCCAAGTATGATAGCTTGGCAATATGGTATAGACTGAAGGAGTGTGCGACAAGACGCGTATTTGGTGTAATAATCTCGAATGATAACGTAGTTGGTAAGTGATTACTTGATTTTCTTGCAGGTTTCACAGTTTTCTCTCTAGTTACAGGTTTATCTTATATTTTGATTATTGTTCTTGTGCAGGAGTTGATAGTGTTTCCCTGCAGGTTACAAGTTTATTGTATGTCCATGGGAGTAAAGACATACATGTGTTCTACTAAAACCACGCATCCTCTCTCACATTCATGTTTCGGCCTTATCATATTCATGCTTTATTCAAAAGCATATACAGCTATAGTGTTTATAATTTTTTACAAAATCACCTTTAAGGGGACAATTATGGAAATAAGGTAAACTTGATCTTTAATGCTATCCCTGCTACTTTAATTGGGGGTGTTTTTAACTTGCATTTATCAAATTTGCTGTGTAAAATGTATTGTAAATATTTTATTTATTCATTTATTTATCTTTTCCTTTTCTTTGAATCATTGTAAATTTTTTCTTTTTAATTTGTGGCAAACATATACTTACTTACTTATGCGTTTATATGATGAGTCCATTATTTCAGGCTATTTTAAAACTTTGCACCACAAATCATTTGTTTACGACAGAGGATAACAAAATCCAGATTCTATGAAAGAACTGCAGCCGTAGGAGAATTCCAAGTTTGGTCAATGAATGAAAAATATAGCTACTTAATGGTTATAGAAAAAAATTGAAGTTTTTATCAATACTAAATCTTAAGGTTATGATACCTCCAAGGGATGCCATGGCAGACATTTTCATTTCTTCGAGTTCAGGATCTTCGTCATCCTCTCTCTTGTGCTTACCATTCTTTGAAAATATTTTGCTCTTTGAGTCTGTAAAATTTAGAAAGAATTACTTCTAACTGACGTTGGACTTTCACTGATAGAAATTAGCAGCAAAGTCATTACATCACTCATGATCAAGAACAATTTTTTCCAAAATATTGAGAGAGAGAGGAAAAAGACAGATATGTGTTCTACTAAAACCACGCATCCTCTCTCAAATTCATGTTCGGCCTTTCCATATTCATGCTTTATTCAAAAGCACATACAAATATAATGTTTGTGATTTTTTGCAATCACCTCTGAGGGGACCATTATGGAAATAAGGTCAATTTGATCTTTTAATGCTATCCCTACTACTTTAATTAGGAGTGTTTTAAATTTGTATGTTTCAAATTAGCTATGTAAATTGTATTGTAATTATTTCATTTACTTATTCATTCTTCTTTCTTTACCATTGTAAATTTCGTTAGTTCGTGGCAAATTTTTACTTGCTTACTAACTTAATTTGAATTTAATTTAAACTGCCACTTCAACTGTTATTAAAGGTGATCTGAAGCGAAATTCTTTATCGATCCAAATGAACGGCACTATCGAATGATACGGAATCCATTTTCAATTTCTTTGATATCTCATTTTGTTTTCAAGTTATCCACTGATATTAAGTTTCAGTTGATGACGTTATTTTGTTTACAAATTACTAGGATGATCTATTGAAATATGGTTGTATCTTATCTTTGTAAGGTTACAGTTGTAGGAGACCGTGAAGTTGAGCTGAATAAATGTCATAGAAATTGTCTCATGGACTGATATGATGTTTAGAAAGACTTATTAATCGAAAAAAAGTTCTTTGAATAAATTTCGTCTTTGAAACATAGCCAGCTTCATACACGTTCTTTGCTTTTTGCAAACAAAATGACGTCATCAGCCAATCTTACAAAATAGTGGATAACTCGAAAATGAAACAAGGTATCACAAAATTATAAGCGACATTCTTCATCATTTAAAAGTAGTACTCATTTTCATCAATAAAACTTTTCGCTTCGGACCACCTTTAAGATCCACCGAACAAGCACATATCTGTCTTATATGTAGTAGGAAAGGAAATTGAAATTTAAAAGCATTTAAAGGAAATTGTGGCAAAAATACGACTTTTAATCAGCACACTAAAGTCTTTCGAACTCATGCCCTCTTCAGAATTTGATAGTGATTCACATGTTAGTCAAAACCGAAAGGCCGATTTGTAAGAAAATAAAAATCAGATAAAAATCAGATAAAAATCAGATAATAATCAGATAATAATAATAATAATAATAATAATAATAATAATAATAATAATAATAATAATAATAATAATAGTAATAATAATAATAATAATAATAATAATAATAATAATAATAATAATAATAATAATAATAATAATAATAATAATAATAATAATAATAATAATACGAATCTTTATACAGGAATTGACACTTCAACATGTAATGCTGTTATCAACGTGTGTCCTGATTAAATTAAATGGAAAAGGAAAAAAGAAAACAGTAAAAACCTAACCTACTAAAAAATCTCCAAAAACTTACATTGATATTAATTGAGCTACTTACAACGGCGATAAAATATGTTACATGAGAATTTAAAACTGTCAATAACTAAAATGTTTCTTGAGAAGATTACTGTAGTCGCTGAAGGATTCAGTCTTCAGATATGAAGTAGTCTCACCTGGTAATAGCTTCTTGGCAGCTAGAAGGAAAAGAAAAGTGTTTTGTTAAGAAAAGATTATCTCTCAAGCCAGGAAACAAAATGATTGAGAAAGAATGGATATGAAGAGAGAAATTGGGATGTTCAGTTGATATATCAATGGATATTTTGTAAACCGCAGAATCGACAGTGAATAGAGATCAAAAAGTTAACTTTTTCTACAAATATAGGTTTCTGCAAAGTACTGATCACTGAGCCTTGATTTTTATAGAATATAATTTTCAATCATTTTCCGCCACCTTCCTAGTGGAAATTATTTACATTTTTTGCCAGGTTTTGGGATCAGGGATCTGGGGTCTTAGGGCCTTGGGTCCGGGTCTTGGGGTCCGGGATCTTGGAGTCTTGGGGTCTTGGGGTCCAGCGAATAGAACATGCCTTTAGAAATATGCTTCAACTATGATTCTGAGTAACTTATGCTCCATCCAGCGGCTATGCTTAGCTGAATGATAATTACAGGACCACAAATGCGAAGCAAGACTAACTTATTACGCATATTAATGGCATAGTAAAACACGTTACGGGTTGACGCTTTGAACAAGATGATACTTCGCAGCTCTCTCGTGAGGAGGTTAAAGAACTAGGAAATTGCAAAAAGACAACTCATTAGTAGGACCAAAGCGAAATTTCACTGTTTCACGAGTTAGTCGTTGATTGAAAAGAAAAACAACGAGTCAAGTAGAACAGAATACCTTTTAAGGCCGCTTCAGCAGCTATGAAAAGGAAAAAAACTTGTGTTAGAAAGAAATCTAAAATAATGCTTCAAATTCAAAACAAGAATTCAGGAGCTCTAATTTACAACTAGTGGCTCTGATTGTAAACTAAAGTATAGTGGCTCTTCAAAACTTTGAAACTAGTAAACACTCTGTTTCTAACTGACTTGACTTGCTTGTAAATGTCGTGGGTAAGCTCTCCCAAATGAGCAGTAAAAGGGAGTTTACAGGGATACAAACTGAAAGCCAAACAGTTTGAAGCAATGGCGGGTGTTGCCAATAAAAGTTTTTGTTGAATAAGACAAAATTGACCGTTAGGCGTAGAGAAACTGGGATAATCTTTCTTTAAACCATTTTGTATGTCTTCTACCTTTTAAATAGTGCAGTGGCTTAGGATGAAAACTGACATATTTGAAAACAACGAACTTCAACAAAATCAATTCATCAATTCATCAATTCAAAAATCAATAAACATTTTAGAATGAGTAAAACGAAGGTATAACGGATTGCAAAAAACTCACCTTTCACAAGATTGTTTGCAACTTTGGCTGAAAATTGAATTAAGAACAATGGGTTAAAACATAGAAAACATATTGTACAAAATGTTGCTCCTATTCCAATTTCAAACGCTCCACGAGATACTTTTCACAGAGTAGCAATATCGTATAATCAAAGAATTTAAATGAATCTGTAGAATCAATTTTTAGATGGCTTTTAATCAATGACTTATAACTTATAACCTTAAGTTGAATCTTATATTTAAAAGACCCTTTTCTGAGGAAATTCGAGGATATCAAGGTGAGATTCAGTTCTAATACTTAAGCGATGCAGAAAATAATGAAATGAAAAAGCTAAGATCTTTACCTTTCGTAGTACCTGAAAAATTAAGCAAGAGATTGTGTCAGTGATGTGAAAGAGAGAGGATAAAAAATTTAACACAAATTCTTAAAATTACTCGTTCACTTGGCTGGACTCGTGCAGATGTATCCAAATGTTTGCCACACAACCCCAGCCACCATGTCCCATTTAAGTAACATTTTTCTTTTGTGTATTTTTCATTTATTTCGTTTAACAATTGTTTTCATTTTGTTTTTCCTTTATACGCATATCAACGGCTGTCTCAAATCAAATAAATTGTTTTTATTAAATACATTAAATATATTATGTCTCAAATGTACATCCAAACACTTAAGTTGTTTCGATCACCGACCTGTGACATGTAATTTGAGACAGACAGTAGTTTTAATCTCTATGTTCAATTGGCCTCGGGGTAGTCATAGCCCTTTACTCCTCGGGGTATCGTTCCACTGGTATTGTATAGTTGTACAGTATAGCTAGTAATCTTGTAAAGTAGTTAAACTTGTAAGTTTACATTGTAATCTTTTACCAGATATAAAGAAAAAATCTCTCAGCCAAACTATATCGAAAGAAAATGAG
Organism: Aurelia sp. 4 Dawson et al 2005; assembly: GCA_964019985.1. NCBI lineage: Eukaryota > Metazoa > Cnidaria > Scyphozoa > Semaeostomeae > Ulmaridae > Aurelia > Aurelia sp. 4 Dawson et al 2005. The sequence goes on along the minus strand of OZ026512.1, from coordinate 761,494 downwards.
CCTATGATGAATATTTCCGAGGGTAATACCAGAAAATATTTACCCAACACAACCGAGCTTGCGAGGTTATGTACAGAAACTGAGGGTTAATATTCTCGGCATAGCCCGAAGGAAACAGTTATTAAACAGTTTATTACCCTATGGTCAGGGAAGGGTGCAGGCCTTTCCTTTTTAACAAAGTAAAAATATGAGTTCAAAGCCATAATTATTGTTGGCCTAGCATGAAGCCATTGCAGACGAAGCCACTTGTTGCTTTTCAAAGCTGTTGCTCGACGTGTTCGAAGCAATAATCTGTGTTTCGAATTCGAAGCCATGTTGTGACGTAATGAGCGGGCATTACCGAATAATATGCCCCGTCATTACGTCACATTCGAACGTTTTCAGCCAATCAGCTTGCATAACAGAGTTGCTGCCCTGACCATAGGGAAACAATGAGTAATAACAATAGAATCAAATGTGAACCCTACTCCGATCAACAGTTTTTAACTAACCCTGCCTTGGGTAAAGAATTTCAAAAAGAAATTTAAATGAAATGAAGGGAAATGAATCAATTAAACTCACTTGAAAATTTGTTGGGATCAAATCCTTCTTTTACAGCGACCTCATCTTTTCTGGCTTCTTCAGCATCAATTTTGCGGAAATCGAATTCATTTTTACTGTAATCTTTTCCATCTACAAACGAAAGTCAGTCATTCAAAAAGTAGGCCATTTCACCATTGAAGCGTCAAGGAATTTTGGGGACACAAGTCGCTCATAAAAGTCCACAGTGATGTTAGTTTATATGAAAGGATGACTAAAATGATTAAAGAAAGTCAAAATAGACCTCTTCAAGAAAAGAGTCTGGATAGAGCGACATCTTTACACAATTCTATATGGAAAGTTCGATTGAATGGCGTCAAGCTTCTATCACAATTGTGCACATTCGAAAATTCTACAAAATGTAGCAAAGTATCGTTCGATTGAGATTCTTTTTCAGAATAGCTAAAAGGTCTATTCAGATTCTCTATAGAACAGCTAAAAGGATAGGCAGTCTTCTTAATTCTCTAAGGTTCACAGTAAGACAACTTCCATCCTAAGCCTGCAAATCCATAAAACGACGTTTTCCTCGAAGTACGTGCCTTGATCGAAAAATCAAGAAATTTAACGCAGTTGTAGGTAAATAAAAGAGAGCAGACGTTTTCACCAGCAAAGAGACGGGATTCGAATAAGTGATTCGTTTTGTAATATAATGGAATATCATTTTCTATCTCAATTGTTTAGACTTCGAATGACGACGATGTCCGAAAAAGAAATTTAAGCTATTCACAAAAACATCAGAATTGAACGATATTTTGCCACATTTATAGAATTTTCAATAGTGATAGAGGCTCTAACGCCATACGATCGAAAGCTCTAATCATCGGGAGTTAAAAACTTAATTTAAGTTTCTCTTTTTCAGCGACAAAGCTCTACGATTCAAAACGATGGCCTACAGGAAAAGAACCTTCAGTGGAAACACACAAAATTATGTACCGGAACATAAGGTAGAGATTTACAAAACATTACATCAATAGAACTGTCTATTTCTGTCTGAACTATTCCAGAGAAGAGAGATAAGATATAATCTCTAAATAAAGGAAACCGTATCACTTCCAAGCACATCTACCGTGGCCGTTGGCATGAAGTTCATATGATTTATGGGCAGCATACCCTGGAACAGCATATCAAATGTGATAACGAGCAGCGAAACGGTCGCTTCCTTTTGCAAAAAATCAAAACATGGGTTGGGGTAGGCTGCAATAGTAAATTATGCGGCCTATTGTAGATATTAAGGCTTTGTTGTTTTTAGGTTAAATGGTTGGTTTTTAGTAGATCACTCTTCTTAAAGATATGAGATATTACACGTTTTTTTATAAGAAACTAGGATCACGCCATAGTACTAAAAGTTTCTTAATTTCGCATGAAATTTTGTCCATTTTAGTACTAAAAGTTTCTTAATTGGTTTCTTATTTTTTGAATGCAGAATTAGCAATGTGGTTGCTAACACTGCGGCAGATATGTTTCTTGACATTTAAAACATCATAAAGGAATAAACAGTGTTCTTTTATGTTGAAAACACAACTTTTTAGATAATGTTGCTCAAGAATAAAGGTTCAACGATCTATTTGCTATGATATCCATACTTTTAACTTTGAAAAGTTTCTTAGTATTTCTCAGACGTAGTACTAGAGTTTCTTAAAATTTTGGCCATCTTAGTACTAGTTTCTTATAAACCAGTTTCTTATAAAAAAACGTGTATTAGTTTTATCCCAACTGCAAATAAGAAGTGCATTGTGAGTGGGATCTCGGGGGACTTTTATCGTGACTTTATGTAATTTCTAGTCTGTAAGTTTTACCCTATAAATGCTTGGCAGTCCTGGAAATGGAAATGGAAACACTGAAGAAGAATTTAGGATCGAAACGTTTGCTTCTAAGAGTATTTGTTTTTATCTGTCATTTGCTATTATTTTTCATGTTGGTTCATCTTTATCATTAAGAAGTTTATTATCATTTATTACAGTAAAAACCCGCGTATAAGAACCTACAATTTTGCAAGTCAGCTTGATTAGGTTCTTATATATTGAGTATTTAGTGGAAAATAGACCTTTTAGCTATTCTACAAAAGAGCCTGGCTCGAGCGACATTTTTATACAATTTTATATGCGAGGTTCGCTAGAGTGGCGTTAGAGCTTCGATCGCAATTGTGCACATTCGAAAATTCTACAAAATGTAATGAAATATCGTTCGATCCACATTCGTTTTCAGAATAGCTAAAAGGTCTATTAGGCTGTTCAGGTTCTTAAATTGATTCTTATTTCATTCAGGGCTGTCAGGTATTTCTTTTGTTCAGATTGAAACTTCAAGGCCGTTATTTACTGTCAGTTCCGAGGCACCTGGGTTCATGAGGCCTCGTTCATAACAGCAGTCCGTGTAAGAATCAGAAATTTTCGCAGAATGCTTTCAAAATATCCTTTGCAATTTGCACATATGGCAGTTGCAGTCCATATAGGCTCGACGACAAAGCAGCTGGAGTTTTTGAATCTAATCTGGTGATCCCTACGAGTAAGAACCAACTTCAATTTTCAGGCTGAATTGGTTCTTGTACGTATATTGGGGGTCTAATTTCAGAATCTCAGCCTGTAGGTTCTTAATCACTAGGTTCTTATACGCTGGTTTTTATTGTATTATGACTATTCTTATTACAATATCTTACCGGTAGAATACACAGAGTTATGCCAGAAAGCACCACATGGCCTGGTCTGATCTCCAAGACATCTTGAATTACAATACGCATCATCAACTTTGCCATAGCGACCAAAAGCGTTGCCACAGAAACAGAGGTAAGCATATTGTAAACCAGCGAAATTGTATCCTTGGTATTTGCATTCCCGCACACAAACCTCGGGTGTCATTGCGTAACGCGTGAATCTTCGAGGTAGATCACGGCCTGGCTTTTTGTCTTTAAAACAACCTTGATAGTCTGTGAAATAAAAGAAAATATTTGTTTAATACCGCATGAAAATAAATCGCACTTGCTATGTATCCTGAATATCAAACATTTTCGAAATCCTAGTATCAAATTCGCACATGCTGAATATCGAATTCGAGCTTCGAGTATTGAATTCGTATTTGTTGCATATCGAATTCGAATTCGAATATCGTGTTCGTATGCTGAATATCCTGAACGATAAATCAACAATGAAGATAACATGTACTGCAACACGAAGTCCCCCTGGAATGAATGTATTTGTAAAAATATAAGTATGAACTCACTCTTTGCACTGGTGTCAAGATAATTCAGCTTCTCTCCTGTCGTTCTGCTGTAATAAACATCCTCTGTCTCTTCAGGGGCTGGGTTTTTGCTGATAGCAGACTGGATATTGTCTTGTTTCTTGTGTGCATTTCCCTTCTTAGCAACCGATGATCTTGCTGGACCCTGAGATAGGCCTTGTGATGCAGCTTGGGGAACAGGCTGGAAAGCTGATGCAGGAGGAGCTGACAAATATTAATCAGAACGTTAGGAATCCGAAAGTTAACGGATCCTAAAGTTAAGAGAAAGAATTGACGAGGGTGCGACAAAACGTGTTTTAGTTATTTAACGTTGCTCCTTATTGCAGTACTAACTTAATTCTTTCCTTTCAGGGTCTGAAGAACATTAATATGAAGTATTCGCAAGATTGAAACTAAACAGACACAAAAAACTGCCAAGTGACACAGTCCTTCTTCATGTGAATGGTGTTATTTTTGGAGAGGTTTGTTATTCTCTGATTTAAAGGTGATCTGAAGTGAAAATTTTTACTGATGCAAATGGATAGCACTTTTGAATGATAAAGAATGTCGTTTACCATTTTGTGATACCTTGTTTCATTTTCGAATTATACACAATTTTGTATGACTGGCTGATGACGTCATTTTGTTTGCAAAAAGTAATGAAAATGTACGAGGCTGGCTATGTTTCCTAAAGCAAATTGACTCCAAGAACATTTCTTAAATTGGCATACCTTTCTAAACATCATATCAGTCCATGAAACAATTTCTTTTACATTTATTCAGATCAACTTAAATGTCTCCGACAACTGTAGCCTTTCAAAGCTTGGATACAGCTATATTTCAGTATGGCATCCTAGCAATTTGCAAACAAAATGACGTCATCAACTAAAACTTAATATCAGTGGATAACTTGAAAACGAAAAGAGATATCAAAGAAATTTAAACAGGAGTCCGTATCATTCGACAGTGCCTTTTATTTGAATCAATAAAAATTTTCGCTTCAGATCACCTTTAATTAGATCACCACACTCATCGCTTTTGCGACGTAGAATGCAAGCAGAAAGATTACAAGCGATACCGAATTTAGACTTATGACAATGAGTCCCTTGTATCCCTACTTTAAACCTAGCTCAACAGGGACTCATAATAAAACAGTGAAAAGCTGACTCTACTTTTTGCCTTTACCAATCGAATGAGGATGAAATCACGGCTTCGAATCATGAGATCACGGGTCCCATAGAAATATCATCAGTTCTTCAATCGAATCGAACGTTCCATCAAGGAAACCCTCATCAAAGTAATTCAAGAATCTAGCAATGTGATTTGACTCTAGGAAACTCAGAGATAGATAAATAATGCCGAATGATAAAATATACGTATGCATGGCTCTCATGAAGACTCTGAGCCGAAACATAAAAAACAAAAAAGTGGCTCCTGTCGTGGTGTAAGACCTGAGATCTGAATGACTACAGATTTCTCCAAAATTTAATTGCGCTTGAGTGGCGCAGTGGATTTTTGGAGAGTCTGTTGACACGAAGATCCTGGGTTCGGTCCCGAGTAGGAGGACATTTTAGTTACTGTAGTAGCCCACTCGTACATTATCGCCCATGATCTTACCTGGAAACTGCAAAGCATTCTCAGGTGCAGCGGGTGCTGAGATTGGGTACATATGTTTGGTATCCCCAGCTGCAGGTATTCCACATTCACACGGGTTTGAGGATGAAACAGGTCTTGGATGGCATGTTCTTTCACAAAGCGTTTCCGTTGTATCTTTGGCTTTAGGAAGTGGTCTTGGCTGACGGGGGGCCAAAGCAACTGGCTCACCGGGATGGCACTGGCATGGGCTTGTGGACAACACATGTCTTGGTTTACATGCCTTTGCGCACCAGGCAACAGCTGGTGTGTATGTCTTCGTATTTGCCTGTGCAGCTACTGCTGGGGCAGGTGCAGCTACTCTTACAAGGGGTGGGGCAGGAGCAGGGGGTGGTGGAGGTGGCGGGGGCATTCCACAATTACAAGGGCTAGCTCTGCTTACAGGACGGGGGTAACATGCACGAGCACAGATACAATTAGCGTCACCAGCTTTGCAAGTGAATGGAGCCTTATTGGCTGTGGCCGCGACAGGTGCTGGTGGAGGGGCTGGGGGAGGAGCAGGAGCTGGCATTCCACAATCACAGGGGCTTGCCTTTGCAACAGGTTGTGGGTGACATGATTTGGCACAGAGGCATTGGGCGTCTGTTGGGGCACAGGACTGTGCCGCAGCGGCTGGTACAGTAACGGGTTTAGGTCTAGCGGCTGGAATAGCTGACGATGGAGGAGGGGCTGGAGCCGGTGCTGGAGCTGGCATGCCGCAATCACATGGCTTAGTTCTAGCCACTGGCCGTGGATGACAAGCTCTTGCACATAGACACTTAGCATCGTTCTTTGCACAACTAGGAGTCTTTGATTTTGCAGTCGCTGCAGCTGCTGGGGCTTGAGGGCTGAATTTTGCAGCGGCTGGGGCTGGGGGTGGAGGAGGTGCTGGGGCCGGCATACCACAGTCACATGGGTTAGCATTAGCTACAGGGTTTGGATAACAAGCACGTGAACATAAACACTTTGCGTCGTCTTTTCCACATGGTTTTGCTGAGCGGCTGTCGGCGATGAATGGGGCTCTTTGTGGGGCTGTTCGTCGAGATGCAGCAGGGTTGGTGGCCGCGGCTGTTGCTGCTCCACAGTTACATGGTGCTGTGGATGTCACCTAGAATTAAATTGGTTGAAAAATCTTTCAAACGCAATGCATTTAAGGGGAACATAGGTTTCAAATCTTTAAAAAGCTGGGTGTAAAATTCAATGACCTATTTCTTTGAACTGAAAGACTTCAAAGAAACTTGAACTATTTTAAATAAAATCTGCCGTTGAACTTTACTCAAATCTTCAATATTGTAAGAATCACAGTGTTTTTCTTCCTTTTTAAGAATTCAAGAAAATTTTCGAAAAAAACTTAAAACTGTCGTAATTTCTAAACCTCTTGACGAGAGATCAAATAATTTTCAAGAAAACCATAGTTTATGGATGCCTACAATATGGTATCAAGCAAAACTCTCTCACTCTTCTGGTTTGTGATTTAGAAATTTGATGACGTCACATCATAAAATGAGCTGAAATCTAAAAGAGGCCGTAATTTGGACAAATAATCGAGATTTCTGAAAAGTCCAACGGTAGAATCATAGAAAAGTGGCTAAACTTTCTTTCAAGTCATTCAGTTTAAAGAAATAGGTCATTGAATATTATACCCACCTTTTTTCGTAGATTTAAAGATTAAAAAATCACAACATTATGACTGCAGACGAAGCTGTTTGCAGCTGAACAGCAATGTCAGCGGTGAGAGTTACTTGACGTCTGAAATCACACCCTAACATTTATAAATTTTCGCGGAAATGATACTTCAAAATTTACAGGCCATTAAAATATATGCCCTAAAATTGTGACAACGACCAAGTAAGTGAAATTTGATCAAAATCAATACCCTCAGAAGTTATTTTTCTAAATGAGATCCCAAAATTTATGACCACTCTACTTGTGACTTTAGCAGAAATGATACCCCAAAATTTCTTTTCTGCTCGAATAAAGGCATCCAAAAATATGGCACATTCTGTACCATTATATATGGTAGTTTCCCCCTCCCCGGGGATTTGAATGAAAGACAACTTACCGGTCTGGGAGCACAAGCCTTTTTGCACATACACTCCTTCGTGTTATCTGAGCATATAGCAGGCAGTTTAGAAATAGCTGCAGCAATATTTTGTCTTGCACTTGCTTTGACATTCTTTGCAACTGCCTTCTTCGCTGCTGGCTTCTTCGCAGCAGGTTTCTTCTTTTGCAATGGGGCTGAACGAATGACTGGATTTTTCTGGGCTGCCACATTTGGTAATGACGCTAGTAAAGAAATGTTAATGACGTCAAATAGCAGATTCCTGCTCTTATGAGTCAAATAATAGTCACGTAATAGATGGAAATGCTTAATCAATCGATCAATCAATCAATACATCGATAAATCAACAAAACGCTGTATTCAAAAGATCTTTTTAACGAAGCAAAAAGTGTGATTCGAACAAGCAACTCTTTCTGTTGAATAACAGAATAGAAATTCGATCTTAATTCTTCAGAGTTCGAATATTGGAATGAGCGATTCTTTTGGTCGAACAAAGGAAAACTGAGTTCAATCTCAGTTCTTTAGGTTTCAAATAATAGAGATTTACCATTTTTTTCACACTAACACACTTAGACCAGCTTTGACTGACCCAAGTTAAATTTCAACCAACCAAATGCATTTGATTTGCTGGATTGACTAATTAGAAGGCTAAATAATAGCCCATTTTCCAATTCACATTTGCGAGTAACCAGTTTAAAGTGAACCAGGTTATAGAATGGAGCCTTCTGATTGGAAAATCCAACGAATCGAGTGCATTTGATTGGCTGGAATTTAACCTGGTTTAGATAAAACTGGATTAACTGCGTCAGTGTGAATGCAGTATCAGATAACCTCGTTTAGTTTAAGCTGGTTTAATTTGCCAGTGTGAATAGCGTATTAGACTGAACAGCTCGATTGAATTTTCAAATCCTGTAACGTGAAAAATGGCTCCTCTCAAAAAAGATTCTTATAGCACTACACAGTCGGAAAATGACATTATATGCAACTTGATTCAATCATATGGTTTATAACAAGGTTTTCCATCAATTTAGCTGGCGGGGATTTTCTTGCCTGAACTGAAGCGAATAGAGAGGGCCGTGCATCAGAATGATTTGTCAAAGAATACTAACATTTGTAGAAAAGTTTACTGAGTTCATGATCAACTTCGATCTTGTGTGTTAGTGATTTCGTAAATTTTGAGGGCTGCAAATGAAGAATAGAAGAAATCAGATCATTAAAACACGTCATGACAAATCCATAGTTTGTTGAATACAACTTTTTGTAACGTGTGAGCTCGTTGATAAAAATAAAACTTTCTTAACATTGGGCCCAAGTCTTTAAAAGGCTGGGTGCAAAATTCTATTGCATATTTCTTTGAATTAAAGTGCTTAAAAGGAATTTTAGATAATTTGCCGTAAAAAATTTGCCGTGGCAATTTTTGATCCCTTGATTAGTTTAAAAATGGAGGCATCTATTTAGTTTGAGGCAATGACTTATCAAATTTTTAAATCCTTAACCAGAAGAGCTACAGATTTCTGTTTGCCACCATAACATAGACCTTCATAAAATATAGCTTCTTTGAAGACTGTATAGATTTTCATCACGTAATTTAAGAATTACCATGATTTTGATGCTTCAAAAATTTTCGATAAATTTTTACAAAAACAATCAAAATGGTGCCTGATATTTTGAAAAAGAATAGAAATATCAATAAATTACCAAGGCAATTTTACACCCAAATTTTTAAACTTGTTAAGGATTAGAAAAAATTTGAGGCCTAAGATATCTTTCTAGGTTTTAAATCGACAACTTAAGCTTGTCTACTATTTAGATCTGAAAATATTCATACTTACATCTTGAGCCATGAGCCATTTTGTGTAATCTTTAGCAGCTCCTGACACTGACTGTCAACCAAAAACAAACAAAAAACATTAAAAAATCAACAATACGAAAACAGTTTTAAACACAAACAAGGTTTTACTTGACAGTAACAGCGTAGATCAAGCTCTTAAACAGAGTGCAATGTTGCTCTGAATTTAGCAGGCCAAATACGATGAAAAACGGAAGTTAGACAAACTTCTATCGATACATTCTACTCCTCTTTCGATCATTTCCAGAGATAGATTCTAACAGGAACAATGCATAACTTTCAAAAGGTTTGAACGATTTCATGGAATTAATTTGTCACATAATTTCAATTCTAATATAAAAAAAGTGTAGATCAGCTAATGCCCAAACTTTTTTACTCACTTTTGAAAAACGATAGAATAACCAATAAATCTTACTTCAGGTTCATCTTCGATCTTAACATCTCTGACTTTTTCATTCTTAACTTCTTCATCGTCCGATGGATTTAAAGTGCTGAATAAATTCTCAAGTTCTAGAAAATAAATCAAGAGAGTTTTGTGACAGAAGACACTCAACATTAAAAGTTATTTCCTTGATTGCCGATATGTAACTTATCGATGTGATGTTACTAAAAGTTGTCTGCTGAATCATACTTCTTCGAATCTAACCAAAATCTTGAAAGGGAAGATTATCTTCCAAATGACAAGTTGACGTTCCAAACCGCAGAGTCTACTCATAGCTAAAGAGCATCAAATAAGACTGCATTCACACGATGTCGGCACGTTTTGAAAACGGTGAAAAATGTAACGGATAGGCCTCCCGTTCACACGAAAATGGCAAATTATTTGTCGGCAGATTTCGAATACGGTGGATTTTGAAAACTGAACTCTAACCGGCACATTTTAGAAAAGGCATCGTGTGAAAACTCGAAAAGTATGAAAAAAGAGCATTTTTCGAGGCTTTTGGAACGAAACTGGGCGATTCTTACGGTGTAGGTACATTTCTCTGGCATCAAAATGTTGCAACGAGTTTTTTACCGACAAATTTCCTACTGATTTCAAATTGTTCCGGCATCGTGTGAACGCTAACTCAAATTTTGCTACCGTCACATTTTCACCGTTTTCAAAATGTGCCGGCATCTTGTGAACGTAGTCCAAGAAGGGTCCAGCAGCAGCTAATTCGACGGCTATTAAATTATTTAAGTATTACTGATTTCACGGAAGTATGTGACTCTGTTACAAACAGGATAAGCCCTTCCAAAGGAGAAAACACAACAGAGGGAAAGTCTCCTTGAGCCTTGAACAATATCTGTTATCTTCAACTCCTAAACAATTTAGAGAGGGAACTTGTCTCCTCTTGACTTTCATACGAACCCTGTCTATCAGCATCTGAGATTTTTGAGTCGCCTGTCCAATCTTCTCGCACAATAAAGCCTGGTGGAAATTAAAAAGCGTTCGTATAACAACAAACAAAAATAGGCCATGGAATAACTTCAAATTTATGTCACACTGGAGTAAAACTGGTTTTTCTTACTTAGAGATTTTTGAAAATTCTTGGAAAAGGAGCGGAAAAACAACGGAACAAAATTCGATTGAAAAGAAAGGAATTAAAATTTGTAATGTTTTTCAAAGTTAAAACATGAAAAATGTCATTAGCGTAAAGGTTAAGATACCTGCTTTATTGTCCGTGTCATCTGTATCGAAAGACCTTTTGTCTGAAAAAGATTCAAGTCCTGGATTAAAATATATACTTTTTAGCTGATCCAAAAAGAATTTGAGTTGAACGACATTCTATACATTTGTAGAACTTTTGAATGTGCACAGAAATGACAGAAGCTGTAACACCACTCAGTCGAATATTCGATTCAGATACTGTGAAGGATAACTAAAGGTTTATTGAAGCGTTAGATAAGCACAAAGAAGGTTCAAGAGAGAGTTGGCATATGTATGTTTAGTTGTTAGGTCTTGAAGACAGAAAAGGTTTGATTGCGAAATGATAGGCAGAAATGTTGTCTCATGAAGAGCAAGGAAGGCACTGAGAAACCTTAATAACTCACCAGGTTGCTTTGACTCTGACCTTGATAGCAATGTTTGATAAAATTTATCTACAAAAAAGAAATACATTGCTTGACATTATTGAGAACAGGAGACAAATAGATCTTTAGGAAAACCTTTCTGCTGCACAAAAGGATAGTTTTTTCTCCATTCTAAATTATCATGCAAAAATTTGCAGAATTTTGGGACTAGGTAATCTCAAATGATGCATAATAATATCTTGCCACTAAGAAAAAGCTGTAAGCACTGTCAGGAGGCGAGGCAGAACCAAAAATGTCGGCATAGACTTATAGTGATGAATCACTGAAACAAGGAACTTCAGGTAATAAGTCTAGAGTCCATGCAGCAACAAAATCAATGAATCAATGAATAAATCAATTTACAAATCACTCATGAATCATAAATCATAAATCAATATGATCAGTGAAATCATGAATCATCTACCTTCATTTGATCTTCGATTCCTCGTTACGAAATCATCATCATCACTTTCAAAATCTTCTACAAATAAATTACAAACTTTCAAATTGTAGTACAAAATGGTGGTACGTTTGACACACCTGATAAAAATGGTGGTACAAAATTTGATAATAAATGACCATAACAGAATCCTAATTGAATATATTTAGAAGTTGAAGAAAGCCTTTCGAAATTAGCTGTAACCTGATATGCTGAAAGCTAGTGGCCAAGAAAATTTCCAAATGAATACTTAAGTCTAGATAATAGCATACAAAATGATCTACACAATTAAATATTTCCTTAGAATTTGAAATGCAAACGATTTATTTCAAACAAGGCCACAAGTACGGATATGTGTATGCGACGCTGCAAAATTCTCTCAACAGGACATAAATTTCTAAAAATTAAGCTTGATACCAAAGAAATTCATAACAGAATTTTCAGGAAAAAAATATTTATCCGTCAAGAATTTTAGATCGGTCTAATAATTATGAGTCTGGGATGTCTCCTTCGTTCATTCCATCGAACAAAAGATAAATATGATACAACTTGATGTTTTGATGATGGTGTTGTCTTAATTATCAGACAAGGCCTTCAAAAGAAGACAGTTTCGAGCAGCAAAATATGAGGCAACAGCTTACCCTCACTAGCTCTTTCTTCTCGAACTAGCGGCCTATCGAATTCAGCCGATGTTGCGGACCTTCTCAATAATCTGTGAAACCCATCTTCTTCTGCAAATGAATATTGAAAATATGAATTGATTTTCAATCTTTTGGGAGCATGTAAATATTTAAAGAATTTCTCCAGAGAGCAAGAAGCAAGTCGTCTGTGTATACAATGAATAGTAGTGGCCCTAGATAAGAGCCTTGTGAAACAACGTTAAGCACGAGGTCACAAAAGCCAATTTGATAAACATTTCTAACATTAAATGACGCCGAAACCTGCTATATTGCATGTTATACTCGGGAGATTTCTTTCTATGTATACTCTGGGCAAGAAGACTGTGCAATTTAAACACACATCTCGGACAGAGCGCTAAGATGGCGCTTAGAATCTAACACATCGTTTCGAATTACGATGAACGATAATTCGAATTTCGAATTACGATAAAATTATGGTGCTATCTCAACGATGAGCGACTATTGCAGGCGAAATGAGCTTGCATCAGGCATCGAAATTTTCTCTGTGGATGCATTTATTCTCTATTCCTTGAGACGTTTCCGGCGGCACAACAGCAGATCAATGAGGCCCCAAAAGAGAGAGTTCTAGATTTGAATTTTCTCTGCAAACATGTCTTCAGCCGGGTAAAAGAAGTGCATATGATGATCATATCTGTCTTGAATCTGCAAGCAGTACTCTCGTTGCGCAGTTACGAAAAAATAAGTCGACTAGAAATTGTACTTCTTGCAAATCAAAGCTGTCCTTCGTTCTGGCACAACCGCACAGAGAGCTGCATATCAAAATGAGAATTTGCCACTTGAATTTTACGAAAGTAACCTGTATGCTAGACTCTTGAAATATTGGCAAAGTTGATGCTGTACAGCTGCAAAGGGATAGAGCAGGGCCTAGTCCGAACACGCCGCTTGCAAACTAGTCCTAATACTTCAACTCTGCTACTATCTTCTCTCTCAGAAATGTTTGAAAGCACAATAAAAAGATGCATACAGAGATTCTAATTATTTCCCTGCCAGAAACTCCTTGCAAAACTGAGGTTGCATGACATCAAAGCAATAACACCTACCCCTGACGGAGCTCTTCAGAATGAAACTTTGGCTATTTTGGAACAAATATCTTTGCGAATATCCTCTCGAAGACATGATAAAAGAGCTGCATACACAAGCAAAAATTTACCTCTTGACCGGAGACTCTTTGCAAAGCTCAGGCTGTAGACTAATAACACCGCAATAACGAGGTATCTCCTCATGGTATGTTTTCTTTAATTGCCTTTTCCTGCAATTTCCAGAAGCCTCCACGATGGCTTACATTTATATTCGCAAAGTATCTCCAATATTTCTTTCTTTTCTTTGGTTAAAAAACTTTAATTTTTCAAAATATATCGTAAAAGACGCGATCGAATTTCGCTGCAAAGTCCTGCAGATACCTGAAGGATAACGTAGGCCGGTGACCCCGATTCATTGGGCAGTTCATTAGTGTTCATGATCACGACCGGTACCAGCTAACTTCCTGATTGGTTTATTTAAATTCGATTAGTGATTTGATTGGTCGGTTCGAGACGAGTTTGTGGTTTAACGACAGGTGATTGGCTAGTTTATTGATTCACTGGGAATTATGTCATGCAGAATAGCAAGCAGAGTGAGGTAACTTTCACTGCAGACGCCAAGCTGTTTGATTTGTTTATGTTGCAAATAGTTAGGCCTTATTATTATCTGGAATTGATCGTTTGCTCCCGCGCGAAAATAGGAATAGTAACTTCAATTTAGTCTTATGACATATGATAAGATATGCAGTAGATGTACGGACTAATAGGTTGCGAACATTAGGAAATTATGATTGATGAGATCTTTTGCTGCAGATGCCAAGCCGTTGATTTGTTCGTGTTGCAAATATTTAGGCCTTAGGCCCAATTTATACGTCGCGCTTAACTCGCATCGAATCAATTAGGATTCAGATCGACAAAAGGACATGTTAAGCGCGTCATAAAAATTTTATTAGATTTAAACGTCGCACTTCTGCCGCACCAATTCATTTCGGCAATTCCGAAGCTACCTCTTTTTGGCGCCCACTCGAATATGAGACTTTTTCATGGTAACTGTAAACCACAACAGATCAACTCTATTTGATTCATCAGAAGCGCGACGTTTAACTCCAAGTCGAGCTTTGGTCGCGTAGTGCGACTGGCAACGACGAGCTTACGTCGTGCTTTGCATTTGATTCGAGCTTAATTCCAAATTCAATTTAGACGTCGAGCTTATCTCGAACTTAATCAACACTTTGAAAATTTCGAAACTTCATAATTGATTCGGTGCGAGTTAAGCACGACGTATAAATTGGGCCTTTTTCTTATCTGGAATAGCCAACTCTTAAAAAGAATCATAATCGAAGGAGATTTTGCTACAATTTGTAGAATTTTCGAACGTGCACAATAGTGATAGAAGCGTTAACGCCATTCGATCGGACCTCGCGTTCGATCCAGGCTTTTTTGTAGAATAGTTACAAGTCCATTGACCGTTTGTTGCGGTACGAAAACAGGCTTGCTTTAAATGGAGCTATGAATCTTGCCACTGATCAGAAAAGCGCATTGAGCTTGTCCTGTCTTATCATCGCATCAAGGTAATGATGTCATGCAGATTTCGACTTCTTGCAATGTTTTAATCACATTTTCAGACCTTACTATAGCGTGGTCATTCAGGTCGAGCCTCGGATGGAAACAACTGTGAACGGATTGCAATTCTGCTGAAATCTACTAATGAATTTCGTCTAAAATTCCGCTGGAGCATCGGATTTCACCACCCCTTAATGCCCCCTCCCAAGGGTGACGTTGATTAGTATTAACATCAGACCATAAACTGGCATGGGAAGTGGGATTGACTGACTCCTGAATGCAACAAAATGGAACATTGTCCAACAATCTATTAATCATGCTAACCTTAGATTTGGTGCTTCCTTTCTAGCAAGTCGATGGAGATGAGGAATTCATCCCGCATCTTTTTCATATTTGACCAAAACTGTCATTTTTAGCGACATCAATTAGTGACACACTGTTATGACCAATAGCTGTTCACTGGAATCTTTCATCGGCTTCTAAGTGACACAGCATAATTCTCAAAACAATCTGTTTGTAGGCCGGTTGTACGATATTTATTGTAAAATAAACATTCAGAATAAAATAAGACTGCGTTCACACAATGCCGGTACAATTTGAAAACGGTGAAAAATGTGACGGTAGCAAAATTTGAGCTAGCGTTCACACGATGCCGGAACAATTTCAAAACGGTAGGAAATTTGACTGTGAAAAACTCTTTGCAAGACTTTGATGCCAAGGAAATGTACCTACACCCTAAGAATCGATCAGTCTCGTTCTAAAAGCGCTCAAAAAGTTCTGTTTTCATCATTTTCGAGGGTTCACAAGATGCCGTTTTCAAAATGTGCCGGTAAGAGCTCCGTTTTCAAAATCTACCGTTTTCAAAATCTACCGTTTTCAAAATGTGCCGGTAAGAGCTCCGTTTTCAAAATCTACCGTTTTCAAAATCTACTGTTTTCAAAATCTACCGTTTTCAAAATCTACCGTTTTCAAAATCTACTGTTTTCAAAATCTACTGTTTTCAAAATGTGCCGGTAAGAGCTCCGTTTTCAAAATCTACCGTTTTCAAAATCTACCGTTTTCAAAATCTACCGTTTTCAAAATCTACCGTTTTCAAAATCTACTGTTTTCAAAATCTACCGTTTTCAAAATCTACCGTTTTCAAAATCTACTGTTTTCAAAATGTGCCGGCAAAAAATGTGCCGTCATCATGTCAACGCAGTCTAAATCACACCTTGATCAGAGTATTTTGAATGCACAAAAGCACAATAGAGTTCACAAGATGCCTGAACAATTTGAAAACAATATTGTTTTCCATTCTTGGATTCAGTTGCTTAGAGTTTTCAAACAACATCTAATTCTTTATATTTTGATGAAGTTTGAAAGGTTTTCATGATGTCATCAGTCCTATGACGTCATAATTGCCATTTTCTTACAATCATGTATATCTAATGTAAATCAAAAGCTTTTTGGTCAAGTTTGCTCACTCGATCATGCTGATTTCAAATAAACAGTCAATAGACAGTCATCCAGGAGAGATTCTTGTTTTCATTCACAAACTGTTTAAAGCAAAGGGTGGTAGGACACATATAACTTTATTTGATATCTATTTACTTTGCTTTGATGCTTGTTTTCTTCTATTTCAGCTTCAACTGGCACCTGCAACCATGCTGTGACAAAACATGGTTTGACATGACACCAAACTGCTCTCAGTTATTCAAATGTAACTGTCTTTTATTTACGTGTTGTATGTAGTGTACCATTGCAGAAAAAAGGTTTCAAACGCAAAGCCTGAGCAGAAAATCTAAGTCTACCGTCATATGAGAAAACTCGAACCAATCTGAGTTTCAGATCGGTTTGAAATATGGCTATGTCTGCTAACTTGCTTCCCCCTAACATGAACAGTTTCAGACCGGTTTGCAAATATCAAACAATGTGTGTGTTCCTTCCGCAATTAGAACAATTGTAATTGTTTTGTGGATGATATTGGCTTTATTCCATAACATTTAGATTCACATGGCTGACTTTGAATGAAAACTTTATTGTTTTGATTGCCAAAGGAACACATGGAAAGTCAATCACACTCGTGCTTTGAAAACTCATTTCACGCAGAAATGAAAAATTTTTCAACTCACATGAAAATTTCAGGTTGACCTGAACACTCAGACCGACCTGAACACTCAGACCGACCTGAGAAAGTGAAAAGAGTTTCAGGTCGACCTGAGTTTCATTTCCGCTGCATCATGTGAGCGCTCTAAGGGCTTTGACCGTAGACCAAAATGAGTTTCAAACCATTCTGAAACTCAGACCGGTCTGAGTTTGCTCATGTGAGGGCACTCTAAGGCACAGAATAAGATTTTTCCTGTGGCTTTACACTTTGAAATCTTTTCTTCTGCGAAAGAGCACTAACACACAGGAATACAAGAGGTTAATATCTGAGAGCCTTTTGGCGTCAAACCACGTTTTATTGCAGCATGGTCACAGACACCAGTTGAATACAAAAGGCAGAAGAAAACAAGCAGCAAAACCTAGGTCTGAGACCCTTTCATGCAATAAGTCCATCCTTTTCATACTCTCTACATACTGTATGCACCTTCATATTCTAGATCAGAAAGTTTGACATGTGTTGGCGATTGATCCCAAGCACACCTTTATGTTATCCATAAAGCCATACAAGCAATCTCCTTGATCAGCACCATAATTTGTGACAGGGCTGTATTTTTACCAGTATTGTTAGGCAAGTTATGTTTAACTCATACACGCATTTTAAGTTCAAAGATGCACATTATCTGCGCCATTTTAATCCCTGTTCAAAAATTCCCTGCACAGCATATCATGTACTCCCAAATTTTTGCTCCTTCGTGATCTTGTGGCTTGAGAGGACTCAACTCAATATTTGGTATGGTGCAAACACCATGGATGGAACATGGAACTCAACAGTGTTGATTTTGTGGACTAGCAGCCGCATGCAGTATTAATTTAATGGTCAAGCTCTAAGCCTGGATCTCATTGGTGATCTCATTCATATTTTCATAACTACACATCTAATGAAACAGTATTCAAGTCAAAATCAAAAGGTTATGAGTGAGCAAAGCAAACAATATTTTGTACCTGCAAATAAAATGCTTCAACTTTCGCGCACATCTTGAATCAAAAGAAAGAAAAAAGAAAGAATACCCTAATTCCCTTAAAAGAGGCTGATTCAGAATCGAGGCAGATCCATAACGCCTTCCCCATTGTTGTTGTTGCAATTTTGGCAAAAACAAAAACGGACATAGGACACAGTGGACCACACAAGCACAAAACAAAGGCTGCACAAGATGTTGGCATCTCAACGAAATTTCACACGGCTGAGAAGATCGTTCACAAGGAGAAATTGCCTAAGAAGATATCTTGTAAGCCAAAGAGTTCCTTATGGAGGTAGGTACAATATTTTGTTGGTTTTTCATTTTGTTGCTTTGTTTGTTCATTTCAGTTTCATTATTCAGTTATTGTGATGGGGGATCCCGTTCATTTCTAGGTGCAGCCAATAGGCAAATTGATTATTGGTTTTGTAACAGACTCTGTAGTCTAGACTTTATTGCACTACACATTCGCTTTAATGATTTTCTTGCTTCATCTTGCAGACCACACCAGTAGTGCTGTACAATGCTTCTTGAAGGGATTCAGCTTTCTACTTGGAATGGGAAGCTCTTTGGCATTCTTTGCAACAATCAGTGTTGCAAGTGGAAGACAAGGCAGCTCCAGCAAGGAGAAATTACAAGTTGAAGAGAAGGAGAGAAGGAAAACTGAACAACCTACCTACAAACAAAAGCTAGAGAAAGCCATAAATAAGTCTCTCTTACTGTTAGAACAGTTCAAAGAAGAATCTGGGTCGCCAGGTCTCGTTTGTGCAGTCAGCGTCAATGGAGAATTGGTTATGGATACAGGATTAGGGTTTTGTGATGTTGAAAATGGTGTCCGGTGTCATTCAGGGAATTTAATGAGAATTGCAAGCATAAGTAAAGCTTTGACATCAATTGCAGTAGGTATGTTCATACCATCCTTCCACAAACTACATATTTTTTCAGCCCTTATGGACTTACCTAAGCCTCTCCCTTTGTTTATACCCAAAATTTTCCCCTGAAAAAGTTACCTCAGTGTAGGAGGGAGAGAAATTCTCTGTGGTGGAAAACTTCCTTTCTTCTTCACAGAGGTAATTATTTGGTATTGGGGTTTTGGTGTTTCTTGGGTGCAGGAAAGACTTGGGCAAGGTCATAGCCCTTACAACTTATTAATTGTTTGTTGAAAAAGGCATGTGACTAAATCTATTTCAATAGTTGCAATGCAGAAGAAGCATAGTCTTTGGTAACCCAGGGTACAAGCAAATATTGCACTTAAGAAATTACTGCCACAAGAAAGTAATGCAAAGCTAAATATTTCTTTTCTCCTGTGCATATTTTCATCAACTGAAAAATTGCTCAAGAAATTATTTTAGACATAAGATTGGTATATAACTTTCATTGTACTGCTCCGTGAAAGTGAATTTGATTACCAGCAGAATAAAACAGAGAAATTATTGCAGAAAAGGACCAATGATCAACTTCTTGATGTCTTGTTGGATTTGCTAGAAATCACATAGCAAAGATTGCCGTTAATGTAAGGTTCACAAAAAGCAATTTTGAGGAAGCAAGGCTAAATGCTGGTGCAAAGTTTTTCTTCATTTGCAAAAAATATGGATAAGTTAGTAGCAAAATTGGGAAAAAGCCAGCTTAAGTCATTATTCATTTGTCAGAACGATTGTTTCATCTTTCATTTTGATCCATCATTCTCCCTTTTAGGAAAACTAATACAAGAAGGGAAAATTATCCTTGATGAATCCGTCAATAAATATGTAGATTATTTTCCTGAAAAGAATTTTGATGGAGAGAAGGTAGCAATAACAGTAAGACAGCTTATGTCACATACTAGTGGAATTAGACATTATGATAAGACATTGCCTGAGAAGAAGGAGGATGGAAGTGAAGACAATGACAAAGAGAGTGATAAAGAGAACAGAAAGCAGGAAGAAAGTGCTTCTGAAAAGACCGAACAGGAATGTCAAGAAGGAGGTAATCAAAGAAGAAGTTTATTTATTTGTCTCGTTCATTGTGGCAACTTGTTGACTTGCGTTCTTTCCCACAATGAGTGTCACAGTAGTTGTTTTTGTTGCATGGTATTTATGTTTTATTTGATAGCAAAAAAAGTTTATTTAGTTTCATTTTGGGCATTTTGTGTAAAAACCAGTTTTGCTTCACTTTAGATCTGAGTTGATATATAAATATGGTAAGATATGCATTTTGGTTTATCCATCAAAGCAAGAGACTTTTGAGAATGTTTTCTGGATCAAAGACTTGAAGAAATTTACTTCCCCCTATTGTTGGGTCATAAAGATGTGTGATTTTATCAAACAAAATTTTGTTACCAAAGTTAGTTTCAAACAAATAGATTAACATTTCAATAATTTTGAATATCAGTTGAATGCTTTTTATTCCACAGAATACCAAACACATAATTTTTTTTTGAATCACCTGGTATTCTGTTGGTCATTTCTGCAGGTCAGCAACATGAAAAAGAGGATAAAAGACCAAAAGGAAATAACAAGAAATCAGAAGAATTTAAAAAGAAAGAATACTATATTAAAGATCATTACAAAACAATCAAAGAAGCAGTTGAACTTTTCAAAGACAATCCACTCCTGAAGAAGCCTGGAACTGACTATTTATACACTACCCATGGTTGGACCTTGCTTAGCGCTGTCATGGAGAAAGCTAGTGGCATGGATTATGTAACTTACATGAAGAAGATGTGTTATGAGTTAGGACTAGATGAGACAGTGGTTGAATTGAATGATCCATTGATTTATAATAGATCCAGGTAATAAACTATATATGACAAGTTTGAAATTTTTAAATGAAATTTTAAAAGTGGCCTTATTACAGTAAATTGGCATATTACTAAAATATTTATGACAAGTTTGAAATTTTTTTACTTGGATGGCAAATTGAATCTTTGCTTAATTGCTGAAATATCAAATTGATTTTGCAAATTTAGAGACACAGAATTCAAGTAAAATTTCTTGTTATCATTAATATTAATCCACTTTATTCCACTTTGTTCCATTAATGTTTCAAAGCAATTTTCAAAGCAATCTTCATACCAATAGCTAATCGTGAAAAGAGTTTTTGAATCAAAGGATATTTGTGTACTTTTGTGTAATTTTTAAATTAATGAGATTGATAGAATCTCCAATGCCACTTTGTCGAACTTTTGTATTCAAATATATTCCAGTCTTAAATTTATCATGGTTCACATTTGCAGAAAATTTTGTTGAAAAGAGATAAACACTGGTAATATTAGATAAAACGTAGCTGGCTGTAGCTATGTCGAAGAGACCTGCAGAAGAAACCTTGAGATTTCCAAATTGTTATTTCCCTTTCTTTGAAAGACAACAGTGATCAAGCAGTTCTTATTTCGCATGATGAGGAATAATGTTCTTTATTTTTTCAAGGTATTACATCAGAGATGCCAAAGGCAAATTACAAAACACTCCATATGTAGATAATTCGTACAAATGGGCTGGTGGAGGATTTTTGTCAACTGTGAAAGATTTAACGAAAGTTGGAAACATCATGTTATATTGTCATCAGAATATAGAAAAGAGTGATCAATTAAAGTGTAAGTTTTGCATGGATATTAAAAAATAATCCATTTTTTAGCTATTCTGAAAAGCTATACATTTAGCATACATTTTGTACCGGTTGAGTGAAGGAAAACGCCCGCCGTTTGACAAAATACTGCTCCCTGAATATGAATGCAGTGATATTGAAAACTTTCCTGTGTCGTTCTGACCAGTGGTTGCCGAGTTCTCGCGCAAGAAATTAAGACGAATGGATGCTCAAAAACAGCACTTCTGTTGTCGCCCAACAAATTCTTTATCAAGTAAGCATCGTAGGAAAGGGTTTTGCTGTTGTGTTTGGGTTGAGTTATTTTTTCTCCTGCTGAAATACGGTTGATAGTGTTGTGTTGTCAATAGTTTTCTCATCGAATATAGATCTCCTTTTCCAATTCCGTTCTAGGTTTTTTGAGCAAAGAAGTCGTGGACAAGCTCTGGACACCTGAACCCATAACACTTGGTAAGGTGTCTAAAAGATTCAAAGAAATGAGGTATGGTCTTGGTTGGCAAATCTTACCTGAGTCGGTTGAATATGGTTGTTGCAAGAAAACAGATTTTGCAGCTTTACATACGGGTAAAAAAATAATTTGCTCATTTCGGACATATTTCAGAATGTGTTTACTTAAATAAATTTTGATGATGTTTACATTTTTTCAAAGTATGGTCGTGTAACGGAAAAATATTACTGCGAAATAGACAAGATGGATTCAGTTGAAGAAAATATGTTTGCTATAAAACGAATGAAATCTCTTCAGATTCTTATGAAGGAAGTAACAAAGCTCAAAGAAGGAGTATATTTGAAATAAAACTGCAAAATTATACCACGGGACCTCGGGCTGTTCTACGAAGAAGAATCCAACGGACGAACTTGTCTGCTTTTGCTCTCCTGTGTAAAAATGTGACGAATCTTCGAATGTTCACCAGTTGTCGAATCAAATTCGAATTCCTGATTCCAGGTAACTTACTGGTATTTCTTGTTTGCAGGTGGTGCCATCGGCGCAAGTAGTGTCCTCCTGATCATTCCAAATGACAATGGTGATTCGAATTCAGCAATCGACCAAAATTCGAATCTTGTAGTGGAAGCAGACTCGAAATTAAGTATTGAACGAAAATCAAAGTCGTTGAATCCATGTGGTATTGTTGTCGCAATTATTGTAAATATGCAAGAAGTAGGTCTAACGAAAACTGCTCTGCAAATAGCACATAATTTTAAAGAAATTTAGATACATTTTTATCTGTAAAAGTGTGATTAATATGTAACGCAAAATGAAAAATTCACCATTTTCACTGAGTGTTGTGTTCTTTAGTCTCTGCTCTTTATTTTCGCTAGTCTTTAGACCGTAGCTCTCCTCCCTTTGCCCCTTTATCCAAACTAGCAATCGCATGTCCAATAGTTTTTCGCGGGGTCCGAAGGTGAAATTAGCTGGTCTAGCCATGGGCAATAATGCACTGTGTTTGTAGCTTGGAAATAAAGTTCATTTGCCAGGAATCAAATTCAAATGGCTCCTGCGCGTCTGAACAGTTTGAAAAGAGGATGAACGCTGTGTAGGAGACAACAATTCAGACGCTGTGCAGGAGCCATTTGAATTTGATATCTGGCACTGGTTATGCTCGGGCCAAAGGGATAACAACGAAGAAAACTATGGCAATATGAATAATTCAAACTCCTAAGGACTTTGACCGCAAAATCAAGTTTTGAACACAAATTTGTCCAAACATTTGATTTCACGGTCAAAGCTGTTATGAATTCAAATTCTTTAAATCGCCATAATTTCCAAAGAAGGGCAGATATGAAGGTGTAAATTTAAACATTGTATGCAGAACAAGATTTGATACTGAAAAGTGCAAAATTTCTAACAACAAAAGACTTTCGCGCCTCTTACCTTGAAAAGGTGGATAAAGCAAGCAAATGGACATCGATTTTTCTGCGGTTAACTGGTAATCTCGCGAACCAGTCGCTACAGCTCACATTAACGGACGTTGGCCTTAAGTTTTGCATCACCGTTTCAAAATTATGTTTGCTTTTGAACGCGATTCCCTGTCGCCCTTCCATCGCACTTTCATTCAAATGTGAACAACTTTTCTGGAATAAATCTGTGAGCATAGCAGTTAATCTTGATAATTGCACGAATTCTGAATAAATAGCGTGGTACTTTTAATAATTTACATGAAAATATTTCCAATTACACATGGTGGAGACGTCAGTCCAGAGGGGACACTCAGCATATGTGTAAACGGTGAGTCAGTCCGAAAACTTTTAAGGCAACTAAAAGATATTCACTGATTTTATTCTTTATTCTTAGGTTCCTGTAAACAAACAGAAAATATCCTGCCTCGAACAGCCCCAAAAAATAGCAATTTGACAATGTTTGATGCCTAAAATATCATGAACATAATTTTAGTTTATTTAGACCCAAGGATATCACTTTCGCCAATATTCTAATCTAAAATTATCGGACTTATCTTCATGTATGCAAGGGCGGCGCCACGGGTAAGCTGGGGGTGGACATGCCCATCCCATTTTCCTCAGGTCGGCATTAGAGAGTTTCCGAAACCAGGACGGCAACGCCAGCCAGAACGTTTACTGAAATTCCGCAAAGAAAGTCTTGTTTCCGCACGCTACCTTTAATATATCATCCAAAAGGCCAAGATGAGGCCCCCTATAACTGAGAGATGCCTGAAAACCATATTTTACTTTGACGGCAAACATTCAGAAAGACAGGGTTTTACTTCGCAGGCCCAGATCTGCAGTACAGAACGCCATAAATGCGGTTTCCAAGTTGTGAAATCGAAATGGACACCTTCAGAGCCTCTCAAGGGAAGTAAATTCGAACGAAAAACAAGGAATCTTTTGGATCTAAAGTTATGAAACAAAAGCAACTTTGCATTGTAGTTGCCGTTGCCGTCGTGGTTTCGCAAACTCCCTATTCCTTCCTACGCAAAAACGACATAAAAATCGTTAGGTATACCGTCTGGTCATCAGTTTTATCTCTTTTCCACTCCACTCTTCTAAGCTGGCGCCGCCCCTGCCCGCATGTGTCTCTGCTGAGTGTCCCCCCTGGGTGCGTTACGAAGAATGAGTTCTATCTAACTAATATAGTATTCTAGTACTATATTCTAGTATAGTAATCTACGGATGGAATTCGATGTGATCCTAAAATTATACAGGTCATGCATTCATAGTTTGATAAGCACGTAGCTGGCCTAAAAGGTCTGACTCTCTGCTTGGCACTGAGTCAAATTATTTAATGTGTTTAGGCCAAGCACAACACAGCTAATGGCGATTTGTTTTTGTTTTGCTTTTCGATTTGTTTGGAGTAGGCTTGTCAGGATCCCTAGCTACTGAAACCTAATTTAGTTTCACTGTGCATGCCGCATCCAGGCATTGAACCCCTAGTTTAACGTCCCTTCTGAAGGACGACGAGGTGAGTGGTGATGTCAGGCCTCCGAGGTCACCCATCCGGAGTTTGACCTCATTCGACCGAGCTTAACTTCAGCTACTTGACGAA
This sequence comes from Aurelia sp. 4 Dawson et al 2005, assembly GCA_964019985.1. Taxonomy (NCBI): domain Eukaryota; kingdom Metazoa; phylum Cnidaria; class Scyphozoa; order Semaeostomeae; family Ulmaridae; genus Aurelia; species Aurelia sp. 4 Dawson et al 2005. The sequence goes on along the minus strand of OZ026512.1, from coordinate 736,206 downwards.
AACTGTTGAAGCCACTCGGCCACTCACCCCGTGGAGATAATAGTACAATCCAAAGCATGCGACAATATCAATAAGCGAAACTTTGGTGAAGGATTCGATTACTGTTTCAATGACAAATAGTTGAAAGTTATATATCAAAAGTTCTATCACATTTCATACACAGAGACCAGAAAACATTGCGATGAAAGAGGCAGTGATGAAACTGGCCGCCATTAAATCCAACCGCTTTTGACCTTTTGTCACATTAGCGGGCTGTGTCATACTGTCTGGTAGTTTACAAAATTCTTTTAAATTTTCTTGAAAAGGGGCTGCTTCAAGCAGCAATCTGCGTGTACCATCGCTTTTTGGCATCCCTCATCGCTACTTTCATAGCCCATGAAAATTCCGACGACAACGAGAGGAAATAAGCAACGCATGAAGGTTGCAACTGAACAATTAAAGGGGAAGTCAGTCGCAAAACGCAGGTAACAGACTCTGTATTGCCTTGTTTTCCAACAGTTCTACCACCGGACAAGAATCTCAAAAGATAGATCATTTCAAACAATAAGCCTTTTAGCTATTCCACAAAAGAATCTGGATCGAACGATCTATTTATACATTGTGAATACGAAGGTTCGATTGAGTGGCGTTAGGGCTTCTATCACTATTTTGCACGTTCGAATATTCTACGAAGTGTATCAAAATGCCCTTTCATTCAGATGATTCTGTAGGTGCTGCCAAAACTATGAATGCACGTCTGCTGAATGAATATCTACAGAGAGGAGGTCGTTAAACTATATTGCAGAGTTCAGAGCTGATGGCATACTCTACGAGACATCACTGACTGACGATTAGGTCGAGAGACAAAGGTCACAAGCTAAAGTGCATGAAGCAAATTCAACCAACTGCCTGCAGTAGCAGCTGCTTTGAACTTGTGTTTACTTTTATTCAATGTGAAAGGACGATTTTAGACCAAACCTCTTCTTTGAGCTCGTTTTCCAAGGTTACAGTGTGTGAATAGAAATGTCATTTTGAATCGATCGAAAGGTCAAGGTCAAGTGTGTAAGGTCAAAAGTGAAAAACAAAGGTGAAATTTCAAAGGTCAAAGTGCAAATTTCGCACTTCATTCCTTCAGTGGTGTCTCGAAGACCACACGAGTCTACGAACCGTTCCCAATTCCTGACAACTTTTAAAATGCAAAAAAAAAACTATTTGATACCCAAATCTGAATTTTTGAAGTCGGTATTGTTTAATCACTCTGGGTTATCGTGTTGTAAAATAATGGTATCTTTTTCGTCAATATTGGTTAGAACTTTTGACTAAATACATTCATTGGTTGTAACGTTGATAAATTTTACTGTTCCTTTTCTGCGAAGTTTTATAGAAGACAAGGAACAGTAAAGCAAACTTATGCATTTTTGCATTTGAAAAACTGCCAATAATTTAGGACAGCCTAGAAATAAAAATCTAACAATACATAAATAAATAACTTTACTTGTAAACACAAATCCAGCACCTGACTAATTATCTACTAGCCCCCCAAGATTTAATAACATATTAATTGAATATCGTATTATTTTGTTATGTGTTTCTTGAACCATTCTACGACCTCGTTTTCATGCTTGGCCAGCCAATTAATATGGTTTTGAATACTTTCTACTGCCTGGCTGAGAGCTCGCTTACCAGTTCCCGTTTTGTGCGTCTTGAAAAATTCCACAACCTAAAAATCATGTGATCAATATTGTTAAACATGTGATCAGTGAAGCAAATCATGTGAACAATTCTCTAAGATGTTGTGGTCAATAATTTAAAAAATGCAAGTAAGAAGAAAATAGCGGAATCCCACAACATAAAATCATGTGATCAGTACTATCAAAACATGTGATAAGTAGAAGAAAATCATGTGACTAATTTATAAGACAGTTTGCAAATGGTTTAAATGTATGCAGTAAGTAAGAAGAAACAACCAAATAATATCCCGCTTGAATAAATTGCACACTAAGATCATGTGATCGTTTTTATCAAAACACGTGATTAGTTGAAGATATGATGTGATGTTAAAAGAAGTGATTAGTTGAAGAAATCATGTGATCACGTTTATAGCTGGATGATAAAAATCAATTACCCGGACACCTGTTTGAAAAATTCCACTATAAAATCATGTGATCAGCGTGAGCAAAACATGTGATTAGTTGAGGAAATCATGTGATATCAAAACATATGATTAGTTGAAGAAGTTACTGTATGTGACGTAAAAACATGTGATTAGTTGAAGAAATCATGTGATCAAGGTTATAACTGGATGATAAAAATCAATTACCCGGACACCTGTTTGAAAAATTCCACTCTAAAATCATGTGATCAGCGTGATCAAAACATGTGATTAGTTGAGGAAATAATGAGATATCAAAACATATGATTAGTTGAAGAAGTTACTGAATGTGACGTAAAAACATGTGATTAGTTGAAGAAATTATGTGATCAAGGTTATAACTGGATGATAAAAATTAACACACATTTCATCTTTAGCACTGAATTAGAATTTAAATCTTTAGATAGTTACGTAAGGGGTCTGAAAAGAGTGATGAAAATGATGTAATTGAAATTATCAGCCATTAGCCACAATCCTGCACTTTATTTCGGATTATTCAGCTCTGATCAAAATTACTCCTGATTAATTCGAGGAATGTTATATGAAAGTTTTGTCACGGACAACAGCAACTTTGAATTAGAAATAAGATAAAAGTATTATACATCGAGTCCAAAGCCACCTTATGTAAACAAAATCTTACAACTCTTGCAAGAATAAAGTTTGACTCGTTAAACTCTTTCGAATGACATCTAATTTGCAGTATTTAGGAAAATAATGATAATTCTATAGATCTAACTCTACGTAGTTTTTGGTTGCACTTTGATCACATTGGTTATCTCGATATATCAGAAATGAAATAATAAGCCAAGAAGATATGATGATTCGTACTAAAATCGTATTTCTAATTCTGAGTTTCATAAAACCCTTGGATTTGTCTTATATTCCACTGGAATAAAATTACAAGTAAAAATGGTGATTGTTGCAATATTTATTCTTTGAAAGATTTTAAACATTTATCATTTTAAAAGTTTATCGTTTATAAAAATACCTTTTTGAGTTCAGATTTGGTTTTAGCACTACCAAAGACAGATTCGATAATCTCTGCTATATCGAAAGAATCGCCTCCATATCTGAAAATGAAAAAGTTATAAAAATGAGAAAACATTTTCTTTCAATAAATTTGAAATTCTCTCACCTGTTTTTTTTCTTCCAAAGTTTTGCCACGTGAAAATACATGTGCTATGACTTTGCCTAGAGAAAATGTAATTTTGGAGTACCTGTTGAGGAGAAAGAAATCAAGAGAATTAGATTCCTACATATCGTCTACTGATCAAAATATCTTCTTATTGTGTAATTGATAAGTTATTCCGACACAAGCTCTGTAACTATACAGATCGTTTTGATTTGTATTTGTGAAGATTCACTTCCAGGTAATGCTAAAACATTGCCTCAGCTGACAGAGCAGAAACTGCGCACGCATGCGTGAGAGCTCGTAACTTTGAGGCCCCCTATCTCCTTGCAACAGTTCCCGAAATTAGGGAACACTTGATATTTTCTTCATAGGGCAGTAAACTCTTGATTTACCATTTCAACAAGCTTATCTTTTCAAACACTTCCTTATTTCAGATTGGTTAAGACGTCATTTTACTCACTTTCTGCCCTGTCACTTCTAAGGATTCTCGTTTGGGGACTGGGTCTGATGATAGGCCTAGTGTTTTGATGGACGTAGTTAGAGGACAAAACGAGCATCACAACAAACAGAACAACGATTAGGAAGAAAACAAAAGTTGGTTTCCAACTTTACAATTACTACAACCATTCGCTGCTACCTGTGGTCGCAGGAAAGGAAATATTTTTCATGGCCTGATGTTAGCATGAAAAAACAACACTTGAGGCAATGGTTCTTGTGCCTTACGAATGCTTACGAAAGGAATGCTTTGGATCTTAATCTAAACACAAAGAGTATTACCTCTCATAGAGTGTATCCCAGTTCTTGAATGTGAAGTCCCAAGCCAACTTAGCACCAACAACATTCGATGAAACTGCAATGATGACAGTCGTCGAATCTTGACTTCGAACTTTCTTGCTGTCTAAACTCCAAGCCAAGTATCTGCGAATATGAAGTACTGGTCAGAGCTGCAAAAAGTATCGGAACCCGGGAACCGGGTTCCCAGAAAATTTTCAGCTCTGCCAAAAAATATTTCAATTGAAGTCTTCTCACACAAGGAGATGATTGTTCTACACTTTATGTGAATAAGAGAAATTTGTTTCTGACTCTTCTATCCTGCTGATCATCATAATCCCGGGTAAAATGGACGGCCTTACAAACGGATTCTTAAAAATTTTAAAGACTTCTTTACTGAGTAGAATCTATGAAAGATAATTTTACTCTCTTTTGGATAATTTGGTTTGGTTGGAATATCCATTGGACCTTTTCAGCACATCATGACAGCAAAGGCATTTTGCATAACATAATGTGACTGCACAGAAAATTTTCCGCAATTGCAAGATTCCCAGAAAGGAAAATATTTTTGCACCTCTGGTACTGGTTATCATCGAAATAAAGGCAGCCGTCGAAACTTTGCAAAACTTTCAAATTATAGTAAAACCCCGCGTATAAGAATCTTGCGATGAAGAACCTACAAGCTGCAATTTAAGGAATAGACCCCCGTTATATAAGAACCCATTCAGCCTGAAATTTGAAACAGGTTCTTACTAGTCGAGATCATGTGACTGATCCAAAAATCCAGTTGCTTAGTCACTGAGCCAATACAAACTGGTAATATCATGTGTGCATACTGCAAAGAACTTTTAAAATTGCTTGAAGCCTTTCATTAGATTATATAAAATTTCTGATTCTTCAACAAACTTCTTTTGTGAATAAGACCTCATGAACCCACGGCCCCCTGAAAAGCAGTTGCTGATCAACTGATGGGGCTACCATGTTTAAAAAATTGAAAATGAATGAAAGGAAATGAATGAACTCAAGTGCTGTCAACTGACAGTAAATAAAAGGCTTGAAGTTTGAATTGGAACAAAAGAAATTCCTGAAAGCCTTGAATAAAATAAGAGCCAATTTAAGAACCTGAACAGCCTCATTTCCCACTAAATTTTCAATATGTAAGAAACCAGTCAGGCTGACTTGCAAAATTTTAGGCTCTTATACGCGGACTTTTAATGTAGTCGCTTACGATCTCAGTGGCCTATTCTTTCAAATGAATTACTTGAAAGAACCATTAGCTCATTTCCAATAATCCTACCGGGTGAGTCAATAAAAACGCCCGGCGTTTGAAAAAATCCTGATCCCTCAATATCAAAGCAATGATGTTGAAAACTGTCTTGCTTTATCCACGATATACCCAATAAGGTTCAGTAATTTACCCGGCTTTAATCGGTCATTCCTTCCCGGCGAAATAGGAAATTTTCTGTAGAAAGCGCCTTTCAAAAACCAGCAAAAACGAGCGAAAACAGCAAGCAAAATTTTCCTTTGTTCTCCTTCCTAGCAATAATGACTCTTGGGTGTGCTCATGCATTTTGTCCCCATGGGAGAATGGAATCCCCCTGAATAACTTATTCACACTAGGGGGAAGACTTTTCAACCCACCAAAACGAAAGTACGTGCTAAAACGTGCGTGAAGTCATCGCTGTGAGGTAAACACATTAGGTACTTTTGCTTGTAATTTTAGCACGTTTCTAAGGTTTCTCAAAGGGACTCATTTTGGAAAATTGCCTACAAAATCTGAACGGAATGACCGATTTTAGCGAGGATAATTTCTAAAAATGATTGAACATGTTAGCTATTCAATTAAATATCGCATAATATCATTGCTTATATATTCAGGGAGCAGTACCCTTTCAAACATCGGGCGTTTTTTGAGTCACCCGGTATAAATAGCATTTCTGATATAATCAATATGCTTACAAGAGAATAACATTTCGTCTGAGCAATACTGTAGGAACTTAAACTTTTTTAATGACAAAATCTGTATCAGGTTGAACGTAGGGCAAGCACTCAACACATGACTTTCGACACGACATCCATATTCGACATATCGAAATAAACATTTCATAATTCGAATACCATTTATTGTAATATGGACAATTCGAGCGTTCTTTGCTTCGAATGAACTAAACTTCTCCTTGGTAAAAAGATTCTTTCGTTTCGAAAACAGCCAATCAAATCGCAGATAGCTTAACAGTATCCAGGTTAAAGTAGGCGTCGTCCTTCATTGAAATTGGGTACAAGAAGGGAAGAAATTTTTTCAACAGATTAGTGGGCTTGTTTTTATTTGTGAGATTAACCAATCATATTACATTATATTCCATCACGTGACTCACTTTTCCTCGATGTGCAGGTGGGAAACTACGGGGAACTGGGTACGAGTTTGTCACTCACCTATTCAATAACTTAGGATTCATTGTTTGCGATAACGAATACAAAATTTTTCGTTTCTCTGTCGCCACCATCGTTGTCTCTCTTCTTTTCCATAAGAAATTCCAGTCCTCTTCCGTTCCATATTTTATCCCAGCTGCATAAATCGGGCCTTTCAGATTAGCAGGTAGTTTGGTTTCGCCTTTTTTGAATTTTTCCCACAGAACCAAAGCATCCTTCACAGCGGAAGTTTCGTTGTGTTTCACAGCCAAACCGAGGATCAATCCACGTAGATATCTGTTTTGGAAAACAGATAAGAAGTTATGAATCATACGTGAAAGTTCAATTAAGAAATCCATCAATAGACTTTTTAGCTGTTCAACAAAAGAGTCTTGATAGAAAGTTAATCGAGACGTAGAGGAACGAACTAAAGGCCCATTTCCACTTCAATCGCAATTCGCAAATCGCATGCGATCCTTTGTTTGAAATTCGCATGCGAACGTTCGCAAATCGCATGCGAACGTTCGCAATGCGATTTTGACCTGTTCGCAATGTTTGATTTCTTGCGAACGTTCGCATGCGAATCATTGTCCCGAATTGAAGCCAGCCAATTAGAAAACAACATTACGAAACAAAGAGACAAAGGCGCCAGGCGCTATCAAAAGGAGACAGATTTCATTGGTTGAATAAACAATCGAAATTCGTGCGAATAAGGTTGAAGTGTGTATTGAATTCGCAGGCGTTTGGAATGCAGAACTCGCAAATCGCATTCGTTTTGCGAATTGCGATTGAAGTGGAAATGGGCCTTAATTCTGGAGAAGAGATTGAGTAACACACTTCTAAGTGTTATACTACTCAAAAGATACTCCAAAAAGAAATTGTAGATTTTTTTATGCATCTTAAAAACTAACTCAATATTTTTAATACAACTAAGGTACCATCCATAGCGAAAAAAGACACGAGGTCGCCGAGTTCTGGTTGTGAATGGTACTTACAATTTTCAAAGTGCAAGAAACCTGTATGTCTCTCTTTCCCGGGGGGGGGGTAACTTAACTTGTCTATGGTACGGGGTTGTGCTATTTTCTAGGGTACCTTTTTCATGATAGTTTCCGGATTTATGGGTATGGTTTTCAACAATCTTTTGCATCTTCCGGATTTATGGGTATAGTTTTCTGTCAGAATTCATTTATTGGTGAGCTGTTTTGGCATTCCCGGATTTATGGGTATGATTTTCAGAATTTCTCCAGATTTATGGGTATGCTTTTGAGAAATTTCTCCGGATTTATGGGTATACTTTTGAGAAATTTCTCCAGATTTATGGGTGGTACTCTTACGATTTGAATGGCACAGCCCCTTATCTTGGAAACTCAAGTTACCCCCCCCCCCGCGCTCTCTTTATGAATCGCTGAAGTGTGCAAAAGTCAACTGACCCTAAATAACATGCTATACAACTGACACCTATCTTGCACCTTACATTTCACAAAGGGATTTCTTGGTTCGTTTCAAAATGTGGGTTTAGACTGCTGACTTTCTTTCTCAGAAGTCATAAACAACCTAAAACAAACAACTACCAAAAAATTCAAAGAAAAACTTACTTTTGCAAATGTGAACCTTCATCCTTCCATCCCAACTGTTTGATTAATGGTCGAATATTCTGAAGAATGTATTTCTGAAAAGGATTAGAAATATATGAAGTAATTAGGGGGTAAATGTGAGGAACAAGAAAGAAAAAATTTAACAAGAAGAGGGATGAATGAAAACAACACTAAGAAGCTACATTAAGGTCCCTCTCAAAAGCATCCTTCTCTTCTTGAGAAAGTCTTTTAATGAGCCTTCCTCTTTATTAGGCCCCCAAATGAAACACAAGAGGTTGCAGAAGGTTTTGCCACTAGTAAGGTAGCTACAACAATTTCAATCATCTGTCAACTTTGATACGGTTCGGATTAAAAATTCGTTCAATTTGTGTCTTGGACGCACAACGTTGTACGTTGGTTCTGAAGAATATGAGGTAAAAACCCAAGGGGGCCATGTGGCAGTTACAATTAGATCCCTTTCAACTTCTGATTTTCATTTTGAATTCATCATCGCTTGTTTGCAGCTTTACATTGATGTGGAAGCCGATTGCAAATTATGCTACCCCATTATGAAAGAGACTCGTTTCCAAGCTCATTAGTCTTGGTTTTAGGATATACGACGAGATCGTTCATTCTTGTGATTTCCTCCACATCATTGCCATTTGACCTTATGAATAAGCTGCTTCTCTGATATGCACTCCTCTCGATTAAACCCCCTCCGGGGTTTCCAGATAAAAGGAAGTCTACTGCAGCTTTATGACACCATATTCAACTAACCTCGTAAACTGGATATCCCGGCCTCCTTTCCAATAACGATGACATGTAACCAAGCGACGCGATAAGTGTGTGCCACGGTATATAGTCTTGTTCTTTATCGAAATATTTAGTTAAGTCTAATGCAATAGCATACTTCAGCCTATCAGTCCTGCAAACAAAAGAAAATTTTTGGTTAACATTGGATGAGTCAGACCAAAAATGAAACGCCAGGCGGGAAGCGTAGCCTGATTAAAATCTTGATTACAAGAATAGAAAGGGAAGATCATCGTAGAGAAGAAGCAATTCGATGAAAATGGTTGCTGACATTTCGACATTCTGGTATACAAAGATGTTCCATGGTGTCATGATGTAAACGGTTGGACTAGGCCAAAATTCTTTTAAGATTATGAGGAAATGAACGGCTGTACAACGCTATAGCATTTGGGGAAAATGCATAGTTGTATGTGGTTTAATTGATAGCAACTTTGATCAAGGCTGTTGGCCAGTTTACAATGAACTCCAGGGCTTCAACGAAGGCCTACATTGAAGACCTTTATAGTCGTATTTTAGAACCATAGAACTCTGCTCTTTTAAGATACTTGCATAAAAGAGAGCCTGCGGGCCTCGCCAAAAATAAAGCATTACGAACGAAAAATATTCACCCTGCCATTTCGAAAGCATCATCAATCAAGTTAGCTCTGTCTGAAGACTTGAACACCTGAAAGAAATAATGAATAATGAATGCATTACATAAGTTATAATTTTAGATCTATTTTGTCTACGCAAGTTCTTCCACGGACCTTTAGCTATTCTGCAACAACAGGATCGAGCGAAACTCTTCCGGATTCGATTGAGTGAAGTTAGACCTTCTATCGCTATTGTGCACATTCGAAAATGTATGAAGCATAGTTCGACTTGGATTCTTTTGAACAGTTAATAACTCTATTTCTCCTATTACGAATTGATTTTGAATGGAAGTTAATAGAATTCAAAACGGGATGGTGACTTCTAGATCGTCGACTTCTTCAAAGTCATGAACCTACCAACTGTTTTCTCTAGGCTTGCCTGTATCAAACTCTCCACTTGATAGGTGCACCGATAGCTGGTATGCACATTAGCAGACCAGCTTTCAAAACCGGCACGCCAAGTGTCATGGTGTAAGGGTTAGAGTCAGGGTTGGGTTTTGGAAAAGCGGTTTTAGGGTAAGTTAGGGTTAATTACAGTATGTTAGGGCTAGTTAGAGCAAGTTAGGGTAAGTTAGGATTTCGTTGGGTTAGGTTATGGTTATTCCTGAGATATGACACAAAGCTGGTAGTGCAGTCGTTCCGGATCGATTGAATGTTTGCCTCGTTGATTAACTGACTGATTGAAAGATTGAATGATTGATGGACAGATAACTCAAATAACTTGATTTGCATACCATATGATTTTTGGCCAACTGCTGCCCAAGCAGTTTCCAGTTCTCTTCATCATAATTTGTTCTGAAAAATCCTCTGCTTTCTATGTTCAGTTTTATCCATTCTCCTGAGTTAGGGCAAGCTAATTCTTGAGAAACTGCAAAGGAATTAAGATACAATAAAATGAAACGTGTTTAAAACCCCATGCAACTGTCGCATCCTTGTGCTCTTTGCATCCAGCTGTTATGGTAGCCTTACTAACCACTGCTTTCTTAATAATTCACCGTATTCAAAAAGTGTCAGTATCGTGTCAACTCAGTCTAAATCAGTTCGAGCTGAATCCGTGTCTGGAAGCGGAGGGAAATGAGTCAAAGTTGTGACAGTATCAGTTCAGTCAAAAAGCGAGTGACATATACTGAGTCTATAATCAATACCTGTTGAGCCGTTAAAGAGAACAACATCCCGTTTGATTGATGGAGTTTCGATTGTAACAGGAACATCCCACTTGTATCTGAGAAGAGAAAGAGAAGATTTCAAAAACTCACTGATCTTGATGTGAACCGCATTAATACAAAATCTCGCTGAAATCTAAAAATATTGTGACCAGCAGCCGGGGGGTAGAGGGGTAACTACCACATATTGTGGTACGGATGTGCCATGAACTGGGGTACCTTTTCTCGAGCAGAAGGCAAATTTTTGGTAAAATCATGACCATGGTAAAATCAAAAGTAGTAAAATCAAATAAAGTTTGGGGTGTCAGTTTAAAAACTCTTTAGGGTATTGATTTTGATCAAATTTTAATTCGTTGGTTAAAATTTTGGATAGTTGTCACAATCTTAGGGTATTCATTTTCAATGGCCTGTAAATTTTGGGGTGTCGTTTTCGCGAAAATTTATGAATTTTAGGATGTGATTTCAGACGTCAAATGGCACGCCCCCGTCACCCGCCTCGCCTATTGAAGTTACCCCCGCGGGGACAAGCAGTGGCGCAAGGCCACTTAGGCTACGGCTAAGAGCCCTCCTCCTATTTTAAGATATTACCAGCCAAATTTAGTTGTTCTGGCCCAACATGAATAATATGGGCCCAAAGCATCTCCGTTGCATCACTGGTGACCGGTATTTATTGGGAATTTTGCAGACAGTTTCCAAGGTAATTCGAAGCTACTGAATAATGAGAAGCCATTAATTGGGATGCGCAAGTATCTAATGCAAAAACCCAAGGAAAAGGCTACAGAACCTGATAAAGAGAAAGCACTTCCCAACTTCACTTACCCAAATGGAGACTTTTTGCTAGGTTTGGCGTTCTCCGAGAGCAAAAAGTGTTTCTGAGTAACGAAACATTTTGCTGGATTTTTGGGATCTTTTTGCAAAGTGACGACTGGATAGCCCATTTGAAGGGTCCATGTATCCATTAATGCTTTCACGTTGACTTTGCTCTTCGTTGCCTGAAATAAACGACATTGAAATGAAAAAGAAACGAAAAAACTTGAAACGAATAAGAAATGAAAGAACTGGCAACTAATCTTCCCCAGGGTCCTCTCTACTAACTACGTAATAAGAATCTAATACAATTGTTAAAAAATGTCCTGTATGTTTCTAAAAAGCCTAGTAACAAATTTTGTTAAGGTAAGGTTTAAGTATTTGAGTCTAAAACGTCAAGGTAATGCAGATACACTTTTTTCTTGAAAATTTCCAATGATGGTGCCTTTCTAATGTTAAGTGGAAGTTCATTCCATGTTTTACTTCCTTTTATTGATACTGACTGATCAGCCTTTTTCAGTTTTGATCTGGGCACATACAAATTGTTGTGTGATGAACTTCTTGTCAATCGCTGTTTAATTTGATTTTGATGAGTGAACAAATCAATCATATATTTTGGGGATAGCCCTTCGTTGCCTGTCTTGCAATGTTTATAACAGAGAACAGCATGATCAATATCTGAACCTAATTTGACATATCCGGGATAAAATAAGACAGTTTTCAATGTCATTGCTTTGATATTATTGGAGCAGGAATTTTTCAAACGCCGGGCGTTTTTATTGGCGCACATGGAATAGGCGAATGAAGATGAAGGAAATTAATCAACTAATCAACTAATCAACTAATCAACTTTAAATACAAAATATCTCCTAAATACATACATCTCCTAAAGATGTCCATAAATCATCAGATTTTGCATTTCCAAAACTGTGCTTATTCAGGTAGTTCTAGAAAAAGAAACGAATATCTGTTTTCATTTATTTGAATACACAATTTTCCTGAGTCCTTGTAGAATACACGTTTTTTATCTTATAAGAAACTGGTTTATAAAAGAAACAAGTACTAGGATGGCGAAAAATTCAAGAAACCCTAGTACTATGTTTGAGAAGTGCTAAGAAACTATTTTAAAAGTTATATCAGATAAAACTGTGGGAAAATTGTTATTGACTCTTTGTTTTTGGGTAATATTCATAATTATTCTATGCTTTGAGCCCAGAGAATTTGTGTTCTTGATAAAAATTGTGCTTCATGTCGAGAAACAAATACCTGGCAGTGGTAGAAACCACATCCATCCATGAGAATAAGAAACTAATTACGAAACTTTTAGTAGCACAGAGATGAAATTTTCATGTGAAATTAAGAAACTTCTTGTACTACAGGTCAATCCAAGTTTCTTGTAGAAGTAAAAAAGTGTAGCTACAAATGTCCAATGAAGGGATACGGTTGCAATTTGTTTTTATTCAGATGCATTTCAACTTATTCATTTTTGCATAGGTTATTCCCTTCCCATGCCTGTTCTTGATCTGCGTGCAAAGAAAAATAGCCAAGAAGCAAATTCTAGATTTAATGACAAGGAAGTCAAGCAACAAATTTCAGAGGTATTGACAAGGTAGGAAGACACAGATGGGTAAGTGATATTTCAAGAAATTCGTTGTACCCCTTGATACTTGCAAAGACAAATATCACGAAACAAAATGGCAAAAATAATGACAAGAAAGAAAAGCTAGATATGTCTAGTTTTCGAAACTGCGCTTTATCCCTTCCTTGGGGCTTGCAAAGACAACATCAAGAAAAGACATTGCAGACATGAAAAAGACAAAGCTGGGTAAACATAGTCATCAAGATTTCATTGGTGGGTCTGTTGTATTCATGGTCTTTGTTAATAAAGCTGCAATTTTCAACGTTAAAGAAATGGCGAGTACAGTATAGACTGTAGTCAAACGCTAGATTCATGCCTTTTGCACCCACCTTTTTAAAGTTTTGCAAGATTTGAGCCTTATACACCACTTCAATTAGCAGCCTCGTTTTTTATTCAAAATTTTTTCATATGAAATTTTGGAGGCCGAATTCGGATTTAGCTCCCAAACTTTAGTCTAACCACAAGTTTTCATGTTGCTAGCAGTGGTGGTGTTAACTTTATGGCGACGTAAAGTTTGGAAATCTGTGAGATTTGACCGTGAAAATGACTCGGGGTGTAAAATTTCAACCCGAACGATTTTTTAAGGTCAAATCCCTTATAAATCTTTGAACTTTACATTGTCATAAAATCTACATCACAAATGCCAGCAGTTTAAAAACATGTAACTAGAATAATGCTTTGGTGCCAAATCCGAATCTGAACTCGAAATTTTCATAAGAACAATAGGAAGGAAATTTGGCAAATTTCCAAAACGAGGCTGCTTAATTCAAAGGTGTATTGATGATGATATTAATTCACAAATCAGTTAACACTAAGTACTTACTGAATTGTACGCCCTAGAACGCTTTATTGCTATGTAAATGTTGACAAACATACCTGCAAACCAGTGTCGAAAGCCTCAGCTCCTAAGTAGTCTTTCAACATTCCAATGATTGATGCTCCCTACAAGGAAGATGTCAGTCAATAGTGATATCGTCGCAAAAAGACCATGAAAATATGCGGGGGGGGGGATAAAAACAAATTAATTACGTTTTGACGAATAGCATTCGGGTATGCAAATATGCGGGGGGGGGGATAAAAAACAAATTACGTTTTGACGAAGAGAATTTGAGCATGCAAATATGGGGGGGGGGATAAAAAACAAATTAATTACGTTTTGACGAATAGCATTCGGGTATGCAAATATGGGGGGGATAAAAAACAAATTAATTACGTTTTGACGAATAGCATTCGGGTATGCAAATATGCGGGGGGGATAAAAAACAAATTAATTACGTTTTGACGAAGAGAATTTGAGCATGCAAATATGGGGGGGGGGATAAAGAACAAATTAATTACGTTTTGGCGAATAGCATTCGGGTATGCAAATATGGGGGGATAAAAACAAATTAATTACGTTTTGACGAAAAGCATTCAGGTATGCAAATATGGGGGGATAAAAAACAAATTAATTACGTTTTGGCGAATAGCATTCGGGTATGCAAATATGGGGGGATAAAAAACAAATTAATTACGTTTTGGCGAATAGCATTCGGGTATGCAAATATGGGGGGATAAAAAACAAATAATTACGTTTTGACGAAGAGCATTTGAGCATGCAAATATGGGGGGATAAAAACAGATTTATTACGCTTTGACAAATAAAATTTGGGTACGCAAATATGGGGGATAAAAACAAAATAATTACGTTTTGACGAAGAGCATTAGAGCATGCAAATATGAGGGAATAAAAACAAAGTCATTACGCTTTGACAAAATAGAATTTGGGTATGCAAATATGGGGGGATAAAAACAAATTAATTACGTTTTGACGAATAACATTCGGGTATGCAAATATGGGGGGATAAAAACAAATTTATTATGCTTCGAAAAATGGAATTTGGGTATGCAAATATGGGGGGATGAGAAGCAACATCATCAAGTTTTGACAAATAGCATTTTTGTATGATTGATAGCCTTGTAAATTTTTGAATAATCGCTGAAGATGAACCTAGTTGGTTCGAAACGTTCGAATTACAAATAAAACATGTTTACGTCTAATTAATTAATTAATTTTTATCTTAACTGGAAATGTAACCTCGAATTTGTCTCACTGGATTTGTACTGGATTTGTCAAAATATAGCTAACATGGAATGTCTCTAATCATGAAGTTGAACACAATGATTGTCGTCGCTTGCCTCATCCTTCGGTTCTTAATTAAACTGCGATTTCCACAAAACTTGTAAATTTTTTCCTTAAAAGGTTAGGACAAAGTCATAGTACAAAATACAAAGGACAAAATATCAAGTTCATAATTCCCTCTACAAGGCCAAGTCTCGCTTCATCTTTCGTACAGGCACAAACCATTTCAATCATGATTGCAACTCAATGAACCATGATAAAAAATCACTTAGTCATGATCACAAATCACAAATCACTCTTACCTTATCATAAGATATTGAATCGAAAATTGCATTCACTTCTTTTGGATCTTTCACTGTAACTTGGATCGGATGTGAATCGGCATGCGAATCCATTGTTAGCGCTCTCTGTGTGTGATCCGTGACGAACTGGTCCATCATTTGCCATGATTTGAAAATATGAGAAGCGCAGAAATATTCCATGAAAGTTGCAAAGCCTTCGTTAAGCCAAAGGTCATTCCACCATTCCATTGTTACGAGGTTACCAAACCACTAGAAACAAAGGTGATTGAGGGTTAAAGGTTCACCACACGGGTCAGTGAGAAATTTGTCTATTAGGGGGTTTGAAAATATGGGAAGCGAGAAATATTCTATGAAAGTTGTGAAGCCTTAGTTAAACCAAAGGTCATTCCACTATTCCATTGTTACGAGGTTACAAATCCACTAGAAACAAAGGTGAAACATCAAAGGATAAGTTCACCACAGGGGTTAGCAAGAAATTTGTTTATTTGGGGGTTTGAAAATATGGAAAGGGCAGAAATGTCCTATGAATCTTGAAAAGCCCTCATTCATTCCATCATTCCATTTTACCAAGTTACCGAACTACTAAAATAAAAGGCCACAGGTCAAAAGCTAACAGGGGTCAATTATGTGTTAGTCGGTCAATTTGGGTGGGGGGTTTGAAAACATTGGAAGTGTAGAAATATTCCATGAATGTCGCCTTCAATCAGCCAAATGTCATTTGACCATTCCATTGTGACAAGTCTACCAAACCACTGAAAACGAAAGTGAAAGGTTAGAGGCTACCAAGGGGCAAGAAGGAATTTTTCCATCATTTGGGGGGGTTTGATAATATGTGCAGCATTATGGAAAACTTAATGAAGCTGTTGCAAAGCCCTTCTAAAGCCAAGGGACATTCCATCATTTCATTGTACCACGGTTACGAAACCACTAGAACCAAAGGTGAAAAGTTAAAGGTAAAAGGCAACCTGGGGGTCGCGAAACTGGTCTTTTTCTCGGGGGCGGGGGTTTGAAAAAATGGGAAGCGCAGAAATATTCCATGAAGATTGCGAAGCTTTCATTCAACCAAAGCTCACTCCATCATTCAATTGCTACCAGGTTACCAAACCATTGAAATCAAAGGTGACAGGTTAAACGTTAAACTACCTGATGTGCAATCTCATGAGCAATGACGACAGCAACCCATTGTTTATTTGAATCTGAAGATTCATCCTTGTCATACAATAATGACGTCATTCTGTATGTGATTAATCCCCAGTTCTCCATTGCACCAGGTCCAAAGTCAGGAATTGCAATCAAATCTATAAGCAAAACAGATTTGCAATTACGTAATAGACATTTTAGCTAGTCTACAAAAGGGCCTGGATCGAGCGTTATCTTTATACAAATTTATACACGAGATTCGATCGAGCGGTGTTAGAGCTTCTATAACTATTGTGCACATTCGAAAATTCTTCAAAATTCATCATAATATCGTTAGATTCAAATTCTTTCCTACAATAGCTAAAAGGTCTATTTCGATATGGTGTTCCTTTCATAATCCTATCCTTGGTATTAGTTTGTTTATATTGTTTACTCACACCTTGTCAGGTCTTAGCAGGGTTTATTCCTTGAAATCTCATTAAGCTCATCTACGTGAGAAAGTTTCGGCCATTTGAGAATTCCAGCTCTCAGTGCTATTTTTCTCTTTCTCCATAATAAATGGGTGCAGTCACACTAGCATCTGGTCCCGTTATGATATGATTTGTTTCACTTATCGTCGTCATCAGGACGTACGGCATCACAACGATACAAAGACAATCGGTCACACTGTGCCCATCTTGTCCCATGCCTGTCTTGTAGTTTTTGAGAACAGAACCGTAAGGAGGCCTAGGGGGCAAACTGCCCAAGGCCCAAATGTCAAAGGGCCAGAATAAAGAACAGAAAAGAAAGATTTCTAAAAAAGTGTTTGCTATGTTTTCTGAGAATCTGGAGAATCTTGCAACGAAATTTTGTAAGAATGGTTTGAAATTGGGTCTGGTTATCAGGCTAAATGAACACATGCACTACACGATTAAACCGAAGGTGGCAGCAGAGAACGGTTTACCAAGATGGATTACGTTCTTTCACAGAATTCCTGTAGAATCATAGGAGACTTATAGCCGGAACGCAGAGCATCTTGGTAAGAAAAGTTATTCACCCCCTGGAAACCCTTTTTATGGGATCCATGACCTAAAAGGCCTATCCTTTTTACCTCAATTGAGAGTCGGTCTGAGCAAGCTAAATTATCACAAATTCAAACACAATTTTAGAGATACCACCAACCCCATGTGTCCAACAAATGATGGCATTGAAGATACTGAACACTTCTTGTTGCTCTGCCCTTGCTTTGATGTACAGAGACGGGACCTCCTCGCTGGAATCTTTGCATTACTACGACCGCTTGGATATGTAGATCTTGCAAATGATTTTTTGTTACAACTGTTATTGTATGGTGATAAAGATTTTCCTGACTCAGTGAATAGGCATATCCTTGAACTTACGTTAAAGTTTATACATAAAACTGGTCGATTCGATTGAAATCTTATACCTGACCTTTCCATACGCCGCCCAATCGTAGCGTTGTTTTGTACCCATTGTTTTCAACTTTAATTTTTTATATTTTATTTAGTCTTCCTTTGTCTTTGTCTTAGATATTGTAGTAGAACCGTATAGTATTTTTGTAAGTAACTTAATTAGCAAACTGAATCGTAGTTGTTAGTCTAGTTTCATGTCTTTATGTTATGGCCGTGGTGTTGTCATTTATTTTTGCTCCCATGGCATCGTCCTGTAGTGCTGCATAGTTATTTAAAGTATAGTAGAATGTAGCCTTGTAGTAATATTTTATATGGATATAAAAAAAAAGTTTCTCACCAAAATAAAAGATTCAAATTTGATAAAATCTAAGGAAATCTTCAGAACAATACAAACCTAATTTCTCGAGAGGAAAATTAATCTTGAAGAATGACTCGTAATAATCGAGCACTTTTGGTGCAGTTTCATTTGCAAAGGACGCTTGACTAATCTGATCAGCTGGAGCTATGATTCGTATCTATAAAAGACATTCGCAGTGATCAGTGAATCAACTTACATTAATCAATAAATCTTTAATTAATGAATCAAACGATCAATCAACCAATCAATCAATCAATCAATCAATCATTCATTCTTTTATTCATCCATTTATGGTTCGAAACTATAAAGATATCTATAGTAATCAGTGAATCAATCAATCAAGCAATCAATCAATCAATCAATCAATCAGTCAATCAAACAGTAAATCAAATCTCATATCAAATCACTGTATGCACCAGGCAATCATTCTTCATCAATCACCGAGATCAATCAATAGCTGAATAAATCCACCAATCATTATAGTAAATCAATGAATCAGTCTATCAATCATTCTTCATTCATTCATTCATTCATTTATTTATTTATTCACCTATCCCTTCATTCATTTATTCATTCATCCATTCATTCATTCCTTCATTCAGCCAGTCATTCATTCATACATTCAGTTATTCATTCATCGCTCCCTTCATTCATTCATTCATTCATTCATTCATTCATTCATTCATTCATTCATTCATTCATTCATTCATTCATTCATTCATTAATTTATTCATTCATTCAAGATATGAATAGAAAGACATGAAAGGCCAAAGGTTATTTGTCAAAGGCCAAATATCAAAGATTACCTTAACACCTCTTTTGGATTCTGAAGCAATACTTTCAAAGTCATGAATCACAAAGGCAACCAGGTATGTACACATTCGAACACTTTCTTTAAAATGATCCACAAGCAAGCCATCGCGACGAGATTTCTAAGACAAATAAACAGATAAAAAATGTTACACAAAACGGCAAGAACCGACATGCATTGCGCACCGCACTGGTCATGACTTAATCATGGGAATGGTCCATTTCAAATGTAAACAATAAGGAACAAAGTCCCCACGGCGATCATTCGAACCAAAGAACAAAATTCGAATCCCTGATTCCAATATGCATCTTTCATTCTGTACCCCCTGTAAATAAGCGTAAGCAGTAAATGAAGGAGTGCACAAGGTAAAACTAACAGGGTGTACTTACAGTGGCTAATATAGGCATATTCGAATCAGCTTTGTGTCTTGATTCTCTTACAATAATGACTCGGAAAGTCGCTTTCATTGCTGGCTCATCAAAGCATGGGAAAGCTGTTCTTGCTGCGGAGGATTCGAAATGAGACGTTGCGATGTATCTGTAATAAAAACAGGATCATTAGATCATGTTACGTGGATGATTTCATTCAAACCCTAAATCACCCGGTAACTTTTCTCTACATATAGCTATGTAATAGGGGTAACATCTAAGGGATTTCATGCCCTTTCCCTTTATAATCAAAGATGGTACCGTAGTTCATCGATTTTTAATGATCTCCAATTTGATTTTCTTATGATTAGGTTCAAAGAATAAATAAGTGCATAGCTCGCAAATCAATAAGGAAATCAAGAAGGAACATCTATGTTTGAAAATAACTTATCAATACTGAAGACATGCGAACGAATTTCTTTTATGTTGAGTACCACCTGCATGCTTGTTTAACATCATAAGAAACTTTATCCTTTTGTTTAACTTTCAATTAACTTTCTTGTTAATCTTCCACTTACAAACTTCATTGGCTGAAAATTGTTAGAAAGGGATGCTGAATAAATTTTCATAATTATACATGGGCAGGAAAACTCGCAGCAGGTTATAATTCTTAAAAAAAGTTTTTTTAAAGTGGGCCAGCACTGAGAGCTCCTAAAAATTTCCATGAAACTTCAAAAACCAGAGGATTCTAACCCACTTGAATTTTAGCACTGAATTGAAGTTATCTTCACATTTGTACTTGGAAATCTTCACTTTTGGTATTAATATTTAAATGGCCAAAAGGCTAAAGGATATTTGCAAGGATATCTTTGGAAAGCAACGTTGTTGATTCAAATCGATTTTATGGGTCTTCGAGAAGCAAAACTAGCTAAGGAGCCTGGCATATTTCCTCCAGGGCACTTGAGGTCCTGTCAATCTGCAGCCACACGCGGATTAAAATGGTCTCTTCGCAGAAGGAGCACAAGCAGGGAAAACAAGTTGATATATCACAAATGAAATGATGAATAAGGATAGGAATGACTCGATGCATCATAATAAATCCTTTTCCAAATTCAGCGTTTCCTACAGTCCGTGTTTCTATAAGGCTTATTGTTAAAAAGCTTCAGGAAAAGACATATGGAAGTAGCATATGGCCTTCGGTTTAACAATGATGGGAATATTTCATTGTTCTTCGTGAAAGGTGGTGTTAAAAGGAGTGGCAAGGCAGCAAAAAGGTGGTATGCGCCTAAGAATCAAAGCAACTTCGATCGAGCGTTGATCAATTACAGGCAATAAAAACCAGGGGGAGTACTTGACCAAATGCTGGTCGGGGGATTGCTGTGTGCGGTGAAAACCGAACTGACCTTTTCGCTATACCTGGTTTTAGGTTTAGAATGAGCAGTAAGTTTGGTAAATCTTCGTAATCGAAACCTGAAAAATTTGAGATCGAATCTGATTTTCTATCATTTGCCAGAAAGAATCGATCATTTAAACCTCTTTTCGTACTTGGTAAAAAGTGCACAGTCTTTCTTAAACAGTCTTTCCAACTATTCTAGAAAAGAGTCTGGATCGAGCGATATTTTTGTACACCTTTATATGAGAGGTTCAAGTGAGTGGAGTTACAGCTTCTACCGCTATTGTGCACATTCGAAAGTTCTACAAAATGTATCAAAACGTCGTTCGATTCACATTCTTTTTTAGAATGGCAGATTCTCTTTTAGAATAGCTGACACGTCTGTACATGATATGCATATTGACGTCACAAAACATTCGCCGCCATGTTGTGTGTTAAAATCGTGACCAAAATATTACAATGAGCAAATTTGTGACGATATAAAATGCTCCTAGCTTTGTGTCCTCCATTTTGGCCATGACTTTGACATTCAATATGGCGGCGAATGTTTTGCGACGTCAATATGTATATCATGTACTCACGCAAACCAGGCTGGTATTTCCGAGGGGCAAATCACTCCTGAAAATGGTGTACGAGATTAATAATCACCAGTGATTATTTTGTGATTAATTTGATTTTATGGCGATTTAAGTGATTAATTTGTGATTATTCTAGAATAAATCACACATTTCAAAATGTTCTCAAATGAGCTCCTGTACTATAAAAATTGTATGAATAAGGCAAGACAGAGCAAGATTGATAAACCAAATAATGAAATAAGACAGTAAACTCTTGACCATAAATCAAGTCAGAGACTATCATGCCAATTTCATTTGGCAAAGTTGTTTGTAACACAAGAACAAGACTTTCCTTTTTGTTCCATCACAGGGGATCCAGAATCTTGCACTTTTGTGCTGTTCATGCTTTGGCACTTGTTTAATAATGTGTTCACATTAATTCGGAAAATGGTGAAAGGAACAATCTAATCTTTTCACTTCTTATAAAAGTAAACACATAAACTTGGTTAAACATTCAAAATTTGTGATTAATATCACTGGTGATTTTGGTGATTAATTTGATTTTTGAATGATTAATGTGATTAATTTGTGATTAAAATGTGATTATTTTTGAGAGCGTACGAGATTTTAAGCAGTGATTTGCCCCTCGTGTATTTCTCGCAAAGTGACCGTTCCCAAGACCCAGTATAAGCCGTAAGTGTTCGTATACGCTAGTTTTAAACTCCGAAATATCTCAGAGCGTGGGCTTTTAAATCTCAACTAAACCCTTTCTATTCTTCAGCTGACCACGGAACATTCTAAACACAACTGTGAAGAATGTCAGATCTTACTCGATTTTGAAGTTAAGCTGGTACGCAGAGCGTTCTACCATCTGCCGAAGTTTGTCTACTCATTTAGGCCATGTTCTCCCCATTGCGAAATCCGGTTTCCTTCTGACAAAATTCTCACATTTGTTTGCCTAGATTACGACTGATTACCTTAATCCCTTGCTTCCCCGTTCTCTTTGACTTGGTACGGCAACAGTAAACCTCTCTCAACTCTATTAACTGAAGGCTAAATTTCCCTAGCCTAAGTTTGAATTTGAATTTCAAACGCAATGGAATTTTCTGTCAAGAAGATAACGAGATTCGAATGGTCGATTTTTGAAGGTGTTGTGGCGCCGTGGTGTAATCCTCTGACATTGCAGCCAGGATAGTCAGGCGGAGTGGGTTTGAGTCCCGGTAGAGCCCTACCACTTGAGCGTCATGACAAGGGGTCGCGGACTCGATTAGGTCTGCTCTATTTCTGCGATCCCAGCGCTTGGCGCTGAAAAACGCAACTTCACCTTCACCTTCACCTTAAGCAGATGAAAGTATCCAATTCGATTGCACTTGTTTAGGCTTCGAATGACGAAGATACACCAAACTGAACCGCTCGTTCTAACTCTCGGGTGTTCTAGTTTAGTAAAGTACAAATGTGCATGATTTCCCCATGATTTCTATCCGAAAGTGCTTTTTCACCTGCGGAGAACTCAGCCCTGCCAGTATTTTCGATAATTTTGATCAGATAGCGGTTACATTTGCTGACGAAATTCTCACATCTGTTTGGCCTAAATTTGAATTTCAAATACAATAGCTCTCATTTTAAACTGCTTGTGCTCGTGCAGAGAACAAGGTTTTCACTTACGAGTTGTCGGCAGGCACACTTCCCAGAAATCTGCTCTTATCTTTGTTAATTCCGATCAGAAATCGAATGAGGCCTAGATAAGAATCCAGCGTACAGAGCAAATTCTCACGATAAAGGAGAGAAAATTGTTAAAAGTCCACAGGAGATATGCTTCATGACGCAATAAACTTCTGGTGGCCAGGAAGCAGATGTCTAAGGCACATGTTGTCTTCTTTTACGTCACTATCTGATGAGCCAGAAAAAGTTTGGTAGCTTACAATAAAGATTTGAATGATGGATTCTTTTTGGCGAATGATGGAAAATCAAGTTCGATATCAATTGTTTTCGAACAACTCTCGTTGCCCTTTGCCCTTGCACTCCATGGAAATCAAAAAGAGGTTTAGGATATGCCTCTTCTTATCTCTTATGTATGAAACACAGGCAATTCTAAATCTTTCTCAGGATGACCTCTGTTCGAAACTCGGCAGGTTTTTTAGAATCAGCAAGCAAATAGGCATACGCCCTTGAATCTAGATATTTCAGTATTGATAGAAAAGAGCACCTGGAGGCTTTATCTATTGTAAACAATTGATGAAGTGATTAACGAACGTAAGATGTTGTTCGAATTTCGAAGATACTGGCGTGATAGGGGAGGGTTCAAATTTTTCGTTCTATCTTCATGCATAGTTACTGTAGTTTGCTCAATCATATTCTTTGCAATGTAGAGAAAGCGAAGAATTTCTTTGACTATTTTAGAAACCTTTTGTTTGTCAACAATACATTGCAACAGTAAAAATGATACCCTGAAAAATGGCACATCCCCATCGGACAAATATGATAGGTACCACCTTCAGGGGTCCGGAACGCTTACTAAGTCAATCAACCAATCAATCAACCAATCAATCAAAAACAGCACAAAGACAATGCCTACGAAAAACGCTCAGCCACACGCTATTGTTTCTCTAACTAAAACATCCACACACGTGCTAAAATGTGATAAGAGACCACAATTCTCCACGATACTGCCTTTCAAGTAACAATTTCGAGATTTTAGATAAGAGAAATGAGATACCTGACCACAAAGGACTACAAGTCTCCACTATCTCGCCTCTCAAGCAACAATTTCGAAACTTTCTTGTGCCGGACTTATGAAACATTAATGGGCTACATCACATTTTTGTTTTGACTTAAAGGGGCAGGGTCATGTAACCGCAAAGAAACCTGCTATCTGTATAATCTACATTGTTCTGCACAGATTTTGGTGGATGGGGTGAACCAAAAGAAACATACTTCCAAAAATCCACCAATATCTCTGCAATCGTACAACATATGAGTGTTTCGTTTGTTTCTCTACTAAGTACAAGAGACCATCTTCAAAATAGCATTTTCATTTTGAGAAACATAGTTGAAAATCTCTGTGATATGGCCTATTAAAAATACTGCAAAATCGTCAATTTCGAAAGAAGTTTGTTTACATTACTTGAGCCTGCCCCTTTAATATTTGAAAACCAGAAACTTCATCATCATATTTGTAACACGTGTACACCACCTCGTCCATTCATGGAGAAACAGACAGTGTCTTTTAAGTGAAAGGCCTTTAATTATTAATAACTTCGTTAAATAAAGCATGACATCCTCCACAAAATTTGAGAAGAAACATATTATGTGACCCAGAAACACATGCTCTAGGCATTCTTTTCTTATCAAGGAAAACCTAAACTAAATATACTGTACATTCTTTGTTTCATCCACAGCGGGAAAAGACAAGCTGTCACCTAGTTCCCATTGCATATGGAACGTAACAAATTAAGGCACACAAGTTCCAACAGAAAAACCAACGAACAATCAAAATAATGAAAACCGAAAACATAACTGACTTTGTAATCTAACTTACTTTAGGGGCAGAAACTTTCGAGGGCTGAAAGTTTCGCGATTTTCGCGTTTTTGGGCATTTGTCGCGAAAGTTTTTGCCAAGGCTTAATCTAAATTCAAAATTCGCGAAAGTTTTTGTTCACGAAATTACAGACAATTCTCGACTCACGAAAGTTTTTCTATTCAATTTTTTTCGTTTCTTCAAGTTTTTGCTTTGCTGTTCCTTAATCACCCCGATCTTTAGTCTCTTGGCCTTAAAACCTTGTAAATTGTCACCAGGACTGTGGGTAGTACTGAAAATGTATAGAAAATTGTGTTTTTCCCCTCACTTTTCTTCAGTCGAGAAAGTTTTTTCACGCAAAAATGCATCTTTATTCTCGATCGTGAAAGTTTTTGTCACAAAATTTGCAGGAAAAAACATCATTCGCGAAAGTTTATGCCCTTAATTTCATGATTTTTTCTTCTCGCAAAACTTTCTGCCCACGGTACTTTCTGCCCCCAAAGTATAGTTATATAGACTCATTTTTTACAAGAATCCTTATAAAATCTCAAAAGTTCCTACCATACATATTCTTACAAAAATTTATGGGTGTTTGGGTGTTCCAAGGCCAAACAGTACTGATTATGAGAGTTAAGCCGGGGGGGGGCACTTGGTATATTCTGCTGATTGGATGTGCACTCATTCCCAGTTACTGTTTTTGCCTCTTTTTTCCAACATTGGGTATAAAAAGAGGGCAATCTTTCTGGAGCCAGTTTTCAGAAGGCCAGTGTTGGTTTTTGTTACCCTAAAGGTCTACACCACACCACAATTGTCTAAAGACAATAGACCTATTGTTCTTCCATTGTTCTAGATGTTGCGCTACGCCAAAGATATTTGGCGCAGCATATATGTTTTCCAGCATGGTCAGAATGGTATTCTGTTAGAATGAATTGTTATTTTATCATCTTCCCATGTAATTCTTATACGCTTTAGAGTCATGCTTTTGCTAATTCTTTCTAAAGCCGGCTATCATTTGGAGTTGAAGTTGTATTTGTAAAACTGTAAGTGCCATTCTTGGTGTGGGCCAGATGATCTTGTGTCTCCCCAAGAGTGGTACAGCATTAATGTATTTCGAATAGTTTAATTTCAACTTGTTATGAAAAGAAAGAAAATTATTTGGAGGAAAATTTCTAAACCTGGGTGAGAAAATCATTTCTTGGAGTGCTCATCCCCATACCAATAAAGTCAAGTGCCCCCCAGGATTCAAGTAAACTGTAAGTGCCATTCTTGGTGTGGGCCAGATGATCTTGTGTCTCCCCAAGAGTGGTACAGCATTAATGTATTTCGAATAGTTTAATTTCAACTTGTTATGAAAAGAAAGAAAATTATTTGGAGGAAAATTTCTAAACCTGGGTGAGAAAATCATTTCTTGGAGTGCTCATCCCCATACCAATAAAGTCAAGTGCCCCCCAGGATTCAAGCTGGGAGGAAAATGGACTTTGTGCAGACTTGACTGGTTCTTGACAGAAAGATTTCTCATTGGAAAAATCACCTCTGAAAACAAAGTCAGTCCATTCTGCAAGCTGCTTAGGAGGAAAACTGCAAACAGAACATCTTTGTCCTCAAGGTTCCCAATCCTCAATACACAGTCTAATCTGAAGACATAAACAAACAGAACAAAGGCTTTTTCTAACAATAAACAAATAAAATGCATTTCCATTGATTGAAGCTGTAATATACAATTAGGTGAGGTAAGGTGGTGTGGTGTGGGTGTCTATAAAATTTTAAATGAACCTTTATCTTATAACAAATTAGATTTAATTCCATAACAAATTAGTTTTATGCAAGAATAAGGTGGTTGGGCAGCTGCAAATTCTGTCATGAAAACAGGTCATTTTGAGACCAAATGAGATGCTTTAGCAATTTAATGGAAACTTTAAGATGGGGCTGACATCGTTTTTGGGTGTATTTCGCAGGAATTGACAATTTTCATTTACAGCAGCATCAGCAGCAGTATCTACAGTATTTTTTTAATAGCAAAACAGTTTGCTATTTGATTTGTCTAATATTTTGTTTAATGTTACCATCCCATAGTGGGGCTCAGTTTGTCACTGGCTTGACTTGCTACAAGTCTCAGTGTTGATGAGTCTCAGTAGTTGCAGGAGTCCAGAAGGAAGGGAGAGAAAATTCCCCTCTCCCACCACCCTTGCGCTGCATGCTCCTTGCGCTTTTAGCGTGGCACAAACTTTCCACCATGACAATGCGAAGAGAAAATGAAGACTTGTATCAAGTCAAGCCACCGGCCGACAAGTATTTTTGACAATGAAATAAGATAAAACATCAGCTAATGTTGTTTGAACCCATTTCGGATCATGACTGTCCTTTTGAGGAAACTGTCTCTGCATAAAAAAGTTAAGAATTGTGAAATTATGGGGCAAATGTTCGTTTTAAGACTTAAAACTTACATGCACTGCTTCCTACAGCCTTGCCACCCTTACCCCCTTACAATTTATTCTTACAGTAGCATATTGTCATGTGACCACGTGATAACATCAAACTTAAACTTCTTCCGTTAATTGCAAGTAGGAAATCAAACATAGTTTCGATTCAATAACTTCTCATTTGATAACCATCTTCCCCATATGACTAAAATATGTGACCAAAGTTTCTCAACATAAGGAAACCAACATGAGTCTTTCCCATGTATGTATTTGATTCAATGCGAATCATTATCGATGTCATATTCTTTAGAAGAAATTTCTCAGATTCTTTCTTTTCGTAACTCTTCATGATGGGAAACACCAGATGTCTGGGATTGGATTAATTACTGTCATGAGAAGTTAGGATTCATTCGTCGTTGAACCATGACTTTAACTAAAATAAGTAGCTACTGAATTACAGAGTATTTGGACTCAGAAACGATTTCTAAAAATATTGATAAACTATTCTCACCTTGTTTCTCCACTCTTAGTTTTATAGGAGCTCCTGTAAAAACCTTGTAATTTTTCTTGAAGGGTTCCGTTGTAGCGAATAATAAGAGTGTAATTCTGCCCAACTTCCAAATCCTGGTCAGTCTGTATCATCAGTAATTCTTTCTCAGCATTCGTTAGGTAACTATCTTTTGCCAGAACATCTTTCTCATTGAGTGGTTTGGATAAATACGAACCTTTTAACAATCTAACTTGCATGATTGTATTATCCCTGAAATGCAGTATAACTTTACTCGTAGCTTTCACACATCGCATCAAAATTCTTGTGGATCCAAACACTTTAAAAGTTGTTAAATTTGGATGTAAATAAATACGATATCTCAAAGGCTCTATATCTTTTGGAAGTCTAATTCCAGGATATTCAAATTCATTTCTTGCAAGCCGGGATAGTTTATTTTTGCTGTGTTTGTTACTGACAGCTCCAACGACGATCCCTAGTACGACCAGTGCAACTATTGTTAAAACAGCAACAAATAATTTGAAATTACTCTTCAACCAGCTAGAAACACCTGAAGGATCTGAATCTTGATTCTTGCCTCCGTTTTTAGATTTTTCTCCGGCATCATCTTCGTTTAACAGACGCATTTCTTCGTCATCTGTCGCAGGGTATCCCTGCTCCGGATGCGAAGCCATCTTGAACTACTTTGCAAAGGTTTCCAAACAACTTTTTCCTCCACTGGATGCTTAATTTATGCGCATTCACACATCTGTTTGATTTATGCAAAGTTAATTTATTCATGTCGTTTTCAACCTCCTGCTCCTACGCAGTCACTTTGTATCGAAGGATGAGCACGACGACAAGAAAAGACAGTTTGCACGTTTTGGTGGTGACACTTTGTACTTTTTGCAGGGGGAGCGAGGACAGTGGACTGCCTGCTGCACACAGGCCCCCATATTCAGAATGGTGATTTCGATGAGATATGACCAGAAATTAAATGGCTCGAGACTGAGAAATTCTGAAGGATCCAGGGAAGTAGGAAGCATCTCAAACTTGGAGGGGCACATCCTTGTTTATTGCAAAATCTCTGTGGCTGACGTCCCCTCAGTACCCCCTAGTTCCTACCCCAGGGGAGTACTCCCTAACTTTCAATACGGGGGTCCATGCCACTATTTCCTTGCTGACCCCCAATTTTGAGCCTAACGTTTTGGGGACCCCAAATATTGAGTCCAATATTTTGGAGGCCCGCACCAAATTCCACGATTCTTCCTTTTTTCAGATTTGTGGACCCTAAATATTGAATTTTTGTCCATGTTGTAATTCACAGACCCCAAATATTGGCATGGACCTCCCCGTATTAGAAGTTATGAAGTACCCCCCTGGGGTTCCTACGTCTATGGGAGGATCCATCACTCTGTGATTTGGTTTATTCCACCTTATAAAGCGTTCAGTAAACGTTTTTATAAGAAACTTGGATGAGGCCATAATACTTCTTGCAGTTCCGTAATTCAGCAGGAAAATTTGTCCGTTCTGGTTATCATTTTAAATTTTCTTTTCCAAATGAAGATAGACGTGAATGTGAAAATTGGTTCATACACTAAACTTTGTACGCAGAACAAGATTTTGGCCTCAAAGATGCGAAATCTCGAATAACAAAAGACTTCCGTTTTCGCACCTCTTGTCTTGAAAAGATGGATTGAATAATTCTAATCCTTTTTTCAACTTATCTGTGAAGTTCATTTAGACAAATACTGCATAAACTAGGTTTCTAGAATCCAGAAACCTCGTAGCAAGCTTTTGCTCTTTGTTTCGTAGACCCTTTCTTTTTTTGGAATAATATGGTTTAGGCAAGGCTGATATTAATAGGCCTAGGCGCCTAGGCTACTTTTTGGCACCTTCTTTTATGATGCTTAATTTATTCGACATAGCTAATTTGATTTGCATGACTAATTACCATGAACTTGTATCTGAGTGAATCAGAAGTCACAGGGGTCAATGATCAAGTTCGAAGTTCGATTCATTGCAAATGAAAGTTTGAACGCAGGTCATAGACTTGATGCATGAGTCTTAGTTTTTCACATTCAGTTAAATGAAAGCTATGGTTCTAAACTGAGACTCATCATTGCAATCAGAGCCTGCTGCAATATAGCTTCAAAATGCAGAAAAATTGGGCCAAATGGCCATCGCATTTGATTCTGCTGCACAACACAAAATTTCCCAGCAACCATCAACAGAAAGGGGTGTTTCAATGGACAGCGAGGACAAGAAAATGGTCCTAAAATTAAGACCTGTCTGATCCTTCAGCCAATCAAAATTAAGCATTTTTGCCGTTGACTGTTGAATGAGTTTCCTTGTATCTTGAATCAATGTTTAACATTTGTTATTGCTTTCACGTGATGAGATTGGCCAGTTTTGCTGATTTGCTGGCCAATCAACACTTGGCACCTTTTCTTTAGGAAATAAAATCTTTGATCTAATCGAGGTTGGCTTCTGCAGGAATCCCCACAAACGAGGCGTGATCAACAGGGCGTTGGCAGTGAATGTTAGTGAATGTTTTTCACAGAAACTGAACAGATGAGTGTGGAGCCGCGATCTACAATACGTCTGCATCAAAATTTTACATTCACTGACTCCAATGAAAGAAATAAAACCTAGTATCAAGACAAAATGGCTGTGTTGAGTTTGGAAAAGGAATTGCTCGCCCTTTTTCAAGAACAGTAGCCGATAGATTTCCGATTTCAATCGAAGAATTCGTGATCATGTGGCCTAATTTATTTTGAGATTTGACACGGCCGTTGCAGATTATTTCTGGCGCGTTAGAAGCAAGTTGCATAAGTTGAAAAGCGAGGAATTTTACAACAGGAGAATATTGTAGTTTATCGGAATTACATGCAGCTGGAGATACTGACTTCTTTCTGCGACTAGTGAGGGAAAGTTGATTGAACGGCACTCGTCTGCTCTACCTGATCAGTGCATGAACTCAGCTGGCGTTGCCAAGGAAATTTAGTGGACCAGAGTAGGCCTTTGACCGAATCAAAGCAAGAAAGTGACCACAAAATTCATGTTATAGTTTAATTTTCTGAAATGACATATAGGCTGCAGCTGGCATTAGTAAATTGATTTCTACAGTTCGTAGGGGAAGTTAAACCTACACAGGCACCTTTACACTACATTCACACCCATCCTGTCTACTGAACTATGGCTGGATAGAAATATGTAATGCTTGTCATAAACAATTAGGAAATGCTGTGAAAGTTAAAAGAAGCATGGTTATGTCTATGAAATTTTTTCTTAGTTGGTCTACATAAACAAGTGAAAGAAAGGATTCAATAAGACTAAGGAGTTGAGGAAACCATGGCAGAGAAACTGGACTGGAAAGAGTTGGATGCTCACATTACAAGGTCAAGAATAGCACAATTTAAAGAAACCCGAAGTGTCCCAAATCAATTCACTTTCTACAAGAATCATTTGTTCTTTTTGGGTGTGCCTAGGAACAGTTATGATGATGCCCACCCTTATATGAACACTTTATGTTACATTGATCTGGAGGAGATCAGAAATGGGGTGGTGGAAAATGAGGATGTTGAAATGCTTGATGATGATGCTAGAGACTATATAAAGCAAAAAGAAGAATCGCAAGAAAATATAGAAGCAGCCATTGTTTCAAAATTCTCTTTAATGTCATTTGAATGGCATGTGTTATTAGAGCTTGATTCCCTCATTTTAACGGACAGTATAGCTAATGTAATGAGTCCTAATTATTCTAAAGAAGAGGAACTTCTCAGAGAAAGAAAACGTCTGTCATCTCATGGAATAACATCATATGAATTTCATCAGGAAGCTGGACGCATGTTGTTTGCTGCTGGTAACACACTTTATTGGTTGGATGTGTGTGATATTGTTTCCAGAAAATCAAAGGTGAGAATCTGTTTTTATTCATATAAAAATATTGCAGTATATCTTACTTTCTATTGCAATGCACAGTTATGCCGTAGATGGTGACAAGGAACTTTTTTTGAGATGCAGCTGTGCCTTCTGTAAATGGAATCTCTAGAGAATAATTACAAATTTTGTAATTAGATTGCAATGCACCTTGATAAGAGTTTCCTGGCTGCCATCTTTAGCAATAGCATAATCATCTATTCGTATGTTTGCTAGCAAGAAAAATAAACAGATATTGAAATTATCCCTATGGACCCTGCCCTTAACAAAATACTGGACCATATTCCAAGCTTGATACTAACTTGTTTTGGCTATGATTTGTGTTTGA
Organism: Aurelia sp. 4 Dawson et al 2005; assembly: GCA_964019985.1. Lineage (NCBI taxonomy): Eukaryota > Metazoa > Cnidaria > Scyphozoa > Semaeostomeae > Ulmaridae > Aurelia > Aurelia sp. 4 Dawson et al 2005. The sequence goes on along the minus strand of OZ026512.1, from coordinate 703,981 downwards.
TTGATGTAAGAATTTTGCACTGCTTGCACTAGCTTGAAACTCGTATCTTTCAAAGTGGAAGGCAAGCTAGATCAAGCTTGATTGTAGTATGTTTGAGAATGAATTCAGCATGTGATTATTGTCAAGCTTATGATCAAGTTCTAATCATCCATGCAAACCAGCCAAAATTTTTGTCAAAGTACTCATTTCAAGCCCCTTCAAGTCAAAATCATTTTCCTTTCAAGCTTGTACAAGCTTGCTGCTACAGTAGGTGAACTTTTTCTTATGGGTCTATGTTATAGAAGCATAAAATTCAATTTTGTAGGAAATAAGAGCAATTGAGGTGCCAACAAGCCTTAATGGTTCCAGAATGGATGCCAAAATATGCCATCGTAATCCTGATATCATTTCTTTCAACTACTTGGGTGATATTTGGGTGGCAAATTTAGCAACTGGGCAAGAATTGAGATTGACTTTTGTAAGGACACCAGGACGGGATGATTGTGTTTCAGCTGGAATTCCATCATTTGTGACCCAAGAAGAGTTTGATAGATTTACTGGTTATTGGTGGGAGCCAAAAGAAACAAAAAATACTGAAGATACAGGTATATATACATATATATGTATACTTTCATCAACTCAAACTCAATATGTAATAAAATATAGTGTAAAAGCTAAGAAAAAACACATTCTGAAAACGTTTCAGCCCAAGCCTTCTTCATCGGTAATCACTGTCATTACTGATGAAAGCCTAGGCTTAAATGTTTAGAGAATGTGTTTTTTCTCAGTTTGTTTATATATAATCATATACATATTTGATTATGTATAGTGTATGTACTGTATAATTTGATAGGAGAGACAACCTTACGGATTTTTTTCTTGATGATTTAGAGTTTCACATTGGCTTGAATTAGCTCTTTGACTGTATAGTTGTAAGCGGACAAAGAAATACAGTATATGATGTTGATGATGATGATGATGATGATGATGATGATGATGATGATGATGATGATGATGATGATGATGATGATGATGATGATGATAATGATGATGATGATGATGATGATGATGATGATGATGATAATTATGATGATGATGATGATGATGATGATGATGATGATGATGATGATTATGATGATGATAGTGATGTATGCAATTTTGTTGGAGTTGTTTTTTATTGTTTATGTCAACTATATATGTAAACCACCATTTACGTTCCTGGATTTTTCAAAGATAACATGGACTATTGATAAAACAGAATTAATGATGATTGTTGCCACATAATTCATCCTCCACTTTATCATCAAACTGTGCTGTCCAACAAATTGGTTGGAGATTAGTAATTTTTTTTTTTGGTTTCTGTCAATATTTGCTTGCGTTAGAAGTATATATAATCTATATTTCATTGCTATTTCTTTTCACTGCTGATTTATTCAAAATCTTTGATGTCATTTCTTCCTTTTCAGATGAAGTTGAGGTACACAAGATCTTGTATGAAATGGTGAGTAATACATATTTGTCCAGTTTATGGTAAGACAGATTACAAGGGTAGTTTTTGTAATTCCGCAACTGTATCTTTAATAGATCATTGGGCATTGATCATTGATCATTGATAATGGATCATTGATCATTAATAGATCATCACTTTAAAAGATCATTACTAGATAAAGGTTGCAGCGAGAGCTTTTTTACCGAGATGCACTGCGTTCTTTAATCAAATTCCCATAGAGTCATTAAAGATTGGTAATTTGAACACAATGCATCCCAGTAAAACATTCCTTGATGCCATCTATAGCGCAGTCCTCTATTGACACCTCAGTTCAAAGGGATTAGTGACTGCAGACAAAGGAACTTCTCTCAGCCAGTAAATGAAAACAAATGCTTTCGCTTCTAATAATTTTTGCTTCAGATAACCTCTAAGAATGTTGACTTCTTTCCTCATTTGATTTATGCACAGACTTGAATTAGTTCTTTCTTTTATTCTAAGGTTGACGAGAGTATGGTAGAAAGACATCACATTGTTTCAACATCATCCGACTACAGTACACATGTTGATGCCTACAGATACCCAAAAGCAGGTATTACTGTAATTTTCCTGGTACTGAATTGGTGAAGATGAAATTGTGTTTTTCAGTGCGCTGGGATCGGAGAAATAGAGCAGACCTAATCGATTCTGCGACCCATTGTCATGACGCTCAAGTGGTTGGGTCCTACTGGGTATCGAACCAGCTCCTCTTGACAATTCTAGCTTCAAAGTCAGCGGATTACACCACTGTGCCAAAGCACTTTCAATTTGAGTTGTATGGATGTCACCAGTTCAGTTCATTTCATCTTAGAATTCCACTACATGCAAATCTCATGATAATAATTACATAGTACATCAACACAACAAATTACAATATAGCGAAATACAGACAAAAAATAAGAAATTTATGAGGGAATGGGATGTAGTACTTCTTCGTTGACTTTCAGATGCCCTGTAATGTGAGTGGCTACCATTGAAAGACAGTTTAGTACTATTAGAGACTGGGAGATGGGATTAAATTGTCTCTTTTGCACACACGTCAAATTAAGAACAATGGGAAACCTAATCCCTGCTGGGCCCATGTTCCAAGTACGACTGTTATTGTAAGAAGTAATGGGCTGGAAGGTGAGATGAAAGTTCTAGAAGGTGAGATAAAATCTTGCATATAAACACACCCGGATTGCATCATACCTGACAGGACAGCGTTCCACTCTTTAAATGTTACACCAAGCCCACAAAAATCAGATAATGTAGTAACCTGGAACGTGGCTCTCAGACTGCATTCACACGATGCCGGCACATTTTGAAAACGGTGAAAAATGTGACGGCTGCAAATTTGAGCTAGCGTTCACACGATACCGGAACAATTTGAAAACGTTAAGAAATTAGACGGCAAAAACTCGTTGCAAGACTTTGATCCCAAAGAAGTGTACCTACACCCTAAGAATCCACCAGACTCATTCCAAAAGCGTGTAAGAAAATTCTATTTTACACCATTTTCAGGTGTTTACACGAAGCCCTTTCCAAAATGTGCCGGTTAGAGTTCCGTTTTCAGAATCTACCGTTTTCAAAATCTGCCGGCAAAAAATGTGCCGTTTTCGTGAGAACGGAAGGCCTATCCGTCGAATTTGTCACCGTTTTCAAAATGTGCCGGCATCGTGTGAACGCAGTCTCAGACACAACCTTATTTCCTGTCAGCACGTATCAATTTGTTGTTGTTGTTGTTGTGCCTTCTGTTCTCATTTTTGAACAAGATGATGTTAGGACTAAGAGTTCAGTTTTACCTTCTTAACGATTTTTAGGATCTTCAAATGCTCAATCATCACTCAGACTTGTCCAATTCAGTGTGATAAAGAATTCAAAAGAGGTATTTATTTTAGATTGGATCAGTTTCATGTTGAAAAAAACTGTTTGATTGCCTTTATAGACCTTTAGCTCATCTGAGAACGAATCTGAACCAAACGACATGTTGATGCATTTATAAGAAATATCGAATGTGAACAATTATGATACACGTTACTTTTATATAAGAAACGTGGATCAGACCATAGTACTAAAAGTTCTTTATTTCACATGAAATTTTGTCCATTTTAGTACTAAAAGTTTCTTAATTAGTTTCGTATTTTATGAATGCAGAATTATCAATGTGGTCGCTAACACTGCGGCAGATATGTTTCTTGATATTTAAAACATCATAAAGGAATAAACAGTGTTCTGTTATGTCGAAAACACAAATGGTTAGATAATATTTCTCAAGAATGAAGGTTCAATGATCTATTCGCTATAATATCCATGCTTTTAGCATTGAAAAGTTTCTTAGTGCTTCTCAGACACAGTACTAGAGCTTCTTAAAATTTTGACCATCTTAGTACTAGTTTCTTATAGACCAGTTTCTTATATAAAAAAAAAACGTGTAGACTCTCTAATGCTTCTCGATTGAACCTCGTGCATAAAACTGTATTCACAAGTTTCTCTCAGAATTAGTCTTGCAAAGCAACAGATCCAGAACAAGCGCCTGGCGTCTGGACAAAGGAAAAAGAGAGGTTTTCCGTATCATGCGAGTTTGAAGCCCGGATAGCTATCGTCGCACCACAACTTTCCAATCTGATAGGGGTGATCTTCCCTTCGTAGGTGATATGAAAATCACTCCGGCATTGTTTCGGCTAGGCATGATGTAAATCGTTTTGCAATCACACTTCTTTTCTTTGAGAACAATGAGAAACAATAAAACTGAAAACAAGGGATTAAGAAACAAGGCTAGATTGCTTGTTTACGATGTAAATTGTAGGCCTAACTGATATGGAAGTTAAGACGCGACGATAGCTATCCGGTGTAATGTAAACAGTTGCCTTATCCGATAGAAGTCATTCGCAACGAGATGCGACAATAGCTGTCCGGTAAAGTGTAAACGGGACCTGAATTCCATACTATTCATCAATCATATGAACTGTGATTTATCATTGAATGCTCTCTTTCAAAATTTGTAAACAAATGATTTTTCGTAAAAAATTAATAAATGATCTAAATAATGGACTAATCATAATAAACCCATAGACGCAACAAAAACACCGTAAACTGTAGAAAGAAGACTGTTGGATCCTGTAAAGGAACAACAACCAAAATAAACCTGTAACTAGAGAGAAAACTGTTGAATTGCACAAGAAAGTAGAGAAGTAAGTCAGTAAATCTTCAGTAAATGCAATAGACCTTTTAGCTATTCAGCAAAAGAGTCTGGATCGACCGATATTTTTATACATTTTAATTCACGAGGTTCGATTGAGTGGCGTTAGAGCTTCTATCAGTATTGTGCACATTCGAAAATTCTACAAAATGTAATGAAATATCGTTCGATCCAAATTCTTTTTTAGAATAGCTACAAGGTCTATAGAGAACAACGCTGAATAACCGAACTTACGAGTGTGTGACGAAACACGTTTTTGGTCATTCAACGGTGTATTATGTCACTTGTTAGCTACTAACTTATTTCTTTCCTTTCAGATTCCAAGATAAATTTGTTTTTCTCTTGCAGGTTTCAACAGTTTTTTCTCTCTGGTTTCAAGTTTATTTTGGTTGTTGTTCTTTCATAGGAGCCAGCAGTCTTCTTTCTACTCTCGAGTACCGAATAACCGTCCCCCCCCCGCTTATTAATTTTTGAAAATTTTTCCAACCGCCCCCCGCTCTTATTCCAACCCCCCTTTTATCAATTTTTGGAAAAATGAAATGATAGTAAACATAATTTCTGAATAAACGCAAGAAAGAGTCGCAAGAAGTGCTTTCAACAGAAACAGAACTCAAAAGTAAATGTATTAGTAATATCACTGTTCACATAGATATATATATAAGAGATGAGTTTACCTAAGAAAACGAATATTTTCTATTTCTCCAAGACCCCCCCGATTATTCCGACCCCCCCCCCCGATTACTGTTATATTGAACCATTTCCAACCCCCCCCCGATTATTCTCACCCCCCCCGTTTATTTGGTACTCCAGAGTACGGACTACAGTATTTTCATGGGCTCAAGACTATGAGTACGCTATCCAACGCTCTCTTTTTGAGTTCTCTCTTTTTTCAAGGAATTTTTTCAAGTTATTCTCAAGGAATTTCTTTCCATAGATTTTAGATGGAAGCATATTTGAACATGAATTAAGAGTTGAATTGAATGAAGTGTTACCATGGGTAGAGTATCTTGTCAGATGTGAATGGATGTCAGATGGACGAAGGTGAGGCCAAGCTCGTTTGTGATAACCCGTTGAAACAAGTAGTTATTTCGGAAGAGTATTTTGTAATGATTCTGCTCAAATTCCTATGTTTTGTATCTTGGCCTCAATTTGCATCGTTTCAGGATGTTTCTGTGTGTTTGCATGTGTCTATGTATAAATTAGCTGATATTTTTGGATTTCATTGAAACTGAACTGACATTTTTGAGCTGCCAGAAAATTTCTCGAACAGACCCTGCTGTATGCGTATGCTGATTGCTTCCCTATGATTCTTTAAGCTAATGTGCAGTGGTAAATAGGCTCCTCTATAAATAGAACAAAGAAATTACTCCGACACAGTATTGTTTCGTGGCGAGATAAAAATCTTATTGTGACACTATCCTTTGTTGACTCTGTGTGCAAATTCGATTTGAATTAGATATTTTTAGAATTTCTGCTCTGTGCAAATGCAAGCTTTTAACCTTGCACAAACCCTTTAAATCTCTTCAAGGAAAAACTTGGATGTAAAATTACTACTTTCTCAGTTAGTTACAAGATGTTTTTCTATTTCTTTTGCAGTTTGTGGGCACAAGTTTTAAACAGAAAGCAAAACAGATTAGCACTGCTACAAATTCCACTGAGCGCCTTCAGGGTTACCACATCAACATGTGTAGCCCCCGCAGAGACACCGTACAAAATTCGTATGATTCTGGAGGAGATGTCTGATAACTGGATTAATGTAAGTCTATCAACAAGTTTAAAATCCTAGTAGACTGACAACGTGATTACTTATATTCGTTTCAACGTTTTCAATCTGATTTTTTCTCTTCACCCGTACAAGGACTCACAACCTAACAGATTTTGACACAGTGAAAGACAGGCTATCAAAAGACGAAATAAATGCACTGTGCCAGAGCTAATGATTTCCTTTGTTTTCTTTTCTTTGTTTTGCTAAGAGATTTTATGAGTACTTCTTTCTTGTATTTTATTATATCTTTTAATTTGTTTTCAATACGTCAGTTCGGAAAACGGTATTTATAGCCTATAATATCATAAAATGAGACAAAATGAAATGAAACGATTTTTAACCAATCAGCTTTCAGATATCATCTACTTCCTACCTTCATCTAACCAAAGTTCAACGAAACTTGTTTGGTCGTCAGAGAAGCTTGGCAACAGGCATCTGTTCTTAGTAACAGTTGCTAATGAGAAACCATGTGACACAAAAGACAACACCAACAACCAAATGAAAAATACAGGAAACCATTTGCATATCTGTGATGTGCTGAGCAATGCTGAGTTAACTGAAGGACCATGGGAAGTTTCTACAAGTAAGGTAAAGGACCAGCCATTATTAAAGTCGGTCAGAGGGCTTGAAGATTTTTCTGTTAGGGTGCGGTCATTTTAATCCCGGGTACTGGGTAGAGGATTTTTGGCACGGGTATGAAACTTTTTGCACTAATTCATGGGGGTGCAAAAATATTAAGGGCAATTCTTATGGGGTAAAAAACCATTTTGGTTCAAAAAGTTTTGGATGAAAATATTGATCAGAGATTGAACGAAAAATTAACAGACACCTGGAAATGATGAATCACTTGAACGGTATGAAAATCGCCTGGGTCAACTTGGTATCTGTCCATGTGTCTACCGGGTGAGTCAGAAAAAAACGTGGGGCGTTTGTCGGACTGTGGCGTCGCATTGAGTCTTTCGATCATCGTAAACTAATTTTATCCAAGCAGCTAGCAGTCTAACTTAGATCGTAAACATTTCCCCATTGAAATCGGTCTCTTCATGCATTTGTTAAAAAAAGATTTCCTTCGTAAGGCCTTGTATGGGATTCTTGCAACCTGATGGAATCTTAAACCAAGCCTCTTCAGCAGTTTAGCCTTGCCAGAGTTGCAGGTACACGTGGAATTGTCAGGAGATACTGAAAAAGTTAAGCCTGGTCAACACTAGCTCGTTTAGGTCGCTAAGATCGTGCAGAAAGAACAAAAAGGCAGAGACTCAGAGTTTAAATCCTCTGACTTTTGGGTCTTTCTGTACGACTGGAGCGACTCAAAAGACCTATTGTGGACCAGGCCTTAGGAAATCCGTTGTCGGCTAAAAGTCCCATTGCGATTTACAGGGCGCTGATCTGCTTGAAAGGGACCTCTTCGCAAGACAAAGAAGCACGCATTCTTAATATCTTTCAAACATATTCTCCACACAGGACAAGTTATGCTAAGACATCCCAGGGGCGAAAATACTATCCCCTAACAATTTGATTCTCCCCTGCTAATACCACGTGTACCTGTAACTCTTGCCAAAATAAAATGCGGAAGGGGCATGGCAAAAGATTTCACCGGTTTGCAAGACTCCCATACAAGCTTTTGCGAAGAAAATCTTTTTTCAAAAATTCATCAAATGGCCGATTTCGATGAGAAATGGTTTATGATCTAAGTTAGACTCTTGGCTACACATAAAACTTTAGTTCACGGCAATCGGGTGACTAAATGCGATGTCACGGTCCGCCAAACGCCCCACGTTTTTTCTGACTCACCCGGTACATTTTACGCACAAAGATTTTTGGACGGGGTACCAAACCATTTTGTGAAAGATGGTGGGGGTACGAAAACTGTTTCTATGTTCAGGATGGGGTACAAAATTTCCTCTAGTTGTGCGAAATTATCCTCAGCCCTGGTACTCACAATTTAAAGTGACGGCTCCATTAGTATTGAATTTTTGTCTATCCTCAACTTTGTTGCAGAAACTTTCATGCTCCCTTTCACTTTATCAGATGTAATATCATGTTCCTATGCACATAATTATCTTTTTTTTTTGAGGGGAGAAAAAGGGAGAAATTTCAGTTCAATCAAGTCTCTTTGACAGATTTATCTAACTACATCTAAGAAGACAGGCATGGGACTCTTAGTTTAACGTCCCTTCCAAAGGACATAGAAGTGAGTTGTGAGGTCAGGCCTCTGAGATCAACCCATCCGGGTTTGACCTCGCTTGACCGAGCTTAACTTCAGTTACCTAACGAAAACTGTTTAAGCTACCCGGCCACTCACCCTTTATCCAACATAACAAGAGCGATCTTGAGTGGGCCTAATTATGTGTGGGTTTCAACTAAACTCATAGATTATATCCAAAGTTTTTTTCGGAAGTTTGAGACATTCCTAAACATTGAGCCGGTTTCCCCTCTCTCAACAAGATGGTAGTTGAACTTTTTTTTGTTTTTTGTAGATATGGGTTGATGAAGAGAATCATCTGCTGTATTTCAGTGGAAGGAAGGAAACTCCTCTAGAGGAGCATTTGTAAGTAACAATATATCAATCTTATCTTATTATAGTAATTATAATATATATTATATAATTATATTATAATTATAAGTAATAATTATTATAATTATAGTAAAAACCCCCGAGTATAAGAAACTCAATTTTTCGGATCAGGCCAAAGGAAGCCCAGGCAGTTAGGTAACTGAACAATGATATGTTTACAATCTTTAAATCTTTAATTGCATACTACCTTTGTGTGTTATTTGCTGCACTGCTCCCAGCTGTGCTGTATCTCAATGACTTCTGCACTGCACTACATAATTGTTCGAATGCGAAAGTTCGATACAAAATAACTTGTTGGTATTCTAATAGGAAGAAACTTCCTATTAAAATACCAACAAGTTATTTTGTATCGAACTCTCGCATTCGAACAATTATGGAGCGCAGTGCAGAAGTCATTGAGATACAACACAGCTGGGAGCAGTGCAGCAAATAACACACAAAGGTAGTATACAATTAAAGATTTAAAGATTGTAAACTTATCATTGTTCGTTGCCTAACTGCCTGGGCTTCCTGTGATCAGGCTGCGCAGTTTCTAACAAAAAAGGAGTAAAGGTTGAAAAACAGGCTGATGGGTTTCTTCTAAAAGATTCTAATCAAACTAGCAATGCAAAAATTTATTTTTTTTGTAAAGGCTACGACATAAAGCTCTTATGTTGTGGAGGACACGAATAGACCTTTTAGCTATTCAGTAAAAGAGCCTGGATCGAGCGTTATTTTTATACATTTTTATACACAAGATTCGATCGAGTGGCGTTAGAGCTTCATTCACTATTGTGCACATTCGAAGATTCTACAAAATGTAGCAAAGTATCGTTCGATTGAGATTCTTTTTAGAATAGCTAAAAGATCTATTGTTTTATAGATTCGCAAATCATCCATTTTTGTGGCAATAAATGATGTTTGAAAAATCTGGGCAATTTGGTGGAAAACGCAGCTTTTAAAATCTTTTGCTCAAAATTGGATTTCTATTTCAGATATGTTACTTCATATCAGTATGGTTGTGACGTGAAAAGATTGACAGATACTGGCCTTTCTCATGTCACTCAACTTGATGAGGTAAATCATTTAGAATATTTTGTACGGCATTCACACTGACACGTTTAAACCAGCTTTATCTAAACCAGGTTATATGTTTTATCTTAATTTCTTTCTTGTAGAAATTTCAATGGGTTGTGAATGTGGCTTCATCTGTGACCCAAATGTGTCAAGTCCGGATCTGCAAAATTCAGTATGAAAATCATAAAATTCATCATGTGGATTTAAATGTGTCCTTGAATCCGATTGGATGGCTAGAAGAACCTAGAGGTAACTTCTCACTTTTATTCCTTACTATAACTGCAATGCCTGCCAAACGTCCTTCGAACACTTAGGCCGCATTTCTCCATAATCCGAATTTTTAACCATACCCATCAGGTTTAAATCACCGCCACCGCCACCGTCACCGTCACCGCCGAAGCAATGTTTATTTTGAAGGTTATTATCCCAGCATTCCAGCAGAGTCGCGGATTTTCCCGACGTTTTGCCACAAAACAACATTGTTCTGAGGGGGAGATGGGGAAATCGCAAAACATGGCAAAATTAGCAGGTGTTCCAAGACTTTTAGGAGGCATTGTATGCCTAGAAAGTAAATTTCTTTTCACATTGCCTTGCCCTCACTCCTTTCAAATGCGAGAGGACTCCAGAGAGCGTCCATTTATTTAACTGAGGAACCATCGACAATTCGAGAGGTTTCCAGAGTGCGTCCATTTATGTAACTGAGGGATCATCATCATCATCATCATCATCATCATCATCATCATCATCATCATCATCATCATCATCATCATCATCATCATCATCATCATCATCATCATCATCATCATCATCATTTATTTACATAGGCAAAAATCAAAACGGCTAATATAGAGATGATTAAGGCCCACTTACTGTAACCAACTAAAAGTTTGCGCCAGTACAGGAGGTTTCATCAATTAAAAAATCTTTTGATTGGAATATATACCTGAGATATACTCACGAGTTTCCTACAAGTTTCACAACACTCTTCATATTTACTACCTGTGTTTTAGTGAACATTTCAAAATGATTCCATTTCAAGCCATTAAAAGACTATTTTTACCTTTTTTTCTCTCCTACAGAATTGAAATCAGACTTGTTCACTGAATTCTTTTCATATACAAATCGTTCAGGTAAGAGTTTCATAATTTCAGTAAATTTCCGTGTCGAGACATTTTGCCAGGAGTTTTGGTTATGTCGCTAAGTCCCTTGTATCCATGCAGTAAACCTCATTCAACAGAGACTCATAATGAAACAGTGAAAATGCTGGTTTTCTTGTCTTGTTTTCTACATTCATCAGTGGAGTTATGATGGAATGACCGCTTCGAATCTTGAATCATGGCTTCGAATCTCAAATCTCGTCCGAATGTTATCAGCTATTCAATCGAATCAAAGTTCCATTATTGTTGCCGTCACCATAGTAAGTCACAAACTTGCAATCTGATTGCCATACGGTAGGAAGCTGAGAGTTTGCGCCTAAATAGGGTCACGATTGTTGCAATAATGTTATGAGCCTCCGTTGACTGCAGCGTTGACTGCAGCGTCATCATCAAGTCAAAGAGCATAGAGAATCAAGGGGCTCCAGGTCGTAAGTCTACGGTTTTTGGTATCAAAGATCATAACATAGTTTTCTAATGTGCCTTCAGATGAGTTTCTTTAAACTGAACATAATATGCTGATTTTGGACTGATGCTCTGCCAGGTTTCTCCAGAGGACTCAAGCCCTTTATATTTAAGCCAGCTAAACAACAGACAAAGTATTAATAATAAATGATAATAATAATAATAATGATAATAATAATGATAATAATAATAATAATAATAATAATAATAATAATAATAACAACAACATATAATAGGCAATAAAATGCATTTATACTGCGCCATTTATCCACGCGGCTCAAAGGTGCATTTTTTAGTGTTCATAAAACTGACAGAGTGATACAATGTATAGTATTATGAAGAATGCTAAAAATTTTTTGTAAAATAAATGAAATCTAATCAAAATTTTATTTAAATAAATGCATTTTCAGTCTGCTTTTAAAAGTGTAAAAGGAATCCACTGCTCGCAACGTATATGGCAGTCTGTTCCAAAGAAGAGGAGCGGCACCTGTAAATTCTGGATCTCCAGCGGTCACTAGCTTTGTTCTTGGTGTGTCAAGAGTCAATTCATCATCTGCAAATCTTGTCTGTCGCGCTGCTGTTCGTAATGTCATTAACTCAGAAAGATACACCAGTGCAAGGTATTTAGGGGATGTGTCCATTTTTATGCAGATTGTTTATTTCTGTCCAACTATATATTGTTAATTTCTATCATTTGGTTAATTGCTAGGACACAAAATTCATGGTCTTTTGGTGAGAAGGAAGGATTTGGATCTAGAAAAGAAACATCCAACTATTTTGTTTGTCTATGGAGGACCAGGTGTTCAGGTAACCCTTAAAATCATGGCCCGGACCGATCATGCACCGATTTGGCAGTGTAGAATGACTTTAGAGTGAAAAGGCAGTACAGCGGATGCAAATCTGTTAGAGAGAGTTTTAAGATTTTTTGTACATTTTGTAGAATTTTTGAATGCACCACAATATATAGTTATAAAAGGTCTGGCGATACTCAATGGAACCTTTACTTATACCGGGTGAGTCAAAAATGACCGCCGTTTGAGAGGCTACTACTTCCTGAGTATATAAGCAATGATATTTTGCAATACCTGATTGAATAGCTAACATGTTCAATTATTTTTAGAAATTTTTTTGACCAGAATCGGTCACCCCGTTCAGATTCTGGAAGCGATTTTCTAAAATGCATCCCTTTGAGAAGCCTTTTCACATTTTCCTCCTCGTTGTCCTGATTCAGCTTATACGATTCCATGTTTCAGCTCGTCACAAATTCGCAGAAGATCCTCCGGCGTCCTGGCCTTTATTCAGTAACCTCGCTTGGATATGTTGCTGTAATGATTGATACTGTTGGATCATTTCATAGGGGCATTGATTTCGAGGCTGTACTCAAAGGCAAAATGGTATGTTTGTTTGCATTCTTTACAGCTTCAAGAAGAAATTTGTTTCCGAAACATTTTTGCTTTGCCTCTTTTCTCAATCTGAAGTAAGTATTGTAAGAAAGGGTTCTGGCATCGCATTCAGATTTTCACTACATTTTTTAAATGGTAGAAAGTGCTATGTTATGAATAGACAGAAAAGTCTAGAAACAGAACGTCTGTTCCTTTCATTTTTTCTTTATTGTAAATTTTGGATATTATTGTATATACATGATTTTTAAACATTTTCAATAGGGTTTCATAGTTTAATTTGATTAATAGCTTGCTATTTCTATATTATATTGTAATTAACGTTTTTATGGGAGGGTTCCTTGAAAATCAAGTTGTTGAAGGGCAACCCTCCTTAAAAGAATTAAATATGAAATATGACAGCACTGCTAACCCTTTGAAAGATTTAGCAAAAAATTTAATGCAACAGTAGAACCCATTCTTTGGAAACTTACTTGATTTCGATACTGCTGGGGAATAGTTAGACTGGCCCCAAGTCTATTTCATCATCTGTAATAAGTCTATGTGAAAGTTATAACTTTTCCCTTTACCAATTTTCCCTTTCCAATTTTTTTGATTGATGAAATAGATTTGGGGCAAGTCTGGAGAGCAAAAGAAGTGCTGTTTTTGAAGCAACCACTAATTTTGCGCTTCCTCAGCCATAAATCAGCAACCGCTTGTCAGATTCACTCAAACAAGGTCTCAATCTCTAAGTTGAAGCTTGATCAATGCAACTGTGTAGAAACCGAGATAATTGAGCGTACAGCTCCTCCGCAGTAGCCATACAAAGGAGATACAATTTTTGGAACACTATAGATTGATCCCTTGGCTTATTAATCAATTGATTGACAATGATAATAGAAATATTCATGCAGGTTAAAACCTTTTCATTGCCAAAGGCATTGTTAGCAATAAGGGTCCTGCTTAACAGAATAGTAAAGTAAGTAATTGATTGATTGATTGATTGATTAATTGGTTGATTAATTAAAGGCAGTCAGTCCTCTTGTTGAATGAAAAAGATCGATAAAGATCTCTATTGAATGTTCCACAAATTTACGCTAATCTCCTTTATTCAACGAGGACAGGGTCATTCATGCGTAATTTTCATGGCCATGAAAATGACGCCTGAATGACTTTGCTTTGTTTGGGTGAAGCAAATTATCGAGGGGACAGACTGCCTTCAATTTGTGAACTTTTTTGTAGGGAACTGTTGAGATCGGAGAGCAAGTCGAGGGCTTGGAATTCATAGCTGAAAGGAGTGAAATTATTGATTTGAATAGAATCGCAGTTCATGGATGGTCGTATGGTAAGTGATTACGTAAATCATAATCATGATTGATAGTGATTGCTAATCAGTAGAATAGTTTTATGTTGTTGAGAGTCACAGTCTCTGTCTCTGTAGATTCCTCCTTCGTGGTCTTCACCATCAGGGAGACGAGGTAGTGCATCTCTGCACTAACTTGGTTAAATCTTTCGTCGACTGTGTCGTTCTCTTCGCTTGTTCATCACACAACGATTTGTATGTGCCGGAATTAAAAATGAAAGGGCTGATCAGTCAGCATCAATAAAAGGAAGTAAAATATGGAATTTTTTTCTATTCAAATATTAATGTTTACAATATATCATTACATTTAACTATACCTATTCTAATTACTATACAACACTACTGGTACGATACCATGGGGAGCGAAAGACAATGACTACCCCATGGCCAACATAAAAAGACATGCAACGTTCAACTAACTACGACTACACTACAAACGAATACAGATTAATGGACAATGGACAGATTCTGTTCCACACCAGATGTCAGGTAAGGGATATGATGACTTGAATGTTGTCACAGGCGCAACTGAAATATGGAATGAACTTCCATCTAACATTAAACAATCAACATCACTAGGAATTTTCAAGAGAAAAGCATTACCTTGACGTTTCAGATTCAAATACTTAAACTTTATTTTAAAGGGTCTGTTTCATCCAGCATTCCGTGCACGTGCGATCTCTTGGTTGGCAATCGTTGTCGCCATTTGAATAGGCTATGAACCAATTGTTGTCGCCATTTTAAATAGGCCATGAACCAGTTGTTGTCGCCATTTTAATTGGCCATGAACCAATCGTTGTCGCCATTTTAATGGGCCATGAACCAGTTGTTGTCGCCATTTTAATGGGCCATGAACCAGTTGTTGTCGCCATTTTAATTGGCCATGAACCAATCGTTGTCGCCATTTTAATGGGCCATGAACCAGTTGTTGTCGCCATTTTAATGGGCCATGAACCAGTTGTTGTCGCCATTTTAATAGGCCATGAACCAATCGTTGTCGCCATTTTAATAGGCCATGAACCAGTTGTTGTCGCCATTTTAATGGGCCATGAACCAGTTGTTGTCGCCATTTTAATGGGCCATGAACCAATTGTTGTTGCCATTTTAAATAGGCCATGAACCAGTTGTTGTCGCCATTTTAATGGGCCATGAACCAGTTGTTGTCGCCATTTTAATTGGCCATGAACCAATTGTTGTCGCCATTTTAATGGGCCATGAGCAAGGCAAACCAAGAGACGATACATGCCAGGCATGCTGGAAAAAACCCTTTAAACAAAATAGACCTTTACACAAAGTAAAGTTCCAATCGACGTGAAGCCTGCATTCCCAAAATAAAATTTCATTGCTGTAAACAAGGCACTCTGTTTCCAAACCTAAACATTGCCAACAAATTGCATGGGTTGCCGCTAGAGACGCACGCCATTGGGTGACTCTAAAGCGAGGCGAAGCCGGCAAGTCAGTCTTTCAATAGATTGTTACGATTTTGTGTAATGGTCTGTTGTTTCTAGGCATTCAGAAACATAAAGGGCACTTTTTAGCAGCTGTATCAATTGTATTCTTATTGCATAGTTAGTAGAGAGGACCCTGAGGAAGATTAGTTTGGTATGCCAACCAGGTTTATCCTCTGTAGATAAAGTTTATCTATCTATCTTTTTAACAGGGAAGGTAGAACCTAGTAGCCATAGAAAGTGCTTTTACTAGTTATAAATGGAAGAGTATTATTCACATTTGCAGGAGGCTACTTGTCACTGATGGGCCTAGCGCAAAGACCAGACGTATTCAAGGTAAAATTTCAATCCATTATATGCTTTCATTCAATCATGTATAAGTCATTTGCAGAAATTTCCTGTCTTCACCAAACCCAACATCGTACGAGTGGCAATTAAGGTTGCCCGTGATATAAACTGCAACGCCTGCATTAACCCTGGGGCCTTTTAGGCTAGTCTGCAATTTGATTGGCTCTTTTGGAAACAAAAGAAGTTTCTTACCTTCAAGACCTGGCGTTCGGTCGAAGTGGAGAATATTTGAAAATGCATTCGAATGGCTTAGGCCACAATGAGTGGTGTTCTAACCAACGACCTGTTGTCTGCCAAATCATGTTGATTATTCCCGGTAAAAATCTGCTAAAATTTGGCAGCCGGTCCCAAGGGTATTTGACGAGGTCCAGCTTCCTATTGACAACAACAGATGACGTGGGGAACGAGGCTGCACCAAATCTAATAGATGTTTTAGGTATTCCACAAAAGAGTGTGGATCGAGGGAAATTTTTATACATTTTGATACGCAAGGTTAAGGCTTGATTGAGTGACCTTAAAATTTTTAATCACTATTGTTTACATTCGAAAATTCTACAAAATGTATTAAAATCTCGGTCGATTGGGATTCTCTTTTAGAATAGCTAGACAGTCTGTAGACCTTTTAGCTATTCTGAAAAAGAATGTGGATCAAACGATATTTCATTACAATTTGTAGAATTCTCGAACATGCACTATTGCGATCGAAGCTCTAACGCCACTCTATCGAACCTCGCGTATGAAATTGTATAAAAATATCGCTCGATCCAGGCTCTATTGTAGAATAGCTAGACAGTCTATTCTAGGGATGATGTCTAAATTTCGGAAGTATAGCACAGGGGTAGAATGCTAACTTTCTTCATCAAGTGAAAATAACTAAAAAAGAGATGGTAATTTGCGTCGGTCAGATTAATGCAGTGTTTTTATTATTTGTGTCTTCTCTTATAAACCTTACTTGCTGGCAGGTAGATAGTTATGTAGCAAAAATTTGCCACAAAATGGAAAATTTACAATGGTCAAAAAAGAATAATGAATAATTATAAATGAATTAATGAATAAATAAATAAATGAATAAATAAATAAATGAATAAATAAATAAATGAATAGATGAATAAAATATTAAACAATACAACTTACAAAGCAAATTTGAAACATGCAAGTTAAAGACACCCCTAGGGCAGGGATGGAAAAAGTATTTTAATTTCTGGGACGAAACAAGTCTTGAAAAAAGTTTCTGCACGAGTTGCTTCAAAAAGTGCCCACTCTTGACAGCTAACGATGCATAAGAAATAGGATAGAACTGAGGACTGATTAGCAGCCTTATCACAATCGTAAATGACACTTATTGAGAAAATTGTGTTAATTTTTCAGCTGACCACTTTTAGACGTGAAAGCAACATCTTTTTTTAAACTTCTAGCTCTGGTAATGATCTAAATCGATTTAATAACGGCCATCCATTAAGACCGCCTTTACGATTTTGACAAAAATTGGCTTTCCATTTTTTCACTTCTTTATCCCTTGTCCTTTCTCCTTTTCATTCTTTCTGGAGACCTGAAAAAATTTCTGGGACCATTGGTGCTATGGTCCGCTATTTTTTCCACCCCTGTGGTAGGGATGGCATTAAAAGATCGAGTTGACCTTATTTCCATAATGGTCCTCGTATGGGTGTTTGCAGACAATATATATTATAATTTGTGTGCTAATGTTTCTCTTACCAGACCAAACTTTTCGTTTAGGTTGCGATTGCTGGTGCCCCTGTTGTAGCATGGGAACTGTACGACACAGGGTACACAGAGAGGTATATGGACCTACCTAAGAATAACCCAGAAGGATACAAACGAGGCTCTGTTTTGCAATACATCAGTCAGTTTCCAGACGAGTAAGTAAGACAGCGTTTACACGGGACCTGTTAGAACCGTTCCGTATGGAACTGATTGGAACTGCTTGGAACTGTTCCCACTGTATCCCGTTTACGCGGGATCGGTTCCAAAATGTTCCAATGGCTTTGTTAAATTGTAAATGTTTTTCAAAACAGAGACGTCGGCATGTCTCGTGTTTTTCGAAACCAAGACGAAAATTCTTTTAATTCCACATTTAAGACGTCTTTTGTTTATTCAAGTGCTTAAACGGTGAATAGCAACGTCATTACCTGGTCGTTCCCGTTAGGAACCGTTCCACCCGTTTACACGAGACTTTCTTGGGTACACGGTTCCAAATTGGATCGACTTCGTAAGTGGACTCATTAGGGGACGGCTAGCAGTTCCATTTGGAACGTTTCCAGCAGGTCCCGTGTAAACGCAAGGCTTAACCGTGCCTTTTTGGGTACGGTTCCAAATGGAACCGATCCCGTGTAAGCCTTTGCTTTAATACACCAGTTTTGGGTGCATTAAATGCTGACAGCAAGGAATAGACTATTCCTAAAATCTAGCCATGAGCGATAGGACACCCAGTGTGTGGCAGTTTAAATTTATGTCAGTAACGAGCCACCTTAACTTACCGCTTTTTGTGTCTTGAACTTGTTTTTATTTCGTACACAACCTCATTTCATTGTTTCGTAATTTTGAATTTTTCAGTAGTGAGCCACCTTAAGAGAAGATCCACTCAGGTGAGAGCTTTACGAGTTAAGGTGGATCTTCACTTAAGGTGGCTCACTACTGAAAATTTCAAAATTGCGAAACATTGAAAGGTGGTTGTGTACGAAGTAAAAACAAGTTCAAGACACAAAAAAACAATAAGTTAAGGTGGCTCGCTACTGATATAAATTTAAACTGCTACTCACTGGGTGTCCTATCGCTCATGATCTAGCTGTAGTTATAGGTAATAGTTTTGGCACTTGTTGATTGGATGCCCTTTGTTTTGAGATTAGCCAATCAGTGGCTCAGGTGTGATGTTCATATGATACTCACATGTCTTTTGTTGTGTTTGGCATAAAACAGCCCTGTAGTGTAGTAGTATTCTTCGCGTGAATCAAACTGAAAAGTGTGCAACGAAACGCGTATTTGGTGTAATAATTTGGTACAATATCGTTGTTGGTAGGTGATGACTTGGTTTTCTTTTAGGTTTCACAGTATTTTCTCTAGTTACAGGTTTATCTTATAGTTTGAATATTGTTCTTTTCAGGAGTTGATAGTGTTTCCCAACAGGTTACAAGTTTATTGCACTTCACGAGTCCGCTATGAATGGCTATTTAAAAATTTGTGCCACAAATCTTTTGTTTAGACGCTACAGTGCTATTTTCTTTTGCAGGGACAACAGATTGCTATTAGTTCACGGCCTAATTGACGAAAACGTACATTTCAACCACACGAATCTCTTAATCAATAATTTGATAAATGAAGGAAAACCATATAACCTGCAGGTAAGTAGGCTTTCTAATACAGGGTGTCTCAAAAAAATTGTTCGACGTTTGATTAAATACTAAAAAATAACGATACGCCGAATGCACCCTTGGTTAAGTCACCCTTTTCCTGAGATTTTAGATTAATTTTTGACACAAGAATCTTGCAAATCCGCTAAAAATTCATGGAGTTACAAGTATTTGAAGTTCAAATTTGTGCGAATGCTGAAACCAGAGGCCTCGAAATGGCATTTTTGGTAAAAGCTCCATAGGCCGTCGTTTCTGTTATTTCTCAATTGTTTTAGAGCGAACCAAGTGGGATTCAAATAGGTTTTCGATAACCTAGCTGTCAAGTATATAGATGCTTTGAGGAAACAGATTCAGTCTCTCGCCGATTATGTTTTGAACCACTGTTTTTGGACTTATACAATGTAAGGAAAGTTAGAGAATGATCGCAAGAAATAATTTACTTTAAAAGTCCTATTTGGTTTGCTCTGATATCAACGAGAGGTATGACATTGGATAAGCCTCTCTTACCTCCGTCTTCGAGCTTTTTGCAATACCAGTTTTCTGGAGGGGTCTCTGGTTTCAGCTATCGCATATTTTTGATCTTTGAGAGCTCGTAACTCAGTGAATTTTCAACCGATTTGCACGATTTTAGTCTCTAAAATTATTTCATAATCTTAGGAACATGGTTGTCTTTCCATGAGCTTGTTCACGTTGTCCTTATTTTTCAATACTTTATCAAACGTCGAACAATTTTTTTGAGACACCATGTACACCACTAATTTTATGATGATGAGTCTCTTGTGTCCCTGCGGTAAATGCTGCTCAACAAGGACTCATAATGAAACAGTGAAAAAGTTGACCCTATATTTTCTGCATTCATCAATCGAATTCTGATGGAATCAATGCCTCGAATCTCGAATCACAATCCCCAATTTCGAATTACGACCTCGAATCTCGAATCTCTTCCGAATGTCATCAAATCTGCAGTCGAATCCAAAATTCTGTTATACTTCTTGTAGCCATAGTGATTAAAAATTTCGCAATATGATTAATATATTTTGTTGCCCCATGTGGCCATTGTACTCTGCACATATTTTTTGGATGGGATGAATCCGCATGAAAATTGCTTCTAGAAATCCACCAATATCTCTGCAGTCGTACAACATATGATTTTTGCGTTTGTTTCTCTACGAAGCTCAAGAGTCCATTTTGAGAAAAGGAGTGGAAAATCTCCGTGATATGGCCTATCAAAAATACTGGAGAGTCGTCATTTCGAAAGAAGTTTGTTTCCATTACGTTACCCAGTCCCTTGAAGTTTTTTTTCGTTTTCGTTTCAGATATTTCCAAGTGAAAGACATGGAATACGGAATTCATCTGCGGCTCAACATTTTGAAACTGTTTTGCTTTTATTCCTGCAGAAGAATTTATGACATAGCAATGAATATTAAGGGCTTTTACATTCGTTTAATTGCTTTCAATGTGTAGTACGATTTTGTTATTATCAGAGGGGGGCTTTGGGGTTCCACGGGTTGCGGTTTTGGCCAATTTTTGGCCCTCGTGTTTCGGGATTTACTTCTAAATCGTACGGGTTTCGGGGTTTTGAGATGTACCATGGGTTGCGGGCTTGGCTATTTTTTGTGCTCGTTTCTGGGGTATTTGATTCAAAATTCCTTTTTTGTGGGTTTTCGAAGTCATATGGTTCGTTCAGCTAACTGAGATCGAAAAACCAGCTTTTCGATGCTTAAAACGAAGCGCAGAGAGTCGATGGAAGTGAAAATGCCGGAAATAATCGAAGATTAGAAACGAGAATTGAAGCGTCTTGTTCAGAAGTGCATTTTCGGGTTTTAGCGTTCTTGCTTCATTCTAATCTTAATCTGGGTTTCCGGGTTCTAGTACCCCCAAAGCCCTCCTTTGTCGAATGGACTGAACATAAAATCTTTTATCATATTCCATGCAGGGCCGTCGAGAGCCGGACAGGGCCCCAGGGTTGGGAGCAAAAGGGGCCCTCCAGCGCAAATGGCACCGAAAAATTTTTGGACCAAGCCATTTTTCTCTTGGACCACGCCCTCAAATTCACGAGTAAAAAAAACACTGCTTTTAGGTTGACATGCCCTCCTATACACTGTTGGAAACATAATTTTTGATGGAAATTTGTTTTTGATCTCTGTGTAAAAACTAAGCTTTGCAGGCCAGTGGGCCCTCTGGCCTAGAGACGTTCCTTGAGGAAAACTGAAAAAGAAAAAATGAAAAATGTATGTCTTTCCGGGCCCCTAAAGGCCCCGGGCCGCCTGGTAACTACCCTGGCTACCCCCTCCCTTCTCGACGGTCCTGATTCCATGATATTCGTGCAAAATCAAATAAGGCCATCTTCACATATAACGTTGCAATGCATGGCGGTTTCCCAAGAAATACCCTTTGATATTTAGTCAAGGAACGGTCGGGAAAATGGTCAAAGTTTGTTGCTGAAGCCAAAATTTTCTGACAAATTCGTTATTACAAACTATTACGATGAAAGTGGATATACAGCAGTATAAAATTAATACGATCTGATGTAAAAATACGGACGGGTCGAAGGAAAAGACATTATGATTGTATGTAGGAAAGGTGAATTTTTTGAATTTGGGTGAGAATCTGGACTTCCTTCCCGTAAACTTAAAATATTTTCTGAATTGAATTTGATGCGACCGCAATCAAATATTACTGTTTCCAAAAATAGAATTTGTCATATTGCCGAGTTGAATCTATTTCTGGGAGAATTAACAGATTGTAACGGAACACCCCAGGGTTTGTCAGACATAAGACCACATAATCTTCCGTGATGAAAAGATCAGTCTTTCAGGAAGTTAACATACATGACGAAACGGCTAATCATGACGTCATTTATCAGCTTGAACCAGCTGCATGCTCTGACAGATTTCCTGCATGCACGATCGTATGTTGCAGAAAATGTCATGCTCTGTAAGATTTTGGCATTGTTTGGAATGTGAGACTTGGAAAATTACTTCATCTTCACATGATGACTATATCTTCGCATTGACAGATATTTAGAGATCCTGATTGCTTGACTTATGACAAGGTGGTGGTACTTAAAGGGGCATTCCGCGGGAAAAAAGCTGGATATCGGCTAACTGCGTCGTTTGCATATAAAACGAACATTCATATCATTATCAACATTTCCCGATATTTCTCCACCTTAAATAAAGCTCAAACCGGCCACAAACGACAGACCGAGAACTAAGACATAACCTCGCATTTGATTCCGAGACAGATACCGAGAATTGTCGTTAAAGCCGATCATTTCTCTTGGTCGTAGTCGATCGTGGACACATCATTGAACTCAAATCTAAGAAACTTCAAACTCAACAGGATTTTCAAACTCAAATCTAAGAGCGACACGCAACAAACCCAACAATGCTCGCCGACGACTAACCGGCGGGCAATAACGAAAATTTGCAACCTTTGTTCGCCAACAACGAAGCACAAAACTAGTAGGGTATTAAAATTGAAATCGGTCCAATGTTTTACTCCATATCTTGCCTTTGAGAAGCAACATCGAGGAAGGAAAACGATTTCTTAGGGGTGAAAAAATTTGCTTTTCGATCCGGATAACGATATAAACCTTTGCATGCATTTGATTCTCGCGGAATGCCCCTTTAACTTCTGGGTCAACGTTCCTTTCCTACGCAGAGGCTCTAGTTCTGCTCCACTACGCATTATCCTTTTGCAATCGGAAATGATTTGTAGTACGAAATGTTTGAGGAACATCTGCATTGGAGAGTAGGTCAGAGTTTCGTCGACATACAGTCAGTTCATTAAATTCCCAGTCTCACGTCATTGTTTGTATTCCCAGCCTTAGGGCAAAAATCCCACTCTGTGAGAGTCATTTTGGCAAATTTCAGATCCTGCCTATTTTTATATCTTGTCTTTTTTGATTATATCATGTGATTTTGGAATATTCATTGGAAAGCGAATTTTGATTATATGAAACGGAGGATGAGGCAAGCGACGGAAATCATTGTTTTCTCCAGAGGGAGAAAGAGGGTGTCTATCGGAGGGAGACAGGTTGTCTACCAGAGGGAGACAAAGGTTGTCTACCGGAGGGAGACAGGTTATCTACCAGAGGGAGACAGAGGGTGTCTACCGGAGGAAGACAAGGTTATCTCCCAGAGTAAGACAGAAGGTGTCTACTGGAGGGAGACAGAGGGCGTCTACCGGAGAGAGACAGAGGGTGTCTACTGGAGGGAGACAGGTTGTCTCCCAGAGAGAGACAGATGGTGTCTACTGGAGGGAGGCAGAGGGTGTCTACCAGAGGGAGACAGATGTTGTCTACTGGAGGGAGGCAGAGGGTGTCTACCAGAGGGAGACAAAGGTTGTCTACCGGAGAGAAAAACAGGTCGTCTCCCAGAGGGAGACAGAGGTTGTCTCCCAGAGGGAGGCAAAGGTTGTCTCCCAGTGAGAGACAGAGGTTGTCTCCCAGAGGGAGACAGAGGTTGTTTCCCAGGGGAAGACAGGTTGTCTCCCAGAGGAAGACAGGTTGTCTACCAGAGGATGACAAAGGTTGTCTCCCAGAGGGAGACAGAGATCGTCTCCCTAAGGGAGACAAAGGTTGTCTACCGGAGGGAGACAGGTTGTCTCCCAGAGGGAGACAGAGGTTGTCTCCCGGAGGGAGACAAAGGTTGTCTCCTGGAGGGAGACAAAGGTTGTATTCCAGCTTTTATTATATTCCATGCAGGGCCGTCGAGAGCCGGACAGGGCCCCAGGGTTGGGAGCAAAAGGGGCCCTCCAGCGCAAATGGCACCGAAAAATTTTTGGACCAAGCCATTTTTCTCTTGGACCACGCCCTCAAATTCACGAGTAAAAAAAACACTGCTTTTAGGTTGACATGCCCTCCTATACACTGTTGGAAACATAATTTTTGATGGAAATTTTTTTTATCTCTGTGTAAAAACTAAGCTTTGCAGGCCAGTGGGCCCTCTGGCCTAGAGACGTTCCTTGAGGAAAACTGAAAAAGAAAAAATGAAAAATGTATGTCTTTCCGGGCCCCTAAAGGCCCCGGGCCCCCTGGTAGCTACCCTGGCTACCCCCTCCCTTCTCGACGGTCCTGATTCCATGATATTCGTGCAAAATCAAATAAGGCCATCTTCACATATAAGGTTGCAATGCATGGCGGTTTCCCAAGAAATACCCTTTGATATTTAGTCAAGGAACGGTCGGGAAAATGGTCAAAGTTTGTTGCTTAAGCCAAAATTTTCTGACAAATTCGTTATTACAAACTATTACGATGAAAGTGGATATGCAGCAGTATAAAATTAATACGATCTGATGTAAAAATACGGACTGGTCGAAGGAAAAGACATCATGATTGTATGTAGGAAAGGTGAATTTTTGAATTTGGGTGAGAATCTGGACTTCCTTCCCGTAAACTTATAATATTTTCTGAATTGAATTTGATGCGACCGCAATCAAATATTACTGTTTCCAAAAATAGAATTTGTCATATTGCCGAGTTGAATCTATTTCTGGGAGAATTAACAGATTGTAACGGAACACCCCAGGGTTTGTCAGACATAAGACCACATAATCTTCCGTGATGAAAAGATCAGTCTTTCAGGAAGTTAACAATACATGATGAAACGGCTAATCATGACGTCATTTATCAGCTTGAACCAGCTGCATGCTCTGACAGATTTCCTGCATGCACGATCGTATGTTGCAGAAAATGTCATGCTCTGTAAGATTTTGGCATAGTTTGGAATGTGAGACTTGGAAAATTACTTCATCTTCACATGATGACTATATCTTCGCATTGACAGATATTTAGAGATCCTGATTGCTTGACTTATGACAAGGTGGTGGTACTTAAAGGGGCATTCCGCGGGAAAAAAACTGGATATCGGCTAACTGCGTCGTTTGCATATAAAACGAACATTCATATCATTATCAACATTTCCCGATATTTCTCCACCTTAAATAAAGCTCAAACCGGCCACAAACGACAGACCGAGAACTCAGACATAACCTCGCATTTGATTCCGAGACAGATACCGAGAATTGTCGTTAAAGCCGATCATTTCTCTTGGTCGTAGTCGATCGTGGACACATCAATGAACTCAAATCTAAGAAACTTCAAACTCAACAGGATTTTCAAACTCAAATCTAAGAGCGACACGCAACAAACCCAACAATGCTCGCCGACGACTAACCGGCGGGCAATAACGAAAATTTGCAACCTTTGTTCGCCAACAACGAAGCACAAAACTAGTAGGGTATTAAAATTGAAATCGGTCCAATGTTTTACTCCATATCTTCCCTTTGAGAAGCACGATCGAGGAAGGAAAACGATTTCTGAGGGGTGAAAAAATTTGCTTTTCAATCCGGATAACGATATAAACCTTTGCATGCATTTGATTCTCGCGGAATGCCCCTTTAACTTCTGGGTCAACGTTCCTTTCCTACGCAGAGGCTCTAGTTCTGCTCCACTACGCGTTATCCTTTTGCAATCGGAAATGATTTGTAGTACGAAATGTTTGAGGAACATCTGCATTGGAGAGTAGGTCAGAGTTTCGTCGACATACAGTCAGTTCATTAAATTCCCAGTCTCACGTCATTGTTTGTATTCCCAGCCTTAGGGCAAAAATCCCACTCTGTGAGAGTCATTTTGGCAAATTTCAGATCCTGCCTATTTTTATATCTTGTCTTTTTTGATTATATCATGTGATTTTGGAATATTCATTGGAAAGCGCATTTTGATTATACGAAACGGACGATGAGGCAAGCGACGGAAATCATTGTTTTCTCCAGAGGGAGAAAGAGGGTGTCTATCGGAGGGAGACAGGTTGTCTACCAGAGGGAGACAAAGGTTGTCTCCCAGAGGGAGACAGAGGTTGTCTCCCAGAGGGAGACAAAGGTTGTCTCCCAGAGGGAGACAAAGTTATCCTACCAGAGGGAGACAGGTTGCCTCCCAGAGGAAAACAGGTTGTCTACCAGAGGGAGACAAAGGTTGTCTACCGGAGGGAGACAGGTTGTCTACCAGAGGGAGACAGAGGGTGTCTACCGGAGGGAGACAAGGTTATCTCCCAGAGGAAGACAGAAGGTGTCTACTGGAGGGACACAGAGGGCGTCTACCGGAGAGAGACAGAGGGTGTCTACTGGAGGGAGACAGGTTGTCTCCCAGAGAGAGACAGATGGTGTCTACTGGAGAGAGGCAGAGGGTGTCTACCAGAGGGAGACAAAGGTTGTCTACCGGAGAGAAAAACAGGTCGTCTCCCAGAGGGAGACAGAGGTTGTCTCTTAGAGGGAGGCAAAGGTTGTCTCCCAGCGGGAGACAGAGGTTGTCTCCCAGAGGGAGACAGAGGTTGTTTCCCATGGGAAGACAGGTTGTCTCCCAGAGGAAGACAGGTTGTCTACCAGAGGAAGACAAAGGTTGTCTCCCAGAGGGAGACAGAGGTTGTCTCCCAGAGGGAGACAGAGGTTGTCTCCAAGAGGAAGACAGGTTGTCTACCAGAGGGAGACATTGGTTGTCTACCGGAGGGAGACAGAGATCGTCTCCCTGAGGGTGACAAAGGTTGTCTACCGGAGGGAGACAAATGTTGTCTCCCGGAGGGAGGCAAAGGTTGTCTCCTGGAGGGGGACAAAGGTTGTCTCCAGGAGGGAGACCGAGGTTGTTTCCCGGAAGGAGACCGAGGTTGTCTCCCTGAGGGAGACAAATGTTGTCTCCCGGAGGGAGACAAATGCTGTCTCCCGGAGGGAGACATATGTTGTTTCCCGGAGGGAGACAGAGGTCGTCTCCCGGAGGGAGACAAAGGTTGTATCCCGGAGGGAGAATAAGGTTGTCTCCCGGAGGGAGACCGAGGTTGTCTCCCGGAAGGAGACAAAGGTTGCCTCCTGGAGGGAGACAAATGTTGTCTCTCGGAGGGAGACATAGGTTGTCTCCTGGAGGGAGACAAAGGTTGTCTCCCTCCGGGAGACAAAGGTGGCCTCCCGGAGGGAGACAAATGTTGTCTCCCTCCGGGAGACAAAGGTTGTCTCCCGGAGGGAGAAAAAGGTTGTCTCCCTGAGGGAGACAAATGTTGTCTCCCGGAGGGAGACAAAGGTTGTTAAAACAGAGTAAAGTATATCAATAAACTGCCATGTTTGCTATCGGCTCTCACAATCCTACTTCTACGAAAACGAGGCTAATCCAACAGAACGGAACAAAACATATAAACGAGGCTTTAAAATAAACGAACAATAAATGAAAGTAGCTATACAATATCACTCTCATTTTCTATTTGCTCTCTTGTACATTGTTTGAGCATAAAGCATTTGGATGCTATTTGTTTTTACCGTTCTTTCTTGATCTGCCAGTCTTACTTCTCCCTTCTCCTAAAGTTTGTTGTTGTGGATGACAGAACGTAATTTCAGGTTCGATTGCCTGAGCTTCGTGTTGATCGTTGGCAGGGTCGTCGACTGGGCCTGGTGGAGGTGGTGGTACGTAAACTTCATCAGGGGCGTGGTTGTTGCTTCCTGGATGCGCTGGGGGTTCATTTTGGGTGGCACTTGTGTCATTATTTCTACGTACCGTGTTGCTTGGCAGGTCATATGCTTTATTACAGGGCTGTGGTGTGTTTTGGGCAGGTCTGGAATGAGGTAGCATGGTTTGAGCAGGCTGTTGATATAACTTTATTTGTGATGCATGGCGAATTATTGGCTGCCTTGGACGTTTTGTATCGCATGAAAGAAGTGTGTATTGTGTTCCCTTGACGTCTATCACAATATACGGAGTTTTTTCATAGAAAGATTGGAATTTTGTCTTCCCTTTGAAGCGCATGGCCAGGACTTCGTTGCCTTGAATGATGTTGGGATATTTTCTCCATCTGGACACATTTTGCTTGGCATTTGCTTCGGTTTTGCGTTCTTTGTCGCGTTTTTTGGCTTCTTTGATATGTTGCTCTGTGACGGGGGGCCTTTTCGGAAATCTGGAGTGGTAGCCGCCTCGAAAGAGCACGTCGCCGGGGGCGAGTCCTGTTGCTGGGTGTGGTGTAGAGCGATAGTCGATTAATAGGTCATCCACTGCTTCTTGCACAGGTTTGTTTGTATCAAGGGCGACTTTAACTGCTTTACCCAGTGGCTTCATAAAACATTCAGCCTCATTTCCCTGGGGATGGTAAGGGTAAGAATGTTTTACCGATATTCCTCTTGCGGTGGAGAAATCTTTGAATTCCTGGCTGTTGAAGGGTGGGCCGTTGTCAGCTTTGTGTTCTAGTGGGTTTCCAAAGTTGTTGTAGGTAGCTCCTAGGGCTGGGAGCACGTGTCGAGCACTTGTCGAACGAACTACTTTCGCATCTGGAAATCTGGAGAGATTACAGCGGCTGACAAGGATGTGAGATGTGTCTGGTAGGGGCCCGAACAAGTCAAGCGAGACAGAATCCCAGGGGTGATCTGGTATGGGTGTGCTTGAAAGGGGCACTTTGGTCGGGTTCCTTGTGTGTATTTGGCATTCGTGGCAGGTTTCGAGGCGATTTTTGACGGCATTGTCTAGGCCAGGGAACCAGAAATGGGCACGGATGCGTCGTTTTACTGCATCTTGTCCTGCATGTGATCCAGCATGTGCCAAAGAAATGATCTCGTCATGGAGTGACGGTGGTAGTAGAATTTTATCACCTCTGTAAATGATGTCATCTGCGCCAATAGAAAGTTCACTAAAGGTTCTATACAAGCCCTTTAGTGTTGGATCATTTTGTGGTACTTGACCAAGTGCTATGAAGTGGCGTAGACGTTCCAATTGTCTGTCATCGAGTTGCGCTTGATGCAGACGCTGCTCTGAGATGGTAGTTCTGATTGGCTGATGAAGAAGAAAGAGAAGTTTCTGATGCTCTTTTGCTTCTTCTTTAATACATGCAGGCAGTTTGTCAATGGGAATGGCATGTCTACTGGTGTAATCTGCTGGGTTGTCCTTTCCTTTACGCCAAACAACCCTATGGTTGATGTCTTGGTGGCGAAGAAGGATGCGTTCAATGCGAGATGGTGGCTTTCTTTTTTAAGTCCACAGTGATACCAGAGGCTGCTGGTCAGTGATAATTGTAGCTGGTGGGCCTCCAACAAGAATGTGTCGAAACTGGCGAAGACCGAAGTCAATTGCTGTTGCTTCCAAATCAAGTTGTGAGTAATTTTTCTCGGCATCTGTGGTGGTGCGTGATGCTATAGCAACTGCTTTTGTAGCATCAATGGAGGCTCCTTGGGTGAGGATTGCAGAGAGGCCTGTGTAATGGGCATCGGCAAAGATAAACGTTGGGGCATTTGTGTCATAGTGTCGGAGTAGGACATCTTCATTGAAGGCCTTCTTGAGATTTTGGAATTCAGTCTCGGCCTCTGACCACACAAATGTATTGATATCCCTTGTTAGCTCCCTGAGGTTGGCTGTAGCTGCTGCGAGGTCTGGAATAAATTGCCCATTTGAGCGAATCATGCAAAGGAATGATTTAACTTCATCTTTGTTCTGTGGTCTTTCTGCATGGCGTACTGCTTGGACTTTCTGTGGATCTGGTTTGATCCCGTCTTTCGTGACTTGGAATCCCCAAAATGGAATTTCTGGGGAAGCAAGGATGCATTTCTTTGGACTGACTGTTAGTCCTGCACTTGCTAGAGCAGAAAGGACACGTTCCAGAGAGGTGTTGTGGCTTGTGATGTCCGTTGCTGCGATCACAATGTCATCTTGAATCACTGCAGCATTTGGTATGTTTGCAAGAATGGGGCGAAGCCTTTGGTTGAGTTCTCCAGATGCTGGCAAAGTACCCATGGTTAGGCGTTTATATCTCATGAGGCGGTCACCGGCACGAAAAACCGTTAGTGGGCGGGATGCTGCATCAAGTTCAAGTTGATGAAATGCTGTTTTGAGATCCAGCTTGCTGAAAATCGATTTTCCATTGAACATGGGCAGGATGTCTTCCACACGAGGTATCGGCAAGTGGGGGTCTTCGAGGGCTTGGTTGAGGCCCCTCAAATCCACTGTGATTCTCATGTTTCCATCTGGTTTGGGGACTAAAACTGGATTGGCAAGCCACGTTACTGGCCTATAGTGCTGTTCTATGACATCATCCCTTTCCATCTCATGAATGATTTTCTCAAAATTGGGTTAAAGGTGGTATGGGATTTGTCTTGGTGGCTGAATTACAGGCTTAGCATTGGGTTTCAGATGAAAGTGTACAGGGCTTGCTTTTAATTTTCCAAGACCCGTGAAGACATCTTCATACTTTGATAGGATACTTGCAACTGATTGCTGAGATTTGTTCTTGAGGTTGTCAAAGTCATTGTTACAAACTTGGTTTTGAGTGCTGTGGCTGGAAATTGCACTGACTTGACTGGGAGGGCCATTGAAAGAGATAATTCCTAGAGCTTCAGCTAGTTTGCAAGAGATCAGGTTGCAAGGGTTACCATGGAGATCCCTGTCACCAATGACAACCCATGTTGCTTTCTGTGTTGTATTGTTCCATGTGGTGTCTAGGGTGATTTGGCCTTTAGGGGTTATGATTGGGCTTCCATATGGTTGCAGAGTGACGGGAGTGCGGAAAATTCTCCTGATAGTTTTGGGCACATTACTCTCAAGGAGGATATTGACCTCTGCACCAGTGTCAATGAGTGCCTGGATTTTTGTTTTTCCTAGGCTGATTTCTGCTTTCTTGTGACTGCTTGACATGGTGTGGATTTTTTTGAGGGAGTCCTGCTTGATGGATGTGATTGTGGAAACCCCTTTTACCATTTTAAAGCAGACAGCAGAAAAATGGCCCCTTTTCCCGCAAGAATTGCAAAAAGCATTTTTAGCTGCGCAATTTGGGCCTCGATCGCAGTTGCTTCTGCCACAACCCGCACAACACATAATTTTGTTTGCACCCTGGGGAGGTTTAAAATTATCCTGAAAATTCTCCCTTCTCTGGGCTTTTTGGGAGTATTTTCCCCCTCTTTTACCAATTTTGTTTACTTGTGCATGCTGGGGGTCTTCATTTTCAACACAGTTAACATGAAAAGAGCTACTAGGAGATTCAGAGTCCATCAATTTGGTTGCTTCTTCAGTGGCTTCAATTTTTCTTGCTGTTGAAATCAACGAGGCCAAATCATGTTCCTTTTCAAGTGCATTTTCTCTTATACTAGCAATGTTGGTACCAATTATTATTTGATCTCTTATCAAAGTCTTATGAATTTGATCTTTCCCAGTACAGGATGTGTTTGTACATTTGAATGCACATTTATCAGCATGTTGGCAGATTTTATTGATAAAAGCATCAATTTTCTCACCTGGTTCTTGTTTGAGCTGGTGGAATTGGTAATGAAGGAGTACCTGGTTTTGAGCTGGCTGGTATCTATCATGAAGCTTTTTTACCATATCATCAAAATCAGCAGATTTTATTTTGGCCATATCTTGGTTGTATTCAGCTTTAAGATCAGTTTTTAATCGCTCACCTGTGAAAGCACACATTCTAAATACCTTTGCTTTGTGCTCTTTATCATATCATATCATATCATATCATCAGTTATTTAAGCATGGTAGCCCATTCAACTAAGTTGGTTTACAAGGGGCCATGCATACTTCTTTTGTGCGTCTGTAGCATCCTCTTTGAGTTCACCTATCGAGGCAACATCGTACCACATTTCCCAGGACTCTATAAATTCTGTAAAGGCTTGTAGCGTGTTTCCATCGTGTTCAGCAGGGTCAAAGTGTGGAGTCCCATTACTCTTGGCAAGTGGGTTCATCTTTAACGAAGGTATCCCGTCCTTTTCGCCAGTTAAAACAGAGTAAAGTATATCAATAAGCTGCCATGTTTACCATCGGCTCTCACAATCCTACTTCTACGAAAACGAGGCTAATCCAACAGAACGGAACAAAACATATAAACGAGGCTATAAAATAAACGAACAATAAATGAAAGTAGCTATACAATACCTCCGAGAGACAACCTTTGTCTCCTTTGTCAACTTTGTCTCCCCCCGGGAGACAACCTTTGTCTCTCTCCGGGAGACAACCTTTGTCTCCCTCCGGGAGACAACCTTTGTCTCCCTCCGGGAGACAACATTTGTCTCTCTCTGGGAGACAACACTTGTCTCCCTACGGGAGACAACATTTGTCTCTCTCCGGGAGACAACATTTGTCTCCCTCCGGGAGACAACCTTTGTCTCCCTCCGGGAGACAACAGTTGTCTCCCTCCGGGAGACAACATTTGTCTCCCTCCGGGAGACAACCTTTGTCTCCCTCCGGGAGACAACATTTGTCTCTCTCTGGGAGACAACACTTGTCTCCCTACGGGAGACAACATTTGTCTCTCTCCGGGAGACAACATATGTCTCCCTCCGGGAGACAACCTTTGTCTCCCTCCGGGAGACAACATTTGTCTCTCTCCGGGAGACAACATTTGTCTCCCTCCGGGAGACAACCTTTGTCTCCCTCCGGGAGACAACCTTTGTCTCCCTCCGGGAGACAACATATGTCTCCCTCCGGGAGACAACCTTTGTCTCCCTCCGGGAGACAACCTTTTTCTCCCTCCGGGAGTCAACCTTTGTCTCCCTCCGGGAGACAACCTTTTTCTCCCTCCGGGAGTCAACCTTTGTCTCCCTCCGGGAGACAACATTTGTCTCCCTCCGGAAGACAACCTTTTTCTCCCTCCGGGAGTCAACCTTTGTCTCCCTCCGAGAGACAACCTTTGTCTCCCTCCGGGAGACAACCTTTGTCTCCCTCCGGTAGACAACCTTTGTCTCCCTCCGGTAGACAACATTTGTCTCCCTCCGGGAGACAACCTTTGTCTCCCTCCGGGAGACAACATTTGTCTCCCTCCGTTAGACAACATATGTCTCCCTCCGGGAGACAACCTTTGTCTCCCTCCGGGAGACAACATTTGTATCTCTCCGGGAGACAACATTTGTCTCCCTCCGGGAGACAACCTTTGTCTCCCCCGGGGAGACAACATTTGTATCTCTCCGGGAGACAACATTTGTCTCTCTCCGGGAGACAACTTTTGTCTCCCTCCTGGAGACAACCTTTGTCTCCCTCCGGGAGACAACCTTTGTCTCCCTCCCGTAGACAACCTTTGTCTCCCTCCGGGAGACAACATTTGTCTCCCTCCGGGAGACAACCTTTGTCTCCCTCCGGGAGACAACATTTGTCTCCCCCCGGGAGACAACCTTTGTCTCCCTCCGGGAGACAACATTTGTCTCACTCCGGGAGACAACATATGTTTCCCTCCGGGAGAGAACCTTTGTCTCCCTCCGGGAGACAACATTTGTCTCTCTCCGGGAGACAACCTATGTCTCCCTCCCGTAGACAACCTTTGTCTCCCTCCGGGAGACAACATTTGTCTCCCTCCGGGAGACAACCTTTGTCTCCCTCCGGGAGACAACATTTGTCTCCCCCCGGGAGACAACCTTTGTCTCCCTCCGGGAGACAACATTTGTCTCACTCCGGGAGACAACATATGTTTCCCTCCGGGAGACAACCTTTGTCTCCCTCCGGGAGACAACATTTGTCTCTCTCCGGGAGACAACATTTGTCTCCCTCCGGGAGACAACCTTTTTCTCCCTCCGGGAGTCAACCTTTGTCTCCCTCCGGGAGACAACATTTGTTTCTCTCCGGGAGACAACATTTGTCTCCCTCCGGGAGACAACCTTTGTCTCCCTCCGGGAGACAACATTTGTCTCCCTCCGGGAGACAACATATGTCTCCCTCCGGGAGACAACCTTTGTCTCCCTCCGGGAGACAACATTTGTCTCTCTACGGGAGACAACATATGTCTCCCTCCGGGAGACAACCTTTGTCTCCCTCTGGGAGACAACATTTGTCTCCCTCCGGGAGACAACATATGTCTCCCTCCGGGAGACAACCTTTGTCTCCCTCCGGGAGACAACATTTGTCTCTCTCCGGGAGACAACATTTGTCTCCCTCCGGGAGACAACCTTTGTCTCCCTCCGGGAGACAACATTTGTCTCTCTCTGGGAGACAACACTTTTCTCCCTACGGGAGACAACATTTGTCTCTCTCCGGGAGACAACATTTGTCTCCCTCCGGGAGACAACCTTTGTCTCCCTCCGGGAGACAACAGTTGTCTCCCTCCGGGAGACAACATTTGTCTCCCTCCGGGAGACAACCTTTGTCTCCCTCCGTTAGACAACATTTGTCTCTCTCCGGGAGACAACATTTGTCTCTCTCCGGGAGACAACCTTTGTCTCCCTCCGGGAGACAACATTTGTCTCCCCCCGGGAGACAACCTTTGTCTCCCTCCGGGAGACAACATTTGTCTCACTACGGGAGACAACATATGTTTCCCTCCGGGAGACAACCTTTGTCTCCCTCCGGGAGACAACATTTGTCTCTCTCCGGGAGACAACATTTGTCTCCCTCCGGGAGACAACCTTTTTCTCCCTCCGGGAGTCAACCTTTGTCTCCCTCCGGGAGACAACATTTGTTTCTCTCCGGGAGACAACATTTGTCTCCCTCCGGGAGACAACCTTTGTCTCCCTCCGGGAGACAACATTTGTCTCCCTTCGGGAGACAACATATGTCTCCCTCCGGGAGACAACCTTTGTCTCCCTCCGGGAGACAACATTTGTCTCTCTACGGGAGACAACATATGTCTCCCTCCGGGAGACAACCTTTGTCTCCCTCTGGGAGACAACATTTGTCTCCCTCCGGGAGACAACATATGTCTCCCTCCGGGAGACAACCTTTGTCTCCCTCCGGGAGACAACATTTGTCTCTCTCCGGGAGACAACATTTGTCTCCCTCCGGGAGACAACCTTTGTCTCCCTCCGGGAGACAACCTTAGTCTCCCTCCGGGAGACAACATTTGTCTCTCTCCGGGAGACAAACTTTGTCTCCCCCCGGGAGACAACCTTTTTCTCCCTCCGGGAGACAACCTTTGTCTCCCTCCGGGAGACAACATTTGTCTCTCTCTGGGAGACAACACTTTTCTCCCTACGGGAGACAACATTTGTCTCTCTCCGGGAGACAACATTTGTCTCCCTCCGGGAGACAACCTTTGTCTCCCTCCGGGAGACAACAGTTGTCTCCCTCCGGGAGACATCATTTGTCTCCCTCCGGGAGACAACCTTTGTCTCCCTCCGTTAGACAACATTTGTCTCTCTCCGGGAGACAACATTTGTCTCTCTCCGGGAGATAACTTTTGTCTCCCTCCGGGAGACAACCTTTGTCTCCCTCCGGGAGACAACCTATGTCTCCCTCCCGTAGACAACCTTTGTCTCCCTCCGGGAGACAACATTTGTCTCCCTCAGGGAGACAACCTTTGTCTCCCTCCGGGAGACAACATTTGTCTCCCTCCCGTAGACAACCTTTGTCTCCCTCCGGGAGACAACATTTGTCTCCCTCCGGGAGACAACCTTTGTCTCCCTCCGGGAGACAACATTTGTCTCCCCCCGGGAGACAACCTTTGTCTCCCTCCGGGAGACAACATTTGTCTCACTCCGGGACACAACATATGTTTCCCTCCGGGAGAGAACCTTTGTCTCCCTCCGGGAGACAACATTTGTCTCTCTCCGGGAGACAACATTTGTCTCCCTCCGGGAGACAACCTTTGTCTCCCTCCGGGAGACAACATTTGTCTCCCTCCGGGAGACAACATTTGTCTCCCTCCGGGAGACAGCCTTTGTCTCCCTCCGGGAGACAACCTTTGTCTCCCTCCGGGAGACAACCTTTGTCTCCCTCCGGGAGACAACATTTGTCTCCCTCTGGGAGACAACCTTTGTCTCCCTCCGGGAGACAACATTTGTCTCTCTCCGGGAGACGACATATATCTCCCTCCGGGAGACAACCTTTGTCTCCCTCCGGGAGACAACATTTGTCTCTCTCCGGGAGACAACATTTGTCTCCCTCCGGGAGACAACCTTTGTCTCCGTCCGGGAGACAACATTTGTCTCCCTCCGGGAGACAACATTTGTCTCCCTCCGGGAGACAACATTTGTCTCCCTCCGGGAGACAACATTTGTCTCCCTCTGGGAGACAACCTTTGTCTCCCTCCGGGAGACAACCTTTGTCTCCCTCCGGGAGACAACATTTGTCTCCCTCTGGGAGACAACCTTTGTCTCCCTCCGGGAGACAACCTTTGTCTCCCTCCGGGAGACAACCTTTCTCTCCCTCCGGGAGACAACATTTGTCTCCCTCTGGGAGACAACCTTTGTCTTCCTCCGGGAGACAACATTTGTCTCCCTCCGGGAGACAACATTTGTCTCTCTCCGGGAGACAACATTTGTCTCCCTCCGGGAGACAACCTTTGTCTCCCTCCGGGAGACAACATATGTCTCCATCCGGGAGACAACCTTTGTCTCCCTCTGGGAGACAACATTTGTCTCTCTCCGGGAGACGACATATATCTCCCTCCGGGAGACAACTTTTGTCTCCCTCCGGGAGACAACATTTGTCTCTCTCCGGGAGACAACATTTGTCTCCCTCCGGGAGACAACCTTTGTCTCCGTCCGGGAGACAACATTTGTCTCCCTCCGGGAGACAACATTTGTCTCCCTCCGGGAGACAACATTTGTCTCCCTCCGGGAGACAACCTTTGTCTCCCTCCGGGAGACAACATTTGTCTCCCTCCGGGAGACAACCTTTGTCTCCCTCCGGGAGACAACATTTGTCTCCCTCTGGGAGACAACCTTTGTCTCCCTCCGGGAGACAACCTTTGTCTCCCTCCGGGAGACAACATTTGTCTCCCTCTGGGAGACAACCTTTGTCTCCCTCCGGGAGACAACATTTGTCTCCCTCCGGGAGACAACCTTTTTCTCCCTCCGGGAGTCAACCTTTGTCTCCCTCCGGGAGACAACCTTTTTCTCCCTCCGGGAGTCAACCTTTGTCTCCCTCCGGGAGACAACCTTTTTCTCCCTCCGGTAGACAACCTTTGTCTCCCTCCGGGAGACAACATTTGTCTCCCTCCGGGAGACAACCTTTGTCTCCCTCCGGGAGACAACCTTTGTCTCCCTCCGGGAGACAACATTTGTCTCTCTCCGGGAGACAACATTTGTCTCCCTCCGGGAGACAACCTTTGTCTCCCCCGGGGAGACAACCTTTGTCTCCCTCGGGAGACAACATTTGTCTCTCTCCGGGAGACAACTTTTGTCTCAATCCGGGAGACAACCTTTGTCTCCCTCCGGGAGACAACCTATGTCTCCCTCCCGTAGACAACCTTTGTCTCCCTCCGGGAGACAACATTTGTCTCCCTCCGGGAGACAACCTTTGTCTCCCTCCGGGAGACAACATTTGTCTCCCCCCGGGAGACAACCTTTGTCTCCCTCCGGGAGACAACATTTGTCTCACTCCGGGAGACAACATATGTTTCCCTCCGGGAGACAACCTTTGTCTCCCTCCGGGAGACAACATTTGTCTCTCTCCGGGAGACAACATTTGTCTCCCTCCGGGAGACAACCTTTTTCTCCCTCCGGGAGTCAACCTTTGTCTCCCTCCGGGAGACAACATTTGTTTCTCTCCGGGAGACAACATTTGTCTCCCTCCGGGAGACAACCTTTGTCTCCCTCCGGGAGACAACATTTGTCTCCCTCCGGGAGACAACATATGTCTCCCTCCGGGAGACAACCTTTGTCTCCCTCCGGGAGACAACATTTGTCTCTCTACGGGAGACAACATATGTCTCCCTCCGGGAGACAACCTTTGTCTCCCTCTGGGAGACAACATTTGTCTCCCTCCGGGAGACAACATATGTCTCCCTCCGGGAGACAACCTTTGTCTCCCTCCGGGAGACAACATTTGTCTCTCTCCGGGAGACAACATTTGTCTCCCTCCGGGAGACAACCTTTGTCTCCCTCCGGGAGACAACCTTTGTCTCCCTCCGGGAGACAACATTTGTCTCTCTCCGGGAGACAACATTTGTCTCCCTCCGGGAGACAACCTTTTTCTCCCTCCGGGAGTCAACCTTTGTCTCCCTCCGGGAGACAACATTTGTTTCTCTCCGGGAGACAACATTTGTCTTCCTCCGGGAGACAACCTTTGTCTCCCTCCGGGAGACAACATTTGTCTCTCTCCGGGAGACAACATTTGTCTCCCTCCGGGAGACAACCTTTGTCTCCCTCCGGGAGACAACCTTTGTCTCCCTCCGGGAGACAACATTTGTCTCTCTCCGGGAGACAAACTTTGTCTCCCCCCGGGAGACAACCTTTTTCTCCCTCCGGGAGACAACCTTTGTCTCCCTCCGGGAGACAACATTTGTCTCTCTCTGGGAGACAACACTTTTCTCCCTACGGGAGACAACATTTGTCTCTCTCCGGGAGACAACATTTGTCTCCCTCCGGGAGACAACCTTTGTCTCCCTCCGGGAGACAACAGTTGTCTCCCTCCGGGAGACAACATTTGTCTCCCTCCGGGAGACAACCTTTGTCTCCCTCCGTTAGACAACATTTGTCTCTCTCCGGGAGACAACATTTGTCTCTCTCCGGGAGACAACTTTTGTCTCCCTCCGGGAGACAACCTTTGTCTCCCTCCGGGAGACAACCTATGTCTCCCTCCCGTAGACAACCTTTGTCTCCCTCCGGGAGACAACATTTGTCTCCCTCCGGGAGACAACCTTTGTCTCCCTCCGGGAGACAACATTTGTCTCCCTCCCGTAGACAACCTTTGTCTCCCTCCGGGAGACAACATTTGTCTCCCTCCGGGAGACAACCTTTGTCTCCCTCCGGGAGACAACATTTGTCTCCCCCCGGGAGACAACCTTTGTCTCCCTCCGGGAGACAACATTTGTCTCACTCCGGGAGACAACATATGTTTCCCTCCGGGAGAGAACCTTTGTCTCCCTCCGGGAGACAACATTTGTCTCTCTCCGGGAGACAACATTTGTCTCCCTCCGGGAGGCAACCTTTGTCTCCCTCCGGGAGACAACATTTGTCTCCCTCCGGGAGACAACATTTGTCTCCCTCCGGGAGACAGCCTTTGTCTCCCTCCGGGAGACAACCTTTGTCTCCCTCCGGGAGACAACCTTTGTCTCCCTCCGGGAGACAACATTTGTCTCCCTCTGGGAGACAACCTTTGTCTCCCTCCGGGAGACAACATTTGTCTCCCTCCGGGAGACAACATTTGTCTCTCTCCGGGAGACAACATTTGTCTCCCTCCGGGAGACAACTTTTGTCTCCCTCCGGGAGACAACATATGTCTCCATCCGGGAGACAACCTTTGTCTCCCTCTGGGAGACAACATTTGTCTCTCTCCGGGAGACAACATATATCTCCCTCCGGGAGACAACCTTTGTCTCCCTCCGGGAGACAACATTTGTCTCCCTCCGGGAGACAACCTTTGTCTCCCTCCGGGAGACAACATTTGTCTCCCTCTGGGAGACAACATTTGTCTCTCTCCGGGAGACAACATATATCTCCCTCCGGGAGACAACCTTTGTCTCCCTCCGGGAGACAACATTTGTCTCCCTCCGGGAGACAACCTTTGTCTCCCTCCGGGAGACAACATTTGTCTCCCTCCGGGAGACAACCTTTGTCTCCCTCCGGGAGACAACATTTGTCTCCCTCTGGGAGACAACCTTTGTCTCCCTCCGGGAGACAACCTTTGTCTCCCTCCGGGAGACAACATTTGTCTCCCTCTGGGAGACAACCTTTGTCTCCCTCCGGGAGACAACATTTGTCTCCCTCTGGGAGACAACCTTTTTCTCCCTCCGGGAGTCAACCTTTGTCTCCCTCCGGGAGACAACCTTTTTCTCCCTCCGGGAGTCAACCTTTGTCTCCCTCCGGGAGACAACCTTTTTCTCCCTCCGGTAGACAACAGTTGTCTCCCTCCGGGAGACAACATTTGTCTCCCTCCGGGAGACAGCCTTTGTCTCCCTCCAAGAGACAACATTTGTCTCCCTCCGGGAGACAACATTTGTCTCTCTCCGGGAGACAACATTTGTCTCCCTCCGGGAGACAACCTTTGTCTCCCTCCGGGAGACAACATTTGTCTCCCTCCGGGAGACAACCTTTGTCTCCCTCCGGGAGACAACCTTTGTCTCCCTCCGGGAGACAACATTTTTCTCCCTTCGGGAGACAACCTTTGTCTCCCTCCGGGAGACAACATTTGTCTCCCTCTGGGAGACAACCTTTGTCTCCCTCCGGGAGACAACATTTGTCTCCCTCCGGGAGACAACCTATTTCTCCCTCCGGGAGTCAACCTTTGTCTCCCTCCGGGAGACAACCTTTTTCTCCCTCCGGGAGTCAACCTTTGTCTCCCTCCGGGAGACAACCTTTTTCTCCCTCCGGGAGTCAACCTTTGTCTCCCTCCGGGAGACAACCTTTGTCTCCCTCCGAGAGACAACATTTGTCTCCCTCCGGAAGACAACCTTTGTCTCCCCCGGGGAGACAACCTTTGTCTCCCTCCGAGAGACAACCTTTGTCTCCCTCCGGGAGACAACCTTTGTCTCCCTCCGGTAGACAACCTTTGTCTCCCTCCGGGAGACAACATTTGTCTCCCTCCGGGAGACAACCTTTGTCTCCCCCCGGGAGACAACGTTTGTCTCCCTCCGGGAGACAACATATGTCTCCCTCCGGGAGACAACCTTTGTCTCCCTCCGGGAGACAACATTTGTCTCTATCCGGGAGACAACATTTGTCTCCCTCCGGGAGACAACCTTTGGCTCCCCCGGGGAGACAACCTTTGTCTCCCTCGGGAGACAACATTTGTCTCTCTCCGGGAGACAACATTTGTCTCCCTCCGGGAGACAACCTTTGTCTCCCTCCGGGAGACAACCTTTGTCTCCTTCCGGGAGACAACGTTTGTCTCTCTCCGGGAGACAAACTTTGTCTCCCCCCGGGAGACAACCTTTGTCTCCCTCCGAGAGACAACCTTTGTCTCCCTCCGGTAGACAACCTTTGTCTCCCTCCGGGAGACAACATTTGTCTCCCCCGGGGAGACAACCTTTGTCTCCCTCGGGAGACAACATTTGTCTCTCTCCGGGAGACAACATTTGTCTCCCTCCGGGAGACAACCTTTGTCTCCCTCCGGGAGACAACCTTTGTCTCCCTCCGGGAGACAACCTTTGTCTCCCTCCGGGAGACAACATTTGTCTCCCTCCGGGAGACAACATTTGTCTCCCTCCGGAAGACAACCTTTGTCTCCCCCGGGGAGACAACCTCTGTCTCCCTCCGAGAGACAACCTTTGTCTCCCTCCGGGAGACAACCTTTGTCTCCCTCCGGTAGACAACCTTTGTCTCCCTCCGGGAGACAACATTTGTCTCCCTCCGGGAGACAACCTTTGTCTCCTTCCGGGAGACAACGTTTGTCTCTCTCCGGGAGACAAACTTTGTCTCCCCCCGGGAGAAAACCTTTGTCTCTCTCCGGGAGACAAACTTTGTCTCCCCCCGGGAGACAACCTTTGTCTCCCTCCGAGAGACAACCTTTGTCTCCCTCCGGTAGACAACCTTTGTCTCCCTCCGGGAGACAACATTTGTCTCCCCCGGGGAGACAACCTTTGTCTCCCTCGGGAGACAACATTTGTCTCTCTCCGGGAGACAACATTTGTCTCCCTCCGGGAGACAACCTTTGTCTCCCTCCGGGAGACAACCTTTGTCTCCCTCCGGGAGACAACCTTTGTCTCCCTCCGGGAGACAACATTTGTCTCCCTCCGGGAGACAACATTTGTCTCCCTCCGGAAGACAACCTTTGTCTCCCCCGGGGAGACAACCTCTGTCTCCCTCCGAGGGACAACCTTTGTCTCCCTCCGGGAGACAACCTTTGTCTCCCTCCGGTAGACAACCTTTGTCTCCCTCCGGGAGACAACATTTGTCTCCCTCCGGGAGACAACCTTTGTCTCCTTCCGGGAGACAACATTTGTCTCCCCCGGGGAGACAACCTTTGTCTCCCTCGGGAGACAACATTTGTCTCTCTCCGGGAGACAACATTTGTCTCCCTCCGGGAGACAACCTTTGTCTCCCTCCGGGAGACAACCTTTGTCTCCCTCCGGGAGACAACCTTTGTCTCCCTCCGGGAGACAACATTTGTCTCCCTCCGGGAGACAACATTTGTCTCCCTCCGGAAGACAACCTTTGTCTCCCCCGGGGAGACAACCTCTGTCTCCCTCCGAGAGACAACCTTTGTCTCCCTCCGGGAGACAACCTTTGTCTCCCTCCGGTAGACAACCTTTGTCTCCCTCCGGGAGACAACATTTGTCTCCCTCCGGGAGACAACCTTTGTCTCCTTCCGGGAGACAACGTTTGTCTCTCTCCGGGAGACAAACTTTGTCTCCCCCCGGGAGAAAACCTTTGTCTCCCTCCGAGAGACAACCTTTGTCTCCCTCCGGGAGACAACCTTTGTCTCCCTCCGGTAGACAACCTTTGTCTCTCTCCGGGAGACAACCTTTGTCTCCCCCGGGGAGACAACCTTTGTCTCCCTCGGGAGACAACATTTGTTTCTCTCCGGGAGACAACATTTGTCTCCCTCCGGGAGACAACCTTTGTCTCCCTCCGGGAGACAACATTTGTCTCTCTCTGGGAGACAACACTTGTCTCCCTACGGGAGACAACATTTGTCTCTCTCCGGGAGACAACATATGTCTCCCTCCGGGAGACAACCTTTGTCTCCCTCCGGGAGACAAAAGTTGTCTCCCTCCGGGAGACAACATTTGTCTCCCTCCGGGAGACAGCCTTTGTCTCCCTCCAAGAGACAACATTTGTCTCCCTCCGGG
Organism: Aurelia sp. 4 Dawson et al 2005; assembly: GCA_964019985.1. Lineage (NCBI taxonomy): Eukaryota > Metazoa > Cnidaria > Scyphozoa > Semaeostomeae > Ulmaridae > Aurelia > Aurelia sp. 4 Dawson et al 2005. The sequence goes on along the minus strand of OZ026512.1, from coordinate 660,760 downwards.
AGACAACATTTGTCTCTCTCCGGGAGACAACATTTGTCTCCCTCCGGGAGACAACCTTTGTCTCCCTCCGGGAGACAACATTTGTCTCCCTCCGGGAGACAACCTTTGTCTCCCTCCGGGAGACAACCTTTGTCTCCCTCCGGGAGACAACATTTTTCTCCCTCCGGGAGACAACCTTTGTCTCCCTCCGGGAGACAACATTTGTCTCCCTCTGGGAGACAACCTTTGTCTCCCTCCGGGAGACAACATTTGTCTCCCTCCGGGAGACAACCTATTTCTGCCTCCGGGAGTCAACCTTTGTCTCCCTCCGGGAGACAACCTTTTTCTCCCTCCGGGAGTCAACCTTTGTCTCCCTCCGGGAGACAACCTTTTTCTCCCTCCGGGAGTCAACCTTTGTCTCCCTCCGGGAGACAACCTTTGTCTCCCTCCGAGAGACAACATTTGTCTCCCTCCGGAAGACAACCTTTGTCTCCCCCGGGGAGAGAACCTTTGTCTCCCTCCGAGAGACAACCTTTGTCTCCCTCCGGGAGACAACCTTTGTCTCCCTCCGGTAGACAACCTTTGTCTCCCTCCGGGAGACAACATTTGTCTCCCTCCGGGAGACAACCTTTGTCTCCCCCCGGGAGACAACGTTTGTCTCCCTCCGGGAGACAACATATGTCTCCCTCCGGGAGACAACCTTTGTCTCCCTCCGGGAGACAACATTTGTCTCTATCCGGGAGACAACATTTGTCTCCCTCCGGGAGACAACCTTTGTCTCCCCCGGGGAGACAACCTTTGTCTCCCTCGGGAGACAACATTTGTCTCTCTCCGGGAGACAACATTTGTCTCCCTCCGGGAGACAACCTTTGTCTCCCTCCGGGAGACAACCTTTGTCTCCTTCCGGGAGACAACGTTTGTCTCTCTCCGGGAGACAAACTTTGTCTCCCCCCGGGAGACAACCTTTGTCTCCCTCCGAGAGACAACCTTTGTCTCCCTCCGGTAGACAACCTTTGTCTCCCTCCGGGAGACAACATTTGTCTCCCCCGGGGAGACAACCTTTGTCTCCCTCGGGAGACAACATTTGTCTCTCTCCGGGAGACAACATTTGTCTCCCTCCGGGAGACAACCTTTGTCTCCCTCCGGGAGACAACCTTTGTCTCCCTCCGGGAGACAACCTTTGTCTCCCTCCGGGAGACAACATTTGTCTCCCTCCGGGAGACAACATTTGTCTCCCTCCGGAAGACAACCTTTGTCTCCCCCGGGGAGACAACCTCTGTCTCCCTCCGAGGGACAACCTTTGTCTCCCTCCGGGAGACAACCTTTGTCTCCCTCCGGTAGACAACCTTTGTCTCCCTCCGGGAGACAACATTTGTCTCCCTCCGGGAGACAACCTTTGTCTCCTTCCGGGAGACAACGTTTGTCTCTCTCCGGGAGACAAACTTTGTCTCCCCCCGGGAGAAAACCTTTGTCTCCCTCCGAGAGACAACCTTTGTCTCCCTCCGGGAGACAACCTTTGTCTCCCTCCGGTAGACAACCTTCGTCTCTCTCCGGGAGACAACCTTTGTCTCCCCCGGGGAGACAACCTTTGTCTCCCTCGGGAGACAACATTTGTTTCTCTCCGGGAGACAACATTTGTCTCCCTCCGGGAGACAACCTTTGTCTCCCTCCGGGAGACAACATTTGTCTCCCTCCGGGAGACAACATATGTCTCCCTCCGGGAGACAACCTTTGTCTCCCTCCGGGAGACAACATTTGTCTCTCTCCGGGAGACAACATATGTCTCCCTCCGGGAGACAACATATGTCTCCCTCCGGGAGACAACCTTTGTCTCCCTCCGGGAGACAACAGTTGTCTCCCTCCGGGAGACAACATTTGTCTCCCTCCGGGAGACAGCCTTTGTCTCCCTTCGGGAGACAACATTTGTCTCCCTCCGGGAGACAACATTTGTCTATCTCCGGGAGACAACATTTTTCTCCCTCCGGGAGACAACCTTTGTCTCCCTCCGGGAGACAACATTTGTCTCCCTCCGGGAGACAACCTTTGTCTCCCTCCGGGAGACAACATTTGTCTCCCTCCGGGAGACAACCTTTGTCTCCCTCAGGGAGACAACTTTTGTCTCCCTCTGGGAGACAACCTTTGTCTCCCTCTGGGAGACAACATTTGTCTCCCTCCGGGAGACAACTTTTTTCTCCCTCCGGGAGTCAACCTTTGTCTCCCTCGGGGAGACAACCTTTTTCTCCCTCCGGGAGTCAACCTTTGTCTCCCTCCGGGAGACAACCTTTTTCTCCCTCCGGGAGTCAACCTTTGTCTCCCTCCGGGAGACAACCTTTTTCTCCCTCCGGGAGTCAACCTTTGTCTCCCTCCGAGAGACAACATTTGTCTCCCTCCGGAAGACAACCTTTGTCTCCCCCGGGGAGACAACCTTTGTCTCCCTCCGAGAGACAACCTTTGTCTCCCTCCGGGAGACAACCTTTGTCTCCCTCCGGTAGACAACCTTTGTCTCCCTCCGGGAGACAACATTTGTCTCCCTCCGGGAGACAACCTTTGTCTCCCCCCGGGAGACAACGTTTGTCTCCCTCCGGGAGACAACATATGTCTCCCTCCGGGAGACAACCTTTGTCTCCCTCCGGGAGACAACATTTGTCTCTATCCGGGAGACAACATTTGTCTCCCTCCGGGAGACAACCTTTGTCTCCCCCGGGGAGACAACCTTTGTCTCCCTCGGGAGACAACATTTGTCTCTCTCCGGGAGACAACATTTGTCTCCCTCCGGGAGACAACCTTTGTCTCCCTCCGGGAGACAACCTTTGTCTCCTTCCGGGAGACAACGTTTGTCTCTCTCCGGGAGACAAACTTTGTCTCCCCCCGGGAGACAACCTTTGTCTCCCTCCGAGAGACAACCTTTGTCTCCCTCCGGTAGACAACCTTTGTCTCCCTCCGGGAGACAACATTTGTCTCCCCCGGGGAGACAACCTTTGTCTCCCTCAGGGAGACAACATTTGTCTCCCTCTGGGAGACAACCTTTGTCTCCCTCCGGGAGACAACATTTGTCTCCCTCCGGGAGACAACTTTTTTCTCCCTCCGGGAGTCAACCTTTGTCTCCCTCCGGGAGTCAACCTTTGTCTCCCTCCGGGAGACAACATTTGTCTCCCTCCAGAAGACAACCTTTGTCTCCCCCGGGGAGACAACCTTTGTCTCCCTCCGAGAGACAACCTTTGTCTCCCTCCGGGAGACAACCTTTGTCTCCCTCCGGTAGACAACCTTTGTCTCCCTCCGGGAGACAACATTTGTCTCCCTCCGGGAGACAACCTTTGTCTCCCTCCGGGAGACAACATTTGTCTCTCTCCGGGAGACAACATTTGTCTCTCTCCGGGAGACAACCTTTGTCTCCCCCGGGGAGACAACCTTTGTCTCCCTCGGGAGACAACATTTGTTTCTCTCCGGGAGACAACATTTGTCTCAATCCGGGAGACAACCTTTGTTTCTCTCCGGGAGACAACATTTGTCTCAATCCGGGAGACAACCTTTGTCTCCCTCCGGGAGACAACATTTGTCTCCCTCCGGGAGACAACATATGTCTCCCTCCGGGAGACAACCTTTGTCTCCCCCGGGGAGACAACCTTTGTCTCCCTCGGGAGACAACATTTGTTTCTCTCCGGGAGACAACATTTGTCTCCCTCCGGGAGACAACCTTTGTCTCCCCCGGGGAGACAACCTTTGTCTCCCTCGGGAGACAACATTTGTCTCTCTCCGGGAGACAACATTTGTCTCCCTCCGGGAGACAACCTTTGTCTCCCTCCGGGAGACAACCTTTGTCTCCTTCCGGGAGACAACGTTTGTCTCTCTCCGGGAGACAAACTTTGTCTCCCCCCGGGAGACAACCTTTGTCTCCCTCCGAGAGACAACCTTTGTCTCCCTCCGGTAGACAACCTTTGTCTCCCTCCGGGAGACAACATTTGTCTCCCCCGGGGAGACAACCTTTGTCTCCCTCGGGAGACAACATTTGTCTCTCTCCGGGAGACAACATTTGTCTCCCTCCGGGAGACAACCTTTGTCTCCCTCCGGGAGACAACCTTTGTCTCCCTCCGGGAGACAACCTTTGTCTCCCTCCGGGAGACAACATTTGTCTCCCTCCGGGAGACAACATTTGTCTCCCTCCGGAAGACAACCTTTGTCTCCCCCGGGGAGACAACCTCTGTCTCCCTCCGAGAGACAACCTTTGTCTCCCTCCGGGAGACAACCTTTGTCTCCCTCCGGTAGACAACCTTTGTCTCCCTCCGGGAGACAACATTTGTCTCCCCCGGGGAGACAACCTTTGTCTCCCTCGGGAGACAACATTTGTCTCTCTCCGGGAGACAACATTTGTCTCCCTCCGGGAGACAACCTTTGTCTCCCTCCGGGAGACAACCTTTGTCTCCTTCCGGGAGACAACGTTTGTCTCTCTCCGGGAGACAAACTTTGTCTCCCCCCGGGAGACAACCTTTGTCTCCCTCCGAGAGACAACCTTTGTCTCCCTCCGGTAGACAACCTTTGTCTCCCTCCGGGAGACAACATTTGTCTCCCCCGGGGAGACAACCTTTGTCTCCCTCGGGAGACAACATTTGTCTCTCTCCGGGAGACAACATTTGTCTCCCTCCGGGAGACAACCTTTGTCTCCCTCCGGGAGACAACCTTTGTCTCCCTCCGGGAGACAACCTTTGTCTCCCTCCGGGAGACAACATTTGTCTCCCTCCGGGAGACAACATTTGTCTCCCTCCGGAAGACAACCTTTGTCTCCCCCGGGGAGACAACCTCTGTCTCCCTCCGAGAGACAACCTTTGTCTCCCTCCGGGAGACAACCTTTGTCTCCCTCCGGTAGACAACCTTTGTCTCCCTCCGGGAGACAACATTTGTCTCCCTCCGGGAGACAACCTTTGTCTCCTTCCGGGAGACAACGTTTGTCTCTCTCCGGGAGACAAACTTTGTCTCCCCCCGGGAGACAACCTTTGTCTCCCTCCGAGAGACAACCTTTGTCTCCCTCCGGGAGACAACCTTTGTCTCCCTCCGGTAGACAACCTTTGTCTCTCTCCGGGAGACAACCTTTGTCTCCCCCGGGGAGACAACCTTTGTCTCCCTCGGGAGACAACATTTGTTTCTCTCCGGGAGACAACATTTGTCTCCCTCCGGGAGACAACCTTTGTCTCCCTCCGGGAGACAACATTTGTCTCCCTCCGGGAGACAACATATGTCTCCCTCCGGGAGACAACCTTTGTCTCCCTCCGGGAGACAACATTTGTCTCTCTCCGGGAGACAACATTTGTCTCCCTCCGGGAGACAACCTTTGTCTCCCTCCGGGAGACAACATTTGTCTCCCTCCGGGAGACAACCTTTGTCTCCCTCCGGGAGACAACATTTGTCTCCCTCCGGGAGACAACCTTTGTCTCCCTCAGGGAGACAACTTTTGTCTCCCTCTGGGAGACAACCTTTGTCTCCCTCCGGGAGACAACCTTTTTCTCCCTCCGGGAGTCAACCTTTGTCTCCCTCCGGGAGACAACCTTTTTCTCCCTCCGGGAGTCAACCTTTGTCTCCCTCCGGGAGACAACATTTGTCTCCCTCCGGGAGACAACCTTTGTCTCCCTCCGGGAGACAACATTTGTCTCCCTCCGGGAGACAACCTTTGTCTCCCTCCGGGAGACAACATTTGTCTCCCTCCGGGAGACAACCTTTGTCTCCCTCAGGGAGACAACTTTTGTCTCCCTCTGGGAGACAACCTTTGTCTCCCTCCGGGAGACAACCTTTTTCTCCCTCCGGGAGTCAACCTTTGTCTCCCTCCGGGAGACAACCTTTTTCTCCCTCCGGGAGTCAACCTTTGTCTCCCTCCGGGAGACAACCTTTGTCTCCCTCCGGGAGACAACCTTTGTCTCCCTCCGGGAGACAACCTTTGTCTCCCTCCGGGAGACAACCTTTGTCTCCCTCCGGGAGACAACATTTGTCTCCCTCTGGGAGACAACCTTTGTCTCCCTCCGGGAGACAACATTTGTCTCCCTCCGGGAGACAACCTTTGTCTCCCTCCGGGAGACAACATTTGTCTCCCTCCGGGAGACAACCTTTGTCTCCCTCAGGGAGACAACATTTGTCTCCCTCTGGGAGACAACCTTTGTCTCCCTCCGGGAGACAACATTTGTCTCCCTCCGGGAGACAACTTTTTTCTCCCTCCGGGAGTCAACCTTTGTCTCCCTCCGGGAGTCAACCTTTGTCTCCCTCCGGGAGACAACATTTGTCTCCCTCCAGAAGACAACCTTTGTCTCCCCCGGGGAGACAACCTTTGTCTCCCTCCGAGAGACAACCTTTGTCTCCCTCCGGGAGACAACCTTTGTCTCCCTCCGGTAGACAACCTTTGTCTCCCTCCGGGAGACAACATTTGTCTCCCTCCGGGAGACAACCTTTGTCTCCCTCCGGGAGACAACATTTGTCTCTCTCCGGGAGACAACATTTGTCTCTCTCCGGGAGACAACCTTTGTCTCCCCCGGGGAGACAACCTTTGTCTCCCTCGGGAGACAACATTTGTTTCTCTCCGGGAGACAACATTTGTCTCAATCCGGGAGACAACCTTTGTTTCTCTCCGGGAGACAACATTTGTCTCAATCCGGGAGACAACCTTTGTCTCCCTCCGGGAGACAACATTTGTCTCCCTCCGGGAGACAACATATGTCTCCCTCCGGGAGACAACTTTTGTCTCCCTCCGGGAGACAACATTTGTCTCTCTCCGGGAGACAACATATGTCTCCCTCCGGGAGACAACCTTTGTCTCCCTCCGGGAGACAACATTTGTCTCCCTCTGGGAGACAACCTTTGTCTCCCTCCGGGAGACAATATTTGTCTCCCTCCGGGAGACAACCTTTGTCTCCCTCAGGGAGACAACATTTGTCTCCCTCTGGGAGACAACCTTTGTCTCCCTCCGGGAGACAACATTTGTCTCCCTCCGGGAGACAACTTTTTTCTCCCTCCGGGAGTCAACCTTTGTCTCCCTCCGGGAGTCAACCTTTGTCTCCCTCCGGGAGACAACATTTGTCTCCCTCCAGAAGACAACCTTTGTCTCCCCCGGGGAGACAACCTTTGTCTCCCTCCGAGAGACAACCTTTGTCTCCCTCCGGGAGACAACCTTTGTCTCCCTCCGGTAGACAACCTTTGTCTCCCTCCGTGAGACAACCTTTGTCTCCCTCCGGGAGACAACATTTGTCTCTATCCGGGAGACAACATTTGTCTCCCTCCGGGAGACAACCTTTGTCTCCCCCGGGGAGACAACCTTTGTCTCCCTCGGGAGACAACATTTGTCTCTCTCCGGGAGACAACATTTGTCTCCCTCCGGGAGACAACCTTTGTCTCCCTCCGGGAGACAACCTTTGTCTCCTTCCGGGAGACAACGTTTGTCTCTCTCCGGGAGACAAACTTTGTCTCCCCCCGGGAGACAACCTTTGTCTCCCTCCGAGAGACAACCTTTGTCTCCCTCCGGTAGACAACCTTTGTCTCCCTCCGGGAGACAACATTTGTCTCCCCCGGGGAGACAACCTTTGTCTCCCTCGGGAGACAACATTTGTCTCTCTCCGGGAGACAACATTTGTCTCCCTCCGGGAGACAACCTTTGTCTCCCTCCGGGAGACAACCTTTGTCTCCCTCCGGGAGACAACCTTTGTCTCCCTCCGGGAGACAACATTTGTCTCCCTCCGGGAGACAACATTTGTCTCCCTCCGGAAGACAACCTTTGTCTCCCCCGGGGAGACAACCTCTGTCTCCCTCCGAGAGACAACCTTTGTCTCCCTCCGGGAGACAACCTTTGTCTCCCTCCGGTAGACAACCTTTGTCTCCCTCCGGGAGACAACATTTGTCTCCCTCCGGGAGACAACCTTTGTCTCCTTCCGGGAGACAACGTTTGTCTCTCTCCGGGAGACAAACTTTGTCTCCCCCCGGGAGAAAACCTTTGTCTCCCTCCGAGAGACAACCTTTGTCTCCCTCCGGGAGACAACCTTTGTCTCCATCCGGTAGACAACCTTTGTCTCTCTCCGGGAGACAACCTTTGTCTCCCCCGGGGAGACAACCTTTGTCTCCCTCGGGAGACAACATTTGTTTCTCTCCGGGAGACAACATTTGTCTCCCTCCGGGAGACAACCTTTGTCTCCCTCCGGGAGACAACATTTGTCTCCCTCCGGGAGACAACATATGTCTCCCTCCGGGAGACAACCTTTGTCTCCCTCCGGGAGACAACATTTGTCTCTCTCCGGGAGACAACATATGTCTCCCTCCGGGAGACAACATATTTCTCCCTCCGGGAGACAACATATGTCTCCCTCCGGGAGACAACCTTTGTCTCCCTCCGGGAGACAACAGTTGTCTCCCTCCGGGAGACAACATTTGTCTCCCTCCGGGAGACAGCCTTTGTCTCCCTCCGGGAGACAACATTTGTCTCCCTCCGGGAGACAACATTTGTCTCTCTCCGGGAGACAACATTTTTCTCCCTCCGGGAGACAACCTTTGTCTCCCTCCGGGAGACAACATTTGTCTCCCTCCGGGAGACAACCTTTGTCTCCCTCCGGGAGACAACATTTGTCTCCCTCCGGGAGACAACCTTTGTCTCCCTCAGGGAGACAACTTTTGTCTCCCTCTGGGAGACAACCTTTGTCTCCCTCTGGGAGACAACATTTGTCTCCCTCCGGGAGACAACTTTTTTCTCCCTCCGGGAGTCAACCTTTGTCTCCCTCCGGGAGACAACCTTTTTCTCCCTCCGGGAGTCAACCTTTGTCTCCCTCCGGGAGACAACCTTTTTCTCCCTCCGGGAGTCGACCTTTGTCTCCCTCCGGGAGACAACCTTTTTCTCCCTCCGGGAGTCAACCTTTGTCTCCCTCCGGGAGACAACCTTTGTCTCCCTCCGAGAGACAACATTTGTCTCCCTCCGGAAGACAACCTTTGTCTCCCCCGGGGAGACAACCTTTGTCTCCCTCCGAGAGACAACCTTTGTCTCCCTCCGGGAGACAACCTTTGTCTCCCTCCGGTAGACAACCTTTGTCTCCCTCCGGGAGACAACATTTGTCTCCCTCCGGGAGACAACCTTTGTCTCCCCCCGGGAGACAACGTTTGTCTCCCTCCGGGAGACAACATATGTCTCCCTCCGGGAGACAACCTTTGTCTCCCTCCGGGAGACAACATTTGTCTCTATCCGGGAGACAACATTTGTCTCCCTCCGGGAGACAACCTTTGTCTCCCCCGGGGAGACAACCTTTGTCTCCCTCGGGAGACAACATTTGTCTCTCTCCGGGAGACAACATTTGTCTCCCTCCGGGAGACAACCTTTGTCTCCCTCCGGGAGACAACCTTTGTCTCCTTCCGGGAGACAACGTTTGTCTCTCTCCGGGAGACAAACTTTGTCTCCCCCCGGGAGACAACCTTTGTCTCCCTCCGAGAGACAACCTTTGTCTCCCTCCGGTAGACAACCTTTGTCTCCCTCCGGGAGACAACATTTGTCTCCCCCGGGGAGACAACCTTTGTCTCCCTCGGGAGACAACATTTGTCTCTCTCCGGGAGACAACATTTGTCTCCCTCCGGGAGACAACCTTTGTCTCCCTCCGGGAGACAACCTTTGTCTCCCTCCGGGAGACAACCTTTGTCTCCCTCCGGGAGACAACATTTGTCTCCCTCCGGGAGACAACATTTGTCTCCCTCCGGAAGACAACATTTGTCTCCCCCGGGGAGACAACCTCTGTCTCCCTCCGAGAGACAACCTTTGTCTCCCTCCGGGAGACAACCTTTGTCTCCCTCCGGTAGACAACCTTTGTCTCCCTCCGGGAGACAACATTTGTCTCCCTCCGGGAGACAACCTTTGTCTCCTTCCGGGAGACAACGTTTGTCTCTCTCCGGGAGACAAACTTTGTCTCCCCCCGGGAGACAACCTTTGTCTCCCTCCGAGAGACAACCTTTGTCTCCCTCCGGGAGACAACCTTTGTCTCCCTCCGGTAGACAACCTTTGTCTCTCTCCGGGAGACAACCTTTGTCTCCCCCGGGGAGACAACCTTTGTCTCCCTCGGGAGACAACATTTGTTTCTCTCCGGGAGACAACATTTGTCTCCCTCCGGGAGACAACCTTTGTCTCCCTCCGGGAGACAACATTTGTCTCCCTCCGGGAGACAACATATGTCTCCCTCCGGGAGACAACCTTTGTCTCCCTCCGGGAGACAACATTTGTCTCTCTCCGGGAGACAACATTTGTCTCCCTCCGGGAGACAACCTTTGTCTCCCTCCGGGAGACAACATTTGTCTCCCTCCGGGAGACAACCTTTGTCTCCCTCCGGGAGACAACATTTGTCTCCCTCCGGGAGACAACCTTTGTCTCCCTCAGGGAGACAACTTTTGTCTCCCTCTGGGAGACAACCTTTGTCTCCCTCCGGGAGACAACCTTTTTCTCCCTCCGGGAGTCAACCTTTGTCTCCCTCCGGGAGACAACCTTTTTCTCCCTCCGGGAGTCAACCTTTGTCTCCCTCCGGGAGACAACCTTTGTCTCCCTCCGGGAGACAACCTTTGTCTCCCTCCGGGAGACAACCTTTGTCTCCCTCCGGGAGACAACCTTTGTCTCCCTCCGGGAGACAACATTTGTCTCCCTCTGGGAGACAACCTTTGTCTCCCTCCGGGAGACAACATTTGTCTCCCTCCGGGAGACAACCTTTGTCTCCCTCCGGGAGACAACATTTGTCTCCCTCCGGGAGACAACCTTTGTCTCCCTCAGGGAGACAACATTTGTCTCCCTCTGGGAGACAACCTTTGTCTCCCTCCGGGAGACAACATTTGTCTCCCTCCGGGAGACAACTTTTTTCTCCCTCCGGGAGTCAACCTTTGTCTCCCTCCGGGAGTCAACCTTTGTCTCCCTCCGGGAGACAACATTTGTCTCCCTCCAGAAGACAACCTTTGTCTCCCCCGGGGAGACAACCTTTGTCTCCCTCCGAGAGACAACCTTTGTCTCCCTCCGGGAGACAACCTTTGTCTCCCTCCGGTAGACAACCTTTGTCTCCCTCCGGGAGACAACATTTGTCTCCCTCCGGGAGACAACCTTTGTCTCCCTCCGGGAGACAACATTTGTCTCTCTCCGGGAGACAACATTTGTCTCTCTCCGGGAGACAACCTTTGTCTCCCCCGGGGAGACAACCTTTGTCTCCCTCGGGAGACAACATTTGTTTCTCTCCGGGAGACAACATTTGTCTCAATGCGGGAGACAACCTTTGTTTCTCTCCGGGAGACAACATTTGTCTCAATCCGGGAGACAACCTTTGTCTCCCTCCGGGAGACAACATTTGTCTCCCTCCGGGAGACAACCTTTGTCTCCCTCAGGGAGACAACATTTGTCTCCCTCTGGGAGACAACCTTTGTCTCCCTCCGGGAGACAACATTTGTCTCCCTCCGGGAGACAACTTTTTTCTCCCTCCGGGAGTCAACCTTTGTCTCCCTCCGGGAGTCAACCTTTGTCTCCCTCCGGGAGACAACATTTGTCTCCCTCCAGAAGACAACCTTTGTCTCCCCCGGGGAGACAACCTTTGTCTCCCTCCGAGAGACAACCTTTGTCTCCCTCCGGGAGACAACCTTTGTCTCCCTCCGGTTGACAACCTTTGTCTCCCTCCGTGAGACAACATTTGTCTCCCTCCGGGAGACAACCTTTGTCTCCCTCCGGGAGACAACATTTGTCTCCCTCCGGGAGACAACCTTTGTCTCCCTCCGGGAGACAACATTTGTCTCTCTCCGGGAGACAACATTTGTCTCTCTCCGGGAGACAACCTTTGTCTCCCCCGGGGAGACAACCTTTGTCTCCCTCGGGAGACAACATTTGTTTCTCTCCGGGAGACAACATTTGTCTCAATCCGGGAGACAACCTTTGTCTCCCTCCGGGAGACAACATTTGTCTCCCTCCGGGAGACAACATATGTCTCCCTCCGGGAGACAACCTTTGTCTCCCTCCGGGAGACAACATTTGTCTCTCTCCGGGAGACAACATATGTCTCCCTCCGGGAGACAACCTTTGTCTCCCTCCGGGAGACAACAGTTGTCTCCCTCCGGGAGACAACATTTGTCTCCCTCCGGGAGACAGCCTTTGTCTCCCTCCGGGAGACAACATTTGTCTCCCTCCGGGAGACAACATTTGTCTCTCTCCGGGAGACAACATTTGTCTCCCTCCGGGAGACAACCTTTGTCTCCCTCCGGGAGACAACATTTGTCTCCCTCCGGGAGACAACCTTTGTCTCCCTCCGGGAGACAACATTTGTCTCCCTTTGGGAGACAACATTTGTCTCTCTCCGGGAGACAACATATGTCTCCCTCCTGGAGACAACCTTTGTCTCCCTCCGGGAGACAACAGTTGTCTCCCTCCGGGAGACAACATTTGTCTCCCTCCGGGAGACAGCCTTTGTCTCCCTCCGGGAGACAACATTTGTCTCCCTCCGGGAGACAACATTTGTCTCTCTCCGGGAGACAACCTTTGTCTCCCTCCGGGAGACAACATTTGTCTCCCTTTGGGAGACAACCTTTGTCTCCCTCCGGGAGACAACCTTTGTCTCCCTCCGGGAGACAACATTTTCATTTTCATTTTCATTTCATTTAATGTTATTTATACACAAAAGAAACCCTTCAGCAAATCAAAATATATAATATCTAATGACAATGATAAAACTCTAAGAATAAAAACCTAAAGCCCTATAAACCTAATCATTGCTGTTCTTCCAGGGAGTTGTGTTTGAGAGTCTAGCTCTTTAGATGCGTTTTTAGTTGTTTTTTAAAACGATCTAATGTCGGTAGCTCACGAATTTCGGCAGGTGTATCATTCCATAATGCGAGAGCTGCGTAATGAAAGCCTTTTTTGGCAAATTCAGTCCTATATCTAGGGATCTGGAGATCTTTACAGTGCCTCGTATTGTAGGTCGAGTGAAAAGATCTCGGTTGGAATTTATCCCATAGGTTTTCAGGGCATAGTCTGTTCATAATCTTGTAGGTCATGACATTCCGGTCATAACGGAAAAGATTTTCTACGTTCAACCATGAAGTCGACCAGCCATCTTTTATTCTTGCATTTGATATTATTGAATAGGCCCGGTCTTGAAGGCGTTGGAGAACAGCTAGTTTTGTTTTAGACAGATTACCCCAGATGACATCAGCATAACGCAGATGACTCTCAATTAATGCATAGTATACATTACACAGTTGTGATTGCGGAACGACATTTTTCAATTTTTTCAGAGCTGCAAGTCCTCCACTTATTTTACCTTTGGTGCGCTTAAACTGTGCATCCCAATTTAGCTTTTCATCAACTATGACTCCGAGGGATTTCGTCTTATCGACTCTTTTTATGTCAGAGTTATTTAGTTTCAGCACGTCTGGCAGTTCTAGATTTTTGGTTTTAAGCGGATGCCCTATGATCATGAATTCAGTTTTTTTCGGATTCGGGCTAAGTTTATTCACCCTCATCCACTCAGAGAGGTTGGAAAGCTCTTGATGTGCGTCCTCGACTAGTTTCGCTACATCATCCGATGCAATCGTTATACTGGTATCGTCAGCATAGATACTAGCCCGGGAGAATTTAAGACACTTTTCTAAGTCATTCAAGTAAATGATGAAAAGAAGAGGGCCTAGACAAGAACCTTGGGGAATACCACAGGTTACGTCTTTGTCCTTAGATTGCTGACCGTTCAGAGAGCAGAACTGTTTTCTATTACTTAGGTAGGAAGCAAACCAACCCCCAGCTTTGCCTCTTATTCCATATGCACTTAATTTCTTTAGTAATATACCGTGATCGACCGTATCGAAAGCTTTCTTGAGGTCAAGAAATATAGTGAGATTGACATTACTGCGATCTATGTTTTCGTGCCAGAAGTCTGTGCTGCTTATGAGTGATGTTATCGTGGAGTATAACTTACGAAAAGCTGCTTGGTTGCATGTAATACTCTTATTGATTTTGAGAAAATCAAACAGCTCGTCGTGCGTTAGCCTTTCTAGCATCCTTGAAAACACCGAGATTACAGAGATGGGCCTGTAGTTGTTTACATCATTCTTTGGGCCCGACTTGTAAATTGGGGTGACTCTCGCTAATTTCCAAATATCAGGGAAAACACCATTCGCAAGTGATGAGTTATAAATCAGCATAAGAGGGTGAGCGATAAATTCGCTCGCGTCTTTTACCAAAGTTATGGTAATTTTGTCAGGACCAGACGCTTTCCCGTTCTTTAGCTGATTGATAGCATTCATCACATATTTTTTGTCGACTGGTTTGAACAGCATTTCTTCGTTTACTGGCGTAACATGCTGCAAGCAATTATCGCTGGGTCTCGTTTCTATGCTTCTTGCGAGCTTTGGTCCAACAGATACAAAGTGGCAGTTTAAAGCTTCAAGCACATCACGCTCTTTTGTCAACGTTTTGCCGTCGATTTCAATACTGGCAAGTGTCGTGGACTTTGCATCTTTATCCAAGACCCTGTTTATTGTTTTCCACATTTTCTTTGGATCCCCTTTATTTTTCTCAATTAAACCCTTGTAATAATCCTGAATAGAATATCGAATTTCTTTGGTTACTTTATTCCGCTGCTTACTATAAGCTGACCACATTTCAGGAGATTTCGCCGCTATTTTTTTCAGTCTGTCCCTGGTCTCCATCGATTTTCTAAGACTTGGAGTTAGCCAAGGAGCGAATTCTGATCTTACCCTCCTTTTCTTAATCGGAGCATGTATATTCAAAAGCGATTCAAAAATCTCCTGAAATGTGCCAGCCATGGCAGATGGATCATTAGCAAAAGGGGTAAGAATGGTTTCCCAATCTATTTGTTGCAGGTCGTGTTGGAAAATTGCCTTGTCGTATTTCTTCATTGTACGAGATTCGACTATTTTTGGCTTTGCTCTTTTCTGCTTTATTCGCCAGGCATTTATTTTCCTTATTCCGTACACCAAATAGTGGTCCACCATCCCCGTTTCTAGGACGTCAGCGTCTAAAATACATTTGGAGTTCGAGGTAGAGAAATGATCAATGAGTGATTTGCTTACTCTTTGTTCACCTAGTTCGGTTGTTGTTACTGCGACTCTCGTGTACTTTTTAATCAACTGCTCTATTTGATATTCTGAATACACAAGCTTCAGTTTTTTTGTATTAGCATTTGTGCTGTTCTTAAAATCGCAGTTTGTGTCGCCAACAAGGATAATTTCCTTTCCTTCCTTATCTAGGTCTCCAAGAGATTCTCTAAGGTTTTCGAATGCTGCTTCATCAACCCCAGAAGTTGGGGGTCGATACCAGCAGACAAAGAAAAAAGGCCTTGCATTTTGTTGCTTTATCTCTAAGGAAAGAAGCTCTATATTATCACAGTTCTGTTTGATTTTGGGCTCAGGAAGGGTATCTTTGACATAAATTGCGACTCCTCCCCCATTTGCGTTTCGGTCGTTACGGAATATCTTGTAGCCCTCTATCGATACTTCGGCATCTCCAATGTTTTCGTCCAACCGGGTTTCGCTAAGACCAATTATATCAATATCATTGTCATGCAATATAATGCTGAGCTCATTCCTATGTTTTCTGAGGGAAACTATGTTAAGGAAAGCAATCTTAAGACCATTCCTCTTCCTCGAGTGATGCTCCCCGCGTCCATTAGTGCTACTAAAAGAGCCAAGACACCGTTAACAGTATTTTATAAATTTATTCAAGTTACCAGCAAACTTTCTTACTCCCCCTTCATTCAAATGCAAACCGTCACTTTTCAAGTTACTAAATAAAATATTATCGTTTTCTATCATATCGAAACCATCAAGGGGCAATTTTTCAGACAAAAGCTCATTCAGTTGAGTAACCTTGGAATTGAGCTCATGAGAATCCTTTCTTCTGAAAACAGCAGAAAAGGCAATCTTTGCTTTGGGATTATTCTTCTGGATTGCTCCAAGTGTATCCATTGTTTCTTTGCATAATTCTTGAGGGGTTGTTGACGCAACATTGTTGGTAGCGGCGTGCACTATGATTACATCACTGTCTACTTTCCCAGTTTGTTTAACTGCTTCTTTTATTCGCATTCCAGGCTTGAATTTCTTCTCTACAATGTGATGTTTGTTCTCCATTTTTTCATTGTTCACATTTCTTAATTGCGAGTCACCAACAATTAGAACCTTAATTTTCTTGCTTTCTGCGTTGTCAGTTGCTTGTTTTGTTGCTGTAGTAGAACTGTTTTCAGATTCAACAGAGCTTTTGTCGTTGGACTTCGTTGTGTTTTTGCCCTTCTTTTGTTTCTGGTGTCTCACATCTTTGGAAACAGTTGCGTCTGCTCCAGTGGGATTTAGATCTTCCACGTTATTGTCAGGGCTTTCTTTGTTTGTAGAATTCCTTGCTGTAGATACTTTATCTTTTGGTTTCGAATCAGTGCTTGTAAATACATTGCTTTCTTGAATCAATTTTCTTTTCAATAATTGTGCGTTTGGCGATGATCCCACGGGAATACCTGTATCCAAGGTATTAGGCCTATCACCATAGTGATCTCTGGCCTCCAATAATTTTTCAATAATTTTTTGTTTTTCGTCAAGCTGGCGCTCCAAAGATAAAATCCTATCTTGCAAACTTCGGATGAAAACTGCTTCATAATCAATGGGAGGTTTTTTCGCATTTTTTCCGGATTCAGAAATTGTTTGTTTAGACAACAAAGCTTTCAGCGAAAGGACCTCCTCGTGGATGAACTTTTTAAATTCCACATAGTCGGAGCCAGGGATGGAATCGCAATCATCAGATTGGTTGCACTCCTTGGCCGTTAAATCGACAGCTTCGGTTGAATTCGCCAGCAATTGATGCCCCTTATCCAAAATACGAAAAGAAACCTTTTCATTGTTCATGACTTCACTGATCAGTCCGTCCTTTTTCGCAACTTCGATCGCGTGAATGACTTTGGGCCTATCCATTTCAAACTCTTTGCAGCAATACGTTAAAACATTTTCCAAATATTGACCTTTCCTTTGGTTGGTCGTAATATGTTTCAAGGCTTTGACGATGGTTCTGGATTCCATTGCATCAGGATAATTATCTCTTTCACATAAATACAAATTTTGTCAAGTAAAAGCAGGAGCATTCATCAAACACGTCCGATTTCCTCCGGGAGTCAACCTTTGTCTCCCTCCGGGAGACAACCTTTTTCTCCCTCCGGGAGTCAACCTTTGTCTCCCTCCGGGAGACAACCTTTTTCTCCCTCCGGGAGTCAACCTTTGTCTCCCTCCGGGAGACAACCTTTGTCTCCCTCCGAGAGACAACATTTGTCTCCGTCCGGAAGACAACCTTTGTCTCCCCCGGAGAGACAACCTTTGTCTCCCTCCGAGAGACAACCTTTGTCTCCCTTCGGGAGACAACCTTTGTCTCCCTCCGGTAGACAACCTTTGTCTCCCTCCGGGAGAAAACATTTGTCTCCCTCCGGGAGACAACCTTTGTCTCCCTCCGGGAGACAACATTTGTCTCCCTCCGGGAGACAACCTTTGTCTCCCTCAGGGAGACAACTTTTGTCTCCCTCTGGAAGACAACCTTTGTCTCCCTCCGGGAGACAACATTTGTCTCCCTCCGGGAGACAACTTTTTTCTCCCTCCGGGAGTCAACCTTTGTCTCCCTCCGGTAGACAACCTTTGTCTCCCTCCGGGAGACAACATTTGTCTCCCTCCGGGAGACAACCTTTGTCTCCCTCCGGGAGACAACCTTTGTCTCCCTCCGGGAGACAACATTTGTCTCTCTCCGGGAGACAACATTTGTCTCTCTCTGGGAGACAACCTTTGTCTCCCCCGGGGAGACAACCTTTGTCTCCCTCGGGAGACAACATTTGTTTCTCTCCGGGAGACAACATTTGTCTCAATCCGGGAGACAACATTTGTCTCCCTCCGGGAGACAACCTTTGTCTCCCTCAGGGAGACAACTTTTGTCTCCCTCTGGGAGACAACCTTTGTCTCCCTCCGAGAGACAACCTTTGTCTCCCTCCGGGAGACAACCTTTGTCTCCCTCCGGTAGACAACCTTTGTCTCCCTCCGTGAGACAACATTTGTCTCCCTCCGGGAGACAACCTTTGTCTCCCTCCGGGAGACAACATTTGTCTCCCTCCGGGAGACAACCTTTGTCTCCCTCCGGGAGACAACATTTGTCTCTCTCCGGGAGACAACATTTGTCTCTCTCCGGGAGACAACCTTTGTCTCCCCCGGGGAGACAACCTTTGTCTCCCTCGGGAGACAACATTTGTTTCTCTCCGGGAGACAACATTTGTCTCAATCCGGGAGACAACCTTTGTCTCCCTCCGGGAGACAACATTTGTCTCCCTCCGGGAGACAACATATGTCTCCCTCCGGGAGACAACCTTTGTCTCCCTCCGGGAGACAACATTTGTCTCTCTCCGGGAGACAACATATGTCTCCCTCCGGGAGACAACCTTTGTCTCCCTCCGGGAGACAACAGTTGTCTCCCTCCGGGAGACAACATTTGTCTCCCTCCGGGAGACAGCCTTTGTCTCCCTCCGGGAGACAACATTTGTCTCCCTCCGGGAGACAACATTTGTCTCTCTCCGGGAGACAACATTTGTCTCCCTCCGGGAGACAACCTTTGTCTCCCTTCGGGAGACAACATTTGTCTCCCTCCGGGAGACAACCTTTGTCTCCCTCCGGGAGACAACATTTGTCTCCCTTTGGGAGACAACCTTTGTCTCCCTCCGGGAGACAACCTTTGTCTCCCTCCGGGAGACAACCTTTTTCTCCCTCCGGGAGTCAACCTTTGTCTCCCTCCGGGAGACAACCTTTTTCTCCCTCCGGGAGTCAACCTTTGTCTCCCTCCGGGAGACAACCTTTTTCTCCCTCCGGGAGTCAACCTTTGTCTCCCTCCGGGAGACAACCTTTGTCTCCCTCCGAGAGACAACATTTGTCTCCGTCCGGAAGACAACCTTTGTCTCCCCCGGAGAGACAACCTTTGTCTCCCTCCGAGAGACAACCTTTGTCTCCCTTCGGGAGACAACCTTTGTCTCCCTCCGGTAGACAACCTTTGTCTCCCTCCGGGAGAAAACATTTGTCTCCCTCCGGGAGACAACCTTTGTCTCCCTCCGGGAGACAACATTTGTCTCCCTCTGGGAGACAACCTTTGTCTCCCTCAGGGAGACAACTTTTGTCTCCCTCTGGGAGACAACCTTTGTCTCCCTCCGGGAGACAACATTTGTCTCCCTCCGGGAGACAACTTTTTTCTCCCTCCGGGAGTCAACCTTTGTCTCCCTCCGGTAGACAACCTTTGTCTCCCTCCGGGAGACAACATTTGTCTCCCTCCGGGAGACAACCTTTGTCTCCCTCCGGGAGACAACCTTTGTCTCCCTCCGGGAGACAACATTTGTCTCTCTCCGGGAGACAACATTTGTCTCTCTCTGGGAGACAACCTTTGTCTCCCCCGGGGAGACAACCTTTGTCTCCCTCGGGAGACAACATTTGTTTCTCTCCGGGAGACAACATTTGTCTCAATCCGGGAGACAACCTTTGTCTCCCTCCGGGAGACAACATTTGTCTCCCTCCGGGAGACAACATATGTCTCCCTCCGGGAGACAACCTTTTTCTCCCTCCGGGAGTCAACCTTTGTCTCCCTCCGGGAGACAACCTTTGTCTCCCTCCGAGAGACAACATTTGTCTCCCTCCGGAAGACAACCTTTGTCTCCCCCGGAGAGACAACCTTTGTCTCCCTCCGAGAGACAATCTTTGTCTCCCTTCGGGAGACAACATTTGTCTCCCTCCGGGAGACAACATTTGTCTCCCTCCGGGAGACAACCTTTGTCTCCCTCCGGGAGACAACATTTGTCTCCCTCCGGGAGACAACCTTTGTCTCCCTCAGGGAGACAACTTTTGTCTCCCTCTGGGAGACAACCTTTGTCTCCCTCCGGGAGACAACATTTGTCTCCCTCCGGGAGACAACTTTTTTCTCCCTCCGGGAGTCAACCTTTGTCTCCCTCCGGTAGACAAACTTTTTCTCCCTCCGGGAGTCAACCTTTGTCTCCCTCCGGGAGACAACCTTTTTCTCCCTCCGAGAGACAACATTTGTCTCCCTCCGGAAGACAACCTTTGTCTCCCCCGGGGAGACAACATTTGTCTCCCTCCGGGAGACAACATTTGTCTCCCTCCGGGAGACAACCTTTGTCTCCCTCCGGGAGACAACCTTTGTGTCCCTCCGGGAGACAACCTTTGTCTCCCTCCGGGAGACAGCCTTTGTCTCCCTCCGGGAGACAACCTTTGTCTCCCTCCGGGAGACAACATTTGTCTCCCTCTGGGAGACAACCTTTGTCTCCCTCCGGGAGTCAACCTTTGTCTCCCTCCGGGAGTCAACCTTTGTCTCCCTCCGGGAGACAACATTTGTCTCCCTCCAGAAGACAACCTTTGTCTCCCCCGGGGAGACAACCTTTGTCTCCCTCCGAGAGACAACCTTTGTCTCCCTCCGGGAGACAACCTTTGTCTCCCTCCGGTAGACAACCTTTGTCTCCCTCCGGGAGACAACATTTGTCTCCCTCCGGGAGACAACCTTTGTCTCCCTCCGGGAGACAACATTTGTCTCCCTCCGGGAGACAACCTTTGTCTCCCTCCGGGAGACAACATTTGTCTCTCTCCGGGAGACAACATTTGTCTCTCTCCGGGAGACAACCTTTGTCTCCCCCGGGGAGACAACCTTTGTCTCCCTCCGGGAGACAACATTTGTCTCTCTCCGGGAGACAACATATGTCTCCCTCCGGGAGACAACCTTTGTCTCCCTCCGGGAGACAACAGTTGTCTCCCTCCGGGAGACAACATTTGTCTCCCTCCGGGAGACAGCCTTTGTCTCCCTCCGGGAGACAACATTTGTCTCCCTCCGGGAGACAACATTTGTCTCTCTCCGGGAGACAACATTTGTCTCCCTCCGGGAGACAACCTTTGTCTCCCTCCGGGAGACAACATTTGTCTCCCTCCGGGAGACAACCTTTGTCTCCCTCCGGGAGACAACATTTGTCTCCCTCCGGGAGACAACCTTTGTCTCCCTCCGGGAGACAACATTTGTCTCCCTCGGGGAGACAACCTTTGTCTCCCTCCGGGAGACAACATTTGTCTCCCTCCGGGAGACAACCTTTTTCTCCCTCCGGGAGTCAACCTTTGTCTCCCTCCGGGAGACAACCTTTTTCTCCCTCCGGGAGTCAACCTTTGTCTCCCTCCGGGAGACAACCTTTGTCTCCCTCCGAGAGACAACATTTGTCTCCCTCCGGAAGACAACCTTTGTCTCCCCAGGAGAGACAACCTTTGTCTCCCTCCGAGAGACAACCTTTGTCTCCCTTCGGGAGACAACCTTTGTCTCCCTCCGGTAGACAACCTTTGTCTCCCTCCGGGAGACAACATTTGTCTCCCTCCGGGGACAACCTTTGTCTCCCTCCGGGAGACAACGTTTGTCTCCCTCCGGGAGGCAACATATGTCTCCCTCCGGGAGACAACCTTTGTCTTCCTCCGGGAGACAACATTTGTCTCTCTCCGGGAGACAACATTTGTCTCCCTCCGGGAGACAACCTTTGTCTCCCCCGGGGAGACAACCTTTGTCTCCCTCGGGAGACAACATTTGTCTCTCTCCGGGAGACAACATTTGTCTCCCTCCGGGAGACAACCTTTGTCTCCCTCCGGGAGACAACCTTTGTCTCCCTCCGGGAGACAACATTTGTCTCCCTCCGGGAGACAACTTTTGTCTCCCTCCGGAAGACAACCTTTGTCTCCCCCGGGGAGACAACCTCTGTCTCCCTCCGAGAGACAACCTTTGTCTCCCTCCGGGAGACAACCTTTGTCTCCCTCCGGTAGACAACCTTTGTCTCCCTCCGGGAGACAACATTTGTCTCCCTCCGGGAGACAACCTTTGTCTCCTTCCGGGAGACAACGTTTGTCTTTCTCAGGGAGACAAACTTTGTCTCCCCCCGGGAGACAACCTTTCTCTCCCTCCGAGAGACAACCTTTGTCTCCCTCCGGTAGACAACCTTTGTCTCCCTCCGGGAGACAACCTTTGTCTCCCTCCGGTAGACAACCTTTGTCTCCCTCCGGGAGACAACATTTGTCTCTCTCCGGGAGACAACCTTTGTCTCCCTCCGAGAGACAACATTTGTCTCCCTCCGGAAGACAACCTTTGTCTCCCCCGGGGAGACAACCTTTGTCTCCCTCCGAGAGACAATCTTTGTCTCCCTCCGGGAGACAACCTTTGTCTCCCTCCGGTAGACAACCTTTGTCTCCCTCCGGGAGACAACATTTGTCTCTCTCCGGGAGACAACATTTGTCTCTCTCCGGGAGACAACCTTTGTCTCCCCCGGGGAGACAACCTTTGTCTCCCTCGGGAGACAACATTTGTTTCTCTCCGGGAGACAACATTTGTCTCCCTCCGGGAGACAACCTTTGTCTCCCTCGGGAGACAACATTTGTTTCTCTCCGGGAGACAACATTTGTCTCCCTCCGGGAGACAACCTTTGTCTCCCTCCGGGAGACAACATTTGTCTCCCTCCGGGAGACAACATATGTCTCCCTCCGGGAGACAACCTTTGTCTCCCTCCGGGAGACAACATTTGTCTCTCGCCGGGAGACAACATATGTCTCCCTCCGGGAGACAACCTTTGTCTCCCTCCGGGAGACAACATTTGTCTCCCTCCGGGAGACAACATTTGTCTCCCTCCGGAAGACAACCTTTGTCTCCCCCGGGGAGACAACCTCTGTCTCCCTCCGAGAGACAACCTTTGTCTCCCTCCGGGAGACAACCTTTGTCTCCCTCCGGTAGACAGCCTTTGTCTCCCTCCGGGAGACAACATTTGTCTCCCTCCGGGAGACAACCTTTGTCTCCCTCAGGGAGACAACATTTGTCTCTCTCCGGGAGACAAACTTTGTCTCCCTCGGGGAGACAACATTTGTCTCTCTCCGGGAGACAAACTTTGTCTCCCCCCGGGAGACAACCTTTGTCTCCCTCCGAGAGACAACCTTTATCTCCCTCCGGGAGACAACCTTTGTCTCCCTCCGAGAGACAACCTTTGTCTCCCTCCGGGAGACAACCTTTGTCTCCCTCCGAGAGACAACATTTGTCTCCCTCCGGAAGACAACCTTTGTCTCCCCCGGGGAGACAACATTTGTCTCCCTCCGGGAGACAACCTTTGTCTCCCTCCGGGAGAAAACATTTGTCTCCCTCCGGGAGACAACCTTTTTCTCCCTCCGGGAGTCAACCTTTGTCTCCCTCCGGGAGACAACCTTTTTCTCCCTCCGGGAGTCAACCTTTGTCTCCCTCCGGGAGACAACATTTGTCTCCCTCCAGAAGACAACCTTTGTCTCCCCCGGGGAGACAACCTTTGTCTCCCTCCGAGAGACAACCTTTGTCTCCCTCCGGGAGACAACCTTTGTCTCCTTCCGGTAGATAACCTTTGTCTCCCTCCGGGAGACAACATTTGTCTCCCTCCGGGAGACAACCTTTGTCTCCCTCCGGTAGACAACCTTTGTCTCCCTCCGGGAGACAACATTTGTCTCCCTCCGGGAGACAACCTTTGTCTCCTTCCGGGAGACAACGTTTGTCTCTCTCCGGGAGACAAACTTTGTCTCCCCCCGGGAGACAACCTTTGTCTCCCTCCGAGAGACAACCTTTGTCTCCCTCCGGGAGACAACCTTTGTCTCCCTCCGGTAGACAACCATTGTCTCCCTCCGGGAGACAACCTTTGTCTCCCTCCGGTAGACAACCTTTGTCTCCCTCCGGGAGACAACCTTTGTCTCCCTCCGAGAGACAACCTTTGTCTCCCTCCGGGAGACAACATTTGTCTCCCTCTGGGACACAAACACACTACCGGAGGACTCCGGGAGACAACAGTTGTCTCCCTCCGGGAGACAACATTTGTCTCCCTCCGGGAGACAGCCTTTGTCTCCCTCCGGGAGACAACATTTGTCTCCCTCCGGGAGACAACATTTGTCTCCCTCCGGGAGACAACCTTTGTCTCCCTCCGGGAGACAACATTTGTCTCCCTCCGGGAGACAACCTTTGTCTCCCTCCGGGAGACAACATTTGTCTCCCTCCGGGAGACAACCTTTGTCTCCCTCCTGGAGACAACATTTGTCTCCTTCTGGGAGACAACCTTTGTCTCCCTCCGGGAGACAACATTTGTCTCCCTCCGGGAGACAACCTTTTTCTCCCTCCGGGAGTCAACCTTTGTCTCCCTCCGGGAGACAACCTTTTTCTCCCTCCGGGAGTCAACCTTTGTCTCCCTCCGGGAGACAACCTTTTTCTCCCTCCGGGAGTCAGCCTTTGTCTCCCTCCGGCAGACAACCTTTGTCTCCCTCCGGTAGACAACCTTTGTCTCCCTCCGGGAGACAACATTTGTCTCCCTCCGGGAGACAACCTTTGTCTCCCTCCGGGAGACAACATTTGTCTCCCTCCTGGAGACAACCTTTGTCTTCCTCCGGGAGACAACATTTGTCTCTCTCCGGGAGACAACATTTGTCTCTCTCCGGGAGACAACCTTTGTCTCCCCCGGGGAGACAACCTTTGTCTCCCTCGGGAGACAACATTTGTTTCTCTCCGGGAGACAACATTTGTCTCCCTCCGGGAGACAACCTTTGTCTCCCTCCGGGAGACAACATTTGTCTCCCTCCGGGAGACAACATATGTCTCCCTCCGGGAGACAACCTTTGTCTCCCTCCGGGAGACAACATTTGTCTCTCTCCGGGAGACAACATATGTCTCCCTCCGGGAGACAACCTTTGTCTCCCTCCGGGAGACAACCTTTGTCTCCCTCCGAGAGACAACATTTGTCTCCCTCCGGGAGACAACATATGTCTCCCTCCGGGAGACAACATATGTCTCCCTCCGGGAGACAACCTTTGTCTCCCTCCGGGAGACAACATTTGTCTCTCTCCGGGAGACAACATATGTCTCCCTCAGGGAGACAACATTTGTCTCTCTCCGGGAGGCAAACTTTGTCTCCCTCCGGGAGACAACATTTGTCTCTCTCCGGGAGACAAACTTTGTCTCCCCCCGGGAGACAACCTTTGTCTCCCTCCGAGAGACAACCTTTATCTCCCTCCGGGAGACAACCTTTGTCTCCCTCCGGGAGACAACATTTGTCTCTCTCTGGGAGACAACACTTGTCTCCCTACGGGAGACAACCTTTGTCTCCCTCCGGGAGACAACATTTGTCTCCCTCTGGGAGACAACCTTTGTCTCCCCCCGGGAGACAACCTTTGTCTCCCCCCGGGAGACAACCTTTGTCTCCCTCTGGGACACAACCTTTGTCTCCCTCCGAGAGACAACCTTTGTCTCCCTCCGGGAGACAACCTTTGTCTCCCTCCGAGAGACAACATTTGTCTCCCTCCGGGAGACAACATTTGTCACCCTCCGGGAGACAACATTTGTCTCCCTCCGGGAGACAACCTTTGTCTCCCCCGGCGAGACAACATTTGTCTCCCTCCGGGAGACAACCTTTGTCTCCCTCCGGGAGACAACATTCGTCTCCCTCCGGGAGACAACCTTTGTCTCCCTCCGGGAGACAACCTTTGTCTCCCTCCGGGAGACAACATTTGTCTCCCTCCGAAAGACAACATTTGTCTCTCTCCGTTAGACAATCTTTGTCTCCCCCCGGGAGACAACCTTTGTCTCCCTTTGAGAGACAACCTTTGTCTCCCTCCGGGAGACAACCTTTGTCTCCCTCCGAGAGACAACATGTGTCTCCCTCCGGGAGACAACATTTGTCACCCTCCGGGAGACAACATTTGTCTCCCTCCGGGAGACAACCTTTGTCTCCCCCGGGGAGACAACATTTGTCTCCCCCCGGGAGACAACCTTTGTCTCCCTCCGAGAGACAACCTTTGTCTCCTTCCGGGAGACAACATTTGTCTCCCTCCGGGAGACAACCTTTGTCTCCCCCCAGGAGACAACATTTGTCTCCCTCCGGGAGACAACCTTTGTCTCCTTCCGGGAGACAACGTTTGTCTCTCTCCGGGAGACAAACTTTGTCTCCCCCCGGGAGACAACCTTTGTCTCCCTCCGAGAGACAACCTTTGTCTCCCTCCGGGAGACAACATTTGTCACCCTCCGGGAGACAACATTTGTCTCCCTCCGGGAGACAACCTTTGTCTCCCCCGGGGAGACAACATTTGTCTCCCCCCGGGAGACAACCTTTGTCTCCCTCCGAGAGACAACCTTTGTCTCCTTCCGGGAGACAACATTTGTCTCCCTCCGGGAGACAACCTTTGTCTCCCCCCAGGAGACAACATTTGTCTCCCTCCGGGAGACAACCTTTGTCTCCTTCCGGGAGACAACGTTTGTCTCTCTCCGGGAGACAAACTTTGTCTCCCCCCGGGAGACAACCTTTGTCTCCCTCCGAGAGACAACCTTTGTCTCCCTCTGGGAGACAACCTTTGTCTCCCTCCGGTAGACAACCTTTGTCTCCCTCCGGTAGACAACCTTTGTCTCCCTCCGGGAGACAACACTTGTCTCTCTCCGGGAGACAACCTTTGCCTCCCTCCGAGAGACAACATTTGTCTCCCTCCGGAAGACAACCTTTGTCTCCCACGGGGAGACAACCTTTGTCTCCCTCCCAGAGACAACCTTTGTCTCCCTCCGGGAGACAACCTTTGTCTCCCTCCGGTAGACAACCTTTGTCTCCCTCCGGGAGACAACCTTTGTCTCCCTCCGGGAGACAACATTTGTCTCTCTCCGGGAGACAACATTTGTCTCCCTCCGGGAGACAACCTTTGTCTCCCCCGGGGAGACAACCTTTGTCTCCCTCCGGGAGACAACATTTGTCTCCCTCCGGGAGACAACTTTTGTCTCCCTCCGGGAGACAACCTTTGTCTCCCTCCGGGAGACAACATTTGTCTCCCTCCGGGAGACAACACTTGTCTCCCTCCGGAAGACAACCTTTGTCTCCCCCAGGGAGACAACCTCTGTCTCCCTCCGAGAGACAACCTTTGTCTCCCTCCGGGAGACAACCTTTGTCTCCCTCCGGTAGACAACCTTTGTCTCCCTCCTGGAGACAACATTTGTCTCCCTCCGGGAGACAACCTTTGTCTCCCTCAGGGAGACAACATTTGTCTCTCTCCGGGAGACAAACTTTGTCTCCCTCCGGGAGACAACATTTGTCTCTCTCCGGGAGACAAACTTTGTCTCCCCCCGGGAGACAACCTTTGTCTCCCTCCGAGGGACAACCTTTGTCTCCCCCGGGGAGACAACATTTGTCTCCCTCCGGGAGACAACCTTTGTCTCCCTCCGGGAGACAACATTTGTCTCCCTCCGGGAGACAACATTTGTCTCCCTCCGGGAGACAAATTTTGTCTCCCTCCGGGAGACAACCTTTGTCTCCCTCCGGGAGACAACCTTTGTCTCCCTCCGGGAGACAACCTTTGTCTCCCTCCGGGAGACAACATTTGTCTCCCTCCGAAAGACAACATTTGTCTCTCTCCGGGAGACAATCTTTGTCTCCCCCCGGGAGACAACCTTTGTCTCCCTCCGAGAGACAACCTTTGTCTCCCTCCGGGAGACAACCTTTGTCTCCCTCCGAGAGACAACATTTGTCTCCCTCCGGGAGACAACATTTGTCACCCTCCGGGAGACAACATTTGTCTCCCTCCGGGAGACAACCTTTGTCTCCCCCGGGGAGACAACATTTGTCTCCCCCCGGGAGACAACCTTTGTCTCCCTCCGAGAGACAACCTTTGTCTCCTTCCGGGAGACAACATTTGTCTCCCTCCGGGAGACAACCTTTGTCTCCCCCCGGGAGACAACCTTTGTCTCCCTCCGAGAGACAACATTTGTCTCCCTCCGGGAGACAACCTTTTTCTCCCCCGGGGAGACAACATTTGTCTCCCCCCGGGAGACAACCTTTGTCTCCCTCCGAGAGACAACCTTTGTCTCCTTCCGGGAGACAACCTTTGTCTCCCTCCGGCAGACAACCTTTGTCTCCCTCCGGGAGACAACCTTTGACTCCCTCCGGGAGACAACCTTTGTCTCCCTCCGGGAGACAACCTTTGTCTCCCTCCGGGAGACAACATTTGTCTCTCTCCGGGAGACAACCTTTGTCTCCCCCGGGAGACAACCTTTGTCTCCCTCCGGGAGACAACCTTTGACTCCCTCCGGGAGACAACCTTTGTCTCCCTCCGGGAGACAACATTTATCTCCTTCCGGGAGACAACCCTTGTCTCCCCCCGGGAGACGACCTTTGTCTCCCTCCGGGAGACAACCTTTGTCTCCCTCAGGGAGACAACCTTTATCTTCCTCCGGGAGACAACATTTGTCTCCCTCCGGAAGACAACCTTTGTCTCCCCCGGGGAGACCACCTTTGTCTCCCTCTGGGAGACAAGCTTTGTCTCCCTCCGGAAGACAACCTTTGTCTCCCCCGGGGAGACAACCTTTGTCTCCCTCCGGGAGACAACCTTTGTCTCCCTCCGGGAGACAACCTTTGTCTCCCTCCGAGAGACAACATTTGTCTCCCTCCGGGAGACAACATTTGTCACCCTCCGGGAGACAACATTTGTCTCCCTCCGGGAGACAACCTTTGTCTCCCCCGGGGAGACAACATTTGTCTCCCCCCGGGAGACAACCTTTGTCTCCCTCCGAGAGACAACCTTTGTCTCCTTCCGGGAGACAACATTTGTCTCCCTCCGGGAGACAACCTTTGTCTCCCCCCGGGAGACAACCTTTGTCTCCCTCCGGGAGACAACATTTGTCTCTCTCCGGGAGACAACCTTTGTCTCCCCCGGGAGACAACCTTTGTCTCCCTCCGGGAGACAACCTTTGACTCCCTCCGGGAGACAACCTTTGTCTCCCTTCGGGAGACAACATTTATCTCCTTCCGGGAGACAACCCTTGTCTCCCCCCGGGAGACGACCTTTGTCTCCCTCCGGGAGACAACCTTTGTCTCCCTCAGGGAGACAACCTTTATCTTCCTCCGGGAGACAACATTTGTCTCCCTCCGGAAGACAACCTTTGTCTCCCCCGGGGAGACCACCTTTGTCTCCCTCTGGGAGACAAGCTTTGTCTCCTTCCGGGAGACAACCTTTGTCTCCCTCCGGCAGACAACCTTTGTCTCCCTCCGGGAGACAACCTTTGACTCCCTCCGGGAGACAACCTTTGTCTCCCTCCGGGAGACAACCTTTGTCTCCCTCCGGGAGACAACATTTGTCTCTCTCCGGGAGACAACCTTTGTCTCCCCCGGGAGACAACCTTTGTCTCCCTCCGGGAGACAACCTTTGACTCCCTCCGGGAGACAACCTTTGTCTCCCTCCGGGAGACAACATTTATCTCCTTCCGGGAGACAACCCTTGTCTCCCCCCGGGAGACGACCTTTGTCTCCCTCCGGGAGACAACCTTTGTCTCCCTCAGGGAGACAACCTTTATCTTCCTCCGGGAGACAACATTTGTCTCCCTCCGGAAGACAACCTTTGTCTCCCCCGGGGAGACCACCTTTGTCTCCCTCTGGGAGACAAGCTTTGTCTCCCTCCGGAAGACAACCTTTGTCTCCCCCGGGGAGACAACCTTTGTCTCCCTCCGGGAGACAACCTTTGTCTCCCTCCGGGAGACAACCTTTGTCTCCCTCCGAGAGACAACATTTGTCTCCCTCCGGGAGACAACATTTGTCACCCTCCGGGAGACAACATTTGTCTCCCTCCGGGAGACAACCTTTGTCTCCCCCGGGGAGACAACATTTGTCTCCCCCCGGGAGACAACCTTTGTCTCCCTCCGAGAGACAACCTTTGTCTCCTTCCGGGAGACAACATTTGTCTCCCTCCGGGAGACAACCTTTGTCTCCCCCCGGGAGACAACCTTTGTCTCCCTCCGGGAGACAACATTTGTCTCTCTCCGGGAGACAACCTTTGTCTCCCCCGGGAGACAACCTTTGTCTCCCTCCGGGAGACAACCTTTGACTCCCTCCGGGAGACAACCTTTGTCTCCCTTCGGGAGACAACATTTATCTCCTTCCGGGAGACAACCCTTGTCTCCCCCCGGGAGACGACCTTTGTCTCCCTCCGGGAGACAACCTTTGTCTCCCTCAGGGAGACAACCTTTATCTTCCTCCGGGAGACAACATTTGTCTCCCTCCGGAAGACAACCTTTGTCTCCCCCGGGGAGACCACCTTTGTCTCCCTCTGGGAGACAAGCTTTGTCTCCTTCCGGGAGACAACATTTGTCTCCCTCCGGGAGACAACCTTTGTCTCCCCCCGGGAGACAACCTTTGTCTCCCTCCGAGAGACAACATTTGTCTCCCTCCGGGAGACAACCTTTTTCTCCCCCGGGGAGACAACATTTGTCTCCCCCCGGGAGACAACCTTTGTCTCCCTCCGAGAGACAACCTTTGTCTCCTTCCGGGAGACAACCTTTGTCTCCCTCCGGTAGACAACCTTTGTCTCCCTCCGGGAGACAACCTTTGACTCCCTCCGGGAGACAACCTTTGTCTCCCTCCGGGAGACAACCTTTGTCTCCCTCCGGGAGACAACATTTGTCTCTCTCCGGGAGACAACCTTTGTCTCCCCCGGGAGACAACCTTTGTCTCCCTCCGGGAGACAACCTTTGACTCCCTCCGGGAGACAACCTTTGTCTCCCTCCGGGAGACAACATTTATCTCCTTCCGGGAGACAACCCTTGTCTCCCCCCGGGAGACGACCTTTGTCTCCCTCCGGGAGACAACCTTTGTCTCCCTCAGGGAGACAACCTTTATCTTCCTCCGGGAGACAACATTTGTCTCCCTCCGGAAGACAACCTTTGTCTCCCCCGGGGAGACCACCTTTGTCTCCCTCTGGGAGACAAGCTTTGTCTCCCTCCGGAAGACAACCTTTGTCTCCCCCGGGGAGACAACCTTTGTCTCCCTCCGGGAGACAACCTTTGTCTCCCTCCGAGAGACAACCTTTGTCTCCCTCCGGGAGACAACCTTTGTCTCCCTCCGAGAGACAACATTTGTCTCCCTCCGGGAGAAAACATTTGTCACCCTCCGGGAGACAACATTTGTCTCCCTCCGGGAGACAACCTTTGTCTCCCCCGGGGAGACAACATTTGTCTCCCCCCGGGAGACGACCTTTGTCTCCCTCCGAGAGACAACCTTTGTCTCCTTCCGGGAGACAACCTTTGTCTCCCTCCGGTAGACAACCTTTGTCTCCCTCCGGGAGACAACCTTTGACTCCCTCCGGGAGACAACCTTTGTCTCCCTCCGGGAGACAACCTTTGTCTCCCTCCGGGAGACAACATTTGTCTCCCTCCGGGAGACAACCTTTGTCTCCCCCGGGAGATAACCTTTGTCTCCC
Organism: Aurelia sp. 4 Dawson et al 2005; assembly: GCA_964019985.1. Classification (NCBI taxonomy): domain Eukaryota; kingdom Metazoa; phylum Cnidaria; class Scyphozoa; order Semaeostomeae; family Ulmaridae; genus Aurelia; species Aurelia sp. 4 Dawson et al 2005. Next base: position 629,518 of record OZ026512.1, on the reverse strand, counting down.
TTCGGGAGACAACCTTTGACTCCCTCCGGGAGACAACCTTTGTCTCCCTCCGGGAGACAACATTTATCTCCTTCCGGGAGACAACCCTTGTCTCCCCCCGGGAGACGACCTTTGTCTCCCTCCGGGAGACAACCTTTGTCTCCCTCTGGGAGACAACCTTTATCTCCCTCCGGGAGACAACATTTGTCTCCCTCCGGAAGACAACCTTTGTCTCCCCCGGGGAGACCACCTTTGTCTCCCTCTGGGAGACAAGCTTTGTCTCCCTCCGGAAGACAACCTTTGTCTCCCCCGGGGAGACAACCTTTGTCTCCCTCTGGGAGACAACATTTGTCTCCCTCCGGGAGACAACCTTTGTCTCCCCCCTGGAGACAACCTTTGTCTCCCTGCGGGAGACATCCTTTATCTCCCTCCGGTAGACAACCTTTGTCTCCCTCCGGGAGACAACCTTTGTCTCCCCCGGGGAGACAACATTTGTCTCCCCCCGGGAGACGACCTTTGTCTCCCTCCGAGAGACAACCTTTGTCTCCTTCCGGGAGACAACCTTTGTCTCCCTCCGGTAGACAACCTTTGTCTCCCTCCGGGAGACAACCTTTGACTCCCTCCGGGAGACAACCTTTGTCTCCCTCCGGGAGACAACCTTTGTCTCCCTCCGGGAGACAACATTTGTCTCCCTCCGGGAGACAACCTTTGTCTCCCCCGGGAGATAACCTTTGTCTCCCTTCGGGAGACAACCTTTGACTCCCTCCGGGAGACAACCTTTGTCTCCCTCCGGTGGACAACATTTATCTCCTTCCGGGAGACAACCCTTGTCTCCCCCCGGGAGACGACCTTTGTCTCCCTCCGGGAGACAACCTTTGTCTCCCTCCGGGAGACAACCTTTATCTCCCTCCGGGAGACAACATTTGTCTCCCTCCGGAAGACAACCTTTGTCTCCCCCGGGGAGACCACCTTTGTCTCCCTCTGGGAGACAAGCTTTGTCTCCCTCCGGAAGACAACCTTTGTCTCCCCCGGGGAGACAACCTTTGTCTCCCTCTGGGAGACAACATTTGTCTCCCTCCGGGAGACAACCTTTGTCTCCCCCCAGGAGACAACCTTTGTCTCCCTGCGGGAGACATCCTTTATCTCCCTCCGGTAGACAACCTTTGTCTCCCTCCGGGAGACAACCTTTGACTCCCTCCGGGAGACAACCTTTGTCTCCCTCCGGGAGACAACCTTTGTCTCCCTCCGGGAGACAACATTTGTCTCCCTCCGGGAGACAACCTTTGTCTCCCCCGGGAGATAACCTTTGTCTCCCTCCGGGAGACAACCTTTGACTCCCTCCGAATTTGAGCAAAGATCAATGCACTCAAGCTATGTAACAAGAAACTGCCATGATCTTCAGATCCCAAGGCTAAATACAGAACATGCAAAAAAGGGCTTTAAATATTCGGCTCTAAAAATGTGGAATGACACGCCTGTTGATATACGAGAGGCCCCAACTCTCGGTTGCTTTAAAAAACAATTGAAAGCACACCTACTGGCTGATCAAAAACCTTAACTTCAAAACACGACCCCCTGGAAGAACAGCAATATTAACATTTGGAAATTTTTCGTTAGTTTTAAGATTGTATATAAGTATTATTAGATGCTGAAGGGTTTAATTTTCGTGTATAAATATTTATTCATATCATATCATATCATATAACGTCTCCCTCAGGGAGACAATATTTGTCTACCTCTGGGAGACAACCTTTGTCTTCCTCCCGGAGACAACATTTGGTTCCCTCCGGGAGACAACATTTGTCTCCCTCCGGGAGACAACATTTGACTCCCTCCGGGAGACAACCTTTGTCTCCCCCGGGAGATAACCTTTGTCTCCCTCCGGGAGACAACCTTTGACTCCCTCCGGGAGACAACCTTTGTCTCCCTCCGGGAGACAACATTTATCTCCTTCCGGGAGACAACCCTTGTCTCCCCCCGGGAGACGACCTTTGTCTCCCTCCGGGAGACAACATTTGTCTCCCTCCGGGAGACAACCTTTGTCTCCCCCCGGGAGACAACCTTTGTCTCCCTCCGGGAGACAACATTTGTCTCCCCCCGGGAGACAACCTTTGTTCTATAAAATTGTAAATAACCTAACACCCAACTATACAAGGGATCCAATTCCACCTCATCAGCAGTCTCAATACTCTCTCCGAAAGCATGATGTAATCGGGCAAATAAGGACAAGAACTGAAAGATTCAAATCTACGTTTTATCCACATTGTCTGTCCGAATGGAATGCACTTGAAACTGAGACTAGGCTTGCGCCATCTGTTGCCATCTTAAGAAGAAGATGCTATTGAAAATTCGCCCTTCTGGAAAACCCGTCTATGGGATTCATGACCCAAAAGGTCTGTCCTATCTAACTCAACTAAGAGTCGGCCTCAGCAAGCTAAATTTTCATAAATTTAAACACAATTTTAAAGATACCACGAACCCTATGTGTCCGACAAATGATGGTATTGAAGATACGGAAAACTTCTTGTTGCTCTGCCCTTACTTCGATTTACAAAGACAAAACCTTCTCGCTGGAATCTATGCATTATTACGACCACTTGGATATGTAAATCTTAAAAATGATGCTCTATTGCAAATCTTATTGTATGGCGATGATGATTTTCCCAATTCATTAAATCGACATATTCTTGAGCTTACGCTACAGTTTATCCATGAAACTGGTCGATTTGAATGAAGATCTATCATTTACCCTATTCATTCATAAGCCACCCAGCAGTCATCGGTAAATTGTTGTATGTAGCTTTTTGTAATCGTATATTTAATTTTAGTTTAGTTCTGTGTTTTTATGGAATGGCGTCGGGGTAGACAGGGTATTATGCTCCTCGGGGTATCGTCTTCGTAGTGTAGTTAAGTATATTGTAAGTAGTGTTTTAGGTAATTCGTCCTTGCAACAATTTTTATATTGAGTATAAAAAAAAAAAAAAAAAAACAACCTTTGTCTCCCTCCGGAAGACAACCTTTGTCTCCCCCGGGGAGACAACCTTTGTCTCCCTCTGAGAGACAACCTTTGTCTCCCTCCGGGAGACAACCTTTGTCTCCCTCCGGGAGACAACATTTGTTTCCCTCTGGGAGACAACCTTTGTCTCCCTCCGGGAGACATTCATTTCATTTTTTTTTTCATTTTTACTTATTTAGGCACGGTAGCCCCGTCAGTCCGTGGGAACTGCTTTTACAAATAGGAAGATAGATACTACGAAATAGGAAAGGTCATCATAGTTTGTTTTTGATTCTTCTCTTAAAGGTGGCAAGGGAAGGTGCCTGTTTGGCGTCGCGTTCAAGTTGATTCCAAAGCTTAGGTCCACGAAAAGAAATAGCCCTCTGCCCATTGTTGGTCTTTCGTAATGGAAGCGAAAGATCAGTATCAGTATTTCTCAGTTTTCTAGCATATCGAGTCGAAGTTTTACTAAACAGGTTGGAAAGGTACTCTGGGACGAGGCCATTTAACGATTTGTACATAGTTGTCGCTATTTCGCTCCTAATAATATCATCCACTGTTGGCCAATTCAAACTGCGAATTATTGGCATAGCAGGCGCATCAAAACTGCTTTTAACCACAATTCTAGCTGCTCGATTCTGCAACTTTTGCAACGTTTGCAGTTTAGTCACCCCACAACACCCCCATACTGAACAGCAGAACCGAAAATGGGGCTCAACGATACCCCGATACATTTCACACAACGTGTTTTGAGGTAAAAATTTTCTGGAATATTTCAAAAACCCGATTGCACGAGAAACCTTGGTACGAAGATTGTTAATGTGTTCATCCCAATTCAAGCTCCTATCGATCATCACACCCAGATACTTTGTTCGGTCAACATTTTCAACTTGAGAGTCACCAATAAAAAACTGTGGATGATCAACGGTTTTATCACTGATTTTCTTAATTTTGGGCTGCGAACCTACAATCAGAGCTTGTGTTTTTAGAACATTCAAAGAAAGTTTATTACCTTGCAACCATTGCTTCAACTCGTTTAGCTCACTATTTAAAGTTTGGTTTATATCTGCTAAGCTCGAAGAAGAATAAGAAATACTGGTGTCGTCGGCGTACATGGTCACTCTACCTTTGTTCAGAGAGAATGGAAGATCATTGATATAAATCAGAAACAACAGAGGGCCTAGACAAGAACCCTGGGGCACACCGCAGCGAATATCTTCGGTTTTAGAACATATCCCATTAACTTTGCAGAATTGCTTTCGAGAGGTTAGATATGATGTAAACCATGTAAGTTCTAGATTTTCCACACCATACTTTCTCAACTTTGCAAGTAAAATGTCATGGTCGACAGTGTCAAATGCTTTCTTTAGATCAATAAAAATATTTGCGGTGTATCTGCCATTGTCCATGTTCACATACCAGTCATCTGTGTTGTTTAGAAGGCAAGTGACAACAGAATGAAGGGCTCTGAAGCCAGATTGGTTTGAAAATAGATGTTTGTTTTTGTCCAAATAATCGTACAGCTGGTTAAAGATAAGCTTTTCAAAAACCCTGGCTAAAACAGGCAGGACAGATATAGGTCGGTAGTTAGATCGATCGTTAGTTTGACCACTTTTAAAAATTGGGGCTACTCTGGCTATTTTCCAGCTATCTGGAAAACAACCAGTAGCAATTGAAAGATTGAAAATATCACAAAGAGATTCTGAGATAACCGGAAGAGCAATTTTCAGGAAATAGCTAGCAATGCCATCAGTACCACAACCCTTTGAGGTTTTGAATTTGCCAAAAACTTTACATAACTGGAAGGTGTCAATAACATGGAATTCAAATTTGGTTTTCCGAGGATTTACATCATAATCATTCTCAAGAAGAGGGTTTTTTGCTTTGGGGATTTTGTCACTAAGTGTCTCTCCGATGGTACAGAAGAAGTTATTCATCGATTCTGCTATGTCAGCACTGGTAGATATTTGCTTTCCGTCGATGTTTATGGACAAAATGTTGGTAGTTTTGGATTTCTTGTTTAAAACGTTATTGATGGTCTTCCAAGTGTCTTTGAGGTCTCCCTCGCAGGAAGCAATTTTTTTAGTGAAATACTCGCGCTTTAGTTGCCCATTTAATTTATTTACTTGGTTACGAATATGTCTATAGGACTGCATTAATAGTTCGGAGTTTGAACGAATGGCTCGTTTTTTAAGCTTGTCCCTAGCCTTGCACATAAGTTTGAAATCACTATTCAACCATGGACAGAATTTGTCAGAAACACGCCTGTTACGTGTTGGGGCATGTTTTTCAAGAATAAGCGAGAAAATGTTTGTCCATTTACTAACCACGACATTGACGTCATCTGTATTCCGCACAATGCCTCTCCAGTCTACCCCTAAAAGATCATTGACAAACTCAGTTTGATCAAAGTTCTTCATTTGCCTTGTAGAAATATTTTTGTGTTGTTTTTTGCAAGCGCCACGAAATTTCCTTACACAAAAGACCAAGTAATGATCGCTAAGGCAAGATTTATGTATTCCAGAAGTTACTATATTATTTTTGTTCGTCGTAGCTATATGATCTATAAGAGTAGTTGTGGTCAGTGTCTCACGAGAAGGGCTTTCAATTAATTGATGAAAGCCGAAAAGATTGTATATTTCTTGTAGACGTTCAGAATGAGCTGGAAGGTCGTTAGAAACTCCCTCTTTGGAATGTATCGGCAGAAAATCGCAGTTTGTATCGCCTAAAAGAATAGTTTCCTTGTCTTCCCTATCAAGAAATTGTAGACATTTCTCTAACTGATCAAAAGTATCAACATTTGACAACCTCACAACTCCGGGAGACAACCTTACTCTCCCCCTGGGAGACAACCTTTGTCTCCCTCTAGGAGACAACCTTTGTCTATCTCCGGGAGACAACCTTTGTCTCCCTCCGGGAGACAACCTTTGTTTCCCTCCAGGAGACAACATTTGTCTCCCTCCGGGAGACAACATTTGTCTCCCTCCGGGAGACAACATTTGTCTCTCTCCGGGAGACAACATTTGTCTCCCTCTGGGAGACAACCTTTGTCTCCCTCCGGGAGACAACCTTTATCTCCCTCCGGGAGAGAACATCTGTCTCCCTCCGGGAGACAACCTTTGTCTCCCTCCGAGAGACAACATTTGTCTCTCTCCGGGAGACAACCTTTGTCTTTCCCCGGGAGACAACCTTTGTCTCCTCCCGGGAGACAACCTTGTTTCCCTCCGGGAGACCACCTTTGTCTCCCTCCGGGAGACAAACTTTGTCTCCCTCTGGGAGACAACTTTTGTCTCCCCCCTGGAGACAACCTTTGTCTCTCTCCGGGAGACAACATTTGTCTCCCTCCGGGAGACAACCTTTGTTTCCCTCCAGGAGACAACATTTGTCTCCCTCCGGGAGACAACATTTGTCTCCCTCCGGGAGACAACATTTGTCTCTCTCCGGGAGACAACATTTGTCTCCCTCTGGGAGACAACCTTTGTCTCCCTCCGGGAGACAACCTTTATCTCCCTCCGGGAGAGAACATTTGTCTCCCACCGGGAGACAACCTTTGTCTCCCTCCGAGAGACAACATTTGTCTCTCTCCGGGAGACAACCTTTGTCTCCCCCCGGGAGACAACCTTTGTCTCCTCCCGGGAGACAACCTTTGTCTCCCTCCGGGAGACCACCTTTGTCTCCCTCCGGGAGACAATCTTTGTCTCCCTCTGGGAGACAACATTTGTCTCCCTCCGGGAGACAACGTTTGTCTCCCTCTGGGAGACAACCTTTGTCTCCCTCCGGGAGACAACCTTTGTCTCCCTCCGGGAGACAACCTTTGTCTCCCTCCGGGAGACAACCTTTGTCTCCTCCCGGGAGACAACCTTTGTCTCCCTCCGGGAGACCACCTTTGTCTCCCTCCGGGAGACAATCTTTGTCTCCCTCTGGGAGACAACATTTGTCTCCCTCCGGGAGACAACGTTTGTCTCCCTCTGGGAGACAACCTTTGTCTCCCTCCGGGAGACAACCTTTGTCTCCCTCCGGGAGACAACCTTTGTCTCCCTCCGGGAGACAACATTTGTCTCCCTCCGGGAGACAACATTTGTCTCCCTCCGGGAGACAACATTTGTCTCCCTCCGGGAGACAACCTTTGTCTCCCCCCTGGAGACAACCTTTGTCTCTCTCCGGGAGACAACATTTGTCTCCCTCCGGGAGACAACCTTTGTCTCCCTCGGGGAGACAACCTTTGTCTCCCTATGGGAGACAACCTTTGTCTCCCTCCGGGAGAAAACCTTTGTCTCCCTCCGGGAGACAACCTTTATCTCCCTCTGGGAGACAACCTTTGTCTCCCTCCGGAAGACAACATTTGTCTCCCTCTGGGAGACAACCTTTGTCTCCCTCCGGGAGACAACATTTGTCTCCCTCCGGGAGACAACATTTGTCTCTCTCAGGGAGACAACATTTGTCTCCCTCCGGGAGACAACATTTGTCTCCCTCTGGGAGACAACCTTTGTCTCCCTCCGGGAGACAACATTTGTCTCCCTCCGGGAGACAACCTTTGTCTCCCCCCGGAAGACAACATTTGTCTCCCTCCGGGAGACAACCTTTGTCTCCCCCCGGAAGACAACCTTTGTCTCTCTCCGGGAGACAACATTTGTCACCCTCCGGGAGACAACCTTTGTCCCCCTCCGGGACACAACATTTGTCTCCCTCCGGGAGACAACATTTGTCTCCCTCCGGAAGACAACCTTTGTCTCCCCCGGGGAGACAACCTTTGTCTCCCTCTGGGAGACAACCTTTGTCTCCCTCCGGGAGACAGACTTTGTCTCCCTCCTGGAGACAACCTGTGTCTCCCTCCGGGAGACAACCTTTGTATCACTCCGGGAGACAACCTTTGTCTCCCTCCGGGAGACAACCTTTGACTCCCTCCGGGAGACAACCTTTGTCTCCCTCCGGGAGACAACATTTGTCTCCCTCCGCTAGACAACATTTGTCTCCTTCCTGGAGACAACCTTTGTCTCCCCCCGGGAGACAACATTTGTCTCCCTCTGGGAGACAACCTTTGTCTCCCTCCGGGAGACAAAATTTGTCTCCCTCCGGGAGACAACCTTTGTCTCCCCCCGGAAGACAACCTTTGTCTCCCCCCGGGAGACAACCTTTGTCTCTCTCCGGGAGACAACATTTGTCTCCCTCCGGGAGACAACCTTTGTCCCCCTCCGGGACACAACATTTGTCTCCCTCCGGAAGACAACCTTTGTCTCCCTCCGGGAGACAACATTTGTCTCCCTCCGCTAGACAACATTTGTCTCCTTCCTGGAGACAACCTTTGTCTCCCCCCGGGAGACAACATTTGTCTCCCTCTGGGAGACAACCTTTGTCTCCCTCCGGGAGACAAAATTTGTCTCCCTCCGGGAGACAACCTTTGTCTCCCCCCGGGAGACAACATTTGTCTCCCTCCGGGAGACAACATTTGTCTCTCTCAGGGAGACAACATTTGTCTCTCTCCGGGAGACAACATTTGTCTCCCCCCGGAAGACAACCTTTGTCTCTCTCCGGGAGACAACATTTGTCACCCTCCGGGAGACAACCTTTGTCCCCCTCCGGGACACAACATTTGTCTCCCTCCGGGAGACAACATTTGTCTCCCTCCGGAAGACAACCTTTGTCTCCCTCTGGGAGACAACCTTTGTCTCCCTCCGGGAGACAGACTTTGTCTCCCTCCTGGAGACTACCTGTGTCTCCCTCCGGAAGACAACCTTTGTCTCCCCCGGGGAGACAACCTTTGTCTCCCTCTGGGAGACAACCTTTGTCTCCCTCCGGGAGACAGACTTTGTCTCCCTCCGGGAGACAACCTTTGACTCCCTCCGGGAGACAACCTTTGTCTCCCTCCGCTAGACAACATTTGTCTCCCTCCTGGAGACAACCTTTGTCTCCCCCCGGGAGACAACCTTTGTCTCCCTCCGGGAGACAACATTTGTCTCCCTCCGGGAGACAACATTTATCTCCCTCCGGGAGCCAACCTTTGTCTCTCTCCGGGAGACAACATTTGTCTCCCTCCGGGAGACAACCTTTGTCTCCCCCGGGGAGACAACCTTTGTCTCCCTATGGGAGACAACCTTTGTCTCCCTCCGGGAGACAACCTTTGTCTCCCTCCGGGAGACAACCTTTACCTCCCTCTGGGAGACAACCTTTGTCTCCCTCCGGGAGACAACATTTGTCTCCCTCTGGGAGACAACCTTTGTGTCCCTCCGGGAGACAACATTTGTCTCCCTCCGGGAGACAACCTTTGTCTCCCCCCGGGAGACAACCTTTGTCTCCTTCCGGGAAACAACCTTTGTCTCCCTCAAGGAGACAACATTTGTCTCCCTCCGGGAGACAACATATGTCTCCCTCCGGGAGACAACATTTGTCTCCCCCCGGAAGACAACCTTTGTCTCCCCCCGGGAGACAACCTTTGTCTCTCTCCGGGAGACAACATTTGTCTCCCTCCGGGAGACAACCTTTGTCCCCCTCCGGGACACAACATTTGTCTCCCTCCGGAAGACAACCTTTGTCTCCCTCCGGGAGACAACATTTGTCTCCCTCCGCTAGACAACATTTGTCTCCTTCCTGGAGACAACCTTTGTCTCCCCCCGGGAGACAACATTTGTCTCCCTCTGGGAGACAACCTTTGTCTCCCTCCGGGAGACAAAATTTGTCTCCCTCCGGGAGACAACCTTTGTCTCCCCCCGGGAGACAACATTTGTCTCCCTCCGGGAGACAACATTTGTCTCTCTCAGGGAGACAACATTTGTCTCCCTCCGGGAGACAACATTTGTCTCCCTCTGGGAGACAACCTTTGTCTCCCTCCGGGAGACAACATTTGTCTCCCTCCGGGAGACAACCTTTGTCTCCCCCCGGAAGACAACATTTGTCTCCCTCCGGGAGACAACCTTTGTCTCCCCCCGGAAGACAACCTTTGTCTCTCTCCGGGAGACAACATTTGTCACCCTCCGGGAGACAACCTTTGTCCCCCTCCGGGACACAACATTTGTCTCCCTCCGGGAGACAACATTTGTCTCCCTCCGGAAGACAACCTTTGTCTCCCCCGGGGAGACATCCTTTGTCTCCCTCTGGGAGACAACCTTTGTCTCCCTCCGGGAGACAGACTTTGTCTCCCTCCTGGAGACAACCTGTCTCTCCCTCCGGAAGACAACCTTTGTCTCCCCCGGGGAGACAACCTTTGTCTCCCTCTGGGAGACAACCTTTGTCTCCCTCCGGGAGACAACCTTTACCTCCCTCTGGGAGACAACCTTTGTCTCCCTCCGGGAGACAACATTTGTCTCCCTCTGGGAGACAACCTTTGTGTCCCTCCGGGAGACAACATTTGTCTCCCTCCGGGAGACAACATTTGTCTCTCTCAGGGAGACAACATTTGTCTCCCTCCCGGAGACAACCTTTGTCTCCCTCCGGGAGACAACATTTGTCTCCCTCCGGAAGACAACCTTTGTCTCCCCCAGGGAGACAACCTTTGTCTCCCTCTGGGAGACAACCTTTGTCTCCCTCTGGGAGACAACCTTTGTCTCCCTCCGGGAGACAACCTTTGTCTCCCTCGGGGAGACAACATTTGTCTCACTCCGGGAGATAACATTTGTTTCCCTCCGGGAGACAATCTTTGTCTCCCTCCGGGAGACAACCTTTGTCTCCCACCGGGAGACAACATTTGTCTACCTCCGGGAGACAACATTTGTCTCCCTTCGGTAGTCAACATTTGTCTCCCTCCGGGAGACAACATTTGTCACCCTCCGGGAGACAAACTTTGTCTCCCTCCGGGAGACAACCTTTGTCTCCCTCCGGGAGACAACATTTGCCTCCCTCCGGGAGACAACATTCGCCTCCCTCCGGGAGACAACCTTTGTCTCCCCCCGGGAGACAACCTTTGTCTCCTTCCGGGAAACAACCTTTGTCTCCCTCAAGGAGACAACATTTGTCTCCCTCCGGGAGACAACATATGTCTCCCTCCGGGAGACAACATTTGTCTCCCCCCGGAAGACAACCTTTGTCTCCCCCCGGGAGACAACCTTTGTCTCTCTCCGGGAGACAACATTTGTCTCCCTCCGGGAGACAACCTTTGTCCCCCTCCGGGACACAACATTTGTCTCCCTCTGGAAGACAACATTTGTCTCCCTCCGGGAGACAACATATGTCTCCCTCCGGGAGACAACATTTGTCTCCCTCCGGGAGACAACCTTTGTCCCCTCCGGGAGATAACATTTGTTTCCCTCCGGGAGACAATCTTTGTCTCCCTCCGGGAGACAACCTTTGTCTCCCACCGGGAGACAACATTTGTCTCCCTCCGGAAGACAACCTTTGTCTCCCCCAGGGAGACAACCTTTGTCTCCCTCTGGGAGACAACCTTTGTCTCCCTCTGGGAGACAACCTTTGTCTCCCTCCGGGAGACAACCTTTGTCTCCCTCGGGGAGACAACATTTGTCTCACTCCGGGAGATAACATTTGTTTCCCTCCGGGAGACAATCTTTGTCTCCCTCCGGGAGACAACCTTTGTCTCCCACCGGGAGACAACATTTGTCTACCTCCGGGAGACAACATTTGTCTCCCTTCGGTAGTCAACATTTGTCTCCCTCCGGGAGACAACATTTGTCACCCTCCGGGAGACAAACTTTGTCTCCCTCCGGGAGACAACCTTTGTCTCCCTCCGGGAGACAACATTTGCCTCCCTCCGGGAGACAACATTCGCCTCCCTCCGGGAGACAACCTTTGTCTCCCCCCGGGAGACAACCTTTGTCTCCTTCCGGGAAACAACCTTTGTCTCCCTCAAGGAGACAACATTTGTCTCCCTCCGGGAGACAACATATGTCTCCCTCCGGGAGACAACATTTGTCTCCCTCCGGGAGACAACCTTTGTCCCCTCCGGGAGACAACCTTTGTCTCCCTCCGGGACAACCTTTGTCTCCCTCCGGGAGATAACATTTGTCTCCCTCCGGTAGTCAACATTTGTCTCCCTCCGGGAGACAACATTTGTCGCCCTCCGGGAGACAACCTTTGTCTCCCCCCGGGAGATAACCTTTGTCTCCCTCCGGGAGTCAACATTTGTCTCCCTCCGGGAGATATACTTTGTCTCCCCCCGGGAGACAACATTTGTGTAAACTGTGAATCTTTCCAGAAGCAATATAAACCAGAAGCAGCTCCAGATTGTCTTCAGAAAATACACATATGAATTTGGCACTGTACATCGATCTTAAGACAAACTCTCATATGACACTAAATCCCAAAACTAACGTGATTCTATGGGCTTCTCCAAAGCCTTAGCATGCCAACCTCAGTGACACCTAAAATGTGGGCAACAAGAGCTTTCGCAAGCCTCTTGCGCCCATAACCAATTCGTCCGACGTTAGCCTTTCTAATCCATTGCTGTTCTCTAAATCTAATGATACAGGCACTATTTATACAAAAAGAGTTTTCTAAAATATTTCAACGCAGACTGTAATGTTACATGGGAGAGACCAGATATTTCCAAATATGGTTTCCATAACGCGAGAAGGTTCCATGTTTCCAAATTGGGTAACAGGGTAATCATGACCTTGCAATAAAACAGCTTAGGTAGGGCAAATCTCTAATCCTGGTAAACAAAAGAAACAAAGGTCGGGGGAATGCATGCGGTAATTCTAATGCCTTTCTGACGCAACAGGGGATTCCTTTTGGTACAAATAGGCATACGTAATAGACGACTTTCAGCAGATTACAAAAAGTGACGCAAACGGGCCTAAGCAAATTCTTCAAACAAGGGCCTAAATCTAAACCTAAAGTTTCTTATAAGGGAAATCCTTGTGTCCAAAATTAGCCGTATTACATACCTCCCCATCGAGGAAAAGTAATCGTCCTCGATTCTACATGGACTATTAAACAAAGCCTAAAACAAATCTGCTAACTACATATCTACAAAATAAAATTAACGAATGTTCAGTCTCTCACATTGATTGTCCGTGGTCTTCTTCATAAACGATGCAACAAATGAATTTCCGTTGAGTGTTCAGGGTGTTCGAGCTCTTTAATCTTACAGACAAGTGTTCGTCGCCTTCCTCGTTCGAAATTCATGCTCTCTAGCAAGTTCCAATAAAACATAATGCGTGTTAAGGGTGTTCGTTTCTCTTCAGGTTACACCAGAGCATACGTTGCCTTTAGCAATATGTTTCTTGAACTTCAATGTCCGAGCTTAAAAAATGTCGACTTTTCCATGTCAAAAATAAACCATGTTACCTAATTACGTTCTTTCGTTGTTCTAGCCAAATTCGCTGCTTTCTTTGATCTTACACGTTGGGTTCGGGATCTGTTTCCAGCACCTTCTTTAATCCCGCTAATCCTGTCACCAAATGTAAACTGTGAATCTTTCCAGAAGCAATATAAACCAGAAGCAGCTCCAGATTGTCTTCAGAAAATACACATATGAATTTGGCACTGTACATCGATCTTAAGACAAACTCTCATATGACACTAAATCCCAAAACTAACGTGATTCTATGGGCTTCTCCAAAGCCTTAGCATGCCAACCTCAGTGACACCTAAAATGTGGGCAACAAGAGCTTTCGCAAGCCTCTTGCGCCCATAACCAATTCGTCCGACGTTAGCCTTTCTAATCCATTGCTGTTCTCTAAATCTAATGATACAGGCACTATTTATACAAAAAGAGTTTTCTAAAATATTTCAACGCAGACTGTAATGTTACATGGGAGAGACCAGATATTTCCAAATATGGTTTCCATAACGCGAGAAGGTTCCATGTTTCCAAATTGGGTAACAGGGTAATCATGACCTTGCAATAAAACAGCTTAGGTAGGGCAAATCTCTAATCCTGGTAAACAAAAGAAACAAAGGTCGGGGGAATGCATGCGGTAATTCTAATGCCTTTCTGACGCAACAGGGGATTCCTTTTGGTACAAATAGGCATACGTAATAGACGACTTTCAGCAGATTACAAAAAGTGACGCAAACGGGCCTAAGCAAATTCTTCAAACAAGGGCCTAAATCTAAACCTAAAGTTTCTTATAAGGGAAATCCTTGTGTCCAAAACTAGCCGTATTACATTTGTCTACCTCCGGGAGACAACATTTGTCTACCTCAGAGACAACATTTGTCTCCCTCCGGGAGACAACCTTTGTCTCCCTCCGTGAGACAACCTTTGTCTCCCCCCGGGAGACAACCTTTGTCTCCCTCCTTGAGATAACCTTTGTCTCCCCCCGGGAGACAACCTTTGTCTCCCTCCGGGAGACAACCTTTGTCTCCCTCCGGGAGACAACCTTTGTCTCCCTCCGGGAGACAATATTTGTCTCCCCCCGGGAGACAACATTTGTCTCCCTCCGGGAGACAACCTTTGTCTCCCTCTTTGGGACAACCTTTGTCTCCCCTCGGGAGACAACCTTTCTCTCCCTCTGGGAGACAACATTTGTCAACCTCCGGGAGACAACCTTTGTCTCCCCCCGGGAGACAAGCTTTGTCTCCTTCCGGGAGTCAACATTTGTCTCCCTCCGGGAGACAACATTTGTCTCCTTCCGGGAGACATTCTTTGTCTCCCCCCGGGAGACAACATTTGTCTACCTCCGGGAGACATTATTTCTCTACCTCCAGGAGACAACATTTTGTCCCTCCGGGAGACAACCTTTGTCTCCTTCCGTGAGACAACCTTTGTCTCCCCCCGGGAGACAACCTTTGTCTCCCTCCGTGAGACAACCTTTGTCTCCCCCCGGGAGACAACCTTTGTCTCCCTCCGGGAGACAACCTTTTTCTCCCTCTGGGAGACAACATTTGCCTTCCTCCGGGAGACAACATTTGTCTCCCTCCGAGAGACAACCTTTGTCTCCCCCCGGGAGACAACCTTTGTCTCCCTCCGGGAGACAACTTTTGTCTCCCCCCAGGAGACAACCTTTGTCTCCATCCGGGAGTCAACATTTGTCTTCCTCCGGGAGACAATCTTTGTCTCCCCCCGGGAGACAACATTTGTCTCCCTCCAGGAGACAACCTTGTCTCCCTCCGGGAGATAACATTTGTCTCCCTCCGGTAGTCAACATTTGTCTCCCTCCGGGAGACAACATTTTTCACCCTCCGGGAGACAACCTTTGTCTCCCCCCGGGAGACAACCTTTGTCTCCCTCTGGGAATCAACATTTGTCTCCCTCCGGGAGATAATCTTTGTCTCCCCCCGGGAGACAACATTTGTCTCCCTCCGGGAGACAACCTTGTCTCCCTCCGGGAGACAAAATTTGTCTCCCTCCGGGAGACAACCTTTTTCTCCCTCCGGGAGACAACATTTGCCTTCCTCCGGGAGACAACATTTGTCTCCCTCCGAGAGACAACCTTTGTCTCCCTCCGGGAGACAACCTTTTTCTCCCTCCGGGAGACAACATTTGCCTTCCTCCGGGAGACAACATTTGTCTCCCTCCGGGAGACAACATTTGTCTACCTCCGGGAGACAACATATGTCTCCCTCCGGGAGACAACCTTTGTCTCCCTCCGTGAGACAGCCTTTGTCTCCCCCCTGGAGACAACCTTTGTCCCCTCCGGGAGACAACCTTGTCTCCCTCCGGGAGACAACATTTGTCTCCCTCCTGGAGACAACCTTTTTCTCCCTCCGGGAGACAACATTTGCCTTCCTCCGGGAGACAACATTTGTCTCCCTCCGGGAGACAACCTTTGTCTCCCCCCGGGAGACAACCTTTGTCTCCCTCCGGGAGACAACCTTTGTCTCCCTCCGGGAGACAACCTTTGTCTCCCTCCGGGAGACAACATTTGTCTACCTCCAGGAGACAACATTTGTCTCCCTCCGGGAGACAACCTTTGTCTCCCTCCGTGAGACAACCTTTGTCTTCCCCCGGGAGACAACCTTTGTCTCCCCCCGGGAGACAATCTTTGTCTCCCTCCGGGAGACAACATTTGTCTCCCTCCGGGAGACAACATTTGTCTACCTCCGGGAGACAACATTTGTCTCCCTCCGGGAGACAACCTTTGTCTCCCTCCGGGAGACAACCTTTTTCTCCCTCCGAGAGACAACATTTGCCTTCCTCCGGGAGACAACATTTGTCTCCCTCCGAGAGACAACCTTTGTCTCCCCCCGGGAGACAACCTTTGTCTCCCTCCGGGAGACAACTTTTGTCTCCCCCCAGGAGACAACCTTTGTCTCCATCCGGGAGTCAACATTTGTCTTCCTCCGGGAGACAATCTTTGTCTCCCCCCGGGAGACAACATTTGTCTCCCTCCAGGAGACAACCTTGTCTCCCTCCGGGAGATAACATTTGTCTCCCTCCGGTAGTCAACATTTGTCTCCCTCCGGGAGACAACATTTGTCACCCTCCGGGAGACAACCTTTGTCTCCCCCCGGGAGACAACCTTTGTCTCCCTCTGGGAGTCAACATTTGTCTCCCTCCGGGAGATAATCTTTGTCTCCCCCCGGGAGACAACATTTGTCTCCCTCCGGGAGACAACCTTGTCTCCCTCCGGGAGACAACCTTTTTCTCCCTCCGGGAGACAACATTTGCCTTCCTCCGGGAGACAACATTTGTCTCCCTCCGAGAGACAACCTTTGTCTCCCCCCGGGAGACAACCTTTGTCTCCCTCCGGGAGACAACTTTTGTCTCCCCCCAGGAGACAACCTTTGTCTCCATCCGGGAGTCAACATTTGTCTTCCTCCGGGAGACAATCTTTGTCTCCCCCCGGGAGACAACATTTGTCTCCCTCCAGGAGACAACCTTGTCTCCCTCCGGGAGACAACATTTGTCTACCTCCGGGAGACAACATATGTCTCCCTCCGGGAGACAACCTTTGTCTCCCTCCGTGAGACAGCCTTTGTCTCCCCCCGGGAGACAACCTTTGTCCCCTCCGGGAGACAACCTTGTCTCCCTCCGGGAGACAACATTTGTCTCCCTCCTGGAGACAACCTTTTTCTCCCTCCGGGAGACAACATTTGCCTTCCTCCGGGAGACAACGTTTGTCTCCCCCCGGGAGACAACCTTTGTCTCCCTCCGGGAGACAAAATTTGCCTCCTTTCGGGAGACAACCTTTGTCTCCCCCCGGGAGACAACCTTTGTCTCCTTCCGGGAAACAACCTTTGTCTCCCTCCAGGAGACAACATTTGCCTTCCTCCGGGAGACAACATTTGTCTCCCTCCGGGAGACAACCTTTGTCTCCCCCCGGGAGACAACCTTTGTCTCCCTCCGGGAGACAACCTTTGTCTCCCTCCGGGAGACATCCTTTGTCTCCCCCCGGGAGACAACCTTTGTCTCCATCCGGGAGTCAACATTTGTCTTCCTCCGGGAGACAATCTTTGTCTCCCCCCGGGAGACAACATTTGTCTCCCTCCAGGAGACAACCTTGTCTCCCTCCGGGAGACAACATTTGTCTACCTCCGGGAGACAACATATGTCTCCCTCCGGGAGACAACCTTTGTCTCCCACCGTGAGACAGCCTTTGTCTCCCCCCGGGAGACAACCTTTGTCTCCCTCCGAGAGACAACTTTTGTCTCCCTCCGGGAGACAATATTTGTCTCCCTCCGGGAGACAACCTTTTTCTCCCTCCGGGAGACAACATTTGCATTCCTCCGGGAGACAACATTTGTCTCCCTCCGGGAGACAACCTTTGTCTCCCCCCGGGAGACAACCTTTGTCTCCCTCCTGGAGACAACCTTTTTCTCCCTCCGGGAGACAACATTTGCCTTCCTCCGGGAGACAACATTTGTCTCCCTCCGGGAGACAACCTTTGTCTCCCCCCGGGAGACAACCTTTGTCTCCCTCCGGGAGACAACCTTTGTCTCCCTCCGGGAGACAACCTTTGTCTCCCTCCGGGAGACAACATTTGTCTACCTCCAGGAGACAACATTTGTCTCCCTCCGGGAGACAACCTTTGTCTCCCTCCGTGAGACAACCTTTGTCTTCCCCCGGGAGACAACCTTTGTCTCCCCCCGGGAGACAATCTTTGTCTCCCTCCGGGAGACAACATTTGTCTCCATCCGGGAGTCAACATTTGTCTTCCTCCGGGAGACAATCTTTGTCTCCCCCCGGGAGACAACATTTGTCTCCATCCGGGAGTCAACATTTGTCTTCCTCCGGGAGACAATCTTTGTCTCCCCCCGGGAGACAACATTTGTCTCCCTCCAGGAGACAACCTTGTCTCCCTCCGGGAGACAACTTTTGTCTACCTCCGGGAGACAACATATGTCTCCCTCCGGGAGACAACCTTTGTCTCCCTCCGTGAGACAGCCTTTGTCTCCCCCCGGGAGACAACCTTTGTCCCCTCCGGGAGACAACCTTGTCTCCCTCCGGGAGACAACATTTGTCTCCCTCCTGGAGACAACCTTTTTCTCCCTCCGGGAGACAACATTTGCATTCCTCCGGGAGACAACATTTGTCTCCCTCCGGGAGACAACCTTTGTCTCCCCCCGGGAGACAACCTTTGTCTCCCTCCGGGAGACAACCTTTGTCTCCCTCCGGGAGACAACCTTTGTCTCCCTCCGTGAGACAGCCTTTGTCTCCCCCCGGGAGACAACCTTTGTCTCCCTCCGAGAGACAACTTTTGTCTCCCTGCAGGAGACAATATTTGTCTCCCTCCGGGAGACAACCTTTGTCCCCTCCGGGAGACAACCTTTGTCTCCCTCCGGGACAACCTTTGTCTCCCTCCGGGAGATAACATTTGTCTCCCTCCGGTAGTCAACATTTGTCTCCCTCCGGGAGACAACATTTGTCACCCTCCGGGAGGCAACCTTTGTCTCCCCCCGGGAGACAACCTTTGTCTCCCTCCGGGAGTCAACATTTGTCTCCCTCCGGGAGATAATCTTTGTCTCCCCCCGGGAGACAACATTTGTCTCCCTCCGGGAGACAACCTTGTCTCCCTCCGGGAGACAAAATTTGCCTCCTTTCGGGAGACAACCTTTGTCTCCCCCCGGGAGACAACCTTTGTCTCCTTCCGGGAAACAACCTTTGTCTCCCTCCAGGAGACAACATTTGCCTTCCTCCGGGAGACAACATTTGTCTCCCTCCGGGAGACAACCTTTGTCTCCCTCCGTGAGACAGCCTTTGTCTCCCCCCGGGAGACAACCTTTGTCCCCTCCGGGAGACAACCTTGTCTCCCTCCGGGAGACAACATTTGTCTCCCTCCTTGAGACAACCTTTTTCTCCCTCCGGGAGACAACATTTGCATTCCTCCGGGAGACAACATTTGTCTCCCTCCGGGAGACAACCTTTGTCTCCCCCCGGGAGACAACCTTTGTCTCCCTCCGGGAGACAACCTTTGTCTCCCTCCGGGAGACAACCTTTGTCTCCCTCCGTGAGACAGCCTTTGTCTCCCCCCGGGAGACAACCTTGTCTCCCTCCGGGAGACAACATTTGTCTACCTCCGGGAGACAACATATGTCTCCCTCCGGGAGACAACCTTTGTCTCCCTCCGTGAGACAGCCTTTGTCTCCCCCCGGGAGACAACCTTTGTCCCCTCCGGGAGACAACCTTGTCTCCCTCCGGGAGACAACATTTGTCTCCCTCCTGGAGACAACCTTTTTCTCCCCCCGGGAGACAACATTTGCCTTCCTTCGGGAGACAACATTTGTCTCCCTCCGGGAGACAACCTTTGTCTCCCCCCGGGAGACAACCTTTGTCTCCCTCCGGGAGACAACCTTTGTCTCCCTCCGGGAGACAACCTTTGTCTCCCTCCGGGAGACAACATTTGTCTACCTCCAGGAGACAACATTTGTCTCCCTCCGGGAGACAACCTTTGTCTCCCTCCGTGAGACAACCTTTGTCTTCCCCCGGGAGACAACCTTTGTCTCCCCCCGGGAGACAATCTTTGTCTCCCTCCGGGAGACAACATTTTTCTCCCTCCGGGAGACAACATTTGTCTACCTCCTGGAGACAACATTTGTCTCCCTCCGGGAGACAACCTTGTCTCCCTCCGGGAGACAACATTTGTCTACCTCCGGGAGACAACATTTGTCTCCCTCCGGGAGACAACCTTTGTCTCCCTCCGGGAGACAACATTTGTCTCCCTCCGGTAGTCAACATTTGTCTCCCTCCGGGAGACAACATTTGTCTACCTCCTGGAGACAACATTTGTCTCCCTCCGGGAGACAACCTTGTCTCCCTCCGGGAGACAACATTTGTCTCCCTCCGGGAGACAACCTTTTTCTCCCTCCGGGAGACAACCTTTGTCTCCCTCCGGGAGACAACCTTTTTCTCCCTCCAGGAGACAACATTTGCATTCCTCCGGGAGACAACATTTGTCTCCCTCCGGGAGACAACCTTTGTCTCCCCCCGGGAGACAACCTTTGTCTCCCTCCGGGAGACAACCTTTGTCTCCCTCCGGGAGACAACCTTTGTCTCCCTCCGTGAGACAGCCTTTGTCTCCCCCCGGGAGACAACCTTTGTCTCCCTCCGAGAGACAACTTTTGTCTCCCTCCAGGAGACACTATTTGTCTCCCTCCGGGAGACAACCTTTGTCCCCTCCGGGAGACAACCTTTGTCTCCCTCCGGGACAACCTTTGTCTCCCTCCGGGAGATAACATTTGTCTCCCTCCGGTAGTCAACATTTGTCTCCCTCCGGGAGACAACATTTGTCACCCTGCAGTTCTGGAAATGTTCGACCCAGTATCTGCCAGACGTAGAAAGCCTCGTTTCTGCTTTTGCATTGAGTTGAAACGAGACACAACTACCGTGCGCTGCCGTGCGCGACGTCGAGAGCTGTATGCCGCTTACCGTTCACGCGACTCGCACACTTGCGGGGCGGGGGGGGGGGGGGCGGGATAGGCGGGATTGGCCGGATAACACTGCAACTGTCATGTGCACTGCTCGAGCCTCGCAGTGGTCACACGAGTTGGAAATTGGCGGGAAAGTTTCAAGGACTCGTGATGGATCTGACCGACGTCTGCTCTCAAGTAGAAGCACACAGTAGAAGGTATTTGATTTTCACTTTAAAGCTAAACTAGCTAGGTGGACCTGAGTGGAATATTGTGTGCATGAATTTTGAAAAATCACCTACGCAGCAGCCGTAACACAATCCACGAAGGACAACCATCATATCACCATATCATAACACATTTTAGGCCAAACCATTCCCAAGCTTTGATCCAGTTACTGTACAAGCTCTATCTAGCCCCTCTCTGCTAAGCCCCTTCTCTAATAAGTCCTTACCCTTGGAGCCAAAATCCTAAGCCCCCTATTTGTGTGTTTGCTACTCAATACTACTCAATGAAACATGCCAAAATTTTGTGGACTCTGGCAGAGCATTGGCTGACTGAACAAGAGTCATATTGCCTCTGGCAGAGCATTGGCTGACTGAACAAGAGTCATATTTTGGCTGACTGAAAGTTATATTTGGCCTAAATATGATAACATAGAAGAAAGTGAAGATGGTATCTGAATTTCCATAATGGATCAAATTAGATACTTAAAAACTGGAGTTTCTTAAACTTTTATGATCAGGGCTCTGATACCGCCATGATGGCATAGGGGGTTGAAGAACCAAAATTTCCTGATGACAAACCATCAGCAACAACGGCAACAACAACTGCCAACAGCAACAGCTGTTGGAACATAGGTTAAATCTATCCATTAAATGGCCAAGCTAACTCCTCAGTAACTAAGATTTCACACAGTCAGTGACTGTCTACAAAAAATACTCCCTAAATGCACTGATTCCTGTTGGAATTTATCGCTTAACAATAATAAATCAATTGTTATATGCATTATTTCTCCTCAAAATTGTCAAAAAGTAGGTATTCATATCACAAAAAACCCGTCAAGAGAGCAAAATTTCCATCAAATAGTCTCCTGGGGGTACTTGGTCCTAGCGCTGAATTTCTCATGAGAAGTGTTCCTTATTGCAACAGGCGGACGGTCCTATACACACGAGTTCGAAATTTGCATTTGAGTAAATGAATAAATAACTACTAAACAAAGCCTACATTGTATGTTTCACTCATGGAGAATTCAATCAAACTGGATGATACAACAGATAGCATTCCCTCGACTGCTGAAGAGGACGCTGCCCCAAATGAAGGTATTCCTGATTCTCCTTGCCGCCAGGCCAGTGATGGCCTAATAATGGGCCTAGGCGAAGGCGTGCAGGACACCTGCAGCAATGAATCGAACGAAGCTGAAGGCGGAAAACAACAGAAGGGGCAAAGAAAAGCAAAAGCTAAACAAAATCAAAAGAAAAGCAAAGCTTCAGACAAGGCCCCAGCTGCGAAGAATACCAAGACAACGACAAAGAAGACTGATACATCAGAAACAGCAAAGTCAAAACAGCCCCAAACGAAAGTCAGCCATGGCAGCTCAAGTCAAGTATCTCCAAAATCTACCAGAAGTCGTACTGCAAAAAGCACAACAACAATCATACAAACACAGTCGCAGGAGCCTCCACAGGAGAACAGTGCACCTCCCATTCCTACCGATTCGGACATTGTGGATGGGATGAGGAAGATAACACATTATTTTGCGCTGTCATCAAGGGCTCAATCACTACAAGCTCTTGAAAAGCACTGCATTGTGACCTGCAAATTTGACCAGAGAGGCGAGTCTGCTGAACAGATGATAAGATGTGACATGTGTGATGTTTGGCAGCATCTTTCGTGTGTTGGATTAGATGGACTTGATGAAACTGCCATTGAAAGTATCTTTCCATGGTTCTGTGATGGATGCAAAATGAGTGTAAAGAATATGAATGCTGTTAAGACTGAAATAAACGATTTGAAACATCAAGTGGCAAACTTGACAAAGCTTTTGGCTGAAAATAGAGGGCCAGTACCTAAAGTGAACAAAAAGAAGTCGGTCCAAGATGTCAGCATTAATTGCCTGGTTATTGATGAGGATAATGAGTCACAAGAAACAGGCTTTAACCAAAGTCAAACCAACAATGAATCAATCAAGGCGAAAAAGTGCAATCCACAGGTCTCAGATAAGGCGGACTCAATTTCTAAGCTAAAATCAGAAAACTCCAGCCTTAAAGAACGTCTCACCACAATGCAAACCTTCATTAATCAACTTCTTGATGAAAAAGAGCATGCAGCTGAACCCTGGCTACCAGCAAGTCATCAGAATAGGCCAAACAAAGGTTCTTCAAAAGGGCAGTACCAAAACCCAGCAAGATCAAATAATATGCGAAATAACAATGTTCAAGGAAAGAGAAAAGGGAAAAATGAGAGGAACACCATTCAAAAGGAGCCATCTGCAAATAGTAATAACGTCACTTTAGTCCTGGGGGATTCTCATGTCAAAAGATTAGATGATTCAAAGATGCCCAATGTGAAATCACATGGAATTGGTGGTCTGAGATCAAACCAAGTGGTAAAACGCCAAGGTCAGCAATTATCCTTGGATGTGCCAAAGGCTAAAGAAGTTATCTTGCATGTTGGAGTTAATGATGTAGCAACTAGCACTCCAAAACAAATCGTAGACAATTTTGATGATATTACAGAGAGGATCAAAGAAAAGAACCCAGATGTTAGAATAACTATTTCATCAATTATGCTCAGGAAAGACAAGACATCCCTGAACATTACAATATTGGAAACAAATATGCTGCTAAAGAAGTTCTGTTCATCTCATGGGTATGACTTTTTAGAACACACAAATATCACCTTTCGCCATCTCTGTCACGACGGTTTACATCTGAATGACCAGGGAATCAAACTTTTTACACAGAACATAGTTAATCATGTGAACTTAGGGTGAAATACTTGTAAGTCTAGGTAGCTCCATAGTAGGAGAGGATGCCAACAAAACTATGGCACCAGGTAAACCTGAAACTTTTAAAAATGCTGGTCAAGATAATGTCTCAAAGACAGGGTGTCATCAGCATATGGGCTACAGGAAGGGCATGGCAATTGCATCCCTGAATGTCAATGGTCTTCGTAGTCACCTTGATGAGGTTAAAATATTGATGACAGACCTAGGTATTCATATCCTTGCTCTAAATGAGACCAAACTTGCCCCAGACTACCCAAAAGAGTTGACTAATGTGGCTGGCTACCAGCAGGAACGCTTGGACAGGACTTGCAATGGTGGTGGAGTTTCAATCTACATTAGGGACTCCATCAAATACAAACCTCGGCCTGATGTCCCAGCTGATGATTTAGAAATCATCTGTATAGAGGTTGAACCTCCCAAAAGCAAATCCTTTCTTGTTCTTGCTTGGTATAGGCCACCTAGTGACCCTGTTGCTTCTTTTGATAAGCTAGAAAAGGTCCTTTCCTATTTGGACAAGGAGGGGAAAGAAATTATCCTTTTAGGAGACACAAATTGTGATCTACCTACAAAACAAGCTGAACAGCCCATTGATAATGACACCAAACACATGACTGGTCTGTATGAGCTATTCAGCTTCAAACAGCTTGTTGAGGAACCAACTAGGGTCACTTTAACTACCTCTTCTATCATTGATCATGTAGCTACAACATGTGCCAGGAACATTGTTGAAGCTGGAGTGCATAAAGTTACTTTGAGTGATCATTATATGGTGTACTGCATTCGTAAATTTAATGGTGCAGTTGAAAAGGGCCATAAAATGATTAATACTCGTAAAATGAAAAATTTTGACAAGGAAGCATTCTTGGCTGATGTTTCTGGCATATGCTGGGAGCAGATGTTCAGTGAAACTGATGATATCAATGCTCTTGTTAACTATTGGTCCAGCTTGTTTTCTCTGATAATAGACAAACATGCCCCAATAACTGAAATGCGTGTCTCAGAGAAATATTGCCCCTGGATTGATAAAGACCTTAAGGCCCTAATGCAGACTAGGGATAAGCTAAAAAAGGCTGCATCCAAAAGAAAGTCCCAATTTCTAATGGACTCATATAGGCAGGTCCGTAATAAGGTCAATGCTATGAATAGTCATCTTAAGAAACAATATTATACTGACAAGATTTCGTCTTGTCAAGGCAACATGAAGGAATCTTGGAAGACAATTAATGAGCTGCTTAATAAGAGATCAAAGTCTAGTAACATTGAATGTCTCAAAGACTTGGGTACTGAAACTGTTCACAAAAAAGAAATTTCTAATGTAATGAACAACTTCTTTTGCTCTGTAGGTAAGGATCTTGCGAACAAAATTGCCCCTGTTCCCAATCCCCTTCTGTCAGGTGACTATGAAGTTAACAAAGATAGGGCTGAGTTTAACTTCAAGACAATTGAGGTTAAAGATATCAGGGCTGCATTTGCCAAGATTAAGACTGCAAAGAGCTTTGGGATTGACAATATCTCTAGCTATTTTTTGAAACTTGCTCTCCCTTACATTGGAAACTCTCTGGCTGCCTTGTTTAATACTTCAATTGAAACAAGCCAGTTTCCTGACTCATGGAAGGTTGCTAGAGTCACCCCAATTTTTAAAGAAGGGGATAAGACAGAAAAGTCCAATTATCGCCCAATTTCAGTCTTACCTGTCATCTCAAGGCTCTTTGAAAAACTTGTTTTTGACCAACTGTATCAGCACATGAAAGAAAACCATCTCTTTTCTCCTGACCAGTCTGGCTTCTTACGCCTTCATTCTACACTTACTTGTTTACTTAAAAATACTGAGGAATGGTACAATGGGCTGGACCTTGGTCAGCTTGTGGGACTAGTATTCATTGATTTGAAAAAGGCGTTTGATACTGTTGACCATGAAATTCTCTGCAAAAAGCTCCAAGTTTATGGTGTTCAGCATCGGGAGCTATCATGGTTTAGGTCTTACCTAACGTGCCGGAAACAGTTTTGCAGGGTCAATGGTGTTGCTTCAGACATAGAGGACATTGAAGTTGGTGTGCCGCAAGGCTCATGTCTTGGCCCTCTTCTATTCCTCATTTACATCAATGATCTCCCACAGGCTGTCCAAGGTTCTACTGTGTCCATGTATGCTGATGACACCAGTCTGTGCCACCAGTCCAATGATATAACTCAGCTGAATAAGGCTATTAACAATGATCTAAGGCATCTAGACACCTGGCTACAAGGCAATAAGCTTTCCTTGAATGTTGCAAAAACAAACTCTATGCTTATTACCACCAAGCAGAAACGTAACATTCTCAAAGATACAAATCTGGATTTGGATCTAAATCTTCGTGAAAATGAGCTGGAAGTAGTCCAAAAAACGAAATACCTTGGAGTACAAATTGACTGTTCTTTGGATTGGAAAGAACAAATTAAGGCTGTTTCTGCCAAGGTCTCAAGGGCTGTTGGCTTTTTAAAACATGCCAAGAATTTTCTACCAAGGGAAACTTTGAAAACTCTCTACACAGGTATTGTTGAGCCTCACTTTCGATATTGTTGTTCTGTTTGGGGTTGCTGTGGTTCTACTGAAATAAACCAGTTGCAAAAGCTTCAGAACCGGGCAGCCAGGATCGTAACAAATAGCAGCTTTAATACCCCAAGCAGACCACTTATCGAAGTACTGGGTTGGAAGACCATTGAACAACTTATTAGTATTGAATCTAAAACAATGGTCTTCAAATCACTCAATGAGCTTGCTCCGCAATGCCTGTGTGGCCTATTTACAAAAAACTCACAATGCTCCACCCGTACCCTCCGTAATACCGGCACTGATGTGAGGTTACCAAAGAAAAATTCTGCGAATGGGAAAAAATGTTTTTCGTTTCGTGGAGCAAAATTATGGAATAGCCTATCAGCTGAGTCAAAACAGGCATCCTCTCTGAATAGCTTTAAAAAGTCTATCTAGAGATGAGGGCAGGGGTGGACTTTGTGGCGGGGGCGGCGGGTGCTCTTGGTTGGCCGGCCGGGTCAGAGCTACTGGTGACTGGATCTATTGTCGTCGGTTGCTCTGGGCTGGCCTGTCGATCGGGGGTGGCTGCTGCCGGCGTTGCAGGGTCTACCCTTGCCCTGAAATTGTAATTTGTTTTCTCTTTGTAAATATTTTCTTTAGTGTAAATTATCAATTATTGTAAATAGGTTTTAACATTATGGTTTTTTTCTTGTAATTAGGTTTGAAATACTTTTATTTTTAGATTATATTGTAGATGTTTTTAATGGAGGGCCCCTTGAAAAACAACTTTGTTGAAGGGCAACCCTCCCTAAATGAATGAAATGAAAATGAAAATGAAAATATGAAATTATGTGCAGGCTTGTTTTTACAAAGTATTTCTTGTTCTTGTAGGCCATAGTATCATCATGTACTGAAACAAAATGTTAACTTCATCACTTGGATGGATCATTACAAGGAACTGTCCGAATTGATTAAGGCTCGTGTTAGAAGAAAAAAAAATACAATTGTTCAGGTAATACCAATTGAAGATGGCAAATCTTTTCATGCATTTGTGGCTGATAGAAAAGAATCCATCGAACAATCTTACAACACTATACTTCAGAGCAAGCCTCATAAGGAGAAACTGTCCCACTATGTTCTATATAAATGTATAAGAGGAAACAAAGGAAGAGGCAAGGTAAAGAGAAAATCTGTTGGTTGCAAATTTTATGCTTCCTTTGAGAAGAAGACAACAGAGAACATTGTTTTTGTCATAGAAACAATATTCCCTTATCATTCAGGACATGATGAACTTGATAACAATTACAGAAAAATTGACAAAGACCTCTTGAAGGAAATAGAAAAATTTGCTCGTCTTGGAGTGAAAAATGACACTATTCTTACTCTTGCCCATCACTGGGCTCAAGAGCATGGCCATTTTGATCCTTCAAGAAAATCCTATTATGTGACTCCTGAAGATATTGCAGAGATTAAAAGGAAAATGTCAAGATCAGCTAGTCTTGACAAAAATGATGCAATAAGTACTTACAAAATGCTAGAAACTGTGTTTAAGGAAGAAACAGTGTATTATCAAAAGTTTGATAAAGCTACCAATACACCATTGATCATCGTCTTGCAAGCAAAATGGATGGAGGACAAAATGAACAGCTGTGCTCGAAATTTGGTGTTTCTTGATGCAACTCACTCTTTGACTCAGTATGGATTCTCCCTACATGCACTGTGTGTTAGAGATGAATTTGGATTTGGGGTCCCAATTGCATACATCATTTCAAGTTCATATAGTGATGGAGCTTTAAGTACAGCATTAGAAAAACTAAGGCTGTATGCATCTTCTTTATGCCCCAGGTAAGGATATAGCTTATAAGATATGTTGTAACTTCTAGTGATTAAGTATTACACCTGTCAGGTTATCATAGTCTATATATTATATTCAGATATTGAAGCTAAGATATACAGTAACTACATTATCAGATATTCTATTATCAGAACTCTAGTGTTTTTGCTTTGTGTTTTTTGAAGAAGAAACACAAACATATCATCATCATCTTTGAGTGTTTTGTTCACGGCTAAGTTCAAACTCCTTCTCGTTTTGATGTAACATGACTTTGCTGTTTTCAGACATTTTTCTAGCAAGAAAATCTTGGTATTTCCTCTTTTGCCTTCTAATATTCAGCCTAAATTAACAGCTTGAAGATATCAAAACCAACTAAAACATGGTTACAATGGGGTAGGGAAATAAACATGGTTTTGCAGGTTTCACCCGTTGATCTTGTTATCATGTAAAACATTCAAGAAAAACTTAAGCCGTACATCTTCTTTTAGGGCATTCATGGTTGACAAAGATATGGCAGAATGGAGTGCAATTCAAAAAGTATTTCCACATGCACAAATATTGCTTTGCTGGTTTCACGTAACACAGGTGAGATACTGTTCAAAGGCTTCCTTGGTGGGATGTTCATCTGATTAAAAAAATCTGTATGTAGGAGTAGTTATTATTTCTTCCTGAAGTAGATTTAGTGACATTTCTATCAAGAGTAGTTACTATATCTACTAGGAGTAGTAGCATCTACCAGGAGTAGTTAAACATATCTACCAGAAGTAGGCATTATTATACCTACCAGAAGTAGATTTCATTACGTATCTACCAAGAGTAGTTAAAATATCTACCAGAAGTAGATATCATATCTACTAGAAGTACATTTAGTGACATATCTACCAGGAGTAGTTAACGAATCTACCAGAAGTAGACATTACATCTACCAGAAGTACATTTAGTGACTTGTCTACCAGGAGTAGTTAACATATCTACCAGCAGTAGATTTAGTGACACATCTACCAGGAGTAGTTAACATATCTACCATAAGTAGATATTATATCTACCACAAGTAGATTTAGTGACATATCTACCAGGAGTAGTTTACCAATCTACCAGAAGTAGACATTACATCTACCAGAAGTAGATTTAGTGCCATATCTACTAGGAGTAGTTAACATATCTACCAGAAGTAGATTTAGTGACATATCTACCAGGAGTAGTTAACAAATCTACCAGAAGTAGACATTACATCTACCACAAGTAGATTTAGTGACATATCTACCAGAAGTAGATATTATATCTACCAGAAGTAGATTTAATGACATATCTACCAGGAGTAGTTAATGAATATACGAGAAGTACTTAGACATTACATCTACCAGAAGTAGATTTAGTGACATATCTACCAGGAGTAGTTAACAAATCTACCAGAAGTAGACATTACATCTACCAGAAGTAGGTTTAGTGACATATCTACCAGAAGTAGACATTACATCTACCAGAAGTAGATTTAGTGACATATCTACCAGGAGTAGTTAACATATCTACCAGGAGTAGTTAACATATCTACCAGCAGTAGATATTATATCTACCACAAGTAGATTTAGTGACATATCTACCAGAAGTAGGTATTATATCTACCACAAGTAGATTTAGTGCCATATCTACCAGGAGTAGACGGTTTACAAATCTACCAGAAGTAGACATTACATCTACTAGAAGTAGATTTAATGACATATCTACCAGGAGTAGTCATTATATCTAACACGGTTGATGTATCAATGTTATTGCATTGTCATTGTTTTGTTATTATCTTTTTGTTTGGTATCATATTGTATCGATGTTGTCATATTTACTGGGAAGGTCATTCTTCTTTGTACCCGCTGGTATTTATGTTTCAGGCTATTTATCGCTGGCTTAACAGACAGCAAAGTGGAATGGGAGGACCTTCAAATCTGAACAAGAGACTTGATGTCATCAATGGCTTGAGAAACTTAAAAAATCTAACCACGGTAATATGTCTACTGTAGCCAAGTGTGATTAAATGCTAGTATATTTTGTTGACAAAGTGCTCAAGTGTCTTATTGTTCCCTTTCATTGGGTGAGAAAGTGCATTTAAGAAGCATTTGCGGTGCATTACTTATATCAGAATGCCGTATACAAAGTTTCAGAGACGAACTTTCTATCATCCCGCAAAATGGGTACCTCTGCTTTTGATACTACTCTAACATGAAGGGTTCACTCCATTCAAGGTACTACTGCTTTTAATTAAACTCTGATATACAAATTTCACTCCTTTAGGAGAAGGAATTCAAAATTGCAAGCAAACAGTTCCTCAAGACAATAAAAGCCAAAAGAGTTCGTGAATACTTGAAAGAAAATTGGATCCCAATTGGAAGAATGTGGGCAAATTTTGGGAGAAAATTTTTTCACGAAGAGGCAGAGACGAATAATTTGGCTGAAAGGTAGCTGGAACATTTTCTAGTTTCTTCGTTCCTTCGAAATTTTCATTCATTGAATGGCTTTTTGTCAAGGTGACATGTGGAGTGCAAACGTCCTTTTGAAAGAGGCCTCTTTGAAAGTGGTTGTCTCTTGATTCATCAAGTAACTGTTGAAATACAGAAATCACTAATTTTTGGGAAGGCTCTATCTTTCCGTTCATGAATTCACTTATTTGAGATTCCCAACAATGGTCTTCCTTTGAAGCACAAGCCTGTTCAATTGGCCGAATGGCAGAAAGGCATTCCAATAACCATATCTGTGATATTAAAAGGTACAAATTCATAGACTGTATCTTATAAAGGACATTTTCATACAAGATTTGTTCCCTAGCCCTCTCCCAATCCCAAACTGGTTGGTTATTTCTAACTAAAGAAGGTTGAATTTTACCATGTCTTTGTATAAACATATTGGAACATTCAATGCACTAGCAAGGACGTATACCAAAACATGTGGATGTACGAAGACTATATATTCTCCATCTCTTTCCAGATTCTTTCTTCGAATAAAGCACCAGTTTATGCTAATGGTCAAAAATCGGCGTGTTGACAAACTACTGAATGTTCTGTTAGTTGATGTTGCAAATTATTTCATTGCAAAAGAAAACTTGCTGACAACTGGCCGCATAAGAAGTCGACGGCATGAAAGTATGGCAGCCATAAGACAGCGAGCTGAGCAACTAATAGCAAAGGGGTGGATCCACAGAGTGACAAAACGATTAGGTGGAGCGTACCATGTTCCAAGTGAAGGTGGGAAAGAAACATATCTTACAGCTCCAGCGGAGCAATTCTGCTCCTGCTCATACAACCAAAGTGGTGGCCGTGTGTGCAAGCATTTACATTTGCTGTTCTTGATTAGTCTGCAAAAAAACTCAAAAGTGCCCACAAAGGAAATCCTACAAAAGGACTTGAAAAGGAACATCATAAACGAAAAACTTGTCAAATGTGCAGAAAATTCAGTGGAAGAATATGTGGTCCAAAGCCCAGCAACCCAGCAAACATATATGGCCAGAGTAACAAGTAACATCTGCACATGCAACCACTTTGCTCATGCTGGCTGGTGTGTTTGTTTGGAAGTAGTCAGATCAATTGCCTCATCCTCATTAGATCTCATTGAGGATTCAGGTCCAACACAAAGTGATGCGAACTTGACAGGATCTGTGGAACAACATTTTGATCTAGATAAACTTGATACTACAACCCCTGGAACAGATGACAGCGATATACCAATGCAAGTAATCAATGAAAAGCCAAGTGTTGTTCGTCGATTGGAAAGGCTTCTCCATCATGCTGAGACAGATCAATTAACGCTCCAGGCAGCAACCTACATTGAAGAAGCCTATAATTCTCAGTTTAGTTGCTTTGATGGTACAACAAAACAGAGGAAAATGGAAGTTTTAAACCCCAGCAGGAAAAGCAAGAGATCCATGACTACAAAGCTTTTGCAAAGGGCAAGCACTGACTTCCATACAAAACCGCGCATTAAACAAATACTACGGAAGAAGACAAACAACGAATCAGTTGATAATACCAAGTTCAAGGCCACAACTTCGAAGACGCTGATGAGAAAAAGACGTAAAGGATATCAAATATATGGAGAAGTAAAGAAAAAGAAGCAAGATCTTATTGCAATCACATCCAGACTGACTGTACCGCGTAACATCAAGGAGTACTTGGACGTACAGAAAGAGAGGTGCACCATTTTCCCACGACACAGACCTTTGCAAATAATCTTTGTGAATGGAATCATGGAGAATCTGGAAAGGCTCTTTAGCTTTGTTCCTGACTGCAAAGAGTTATGTCGCAATGAGCTGATTTCCTTTTTTGTGTAAAGTTTACAGTTGTTAACAGTTTGGTAACTTTAGTTAACAATGTGTTCTTTCCACCATGTGAGTATGCTTTTTTAAGATAAAGTTTCCCAAACGACTCTGCCCAAACAAACAGTTAGTCCCATGGTAACAAAAACATGTGATATGTCTTGAGAGAAAGGGATGCTCTTTCCTTAGTCTTTCAAAGAAATAACATCAAAAGTTGCAGTCCTTTGGAAAGACAGATGAGACAGATGAGGTTCGGGTTTCCTTTCTCTCGACACGAGTACATGTTTGATATGTAAATATATATCTTTCTTAGATACGGTATCTTTCGTATGTGCTTTGTTTCAAGTATCTGTAACTGATTAAGTTGATACGATGCCTTTGCATCTTTCCAAGGATTTTCAGAATTCAAAGTACCAAAGTTTTGTTACAGCAAATTATTGCCGGAAAAACTAAGGTCTCATTCATACTGCTTTGTATCCATTTCCATTCCTTTTTGTTGACTAAAACGATGTTTGTTCACACCATTCGTCTTACCAATGAATACTTAGACTTGTTCCAAGTCTATTTCTTTTCTTCATCAGTATCTTATAACTTTCAATTTTTGCCCCTTCACATTTCCTTCCATTATTTCCTTTGTAAGATACTGATGAAGAAAAGAAATAGACTTGGGGCAAGTCTAATAAATCCTCAATGAACGTGATTGGCATTTACGTTGCCCCTATAAAAATATACTTTGCACCTTGTTTTGAATTTGAACCCTTTCAAGAGGGGTTCGCAAATGCAGCAGCCCTTTGTTGGCATTGGAGAAGTTTCAACTTAAAGCTAGAGAATGCTTTCTCGTGTCTTTATCATAATTCGTCTTTTAGTTTTGCACTGCAAATTACTTCAAGTTGCTGCTATCATCAGCATATTCAAAAATCCCAATTTCTGTTGTCAAACCAAATACCCCCATACTAAAAGGTATTCATATTCACTTGCATCTTTGAACCGTTTTCTTTGCTGGGCAGTGTGAACCCAAGACAAAAGCAATAGGATTTGTTCCGTTTTCACATGAATGCAGAGTAGCATGAACAGGGACCAAAAAACGAATAAAATACTTAAATCAGTGCTCACTTTCATATGACAGATTTTGTTGATTCACTTTCAGGGTCAAACAATAACACTTCAATGTGGGGGCATTCATAATCAGATAATAGGTTCCATGTATGCAGTATATATATACTTTAACACAAACAAATTTAACAAAAAGCAGTAAGAAACTTCACAGCTTGAATTAAAATCAAAATGTTTCTGACAGAGAAATTTCCATATCTGGATCAGACAGTTTCAGCTAGTTTTGAAAAATTAAGATATCAGGAATGTCAAGATTCAAAACTAGGCAAATCGTTTCAAATCACACCATCATAAGCTAAATTCATACCAGCAAAATTTCAAGCCGCTTTGCATTGTAATCTAAGCAAACATATTGAACAAACTTATGTCATGCTTTCACCACCCAAAAAAGCTTTTGGTTTTAATGTACCTTAAAACAAAACTGTGGGTAAGAAGTATTGGGTACCATTGTCATACTGTATCTTTATTGTTCTTTGAGAAATGGTTTCCAAGCAGACAGGTTTCTGTACTCAGTTCCTTTCTGAACTTGCGTTGGTAGATCATGGTCAATGCTCCCATCCATACTTTGGCATCCAAGTTGTAACGATTCAGGATCCAAAAGTTTTGGTTGGCCACATTTGCAGCTACGCATGAGGTTTGGATCAGGATATCTTAGGCTGCATTCAGATTCCCGCAGAATTGACTCCAGAAGATTCATCACTCCAAGAATATTGCTGATCCCAAAACCATGTGTTACTTGCTCATAATTCTTGACCAACATCTTAGAAGCTAGTACCTTGCTTATCTTTGTGATATACAACCTGTGAGTGAAATAAGGGAGCTACTGTAAAGGATACTCAATGAAGGTGTCTTGGATAGTTGAACTGACAATATACTGATATATTGCAAGTAATGCTCCTTAATGGCATTTTTCCTGCATAGAAGTGCACTGTAATTTGTATGAAATAAAGAAAGTTTGATATTGATGTTATTTAACAGTAATACATGAGCCACAGAGAGGTGTATATAGTGTTACAGTTTTTACAACAAGTCCATCATTAAGTGTTTTTCATCTTCATTCAATCATTGGTAAAAGTTTCTTGGATCAATTTCTTGTCTTTTTATCAACTGATTCAGTTAAAATCTCAACATTTGACTAGAAAAAGGGAACAGGCTCATTTGCAAAAAGGTTCCAAAGTTAAGGGCCTGGCCTTTGCCCTGACAAGTAGATTCCCTGTGTTTGAATTGTCCCTTACATACATACATACATACATACATACATACATACATACATACATACATACATACATACATACATACATACATACATACATACATACATACATACATACATACATACATACATACACACATACATACATACATACATACATACATACATACATACATACATACATACATACATACATACATACATACATACATACATACATACATACATCTTTATTTGTTGAAGCAGGCCAGGGACGGGCAGCATTACTGCTGATGTGGGCCTGCTCTACCTACCTATTACAATTTGGTTCTATGCAATTAATTCAAAATATGATAGCTCTGCGTAAAATAAATAACATGAAAGATGACCATTTTAGATTAAAAGTATATAAAATCTTTCTCTTTGTTGTGGTTGAAAGTTGTCCCTTTGGTAAATGAAATCATATTTATATGTCTGGTTTGTCTTGTTAGCGCATTTTTGAAAATTTCCCGGATTTCTACTGTCTTTAAATCGTTTGGTAAAAAGTTCCATACAGTTGGTCCCCTGTATCGTAGGGATAATCTTCCTAGCTCAATGTTTGGTCGTATCACTTTCAGTTTGTTATTTCTTGTGCTTCTAGCGGTGTCTTTCTCAAAAAGGTTTGCCAAGCGGGGATCAGTAGTTTTATAATAGCAATCATGCATGAATGTAGATCAGTAGTTTTATAATAGCAATCATGCATTACTGCAAAGGAATAGGGTAAAGTGTTATAAAAACATGACAATTATAAAACTGATGCTTTTGAAAAGGCTTTTCATGTTAGTAGCACTTCAAAAGTAGCACATTCAGGTGAAAGCTAAAAACAAAAACTCCTTCAATGTTACAAAAAATTAATATTACAAAACAACTTGCCGAGCTGCCTCAACTTCTGTTAATGCTTTGCTGCAACTGGCTTGATGATCACCACTAGGCTCTTTGGACCAGCAGTCTTTGCCCAAACAACTTGCAATTTTACTAACTGGGAAAAACTCTTGATTGATTTGATGAACATTTTCTGCAAGTGCTGCAGCCTCATCCTCGCAAATTTTTGATAACAATGAAAAGTGTGATGCTCTTTTTTTAGATGATGCAGCACATTGTTTCATGACTTCTTCTCCTTTATTCCCACTCCCAACTCTCAAATATTCGTTGAGACATGTCTTTGACAGATGCTCTGGAGAACCAACTCGTCTCCTTATCTCGCCAGCAGTAATATCATATCTTTTACAGTGCATTTTGTCATCATTGAAACTCAGTAAACTGGGAACATTAGCAACTACAACTGAGTCACTGCACACATCTGGTGCATCTGGCTGTTGGTTTGCCTTCTTTTGCCCTACTGTTGATTTGCTTGCTTTGGCCTTTTTTGCAGGAACATCATCTGAAAAATTGTTGTTGTCCTCTAAATTGCTACCTGGTAAAGAAATAAGAATTTAATCACAATTGCAAAAATCCTCTCTATAGCATTTTCATGGAATATCAAAAAATGATTTCTTGATCAACTCTTCTTTAAGGACAGTCAGTTCTTTCTTTTATAGGAATTCATTATTCCAAGGGCAGAGCTTACTTTCCTTGAAGAAGAGTTGTACGACTCATTTTTTTTATATTTTATGACAACCAAATGCTGTAGCAAGCATTTTTGCAATTGTGACCTTTATTTCAGGATACAGTATACAGTGCAGTATTTTACTGTTTGTTTTTTTGAAATGGTTCTATTTGTTGTCTTCAGACCATACTACAGTATAGTTGTCTTCAAACCATCCATACTTTGTGAATTTATGAACATTATTAACATTAAATACTAAAAAATATTTTTTTGGATGCAACTCTCCTTAAAGCAAATTATTCACAGTGTGATTATAACAAGTAATAATACTGTAGTTTATCACCCCAGAATGTTTTGAAAGCAATAGGAATTTTTCCAAGCATTCTGTACACAGTACATACTTTTTGCAGCATCTTCCAAACATTTTCTGCAAATACATATTTTTTAATTCTGAATAATCATTACTATACATAAAAAATGTTGTGATGTTAACATTAAAATATATTCCCTTTTTAAGTATCCTTTATTGCAGTGCCAGATGCAACTCTTCCATAATTCAAATATGACCACTATTTTATTCCTAAAGTCTATAGAATCAAAACAAGTGACATACCACCATCAGTGGATAAATTATTATCATGGACTTCTTGAGGCAATTGAAACCGCACGCGTTTCCTTTGTTTTGGTTCTGGAAAGAAATTTATGGGTGTTAACAATAGAAATTTGCAGCATATGGAAGACTGCAACATCAAAGAATCTACAATTGAAAACTGTGATGCCCTAATAAACCTGAGCTAGTCTACATGCGAGCCTGAATCAAACGATGTACATATTTTTACATTTTCATGCAAGAGGTTTGAATGATAGTGGTATTAGAGCTTCTGTCGATTTGAAAATTCTTCAAAATACTGTATCAGAATATCATTTGAGTCAGAGTCTTTTTTAGAATAGCTAAAAGATCTTTAAATTCAAAGAACTTTTTGTGGTCAATACATTACAGGTACAGTTTTGCTTAGCTTTGGTACAGTACATGGTTATTGACCAATTTGGTGCTCAAGGAATTTCTGATGGAGCTTCTACCATTCAAAAAGTTTGCACTTTATGCCAAAGCTACAAAACTTGACAATAGGTGTCTTGCTCAATCTGCAAATTAAAAGCCATGGATCTGGGAGTTCTTAATATTTTTTGGTAAGTGGGAAATATGTGCTGCCCTTAGGGTAAGCTTTTTATATTTTGCTACAAACAAGGGATCATGAATATCAATAAATGGAAGAATAGGTTACCATTGAATAGGGCAGGTTGAGTATCTAACAATGTAGTCATTTTCAAGGAAAATGTTTACAGATTAACGATACATACCTCCTGCAAGTTTTACATGGGTTGCTACAGCCTCAAGCTGCTTAAAACCATTCTTGTCAAAATATGGCTGTAGCTTCTTGATTTCAACTTTTGAGAATAGATTGTAATACTTTAGTAGACCTGGTATATTGCACTCAATGTCTTCTTCCTTAATCAGGTAATGGCCCTCAGTTGCCAGCTTGACTAGTTTAGTCTCCACCAAAACTACCAATAGCTCTGGAAGGAGATCAAATTGAAATAAAAATTTGGGGTATATAACATTTTTGGTTGGAACCACAATGCTGCAATACATTCAGTATCTCCCCCAGACTGATAACTATGCAAAGTTTGCAATGCACACTTGGTTATTGCTTTAGGGATAATGAATCCATTGTTCTTTCTTTGTTGAGATTGAAAAAGTGTGAGAAAGATCTTCCAAACATGCAACATAAAAAGCAGTCAGGGTATCTCCCTCTTTCCTAATAGATAATATGTCAAAACATGCATGTTGCCAAATGTTACAATGTAATCTTACCTTTCTCTTTCATACCCAGCTTTTTTAACTTGCCTATTCCCCTTTTCTGACTCATGGTGATCTGGAAGAAAAAGAAACATGAAAAAGAAAGCAGTGTCATTGGACAAAAGAAATCTCAGAGCTTATCTAGGTAATAGCTAATAACACTATATTTGTATAAGTCTTGTATATATTTGATTTTATTTTATACAGTATGAGGTCCCATTTCTAAAGTAAGAAAAACCATTTTGATTTTGGCCAGCTGAATGTTTCTTAAAATTATCGAATTGTAAGTATTCAAAGGTTTTGATGAGTTTCTTAAAAGCTTCATAGCAATATTTATGTTTCACTATTTGTACCCCTGTCAAAATTTCAAAACAAGATCTTGTAAAGCTTTTCTCCATCCAATGTTTAGACATTCCTGAAGTAGGCCTTCCCAGTAATATTGATGAATGAAAACAAACAGTAACAATATATCAAGAATGTCCTTTGTCGCACAAAGTAATTTGTCAAGTTTCTTCATATTCGTAATCAGAAGGCATCACAGTTTCAAGGATACAAAATTTGCTTTACACTCTATGAACCAACATTGAATAAGGGGGAGGGGGCCTGACAGCACGACATGAATCCTAGGTGCTATCAGAGGTCACTTATACTCCTTGAAAACGGCTATTTTTCTCTAAAAAATTTCCCCAGGATTGTAGTTGTCTGACCAAAATCCATTTTTTGTTTTAGGTTGTGCTCTTTGCAGGTGCTCTTTTTAGGCCCATCGATGGCAGAATGGATCGGCCCACAGACTGGCAATGCTTTGCCTTCTGGCATCAATTTAGACGCATCAATGGACTGTGTGAAATAAACATCATCTTTAATTAGAAAGAGTATCGATATCGTTACTCGTAACTTTGACCGTTTGCACCTACCGTTGGTTTGTTGGTTGGTTCTGTTAGGCGCTCCCTGGTGCTGGTTCTTCCTCTTCAAGAAGGCTTTCACCAGGCTTTCACCGCTTGGTCCCGCTTGGCGCTTGTGGCTGTCCGCCGTTGAAGTCACTTACGCTTGCGGCAGGTTCTCGGAATGGGGCAAGCACAGGCGCGGCAAGGTAAATAACTTCGAGTGGTAGATCTACGTCTGGTAGATACTGGGTCGAACATTTCCAGAACTGCTTGTCACCCTCCGGGAGGCAACCTTTGTCTCCCCCCGGGAGACAACCTTTGTCTCCCTCCGGGAGTCAACATTTGTCTCCCTCCGGGAGATAATCTTTGTCTCCCCCCGGGAGACAACATTTGTCTCCCTCCGGGAGACAACCTTGTCTCCCTCCGGGAGACAAAATTTGCCTCCTTTCGGGAGACAACCTTTGTCTCCCCCCGGGAGACAACCTTTGTCTCCTTCCGGGAAACAACCTTTGTCTCCCTCCAGGAGACAACATTTGCCTTCCTCCGGGAGACAACATTTGTCTCCCTCCGGGAGACAACCTTTGTCTCCCCCCGGGAGACAACCTTTGTCTCCCTCCGGGAGACAACCTTTGTCTCCCTCCGGGAGACAACCTTTGTCTCCCCCCGGGAGACAACCTTTGTCTCCATCCGGGAGTCAACATTTGTCTTCCTCCGGGAGACAATCTTTGTCTCCCCCCGGGAGACAACATTTGTCTCCCTCCAGGAGACAACCTTGTCTCCCTCCGGGAGACAACATTTGTCTACCTCCGGGAGACAACATATGTCTCCCTCCGGGAGACAACCTTTGTCTCCCTCCGTGAGACAGCCTTTGTCTCCCCCCGGGAGACAACCTTTGTCTCCCTCCGAGAGACAACTTTTGTCTCCCTCCGGGAGACAATATTTGTCTCCCTCCGGGAGACAACCTTTGTCCCCTCCGGGAGACAACCTTGTCTCCCTCCGGGAGACAACATTTGTCTCCCTCCTGGAGACAACCTTTTTCTCCCTCCTGGAGACAACATTTGCCTTCCTCCGGGAGACAACATTTGTCTCCCTCCGGGAGACAACCTTTGTCTCCCCCCGGGAGACAACCTTTGTCTCCCTCCGGGAGACAACCTTTGTCTCCCTCCGGGAGTTGTTGTTGTTGTTGTTGTTCATTTATTTTAATTCGATACTTACATAGCTAACAATATATACAATATATACAAAGTTAACTAATCTAAATCGAATGAAATTAAAATGTTAAAAAAAGTTATTGTTCAGTAAAAGTAAAACTACAGCAGGCACTACATTTGCATTCTGGGCCATTCCATTCCTTTATCATAAGTTTGAAGTTTTTCAAGTTTTCTGCAGATTTCATTTTGTTTGGTAAGCCATTCCATATTTGAGGTCCAACGGACTCAAGACTATTTGAACCGAAAGTTACTTGATTTGGTCTAACATGCTTTAAGTCATAAGGCTTTCTGGAGGAATAATGCGAAGATCTGAGTTTGAAGAAATTTTGCATAAATGGCGGATTTAGATTATTCATTGTTTTGTAAATTTCAATGCAAAGAGTTCTTTGACGTGAAACTTGCATAGTACATCTTCCTGATTTTTGGAGCAAGTCCTTATATGAGCTCTTACGATCATTATAAAGAAACCTTAGTGCACGTTCTTGTAACTTTTCAATTTTTTGAAGCGACTTCATAGAAGAAAAATACCAAACCAATGGACAATAATTGAAGTTAGAGTAAACAAAGCTCTGTACAAGTACCTTTTTTTGTTCAAATCCAATAAATGATCTTAACCTTTTCAGAACGTTTAGTTGTGTCGCAGCTTTTTTACAAAGGTTTGATATGTGTGTATCAAAATTCAATTTATTATCCAGGGTTACGCCCAAAAGTTTTACAGTTGCTTCTGACTTGATGGCATGATCTTGAAGGCTTATATTTTGTCCAGTAGTATTTTCCCGATCTTTTCTGACCAGCAGAGCATGAAATTTATCAGGGTTTGCAATCATTTCGTTTCGGTCTAGCCAAGTTAAAGCGACATTGGTTTCATTCTCCAAAACCCTGACGAGATCGGGCATAGTTTTGGAAAAATATGAAAGTGTATTATCATCAGCATAATTATGAAGGGTTGCCTGCTTTATAAAAAGAAAGAGGTCATTTATGAAGAAGTTAAATAAAATTGGACCAAGTACAGAACCCTGTGGAACTCCTGATACAACATCTTTAAAGGAACTATTTGAATTATTTATCCGGACACACTGTTTTCGACGTTTTAAATAGGAATAAATAAGAACTAAAGCGTTTTCATCAAAACCGTATGCATGTAATTTTGCTATGATTAGATCATGTGGAATGCAATCAAAAGCCTTTGAGAGATCCATGAAGATAGCACCTACCACGAAATCTTTGTCAAGTTTTTCCCTCCAGTCTTCTACCAGATTTATCAACACATGTTGTGTGCTGTATGATTTTCTGTAAGCCGAGATAAATATAGAGAGCGTTTTATCTAGATGCGAGATAAGCTGCTGTTTTAGGGCTTTTTCGTATATTTTTGAAAAATTATTTAGCACACTAACTGGACGGAAATTTCTTTCAGCAGTGCGATTTGATTCCCCTTTGTCCAAGGGGCATACCGCCGCATTTTTCGCATTTTCTGGAAATCTGAAATTACGTATACTGCAGTTGATAGCATTAGTTAATGGAACTGTAAGCTCATTGGCAGCAAGAGATACTAGTTTTGGTGGTATTTGATCAACACCTGTAGATTTTTTTCCATCCAAACTTTTTAACAATAATGCAACCTCACGAGCTTCCACTTCGTTGACAGAAAAGGTTTCAAAATTGCAATTTGGGTTTTGTACTATGGCTAGAACACTTGGATGGTTCTTATACTTTTCTAAGATCAATTTAACTATATGCCTATCATCATCAATGTCTGTTGTATCAGCAACACCACAAGGTTTCTTACCACTAGTGTTCTCTACAATATTTACATAGTATTCATTGAAAAGTTCACTCAATTCTTGATCATCAGTTATGATTGTGTCATTTTTTACAATTGATATGTCTGATCCAACTAGAGCACCTTTGTTTGATAAAAATGGCTTGACGAGATCCCAAAAAGCTTGATTAGATAACAGCCCATTTTCAGTAGCTTTTTTGAAATGATTTTTGATTGCTTTTCTCCGTACTGAAACACATTTATTACGCTGCTTTTTAAACTTTGTCTTATTTTCATTTGTAGGATTTTTGTTAAACTTCTTTTTCAATCTAGATCGAGTGTAAATGGCTCTATTCAATTCTGGTGTCATAAAAGGCGCTGAATTTCCTCTCTGAACTTTTGATTTTAACGGCGCATGTTTTTCAACCAAATTTCGAAAAGTACTAGTTATGTTATCGTAGGTTTTATCAGGATTATTCGTATGGTATTCAAAAGGGGCTTTCTTGACATCTTGAAGAAACTTTTTGGGGTCAAACTTTTTATAACTACGGTATCTAATTATTTTAGGCTTGAGCCTAGCAACCACTGCTTTCATTAAGGTAATGACAAGACCATGACAATCACTAAGACCGGTCTCAAATACAGAGGTGTTTAGGAAGCTCCTTGGTTTGTTTGTAAGAATAACGTCGATAGAAGAACTATGACTTTTCGTGAAACATGTTTTAGTTGTGACCAAATTTGATAATCCGAATACATCACAAAAGGATGACAGCTTATTGTATCCAGGGTGCTGCGAGTCTTGTGTGTCGATATTGATATCTCCCATCACAATAACATTATCATATCTATCTAGCGCCTGGTTCAAAGAAACCGATAAAGTAGCAAAGAAACTATCTAGGTTAGAGTCAGGGGGCCTATAGACACTAAAGATAATCCACTTCTTCTTACAAACTATTAGTTCGGAACATAGCAGCTCCAATGAGTTAGTCTCGTATAAAGTTAGTCTATTGCATACAACTCCTTTTCTAGCATATTGCATGAGACCACCTCCATGTTCATTCCTATCACGGCGCATTGGAGGTTGGTAGTTATTCAATAGAAATATTTCAGTCTTAAATTCAGCACTCAGTTTCGTCTCTTCTATTAGCAAAACGTCGGGAAGGCATTTTTCAGCAACATTTCGTAAATCTATAATTTTGTTCCTGAGACTATTTATATTCAAAAATCCAACAATAGGATTGTTAGGGTACTTAACTCTCAAACCAAAAATTTTGTCAATGTCATTTGACGCAGCCGACTGAAAAGATACATCAGTCGCAAATTCTTTCGAAGATTCAGCAAGTATACTAGCCCTCGATAATTCTAAACTGGAACACCCGATTAGATGAGATGAGGATGGAACTGATACCTCTGAAATGGTC
Source organism: Aurelia sp. 4 Dawson et al 2005 (assembly GCA_964019985.1). Taxonomy (NCBI): domain Eukaryota; kingdom Metazoa; phylum Cnidaria; class Scyphozoa; order Semaeostomeae; family Ulmaridae; genus Aurelia; species Aurelia sp. 4 Dawson et al 2005. The sequence goes on along the minus strand of OZ026512.1, from coordinate 586,192 downwards.
GTACTAACGTCACCAATATTTGGTGTCAGAGATGCTGGTATCATGTCATCGGAAATTACAGAACTGCTGATAGTATCCGCATTTGGTAGCGTATTTCTTAACATTAGAGCATGTTCTAAAGACAGTCAAGCCGAATTTAAAAATTTAACGATGTTACCTCCTAAGACATTTGTTCCTCTTTGATTTAAATGGATCCCATCATCATACAAAAGTTCTTGCCAGTTCTCATCAAAATTTTCATGTTTTATGAAATCTATACCATAATTATCAAGTGATCTTTCTAATAGATGGTTAACCTGTACTCGTTTCGATTCCATCAGATCAGAGTCTCCTCGAGCCAAAATGCTTGATACCGCAACACTTCTCACTGTTCGACTTGCCTCCAGTGCAACATTGACTATTTTCTTGGCAGTTTCTTCTGGTTCATCGCTTCTTAGATTGTTTGTCCCGCAGTGAATTATTAGGCCATCAGGCTTTTTGCTCAACGTAGGCACCATGTATGATTCCATGTCTTCCACCGTTGCCCCCGAGAACGTCTTCACAACTGCATAGTAATTTCTTACGCTTTTATTGATTTCTTGTTTCCTTATCCCTCTCAATATAGAGTCTCCGATAAAGGCGACTGTTGGTTTTCTTCTTCCAAAGCTTTGAGCCTTTGTCGTTTCTATTTGCATCCCATGTTGATCTCGTTTTTCTTGGTTAGCTAATCCCGGCCTGTTATCGCTTGGCTTTGGGTTCTTCGGTATTTTTGTTTGCGATCTATGAAACAGTTCATCGTTTGGCATTCTTTTCTTTGGTGTTGTTGTTTTTGTTCCTACCAACGTGCGCGAGGTTTGATCTCGAAGGAGACTTTCATTCTCAAACATGTGTCCTGTGGGCATGCAGTTTTTCTCTTCAAACTTTGTATCTGCGAGTATTTGGAATCGATTTCTGGATAAGACCTGTGTCGGTATCTCTCGTCGCGTTTTTACAGATCGTTTTGGGAATTGCCAGATAGTTTGTTGACTGTGAGTTCCTATTTCTTTCTGTTCAGATAAAGAACTGGTTTTTCCAATTGGGACACCCCAAGGCTGACTTTTCTTTATTTGACTTTCTTTAAAACTTGAAATTTCAGCATCATTTCTCAATTGCCAGATGCCTTGCTGATCATTATTTTTCTCCGTTGGGACTTCCCAAGGTTGGTTTCTCTCATCCTGATTTTCTTTAAAATTTGAATGTTCGTCATCATTTCTCGTGCCTAGCTGAATATCTCTTTTTGGATTATTTGTAGTAAAACGTTGTTTTTCTCTGGGAATCCCCAAAAAATTTTGACTACGGGATACCTGTTGGGGCCTCATCATGGAAGCCTGCGAAGAATTTTCGATACAAGATTCGTTTCCAGTGTTTTCAAGCATTTTCTGTAAGTCTAAAATTTTTGTTTTTAATCCATAATTTTCATCTTTTAACGTTTTATTTTCTGTCTCTAACCTATCTGTCTTGACCATCAACTGAACATACTGTTCGTCCGACACCCTTATCCTATCGATATTTCTCCTTTCACTATCCTGCTCATTTTCCTTCTCATTTAACCTTGCTTCAATTCTTTCCAATTTTCTCTCAATCTCATCCAAACGATTAGCAGTGTGGTCTGTCTCCAATGTTTTTAACTCCTCATTAAGTGGCAAGTCCTCTTCATTGGCTGTGAGCTCAGTCGCATCACTCTCACTATAATTTGACAGACTTTCGCCATCTTCTGTGTCATCTTCGTCAGAAGTTGCCATTAATTCCTCCTCTTGTTCTGCCCTATTCTTCAACTCACTTCTTAGTTCTATTATTCTTTCCTCGTCATTCGATATTTTCCTTTCTTTACCGTTGAGTTCAATTGCAATATCTTCATCTTGTTGTTCATCCCTATCAACCGCGGACCTACCACCATCTCGTGAAGCGTTTCTCGAATTCGAATTTTCGTCCTTGTGCTGTATTTCCTGTTCAGAGATTACTTCCACTTCATCCATAAAATCTTTTTCTTGTATTTTCAATGACTCACGACCAGCGTGCTTGATATCTTTTATTTTTCCTGTTTTTAGCATGTAATTCAATGACATTCGAACCACACCTTCCTTTAGGCCATGTGTTTTGCGAAGTGCATTGCAGATCTTCGACGACTTGGCGCGCTGTCTGTTGTCTTGCAACTTCCTCATTTCCACAAGAATCAATTCTTCCATTTCAGTTTGTCCTAGTATTAATCCTGAGTCAGTTTCAATTACTTCATTCTCGAAAACAGAAGCCATTTCAAAAATTTCCAGATAACCAAACTCACAGTGCGACCATGCGACCTCTCAAAAAAGCGGAAAATGGAGTGAGCGAGTGCAGAGAGCGAACGAGAGGAACGGCTCTGCTCATCGCGTGCGTTTGCTCACAGACAACCTTTGTCTCCCTCCGGGAGACAACATTTGTCTACCTCCAGGAGACAACCTTTGTCTCCCCCCGGGAGACAACCTTTGTCTCCTTCCGGGAAACAACCTTTGTCTCCCTCCAGGAGACAACATTTGCCTTCCTCCGGGAGACAACATTTGTCTCCCTCCGGGAGACAACCTTTGTCTCCCCCCGGGAGACAACCTTTGTCTCCCTCCGGGAGACAACCTTTGTCTCCCTCCGGGAGACAACCTTTGTCTCCCTCCGGGAGACAACCTTTGTCTCCCCCCGGGAGACAACCTTTGTCTCCATCCGGGAGTCAACATTTGTCTTCCTCCGGGAGACAATCTTTGTCTCCCCCCGGGAGACAACGTTTGTCTCCCTCCAGGAGACAACCTTGTCTCCCTCCGGGAGACAACATTTGTCTACCTCCGGGAGACAACATATGTCTCCCTCCGGGAGACAACCTTTGTCTCCCTCCGTGAGACAGCCTTTGTCTCCCCCCGGGAGACAACCTTTGTCTCCCTCCGAGAGACAACTTTTGTCTCCCTCCGGGAGACAATATTTGTCTCCCTCCGGGAGACAACCTTTGTCCCCTCCGGGAGACAACCTTGTCTCCCTCCGGGAGACAACATTTGTCTCCCTCCTGGAGACAACCTTTTTCTCCCTCCTGGAGACAACATTTGCCTTCCTCCGGGAGACAACATTTGTCTCCCTCCGGGAGACAACCTTTGTCTCCCCCCGGGAGACAACCTTTGTCTCCCTCCGGGAGACAACCTTTGTCTCCCTCCGGGAGACAACCTTTGTCTCCCTCCGGGAGACAACATTTGTCTACCTCCAGGAGACAACATTTGTCTCCCTCCGGGAGACAACCTTTGTCTCCCTCCGTGAGACAACCTTTGTCTTCCCCCGGGAGACAACCTTTGTCTCCCCCCGGGAGACAATCTTTGTCTCCCTCCGGGAGACAACATTTGTCTCCCTCCGGGAGACAACATTTGTCTACCTCCGGGAGACAACATTTGTCTCCCTCCGGGAGACAACCTTTGTCTCCCTCCGGGAGACAACATTTGTCTCCCTCCGGTAGTCAACATTTGTCTCCCTCCGGGAGACAACATTTGTCTACCTCCGGGAGACAACATTTGTCTCCCTCCGGGAGACAACCTTGTCTCCCTCCTGGAGACAACCTTTTTCTCCCTCCGGGAGACAACATTTGCCTTCCTCCGGGAGACAACATTTGTCTCCCTCCGGGAGACAACCTTTGTCTCCCTCCGTGAGACAGCCTTTCTCTCCCCCCGGGAGACAACCTTTGTCTCCCTCCGAGAGACAACTTTTGTCTCCCTCCGGGAGACAATATTTGTTTCCCTCCGGGAGACAACCTTTGTCTCCCCCCGGGAGACAACCTTTGTCTCCCTCCGGGAGTCAACATTTGTCTCCCTCCGGGAGATAATCTTTGTCTCCCCCCGGGAGACAACATTTGTCTCCCTCCGGGAGACAACCTTGTCTCCCTCCGGGAGACAAAATTTGTCTCCCTCCGGGAGACAACCTTTTTCTCCCTCCGGGAGACAACATTTGCCTTCCTCCGGGAGACAACATTTGTCTCCCTCCGGGAGACAACCTATGTCTCCCCCCGGGAGACAACCTTTGTCTCCCTCCGGGAGACAACCTTTGTCTCCCTCCGGGAGACAACCTTTGTCTCCCTCCGGGAGACAACATTTGTCTACCTCCAGGAGAAAACATTTGTCTCCCTCCGGGAGACAACCTTTGTCTCCCTCCGTGAGACAACCTTTGTCTCCCTCCGGGAGACAACATTTGTCTACCTCCGGGAGACAACATTTGTCTCCCTCCGGGAGACAACCTTTGTCTCCCTCCGGGAGACAACATTTGTCTCCCTCCGGTAGTCAACATTTGTCTCCCTCCGGGAGACAACATTTGTCTACCTCCGGGAGACAACATTTGTCTCCCTCCGGGAGACAACCTTGTCTCCCTCCTGGAGACAACCTTTTTCTCCCTCCGGGAGACAACATTTGCCTTCCTCCGGGAGACAACATTTGTCTCCCTCCGGGAGACAACCTTTGTCTCCCTCCGTGAGACAGCCTTTCTCTCCCCCCGGGAGACAACCTTTGTCTCCCTCCGAGAGACAACTTTTGTCTCCCTCCGGGAGACAATATTTGTTTCCCTCCGGGAGACAACCTTTGTCCCCTCCGGGAGACAACCTTTGTCTCCCTCCGGGACAACCTTTGTCTCCCTCCGGGAGATAACATTTGTCTCCCTCCGGTAGTCAACATTTGTCTCCCTCCGGGAGACAACATTTGTCACCCTCCGGGAGACAACCTTTGTCTCCCCCCGGGAGACAACCTTTGTCTCCCTCCGGGAGTCAACATTTGTCTCCCTCCGGGAGATAATCTTTGTCTCCCCCCGGGAGACAACATTTGTCTCCCTCCGGGAGACAACCTTGTCTCCCTCCGGGAGACAAAATTTGTCTCCCTCCGGGAGACAACCTTTTTCTCCCTCCGGGAGACAACATTTGCCTTCCTCCGGGAGACAACATTTGTTTCCCTCCGGGAGACAACCTATGTCTCCCCCCGGGAGACAACCTTTGTCTCCCTCCGGGAGACAACCTTTTTCTCCCTCCGGGAGACAACCTTTGTCTCCCTCCGGGAGACAACATTTGTCTACCTCCAGGAGAAAACATTTGTCTCCCTCCGGGAGACAACCTTTGTCTCCCTCCGTGAGACAACCTTTGTCTCCCTCCGGGACAACCTTTGTCTCCCTCCGGGAGATAACATTTGTCTCCCTCCGGTAGTCAACATTTGTCTCCCTCCGGGAGACAACATTTGTCACCCTCCGAGAGACAACCTTTGTCTCCCCCCGGGAGACAACTTTTGTCTCCCTCCGGGAGACAACATTTGTCTCCCTCCGGGAGACAACATTTGCCTCCCTTCGGGAGACAACCTTTGTCTCCCCCGGGAGACAACCTTTGTCTCCTTCCGGGAAACAACCTTTGTCTCCCTCCAGGAGACAACATTTGCCTTCCTCCGGGAGACAACATTTGTCTCCCTCCGGGAGACAACCTTTGTCTCCCCCCGGGAGACAACCTTTGTCTCCCTCCGGGAGACAACCTTTGTCTCCCTCCGGGAAACAACCTTTGTCTCCCCCCGGGAGACAACCTTTGTCTCCATCCGGGAGTCAACATTTGTCTTCCTCCGGGAGACAATCTTTGTCTCCCCCCGGGAGACAACATTTGTCTCCCTCCAGGAGACAACCTTGTCTCCCTCCGGGAGACAACATTTGTCTACCTCCGGGAGACAACATATGTCTCCCTCCGGGAGACAACCTTTGTCTCCCTCCGTGAGACAGCCTTTGTCTCCCCCCGGGAGACAACCTTTGTCTCCCCCCGGGAGACAACCTTTGTCTTCCTCTGGGAGACAACATTTGTCTCCCTCCGGGAGACAACCTTTGTCTCCCTCCGGGAGACAACATTTGTCTCCCTCCGGGAGACAACTTTTGTCTCCCCCCGGGAGACAACCTTTGTCTCCCTCCAGGAGACAGCATTTGTCTCCCTCCGGGAGCAACATTTGTCTCTCTCCGGGAGACAACCTTTGTCTCCCTTTTGGAGACACCCTTTGTCTTCCTCTGGGAGACAACATTTGTCTCCCTACGGGAGACAACCTTTGTCTCCCTCCGGGAGACAACATTTGTCTCCCTCCGGGAGACAACATTTGCCTCCCTCCGGGAGACAACATTTGCCTCCCTCCGGGAGACAACCTTTGTCTCCCCCCGGGAGACAACCTTTGTCTCCTTCCGGGAAACAACCTTTGTCTCTCTCAAGGAGACAACATTTGTCTCCCTCTGGCAGACAACATTTGTCTCCCCCCGGGAGATAACCTTTGTCTCCCCCCGGGAGACAACCATTGTCTCCCTCCGGGAGACAACCTTTGTCTCCCTCCGGGAGACAACATTTGTTTCCTTTCGGGAGACAACATTTGTCTAACTCCAGGAGACAACCTTTATCTTCATACGGGAGACAACCTTTGTCCCCCTCCGGTAGACAACCTTTGTCTCCCTCCGGGAGACAACATTTGTTTCCCTTCGGTAGACAACCCTTGTCTCCCTCCGGGAGACAGCCTTTATCTCCCTCCGGGAGACAACATTTGTCTCCCTCCGGGAGAGAACATTTGTCTCCCTTCGGGAGACAACCTTTGTCTCCGTCCGGGAGACAACATTTGTCTCCCTCCGGGAGACAACATTTATCCCCCTCCGGGAGACAACCTATGTCTCCCTCCGGGAGACAACCTTTGTCTCCCTCCAGGAGACAACCTTTGTCTCCTCCCGGGAGACCACCTTTGTCTCCCTCCGGGAGACAACATTTGTTTCCCTTCGGGAGACAACCTTTGTCTAACTCCGGGAGACAACCTTTATCTCCATACGGGAGACAACCTTTGTCCCCTCCGGGAGACAACCTTTGTCTCCCCCGGTAGACAACCTTTGTCTCCCTCCGGGAGACAACATTTGTTTCCCTTCGGGAGACAACCTTTGTCTAACTCCGGGAGACAACCTTTATCTCCATATGGGAGACAACCTTTGTCCCCCTCCGGGAGACAACCTTTGTCTCCCTCCGGGAGAAAACCTTTGTCTCCCTCCGGGAGACAGCCTTTGTCTCTCTCCGGGAGACAACCTTTATCTCCATACGGGAGACAACCTTTGTCCCCCTCCGGGAGACAACCTTTGTCTCCCCCCGGTAGATAACCTTTGTCTCTCTCCGGGAGACAACATTTGTTTCCCATCGAGACAACCTTTGTCTCCCTCCGGGAGACAACCTTTATCTCCCTCCGGGAGACAACCTTTGTCTCCCTCCGGGAGACAACTTTTGTCTTCCTATGGAGACAACCTTTGTCTCCCTCCGGGAGATAACATTTGTCTCCCTCCGCTAGTCAACATTTGTCTCCCTCCAGGAGACAACATTTGTCACCCTCCGAGAGACAACCTTTGTCTCCCCCCGGGAGACAACTTTTGTCTCCCTCTGGGAGACAACATTTGTCTCCCTCCGGGAGACAACATTTGCCTCCCTTCGGGAGACAACCTTTGTCTCCCCCCGGGAGACAACCTTTGTCTCCTTCCGGGAAACAACCTTTGTCTCCCCCCGGGAGACAACCTTTGTCTCCCTCCGGGAGACAACCTTTGTCTCCCTCCGGGAGACAACCTTTGTCTCCCTCCGGGAGACAACATTTGTTTACCTCCAGGAGACAACATTTGTCTCCCTCCGGGAGACAACCTTTGTCTCCCTCCGTGAGACAACCTTTGTCTCCCCCCGGGAGACAACCTTTGTCTCCCCCCGGGAGACAATCTTTGTCTCCCTCCGGGAGGCAACATTTGTCTCCCTCCGTGAGACAACCTTTGTCTCCCCTCGGGAGACAACCTTTGTCTCCCTCCGGGAGACAACTTTTGTCTCCCTCCGGGAGACAACCTTTGTCTCCCTCCGAGAGACAACATTTGTCTCCCTCCGGGAGGCAACATTTGTCTCCCTCCGGGAGACAACCTTTGTCTCCCTCCGGGAGATAACATTTGTCTCCCTCCGTGACACAACCTTCGCATACAAGGATAGTGTCTCAGACTTTGATGCACTGGTGACGAAAGATAATTCTGTGTCTATTCACAAACGGAATCTGCAGTTGTTGATGACAAGGATCTTCAAAACAAAATCGAATATAGCCCCAAGCTTTATGACGAAGATTTTCATTGAGAAGAACCATGCCCATCTTCTTAGAAACAAGAGCCTCTTACAGCTGCCCAAAGCCCGAACAGTTCAGTTCGGGATAGAAAGTATTGCTTTCTTGGGAGCTAAACTGTGGCATGGACTCTCAAATGACATTAAAGAGTCACTCAATGTTTCCGTCTTTAAAAAGCACATAAAAAAATGGAAAGGCGACGACTACGGATGCCGATTGTGCAAGACATACGTAGCACAGGTTGGGTTCTTGAACTAATTTAGTTTTATCTTCATTCAAAACTCACCTGTAAATATGTATTATATGTAGATATCATTTATTGTTAAATTAATTAGATTTTACTTTGCACTTTGTAATTATTTTATCTTAGTTTTTTTCTTTTTTTTTGTTTAGTAGGCATCAATTAGCTGTAATGTAGCTATCTTAAAAAAAAAGCCTACTATAAAGAAATTAATAATAATAATCCCCCCGGGAGACAACATTTGTCTCCCTCCGGGAGACAACATTTGTCTCCCTCCGGGAGACAACCTTTGTCTCCCCCCGGGGGACGACCTTTGTCTCCCTGCGGGAGACAACATTTGTCTCCCTCCGGGAGACAACATTTGTCTCCCCCCGGGAGACAACCTTTGTCTCCCTCCGGGAGACAACTTTTGTCTCCCCCCGGGAGTCAACATTTGTCTACCTCCGGGAGACAATATTTGTCTACCTCCAGGAGACAACATTTGTCTCCCTCCGGGAGACAACCTTTGTCTCCCTCCGTGAGACAACCTTTGTCTCCCCTCGGGAGACAACCTTTGTCTCCCTCCGGGAGACAACTTTTGTCTCCCTCCGGGAGACAATATTTGTCTCCCTCCAGGAGACAACATTTGTCTCCCTCCGGGAGACAACATTTGTCACCCTCCTGGAGACAACCTTTGTCTCCCCCCGGGAGACAACCTTTGTCTCCTTCCAGGAAACAACCTTTGTCTCCCTCAAGGAGACAACATTTGTCTCCCTCTGGGAGACAACATATGTCTCCCTCCGGGAGACAACATTTGTCTCCCTCCGGGATACAACCTTTGTCTCCCCCCGGAAGACAGCCTTTGTCTCCCTCCGGGAGACAACATTTGTCTCCCTCCGGGAGACAACATTTGTCTACCTCCGGGAGACAACATTTGTCTTCCTCCGGGAGACAACCTTTGTCTCCCTCCTGGAGACAACCTTTGTTTCCCTTTGGGAGACAACATTTGTCTCCCTCCGGGAGACAACATTTGTCTCCCTCAGGGAGACAACCTTTGTCTCCCCCCGGGAGACAACCTTTGTCTCCCTCCGGGAGACAACATTTGTCTCCCTCCGGGAGACAACATTTGTCCCCCTTCGGGAGACAACTTTTGTCTCCCCCCGGGAGACAACCTTTGTCTCCCTCCGGGAGACAGCATTTGTCTCCCTCCGGGAGCAACATTTGTCTCTCTCCGGGAGACAACCTTTGTCTCCCTTTTGGAGACAACCTTTGTCTTCCTCTGGGAGACAACATTTTTCTCCCTCCGGGAGACAACCTTTGTCTCCCTCCGGGAGACAACATTTGTCTCCCTCCGGGAGACAACATTTGCCTCCCTCCGGGAGACAACATTTGCCTCCCTCCGGGAGACAACCTTTGTCTCCCCCCGGGAGACAACCTTTGTCTCCTTCCGGGAAACAACCTTTGTCTCCCTCAAGGAGACAACATTTGTCTCCCTCTGGCAGACAACATTTGTCTCCCCCCGGGAGATAACCTTTGTCTCCCCCCGGGAGACAACCATTGTCTCCCTCCGGGAGACAACCTTTGTCTCCCTCCGGGAGACAACATTTGTTTCCCTTCGGGAGACAACCTTTGTCTAACTCCAGGAGACAACCTTTATCTCCATACGGGAGACAACCTTTGTCCCCCTCCGGTAGACAACCTTTGTCTCCCTCCGGGAGACAACATTTGTTTCCCTTCGGTAGACAACCTTTGTCTCCCTCCGGGAGACAGCCTTTATCTCCCTCCGGGAGACAACATTTGTCTCCCTCCGGGAGAGAACATTTGTCTCCCTTCGGGAGACAACCTTTGTCTCCGTCCGGGAGACAACATTTGTCTCCCTCTGGGAGACAACATTTATCTCCCTCCGGGAGACAACCTATGTCTCCCTCCGGGAGACAGCCTTTGTCCCCCTCCGGGAGACAACCTTTGTCTCCCCCCGGTAGATAACCTTTGTCTCTCTCCGGGAGACAACATTTGTTTCCCTTCGGGAGACAACCTTTGTCTCCCTCCGGGAGACAACCTTTATCTCCCTCCGGCAGACAACCTTTGTCTCCCTCCGGGAGACAACATTTGTCTTCCTATGGAGACAACCTTTGTCTCCCCCCGGGAGACAACCTTTTGTCTCCCTCCGGGAGACAACATTTGTCTCCCTCCGGGAGACAACCTTTGTCTAACTCCGGGAGACAACCTTTATCTCCATACGGGAGACAACCTTTGTCCCCCTCCGGGAGACAACCTTTGTCTCCTTCCGGGAGACAACCTTTGTCTCTCTCCGGGAGACAACCTTTTTCTCCCTCAGGGAGACATCCTTTGTCTTCCTCCGAAAGACAACCTTTGTCTCCCTCCGGGAGACAACCTTTGTCTCCCTCCGGGAGACAACTTTTGTCTCCCTCCGGGAGACAACATTTGTCTCCCTCTGAGAGGCAACCTTTGTCTCCCTCCGGGAGACAACCTTATTTCTCTCTTAGGGAGACAACCTTTGTCTCCCTCCGGGAGACAACATTTGTTTCCCTTCGGGAGACAACCTTTGTCTCCCTCCGGGAGACAACCTTTATCTCCATACGGGAGACAACCTTTGTCTCCCTCCGGGAGACAACATTTGTTTCCCTCCGGGAGACAACCTTTGTCTCCCTCCGGGAGACAACATTTGTTTCCCTTCGGGAGACAACCTTTGTCTCCCTCCGGGAGACAACCTTTATCTCCATACGGGAGACAACCTTTGTCTCCCTCAGGGAGACAACCTTTGTCTCCCTCAGGGAGACAACCTTTTTCTCCCTCCTGGAGAAAACATTTGTCTCCCTCCGGGAGACAGCCTTTGTCTCTCTCCGGGAGACAACTTTTGTCTCCCTCCGGGAGACAACCTTTGTCTCCCTCCGAGAGACAACATTTGTCTCCCCCCGGGAGGCAACATTTGTCTCCCTCCGGGAGACAACCTTTGTCTCCCTCCGGGAGATAACATTTGTCTCCCTCCGTGACACAACCTTCGCATACAAGGATAGTGTCTCAGACTTTGATGCACTGGTGACGAAAGATAATTCTGTGTCTATTCACAAACGGAATCTGCAGTTGTTGATGACAAGGATCTTCAAAACAAAATCGAATATAGCCCCAAGCTTTATGACGAAGATTTTCATTGAGAAGAACCATGCCCATCTTCTTAGAAACAAGAGCCTCTTACAGCTGCCCAAAGCCCGAACAGTTCAGTTCGGGATAGAAAGTATTGCTTTCTTGGGAGCTAAACTGTGGCATGGACTCTCAAATGACATTAAAGAGTCACTCAATGTTTCCGTCTTTAAAAAGCACATAAAAAAATGGAAAGGCGACGACTACGGATGCCGATTGTGCAAGACATACGTAGCACAGGTTGGGTTCTTGAACTAATTTAGTTTTATCTTCATTCAAAACTCACCTGTAAATATGTATTATATGTAGATATCATTTATTGTTAAATTAATTAGATTTTACTTTGCACTTTGTAATTATTTTATCTTAGTTTTTTTCTTTTTTTTTGTTTAGTAGGCATCAATTAGCTGTAATGTAGCTATCTTAAAAAAAAAGCCTACTATAAAGAAATTAATAATAATAATCCCCCCGGGAGACAACATTTGTCTCCCTCCGGGAGACAACATTTGTCTCCCTCCGGGAGACAACATTTGTCTCCCCCCGGGAGACAACCTTTGTCTCCCTCCGGGAGACAACCTTTGTCTCCCTCCGGGAGACAACCTTTGTCTCCCTCCGGGAGACAACTTTTGTCTCCCCCCGGGAGTCAACATTTGTCTACCTCCGGGAGACAATATTTGTCTACCTCCAGGAGACAACATTTGTCTCCCTCCGGGAGACAACCTTTGTCTCCCTCCGTGAGACAACCTTTGTCTCCCCTCGGGAGACAACCTTTGTCTCCCTCCGGGAGACAACTTTTGTCTCCCTCCGGGAGACAATATTTGTCTCCCTCCAGGAGACAACATTTGTCTCCCTCCGGGAGACAACATTTGTCACCCTCCTGGAGACAACCTTTGTCTCCCCCCGGGAGACAACCTTTGTCTCCTTCCAGGAAACAACCTTTGTCTCCCTCAAGGAGACAACATTTGTCTCCCTCTGGGAGAAACATATGTCTCCCTCCGGGAGACAACATTTGTCTCCCTCCGGGATACAACCTTTGTCTCCCCCCGGAAGACAGCCTTTGTCTCCCTCCGGGAGACAACATTTGTCTCCCTCCGGGAGACAACATTTGTCTACCTCCGGGAGACAACATTTGTCTTCCTCCGGGAGACAACCTTTGTCTCCCTCCTGGAGACAACCTTTGTTTCCCTTTGGGAGACAACATTTGTCTCCCTCCGGGAGACAACATTTGTCTCCCTCAGGGAGACAACCTTTGTCTCCCCCCGGGAGACAACCTTTGTCTCCCTCCGGGAGACAACATTTGTCTCCCTCCGGGAGACAACATTTGTCCCCCTTCGGGAGACAACTTTTGTCTCCCCCCGGGAGACAACCTTTGCCTCCCTCCGGGAGACAGCATTTGTCTCCCTCCGGGAGCAACATTTGTCTCTCTCCGGGAGACAACCTTTGTCTCCCTTTTGGAGACAACCTTTGTCTTCCTCTGGGAGACAACATTTTTCTCCCTCCGGGAGACAACCTTTGTCTCCCTCCGGGAGACAACATTTGTCTCCCTCCGGGAGACAACATTTGCCTCCCTCCGGGAGACAACATTTGCCTCCCTCCGGGAGACAACCTTTGTCTCCCCCCGGGAGACAACCTTTGTCTCCTTCCGGAAACAACCTTTGTCTCCCTCAAGGAGACAACATTTGTCTCCCTCTGGCAGACAACATTTGTCTCCCCCCGGGAGATAACCTTTGTCTCCCCCCGGGAGACAACCATTGTCTCCCTCCGGGAGACAACCTTTGTCTCCCTCCGGGAGACAACATTTGTTTCCCTTCGGGAGACAACCTTTGTCTAACTCCAGGAGACAACCTTTATCTCCATACGGGAGACAACCTTTGTCCCCCTCCGGTAGACAACCTTTGTCTCCCTCCGGGAGACAACATTTGTTTCCCTTCGGTAGACAACCTTTGTCTCCCTCCGGGAGACAGCCTTTATCTCCCTCCGGGAGACAACATTTGTCTCCCTCCGGGAGAGAACATTTGTCTCCCTTCGGGAGACAACCTTTGTCTCCGTCCGGGAGACAACATTTGTCTCCCTCTGGGAGACAACATTTATCTCCCTCCGGGAGACAACCTATGTCTCCCTCCGGGAGACAGCCTTTGTCCCCCTCCGGGAGACAACCTTTGTCTCCCCCCGGTAGATAACCTTTGTCTCTCTCCGGGAGACAACATTTGTTTCCCTTCGGGAGACAACCTTTGTCTCCCTCCGGGAGACAACCTTTATCTCCCTCCGGCAGACAACCTTTGTCTCCCTCCGGGAGACAACATTTGTCTTCCTATGGAGACAACCTTTGTCTCCCCCCGGGAGACAACCTTTTGTCTCCCTCCGGGAGACAACATTTGTCTCCCTCCGGGAGACAACCTTTGTCTAACTCCGGGAGACAACCTTTATCTCCATACGGGAGACAACCTTTGTCCCCCTCCGGGAGACAACCTTTGTCTCCTTCCGGGAGACAACCTTTGTCTCTCTCCGGGAGACAACCTTTTTCTCCCTCAGGGAGACATCCTTTGTCTTCCTCCGAAAGACAACCTTTGTCTCCCTCCGGGAGACAACCTTTGTCTCCCTCCGGGAGACAACTTTTGTCTCCCTCCGGGAGACAACATTTGTCTCCCTCTGAGAGGCAACCTTTGTCTCCCTCCGGGAGACAACCTTATTTCTCTCTTAGGGAGACAACCTTTGTCTCCCTCCGGGAGACAACATTTGTTTCCCTTCGGGAGACAACCTTTGTCTCCCTCCGGGAGACAACCTTTATCTCCATACGGGAGACAACCTTTGTCTCCCTCCGGGAGACAACATTTGTTTCCCTCCGGGAGACAACCTTTGTCTCCCTCCGGGAGACAACATTTGTTTCCCTTCGGGAGACAACCTTTGTCTCCCTCCGGGAGACAACCTTTATCTCCATACGGGAGACAACCTTTGTCTCCCTCAGGGAGACAACCTTTGTCTCCCTCTGGGAGACAACCTTTTTCTCCCTCCTGGAGAAAACATTTGTCTCCCTCCGGGAGACAGCCTTTGTCTCTCTCCGGGAGACAACTTTTGTCTCCCTCCGGGAGACAACCTTTGTCTCCCTCCGAGAGACAACATTTGTCTCCCCCCGGGAGGCAACATTTGTCTCCCTCCGGGAGACAACCTTTGTCTCCCTCCGGGAGATAACATTTGTCTCCCTCCGTGACACAACCTTCGCATACAAGGATAGTGTCTCAGACTTTGATGCACTGGTGACGAAAGATAATTCTGTGTCTATTCACAAACGGAATCTGCAGTTGTTGATGACAAGGATCTTCAAAACAAAATCGAATATAGCCCCAAGCTTTATGACGAAGATTTTCATTGAGAAGAACCATGCCCATCTTCTTAGAAACAAGAGCCTCTTACAGCTGCCCAAAGCCCGAACAGTTCAGTTCGGGATAGAAAGTATTGCTTTCTTGGGAGCTAAACTGTGGCATGGACTCTCAAATGACATTAAAGAGTCACTCAATGTTTCCGTCTTTAAAAAGCACATAAAAAAATGGAAAGGCGACGACTACGGATGCCGATTGTGCAAGACATACGTAGCACAGGTTGGGTTCTTGAACTAATTTAGTTTTATCTTCATTCAAAACTCACCTGTAAATATGTATTATATGTAGATATCATTTATTGTTAAATTAATTAGATTTTACTTTGCACTTTGTAATTATTTTATCTTAGTTTTTTTCTTTTTTTTTTGTTTAGTAGGCATCAATTAGCTGTAATGTAGCTATCTTAAAAAAAGAGCCTACTATAAAGAAATTAATAATAATAATCCCCCCGGGAGACAACATTTGTCTCCCTCCGGGAGACAACATTTGTCTCCCTCCGGGAGACAACCTTTGTCTCCCCCCGGGGGACGACCTTTGTCTCCCTGCGGGAGACAACATTTGTCTCCCTCCGGGAGACAACATTTGTCTCCCCCCGGGAGACAACCTTTGTCTCCCTCCGGGAGACAACCTTTGTCTCCCTCCGGGAGACAACCTTTGTCTCCCTCCGGGAGACAACTTTTGTCTCCCCCGGGAGTCAACATTTGTCTACCTCCGGGAGACAATATTTGTCTACCTCCAGGAGACAACATTTGTCTCCCTCCGGGAGACAACCTTTGTCTCCCTCCGTGAGACAACCTTTGTCTCCCCTCGGGAGACAACCTTTGTCTCCCTCCGGGAGACAACTTTTGTCTCCCTCCGGGAGACAATATTTGTCTCCCTCCAGGAGACAACATTTGTCTCCCTCCGGGAGACAACATTTGTCACCCTCCTGGAGACAACCTTTGTCTCCCCCCGGGAGACAACCTTTGTCTCCTTCCAGGAAACAACCTTTGTCTCCCTCAAGGAGACAACATTTGTCTCCCTCTGGGAGACAACATATGTCTCCCTCCGGGAGACAACATTTGTCTCCCTCCGGGATACAACCTTTGTCTCCCCCCGGAAGACAGCCTTTGTCTCCCTCCGGGAGACAACATTTGTCTCCCTCCGGGAGACAACATTTGTCTACCTCCGGGAGACAACATTTGTCTTCCTCCGGGAGACAACCTTTGTCTCCCTCCTGGAGACAACCTTTGTTTCCCTTTGGGAGACAACATTTGTCTCCCTCCGGGAGACAACATTTGTCTCCCTCAGGGAGACAACCTTTGTCTCCCCCCGGGAGACAACCTTTGTCTCCCTCCGGGAGACAACATTTGTCTCCCTCCGGGAGACAACATTTGTCCCCCTTCGGGAGACAACTTTTGTCTCCCCCCGGGAGACAACCTTTGTCTCCCTCCGGGAGACAGCATTTGTCTCCCTCCGGGAGCAACATTTGTCTCTCTCCGGGAGACAACCTTTGTCTCCCTTTTGGAGACAACCTTTGTCTTCCTCTGGGAGACAACATTTTTCTCCCTCCGGGAGACAACCTTTGTCTCCCTCCGGGAGACAACATTTGTCTCCCTCCGGGAGACAACATTTGCCTCCCTCCGGGAGACAACATTTGCCTCCCTCCGGGAGACAACCTTTGTCTCCCCCCGGGAGACAACCTTTGTCTCCTTCCGGGAAACAACCTTTGTCTCCCTCAAGGAGACAACATTTGTCTCCCTCTGGCAGACAACATTTGTCTCCCCCCGGGAGATAACCTTTGTCTCCCCCCGGGAGACAACCATTGTCTCCCTCCGGGAGACAACCTTTGTCTCCCTCCGGGAGACAACATTTGTTTCCCTTCGGGAGACAACCTTTGTCTAACTCCAGGAGACAACCTTTATCTCCATACGGGAGACAACCTTTGTCCCCCTCCGGTAGACAACCTTTGTCTCCCTCCGGGAGACAACATTTGTTTCCCTTCGGTAGACAACCTTTGTCTCCCTCCGGGAGACAGCCTTTATCTCCCTCCGGGAGACAACATTTGTCTCCCTCCGGGAGAGAACATTTGTCTCCCTTCGGGAGACAACCTTTGTCTCCGTCCGGGAGACAACATTTGTCTCCCTCTGGGAGACAACATTTATCTCCCTCCGGGAGACAACCTATGTCTCCCTCCGGGAGACAACCTTTGTCCCCCTCCGGGAGACATCCTTTGTCTCCCCCCGGTAGATAACCTTTGTCTCTCTCCGGGAGACAACATTTGTTTCCCTTCGGGAGACAACCTTTGTCTCCCTCCGGGAGACAACCTTTATCTCCCTCCGGGAGACAACCTTTGTCTCCCTCCGGGAGACAACATTTGTCTTCCTATGGAGACAACCTTTGTCTCCACCCGGGAGACAACCTTTTGTCTCCCTCCGGGAGACAACATTTGTCTCCCTCCGGGAGACAACCTTTGTCTAACTCCGGGAGACAACCTTTATCTCCATACGGGAGACAACCTTTGTCCCCCTCCGGGAGACAACCTTTGTCTCCTTCCGGGAGACAACCTTTGTCTCTCTCCGGGAGACAACCTTTTTCTCCCCCCGGGAGACAACCTTTTGTCTCCCTCCGGGAGACAACATTTGTCTCCCTCCGGGAGACAACCTTTGTCTAACTCCGGGAGACAACCTTTATCTCCATACGGGAGACAACCTTTGTCCCCCTCCGGGAGACAACCTTTGTCTCCTTCCGGGAGACAACCTTTGTCTCTCTCCGGGAGACAACCTTTTTCTCCCTCAGGGAGACATCCTTTGTCTTCCTCCGAAAGACAACCTTTGTCTCCCTCCGGGAGACAACCTTTGTCTCCCTCCGGGAGACAACTTTTGTCTCCCTCCGGGAGACAACATTTGTCTCCCTCTGAGAGGCAACCTTTGTCTCCCTCTGGGAGACAAACTTATTTCTCTCTTAGGGAGACAACCTTTGTCTCCCTCCGGGAGACAACATTTGTTTCCCTTCGGGAGACAACCTTTGTCTCCCTCCGGGAGACAACCTTTATCTCCATACGGGAGACAACCTTTGTCTCCCTCCGGGAGACAACATTTGTTTCCCTCCGGGAGACAACCTTTGTCTCCCTCCGGGAGACAACATTTGTTTCCCTTCGGGAGACAACCTTTGTCTCCCTCCGGGAGACAACCTTTATCTCCATACGGGAGACAACCTTTGTCTCCCTCAGGGAGACAACCTTTGTCTCCCTCAGGGAGACAACCTTTTTCTCCCTCCTGGAGAAAACATTTGTCTCCCTCCGGGAGACAGCCTTTGTCTCTCTCCGGGAGACAACTTTTATCTCCCTCAGAGAGACAACCTTTGTCTCCCTCCGGGAGACAACATTTGTCTTCCTGCGGGAGACAACCTTTGTCTCCCCCCGGGAGACAACCTTTGGTCTCCCTCCGGGAGACAACATTTGTCTCCCTCTGGGAGACATCCTTTGTCTCCTTCCGGGAGACAACCTTTGTCTCCCTACGAGAGACAACATTTGTTTCCCTTCGGGAGACAACCTTTGTCTCCCTCCGGGAGACAACCTTTATCTCCATACGTGAGACAACCTTTGTCTCCCTCAGGGAGACAACCTTTGTCTCCTTCGGGGAGACAATATTTGTCTCCCTCCGGGAGACAACCTTTGTCTCTCTCCGCGAGACAACTTTTGTCTTCCTCCAGGAGACAACCTTTGTCTCCCTCCGGGAGACAACCTTTGTCTCCCTCCGGAAGACAACATTTGTCTCCTTCCGGGAGACAACCTTTGTCTCCCTCCGGGAGACAACCTTCATCTCCATACGGGAGACAACCTTTGTCTCCCTCCGGAAGACAACCTTTTGTCTCCCTCCGGGAGACAACATTTGTCTCCCTCCGGGAGACAACCTTTGTCTTCCTCCGGGAGACAACCTTTATCTCCATACGTGTGACAACCTTTGTCTCCCTCAGGGAGACAACCTTTGTCTCCTTCCGGGGGACAACATTTGTGTCTACTTTGTCTCCTTCCGGAGACAGATGGTGTCTACTGGAGGGAGGCAGAGGGTGTCTCCTAGTAGGAGATTGAGGGTACCTCCCAGAGGGAGACAGAGATTGTCTCCCTATGGAGATAGAGGTAGTCACCCAGAGGGAGACAAAGGTTGTCTCCCAGAGGGAGACAAAGGTTGTCTTCCAGAGGGAGACAAAGGTTGTCTCCCAGAGGGAGACAAAGTTTGTCTCCCAGAAGGAGACAAAGTTTGTCTACCAGACGGAGACATGTGTCCTCGAAGAGGAAGACAGATTGTCTACCAGAGGGAGACAATGGTTGTCTCTCGGAGGGAGACAGAGATTGTTTCCAAGAGGAAGACAGTTTGTCTACCAGAGGGAGACAATGGTTGTCTGCCGGAGGGAGACATGTTGTCTCACAGAGGGAGACAGAGGGTGTCTACTGGAGGGAGACAGTTTGTCTACCAGAGGGAGACAGAGGGTGTCTACCGGAGAGAGACAAAGTTTTCTCCCAAGAGGAGAGAAGGTTGTCTCCCAGAGGTAGACAAAGGTTGTCTCCCAGAGGGAGATAAAGATTGTCTCTCAGAGGGAGACAAATGTTGTCCCAGAGGGAGACAAAGTTTGTCTACGAGAGGAGACAGGTTGCCTCCCAGAGGAAGACAGGTTGTCTACCAGAGGGAGATAAAGGCTGTCTACCGGAGGGAGACTTGTTATCTACCAGAAGTAGACAGAGGGTGTCTACCGGATTGAGACAGGTTGTCTTTCAGAGGGAGACAAAGGTCGTCCCCCAGAGGTAGATAAAGGTTGTCTCCCAGAGGGAGACAAAGGTTTTCTACTAGAGGGAGACAGGCAGTCTAACAGAGGACGAATTAGCAGTCAACCGGAGGGAGGCAGGCGGTCTAACAGAGGATGATCGAGCAGTCTAACAGAGGATGAACGAACAGTGTACCTGAAGGTGACAAGCTGTCTACCAGAGGGAGACTGTAGCGTTTTCACAGTGCAGAGAAGACACACAAAACAGACGTTCGATCGTTTGCGTTCCAAAATCTATTCCCACAATTCGACCGTAAACATGCTTATTTATGGATACGTTTATGGGTACAATTAACATTAATGGATAGGTCATTTGGCAATATGCGAAAGATCTTTACGTCACTACATATCGTTACACCTTCCCCTCCCTTGTAAATAAGTGATAGAACACGAGGTATAAATTTTTTCTAATGAGTAACAACATCTCCATATCTAATTGGCGGATTAATTACTTGGCGGAGGTTTTGAGGTCTAACCCTCCTCTGAACTGCACCTTGCCCTCCCTCTCCCTGTCGAATATGTATCTCTGGTTGTTGAATATAAATATCACCTATTTCGGGGACGGGGGCAACTGGTTGACCTTCTGAAGCAGGCAATGGGCACAGCTTAAGCTGGTCATGGTGTGCGGTGGTTGTTTTTCCAAACTTCGAAATTATTTTATAATTAACACCTGTTCTTACAATAATTTGATATGGCCCAATCCATTTTTTTCCAAACTTCCACTTTTTAGGTCTTCGAAGCCACACCCATTGACTAGGTTCAAAAGGTTGCCATACTTTCTTTCCCCGATCATATGATAATGCTTGTCTGTTCTTAGCAACTTTAATATTCTTTTGTGCTATGAGTTGAGCACTCTGAATAGATTGCCGAACGTTTTGACTGTATTCAGACTGGGTGCTTGGATTTTTAAGGGGAACACCAAGATCCACCTCCAAAGGTAAACGTGGTTCTCGGCCAAAAACCAGTTCATAAGGGGAAAACCCAGTTGTCTCATTGCGGCTGGTATTATAGGCATAGGTTGCCATATCTACGAAGAGATCCCAGTCAGCGGGATGCTCAGCTACGAAGGATGATAAAATCTCTTGTATGGTTCTATTTTGCCTTTCCACCTGACCGTCACATTGGGGATGATAAGCAGTAGTTCTAGTCTTATGAATTCCCATGATATTATAAATCTCATGCATCAGATTACTCTCAAAGTTAGCACCCTGGTCTGAATGAATAGCATCTGGAGGACCAAATCGTGAAAACAATTTAGAGACTAGAATCTGTGCAACGGTTTCAGATTTTTGATTTTTAGTTGGAAAAGCTTCACACCATTTGGTGAAATGATTTCCAACCACAAGGAGGTGTTTATTTCCCCTGGATGTTTCAGGAAGGGGACCCATATAGTCCATAGCCCAAAAGACAAATGGCTCACTAACGATAATTGGTTGAAGTGGGGCCTTCCCTTGGCTACCACAGGTTTTACTCTGCATACACTCAGGGCAAGATTGCACATATTGGGAGATAGTTTCCTGCATTTTTGGCCAAAAGAAACGTTCTTTTGCTCTGCTGAGGGTACGTCTGATACCCATGTGACCCCCTGCAGGTCCTGAGTGTAGGCTAAGCAATACCCTTGGAACTAAGCACTTGGGAAGCACAATTACCCTTTTATTAGTTCCATATTTAGAAGGGATTGATCTAACAAGTAGTTCATCAGATAAATGAAGTTCATCCCAACAATTCCATAAAGAACGTAACATAGGGTTATTGAGCCATGCAAATAATGGAGGTTTTGGCATCTCATTTTTCTTAAACTGGATAACGAGTTGTATATCTGGATCATTTACCTGTGCATCTTGCAAATTGAAATGAGGAGTCAGAGAGACAAAACAAGTGGGAGCAGTTAGCATACTATCCTTTTTCTGCTCCTTCGCTGGACTAATTGACTCTATTGTATCAGGGTCGGTGACAAGCCTAGACAATGCATCTGCATTTAAGTTTTCCTTTCCTGGTCTATGTGAAACAATGAAATCAAATTCTTGCACATCCATTACCCATCGCGCAATTCTACCTTTAGGCTCAAGAGAATGAAGCCAAGTTAGAGCTCTGTTATCAGTAACTAAATGAAACTGACGACCCAATAAATATACCCTAAAATGGTTAATTGCAAAAACAACTGCCAGAGCCTCTTTTTCCATGGCAGAATAGTTCTTTTCACGATGATCAAGAGTTCTACTTGCATATGATATAACCCGTTCCTGGCCTTGGCTATCAACTTGTGCTAAAACAGCACCAATACCATAGTCAGAGGCATCTGTTTGCAATTTAAATGGTCTATCAAGCTGAGGATATGCAAGAACTGGAGCACTACACAAAGCTTGTTTAAGTGTAGCAAATGCTTCGATTTGAGCCTGACCCCAGGAAAAAGGAATACTCTTTTTCGTAAGCATTGTCAATGGTAGGGCAACAGTCGCAAAATTTGGAATAAATTTGCGATAGTACCCAGCTAGGCCTAAAAATGACCGTACTTGTTCAACATTAGACGGAGGTGATAATTTCATTACTGCCTTCACTTTATCCATGTCAGTATGCACACCCGCTGCAGAAACTGTATGTCCAAGATATGAAACCTTTGGCGCCCCAAATGTGCATTTTGATGCCTTAACTTTCAAGTTATGTTGTTGAAGTCGACTCAAAACAGTTTCTAGACGTTCACAGTGCTGTTCAATTCCATTGGATGGTACTATAATGTCATCAAAATAACACAGGCAACATGAATAGTTTAAACCTGACATTACAAGTTTTATGGCACGGTCAAACGACGCAGGAGCCCCGGACAACCCGAAGGGCATGCGCAGAAATTCCCACAGTCCTGCAGGAGTAGCAAATGCAGTTTTTTCCTGGTCTTCCGGTGTCATACTTAGTTGCCAATACCCTGAACGCAAGTCTAACGTGCTAAAGAGGTTATAGCCCTGCAAAGATTCTAATAGGTCATCTACACGTGGTAATGGCCTTGCCTCCCGCTTTGTTACAGAATTTAACTTTCTATAATCAACACAAAAACGATATTTTCCGTCTTTCTTGCGAACTAACACAATTGGAGAAGCCCAAGGGCTAGTACTAGGTTTAATCACTTTCTGTTCTAACATTTCTTCAATTTGTGATTGTGCATCCTGGCGATAAGCATAAGGCATACGACGTGGACGTTGACATATTGGTGGTGAATCGCCAGTATCTATTGAGTGAGTAACCACTGATGTATGACCAAGTTTATTATCAAAAACATCAAGATACTTTGACAAAGTAGAAAGCAAAGCTTTCTGATCGTGTTTACTCAAGATGGGGCTAATAGCCGACTTTAATTCGTGAATGGTTTCCTGATTTTCCTTAAAAACACCACCAACAACTTGAGTGTGATCATTATTCTGATCACTGTTTGATGGTTGATAAACTACAGGGCAAAATTCTGCAATTTTTGCACCCTTTTGAAGTTCAATTCTCTCTTGTCCTGTATTCAAAAGTCTTATTAGTAGGGAGCGATTATTCGAACTGCATACCGAATAAGCAGAATGCAAATCAGAGGGCCCTGAAGAAATTGGTGTTACCATCCCTAAAGTATTTTTGGCACTTTTAGAAACCAAGCCAGCGACTATAATTTCTGTCCTAGGTGGAATGACTATACTAGACACAAGCTTGACTTTTACAGGGCCTCTCGTTGCACACTGCTCAAAGGTTGGAAAATCACATTCAGCCCCTGACTTCTTACTGGACTGAACAGGAGTCACAGGTGTATGGCCGTGATGCCCAACGATGAAATACTGTGACTGATCAAGTGCTAATTCTAAATGATTAGATTTAAGGAAATCCCAACCTAAAATGCACTGCAATGGTTCTAATAAGTTATCACAAACAAGCAACGGTATGTCATAAATATGACCCCCATCAGAAAATTGTAACTGACCCTGAAACTCCCCATAGGATCTCAACGACTGTCCGGTAACAGAAACACACTGATTGGAGCAACTGCTATTAATAACGGGCGGACTATGCAATGAAATTTTATCAAAAACTGATTTATGCAAAATAGATTTCATCGAACCCGTATCAATCAAAGCTTCAATTTGCACTCCATTCAAGGAACATTTTACCATTGGCTGGTTGGAAGTGTTATCTTCCATTCTACTGTTTTCGTTATTAGCAGTAACTCCAACAGTGAATAATGAGGGGTGACCAGCACTCCAGCCTACTGGTGCAGCACCCCTTGGCAGTTTAAAGGAACACTTACGTCGACTACGCCTGACTGACTGCTAAAGTTCTTATTCATTGTCCAGTTATTTGCACATTGCGAAGCAAAATGTCCAGTACCTTGACATAATGTGCACTTAAAACGATTGAACTGTTCTCGTTTTTTATTTGCCATCGAAATCTTTTCTTGTTTTTCCGGACAATTTCTAGCAATATGTCCCATTTCTCCACAGAAAAAACATTGCACTTGACTTATCTTCGCTGGCCTGGGTGCAGAGTACGACGGCCGATCTTGCAGCGTTGCTACCAAGGACTGTTGCTGCACTGCCATCTTTTCCACCACTGTGGCCAATCTGTCTATAGCACAGTCCTTTTCAGATAGTGACTGCTGCAATTTAGGCTCACTGTTTATGCTGGAAATCCCGGCAGAAAAACTTGTAAGGGGTTGTTCTTCCTTTTTCTTGATGTTATCAGCTCGAATGGCGATGAAATGTTTGCAAAATGCCACCATTTCCGCCAAAGTTGGTATCGGATTTTGCTCGAGTAATTTGAATTTCATCTGCTCTGGTATTCCCCGCATAAATTGTCGGCTAAGAAGGGCATCAAAGGCTTCTGCATCCAAATCAGGATCTGCTTTTCGTAAAATTTCTTGTAATGACCATAAATATATTGCTGGATCTTCTTTATGTCGCAGCAAACGATCTTCAAACTCTCGATAAAAGACCTCCCGATTTACTTGGGGGCAAAGGGCTGCTTTCAAATTTATTATCAAATGATCATATGTGTCCTTCTGCTCATCTTCAAACAAAAAATAGTGAGAAGCAGCGTAACCGCGAAGAAATGCTGGTAATTTTGCCAATTTTTCTTCGTCTGTCCACCCATTTGCAACTGCACAACACTCATATTGGCGCAACCATAGAGCAAAGTCTCCCTTGTCAAATCTCTCCGGTAAGATGGAAGCCATATCTTACCTCTGTCACCAAAATGTAGCGTTTTCACAGTGCAGAGAAGACACACAAAACAGACGTTCGATCGTTTGCGTTCCAAAATCTATTCCCACAATTCGACCGTAAACATGCTTATTTATGGATACGTTTATGGGTACAATTAACATTAATGGATAGGTCATTTGGCAATATGCGAAAGATCTTTACGTCACTACATATCGTTACAAGACGACAGTCTAACAGAGGATGTACGAGCAGTCTACCGAAGGGAGACAGGCTGTCTACCAGAGGGAGACACGCAGTCTAACAGAGGATGAACAGGCAGTCTACCGGAGGGAGACAGGATGTCTACCAGAGGGAGACAGGCAGTCTAAAAGAGGATGAACGAGCAGTCTACTAGACTGAGACAGGATGTCTACCACAGGGGGACAGGTAGTCTAACAGAGGATGAACGAACAGTCTACCAGAAGTAGACTGGATGTCTACCAGAGGGTGAGATGCAGTCTAAAAGAGGATGAACGGGCAATCTACCAGAGAGAGACAGGATAGTTACCAGACGGAGACAGGATGTCTACCAGAGGGAGAGAGGCAGTCTAACAGAGGATGAACGAGCTGTCTACCAGAGGGAGACCGGATGTCTACCAGAGGAAGACAAGCAGTTTACCAGAGGGAGAAGGAGGAATCTACCAGAGGGAGAAAGAGAAGTCTTCCAGGGGGAGAAAGACATGTCTACCAGAGGGAGAGAAGCAATGTACCAGAGAAAGAAGGGGATGCCTAGCAGAGGGAGAGAAGCAGTCTACAGTAGGGAGACAATTAGTCTACCAGAGGGAGAAATGGATGTTTTGGATAGGGAGAGATGCAGTCTATTAGAGTGAGAAAGAGCAATCTACCAGAGGGAGGCAGGCATTCTACCAGAGGAAGACCCTTTCCTGCCTTTCCACCTTCAAAGCTTTTTGTTGGCGGAGCATTCTTATTAGCAGGAACAATGTAAACGAGTGGGTGATCCGTTGTACGTTATCGAAAATTGCACTGGTGTACTGCAAGCCGGGTGGGGACTCATGTCACCCCTCGTCTTTGTTCCCTCTCTCTCTAATCACCGGAGAATCATGACATTTTCTTAGTTTCCTTGTCCCGTCCCAGACTCCTTCAGAATGAAAACATGTTTGAAACAAAGCTGACTATGAAGCTGCGATGCCTGAAACTCTTTTGACATAAAATGATCAACTGAAAGCTTCCTTCAAAGACAAATGGTAAGTTATTACGACAAAATGATGTAGTTATATCACTCATTTGCTTTTCAGCTTCTATTCCATGTTTGTTTTGCAGAAGAAGGATATTTTATCCGCCTGAATGTAAATGGGCCTAAGTAAGTAAAAACCTTCATACACTGAATTTTTTGGGCCTATGGCTGTCTATAATTTTTGCACATGACGGAACAAAAATTTTTTGAAGTTGTCTTGATCCGAAACTCCGTGGAAACGATTTACGTGCTTCTTTCGTGATTTTTATTGAAGCACAGATATCAGAATTTGCTATGAAAATTTAATTTATCAGAATTTCCAGAGTCACACAGGCAAACATGTGTCATAACTGATGTGATACAACACAGAAAGGAGAAACAAATGGAATGGCTTTTATGAAGTCTTCATCTTTGTCAGGAGCATACACAAAGCGACCAACCTGCCATGTTTTTAATTGTTCTCATCACAAAGGGGCCTTCAACTTGCGATTTTCACCCCTGGGGGAACTTTATGGAAACAAGGTTATATTGACCTTATGATGCCATCACTGCCATTGTTAAACTGGGGGTGTTTTTAATCTTTATTTTGCCTTTGAAGTTTTCATTATAGTGTAAGTTTGTAATTAGATTCTTTTTTCCTCTAAATTTTTTAGTCCTTTTTATCATTTCAATGGCAAATTTTCATTTACTTACCTACATAGTCACTTAATATTTTTGGCAGTGCTGTTTTGGGCCAAGAAGAGGAGGATGTGTGGGTTTTACCCTCTTTGCCTTTAGGAAAATAAAGATTAGACAAAGTCATGTGTGTATAGCTGTATAAGGATTGAAGGTGCAGAGATAACTGGGAATGTTTATGTCAAATTTCATCAAGAAATCTTAAGAACAAGTCCAGGGTTGATAAGATTATTCTTAAAAAGCAACCTTACCAACTGCTGAACACCAATTGTGAGTTCTCTCCAAGTTTTGATGCCTCCAGCTTCCATAAATTGGTTAATGAATCTTCGTAACTCAGGCCAAATATCGTCTCCATTCTGTATGTCTTATGAGTACTCAAAGGCACAATAAGGAGGCTAGCAATGTGAGTGGTATGATATCAACACATTTAGCAGCCTTATTTCACAATTCTTAACAGATGGAGATATGTAGTTTCACTGATTATAAGAGAAAAAATTGAAGAAAATACCATCCACACCATATAATTCCTATCCTTTCCAATTCCTATCCTTTCCAATTCCTATCCTTTCTCTCTCAGATCTCTTAGGAACTGGAACTGACAGAATAAAGTATGTTTGAAAAGCAGCAAAGGAAGACACTTTAAACAAGAACAAACCATCCCCCAAATATCACAATGGATAACCTTTCCTTGGGGCTGAAGAAGCTCATTTTCTCAAAACGAGATGCTTCAGCCACTGGTTCCAAGCCGCGTCCTGGTAGAGAAAGAACCCATGTGCAGAAATTTGGCAAAAATAGACCAAGAAGAGACTGCAGTCCTTTTGAAGAGGTGAAAGCAGACTTCATTGAGATGGCGGAAAAGAGGGAAGAGGATTGTGATGAAGAGGAGCTCAGAGATCAAGAAGATGGGGACAATGAGCATACTGAATATAGGCCAAGAGATATGTCAGGGTTTGAGGAAATTGATTGGCCAGAAATTGATGGACATTGTGAGAAACCAACTAAGGATGGAAGTGAGAAGGCTGGTTTGGGCTTTGAAGAGAGCTCTGGTGAGTATAAGTAAAAGGGTATAGTTGCTTACTGAACAGAGTTGCAAAGGAGCATGTGCACTAAGCATGCATGCTGTTGACCAATCAAAACTACTGCGGTGGAGTTCCAGGGGTACTCCCTAACTTTCAATACGGGGGGGTCCATGCCACTATTTCCTTGCTGACCCCAAAATATTGAGCCTAACGTTTTGGGAACCCCAAATATTGAGTCCAATATTGAATTCCCTAAATATTGAAGTTTTGCCCATGTTGTTATTCACAGACTCCAAATATTGAACTACGTAAAATTTCAGACCCCAATTATTCGCATGGACCTCCCCGTATTGGACGTTATGAAGTACCCTCCCTGGGGGTGGAGTGTGTGAATTTTTGAGGTTGTGAATAGCAACGTAGACAATGATAAATAATGCAATGGTAATAGAACAAATGATACACTAATGGAATATAAAAGATCTCAGACCCATAATATTTGCATAGACTCCACAGTATTGAAAGTTAATGAGTACCCCCCCCCCCCCCCGTTCTTTGGCTTAGACAATAGAAAATTTGGCTCTTTGAAAAACAGTAAAGGTCTTGCCATAGTATGACAAGAATTCTCAAGAAATGAGAAGATTTCTTCACATTTTGATAAGACTTCTTGAGCCATTGAAAGAACATGCATTTTCAAGGAAGAATTCGTAAGGAAATAGCAACATTCTCCAGAATTTTTAAGCCAAATGTTAACATATGTAAGGCCAAAACTGGAGCAAAGTTTTTCTACCTTTTGATTCAAAGGCTTGAAGGAGTAGCAACAGCTTTGTTTACTTTGTTAACTTTGTTTGTTGTTCTCTGTGGACCATGGATATGAATAGAACAGCACTGAGGCAAGTCTGATCTTTTTCACTCAGAACTCAAACACAATGCAGCAGTGCATGCTAAGCAGCAAGGGATGGAGAGTCCTGATGCACAAGAAGTGCAAGAAACCAATGAAGAGCAAAAAGGAGATCAAACAAAAAAAGGTCATGAATTGGAGGACCCTCAAGCAATGACTCCAGGAGATGAGGATATTCCAATAAGGCCAGTAATGTGCGGCACACCCTCAATGTCAGAGTCAATTGAAGCAGAATTGGATGATGTTGAATGGAGGGCAAAAGCCAAGAGACATGAACCAATCACAAGGGAACAATTTATGGGGTATTTTGACTGTGATGGAAGAATTGTGGATGAAAATGAATTGAGAAGAACTATTTTCAAAGGTATGCGTTTTGTGCTCATAGCTATGCCAATAAGTGACACACATGATCTTCAGGGCTCCAAAGGTTATTGGACAGCCAGGGGACAGAGTGCCCACGAAATTCTTTGTCAGAAGTTTTGTGATTTAGGTGTACTTTGAGAAGATTTTGGTGGAGAAATGATGCAGCAAGCATGAATTTATGCCAATAAGTGAAACACATGATCTTCAGGGCTCCCAAGGTCATTGGAGGGCCAGGGGACAGAGTGCTTACGAAACTCTTTGTCAGAAGTTTTGTGATTTACAGGTCTACAGTGAGAAGATTTTGGTAGAGAAATGATGCATCAAGCATGAATTTATTAGCGTTAACAAGATAAATTCTGCCAGAAATTATTGAATTTACAACATACTTTGATGATTATTTACTGATTGATTAGATTACAAGGTTTGATTGCAAAATAAGGCAAAACTTTAGCTTTTGAAGAGAAGAAGTAGCTCTTTCATATCACAAGTGTATGCAATATATTCTCTTAGAACCATTGTTGTTGCTGTTGTTGAGGTTGTTGTTGTTGTTGTTGTTGTTGTTGACTGTCAGAAGTGATTTCTATTCTTTGGGTAATGATATGTTGTTGTGACCAGCATGTAAGGCAATCATCTTCTACGTTTTGTTTCATTTTATAAAGTTTTCCTCATAACTGAATGTATATCAGTTAGCAATTTAAAAGACAATTGTCGTTAGGCTACACATTTGACGTAGAAAAGAGACGAGGAGATATTTTAGGTCTAATCCCAACAACCTTATGTATAATTTGTACAACAACCTTTGTAATAAGTAAAACAGAAAAATTTTCCTTACCCTTTCATGTGATTTTATCCATTCTCCAATGTCCACGTTTCATGCTTCGTGGTTCATTTTTTATTCCTTGATGTCGATCCACCTTGGAGTTTGCTAATGGCTCGTCTCAACAATGTGGTAAATAATGTTTCATTGCCTTTTCAGGAGGTGTTGAGCAAGATATAAGGAAAGAAGTTTGGCAATTTTTATATGAACTTTATCCTTGCAACTCTACAACCAGGTTAGTTTCCTCCTGTTTGTTTGTTAAAAGTCTTGTCTTGTTGCAGTTAATTTATGACGTATTTCATTAATGCTATTAAAAGTAAAGAGGGTCAGAGGTTCTAAAAACTGTTTGGCACGGCACTCTGCCAAGTAAGGCATGATTTGCCACGAAATAGTCTTTGATGAGTCTAGGCTTATATAAGAATTTAATAAGAATTTATGGAAAGATTGCTAATTTCTCTCCATGCTTCAAGAATCAGAGCAGATGCATTCTATGTGCATGGATCTCAAAGAATTTATGTCTTACAAACTGAAGTAGTGGCAGAACATTTCTTGGACCTTGCTAAGATTGTGCGCTTCTTCCAGGGACCAAGCCCGGGGGGGGGGGTAACTTAACATGTTGAGGGTACGGGTATGTGCCGCCCACATGGGTGGGTTTCTCGGTCAAAATTCTCTAAACAAGGGTCCCCTTTTCGGCCGATTTTTCATAGACATGGGTTGGTTATCGAGAAATTTGCGAAAAATAGCCAAAAATGAGTCATTTTCCGTCAAAATTAATAATAAAAGTGGGTATGACAGAAAGGACAGAAAGTTATTAGAAGAGGGCACCTTTCTGAAAACCGGGCGGCAGATGCACATCCGTCCCCAAGACATGTACCCCTCCCCCTCAGGGGACAAAGTATTTGACAACGAAGCATGTCTGGCGACGGATTCCAAGTCCCCAAGTCCATTTCTTTAATTCTATCCGCCTGGCGCTAAAAACCGCAACTGCACGTTCACTTTCATTTTTCGTTTTGTTTCTGTATTTTCAGGGAAAGAGAAGTAATGAAAACCGAACACCGCATTCGATACGAAGCTCTCAAAACAAGATGGCATCCCGTACTGAAGCAAATATCACAGGATGCTAGTTTAGGAGTTCATTTCTGCCCTGAATGGTTAAGAAAGAAAAAGACTGCCAAACAATTGCATTATGAGGTAGAAAGGCCGACAGAAACTATAGCAGAGCTGGATGAGAATAACGAGGGTAGACTCAACGATAAAAGTGATTTTGTTTCTACAGAAGGGATTGATATTGAGGAAGTTATAACAGAGAGTCAAGAAGCGGAGAGAGAAATTGAAAAGGATAAAGATTTTGCTTCGGAGGATGAACACAATGTTTTTGATTCAGGGGGAGGAGCGGAAATCAATTTCGAAATTGCAGATTGTAAGCTTATAAAAACAGAAAATTTCGAGAATTCACCCCCTGATATCAAGGAGAATTTGAATGGTAAGGTGGCTATCAAGGCGGGTGTTGCGTTACTCAATGAAGCCGTGGCGGAAGTTCATGGAAGAACTTCAGAGGACATTAAAGAGGCCATTCAAGATGCCATGTTGGAAGAGCCTCGAGGTGGAAAGAAGCCTAATGTGAACGAGACTGTAACTGAGGAAATAGAACAGGACAGTGTGATGGATGAAGCACTTGTGATAAGTAACAATGTGGAGGGATTACATATGAATCCAAAGCCGCTTGTCCACTACCAAGATGAAACAGTTGATATGGAGAGTAATGTCTCCCCTGTTACAGCTAATGGTTTCTATTACGTTGAAACTGCAGACTTGATCTCTCCACGTGGCGGAATGAGAATACAAAAAATGAGTAATTCAGAGGATGATGGCAATTTGTTGAACGGTGATAAGGAAATGTTGAATCCAATTGAATCTCAGAATGCTTTGAGGGTAGCTACAGATGAAGATGCTGTTGATGCGAAAATCCTTCACGATCAGATTAGCAGTAATTTGGAAAAGGGGGGAGTCGATTCACCGTTCTTCCAAGAAAGCAGCAAAGAGTTGCAAGAAGAACCTGAGAAAGACGATTTTGAAGCGAGTGGAATCGATAGTAACATGCAGGAGCACTCTGCCGATGAAGACAGCATGGAAGAGGAGGAAGTTGATTCACCACTCGTCCGAGAAATTAGCTCAGATTCCCAGGAAGTACCTGAAAAAGATGATTTTGAAGTGAGTGGAATCGACAATAACTTGCAGGAGGTCTCTGCTGATGAAGCTTTAAATACGTTGACTGATAACCATATTCTAAAGGTGGAAGCTAGCATGGTTGATTTCCAAGAAAACTTGATCGATTTCCAAGAATCTGAGAAAACAGAAAATAATGAACAGGAAATTAGTAAGGAAGACAAGGAGATTACTTCAGACTTTTTAGATACAGAGAGTGGTATTGACCCCAGACAAGAAGAAATCATTCCAGGAAATCATCTTTTCTATTCAATGAAGAATTGTGGAATCAATCCTTTCCAGGAAGTAGATCCGGAAGTAGAAAATTCCTTATTTGAATCTCAAGAGCAGGAGCTTTGCTTTGATGAATCAGAAGGAGAGGAAAGCATAAATACATCCGCGTTGGACGAAGATTTATATTCCAAAACGTCCCCAAAAGTGTGCGAGCTGAATTCAACCGGAATTAATCCTTTCAACGATTCTACTTCCTTCTTAGAAGAATCAAAGAGGGAAATTTCTGAGAATTTTCACCCGGAAGTATCGAATTCGGAAGTAGATCTATTGACTTTACAACAGGATATTAATATTTCTATGCAAGATAATACTGTTTTGTCAGAGTTTATGAGCCGTGAAGATACCCAACATTTTGATGAAGGTGCTCCGCACACCGATGCTGTTTACGGCACAGAACAAGACACGGGAATACCACTGCTTGATTTAGGAACGGATGACATGATTGGTCATGTAGATACTGGGGACCAACTGGAAGGTTTGGGAACTGGATCCAGATATGCGGATGACGAACTAGACTTAATTGCATTCTCTCCAATTGAATCTCATACTAATACGTTATCGTATCCAAGAACAAAAACTGAGGAAAATAGAAGACATAAGGCTGACAAGCTATCTCCAACAAGGCCTCATCCGGAACTGCTAGATCTTATGACCGCGAGGCCAGATGGCCTTGAAAGGGAGGCAACAGGAAGGCGAGATCAAGGGCTGGAAGTCACAAACTTCTCTCCAATAAGAGCGTTCTCTGAACAGCGATCTAAAGTTGCTGGTAGGCCTGACAGCTTAGATTTTGGGAAGCAAAGAGAAAGACAGTCCGAGCAAGTGGGAGCAATGCCGCCTTGGCTTGCGCAACAATTGAAAGCAAGCAGTCCCGCTGGGACTAAAATAACAAAGACAATTCATATACACGAAGGAGGGGCTCCTTCGCAAGAAGATACTACGGGGATAGTTTCATTGAGAGAAATTGCAGAGAAAGCAAGCCTCGAAGTGAAAAAGAGATTAATAGAGCAAGGACAATACGTGCCAAGATCGTCGACTCCTGTAGAGTTTAATAAAAATGAACATGGCAACAGAAAAGTATGCGAAAAGGCTGATGATCAGAAGGATGTGGCGGGCGGTAAGAAGTCTGATGTTGTTGGTAAGAAGATTTTACAGACTGGCAGTTTGAAAGATAGTTGGCCCAATAAAATGGAAGGGGATGTTGATCATTTTGATAGTTTTACTGATGTGGAGAGAACGTTAAACAGGGTTTCATCAGGAAGCGTTTACCGTACTGCGGGCGATCACCCTTACAGGAAAAAGCTTAATGACAATAACGTAGGCCA